>OX439142.1:87204296-87816791 GCA_949318255.1 Pollenia labialis | reverse complement strand
AACAATTTAAAAGTGTTTGCATAAAATAAACAAGTATTGTCTGCCATGCACGACCATATGATACCCTACACCACAGTATTTACAGACAAATTTTTGAGCGTTCCCTGTTTGGGACGCATGGCCAGTAATGGACCCACCAAAGCAATATAATGCTTTGAGGTTAAAATTCAAATAACATAAGTTATTTGTGCTAAATATTATCCAGAAGGAAATTTTATGACGATGTTTATATGAGTCAATTCTGGACCAAATTTTCGAAGGACAAAACATATCGAGCCTTTGATGCAATAGAGTCATAACTCAAATTTAGAAAATTTAAATTTGATCACCAGGTAAAATTTAATTCTTCTTTCTAGGTTGTGTATACAAGATATTTGTATGAAATTTTTACACAATTTGAAGAAACGATGTTCCACTGGAAATTGAAGAATTAATACATTAGCTCAAAAATTTAGTTTTCTTAGTTATGACGTAATTGCAGTAAAGGCTCTATATGCAAATCAAATACTGCAAAGGGTAAAGTATGCCAAAAAAAATGCACTTACACATCGATGTCAAAATTCATAAAAGGCACTAAGCCGGATAAATTTATTGTTTCTGCCTCCATTGATCGCACAAGAAAAAGCATGCAATTGCATTATTTACAGTTTCTCTGTTTATAACTTAGGAATTGTGTTATTTTGGCAAGAAATAAAACAAAACTGACCATTTCTTTGACACTTCACATACCTTGTACTTGTAAACACATTTGACTTCGTTGCTTTCATAACAAGACTTTTAAACTTTGCTTTTTTTTTGACCTCGTCGCATAGAAGCTCTTGAGAGAATACTTCGCTTTAAAGTCTTAGTCCAACCGCAACCGCAACCGCAACGCGTTTTACAGAATTAGGGCCTAAATATCTTAGAATTTCGTCGTTATAACTATGGAGCATGTTTTCGGTAATAATAAGTTTTTTTAGGGGACTCAGCAAAATATTAAATTGAGTTTATTTTTGCAACAAAGTTCGTTATACCAAAGATTAACTGTACTTTATATTAATGGAAACCTTTAAACTTAAGAACCATGTGTATTAAGCCTTAGTTGTTTATTGGGATTAATTGTAGATATATTACAATAATAGTTACAATTTATGATAACAAGTCAAAGCCAAATACACACATTATACTTTTATAAATAGCCCGCAAAATCCGCACCATATGGGTGGTCAAATAAACCTACATATGGGCATTTCCATTTTGACGTGTCGTGATATTTGTACCACAAAGTGTAAAAAAATTAAATGACGAAGTCAAATTTGTAAAAAGGGTTTTTAATGAATGAAGTAGCACTATATTCAGAAAAAAAATTACAGAAATCGACGCTAAGGATTTACAGATACATATAAGCAAAAATCTGCGCTGGCGTGACTTTAAAAAAACGGAAGTGGGTTTTGACTTGCATTACAAAACTGAATAAGACTACGAATTGAGCAAGATGTTTTGTGCAAAACCTTTTTTACTTATTTAGATTTATTTTTCAAGCTATCAAATTTAAAAATCTTTGCTCATTTTAAAGTAAATATGGGAATTTTCAGCTAAAAGTCTACTTTTTTTTATGTAACGCCAGATTGCAAATATGGATGTATTTTTGGACCATGTTGTTCAATCGTTATCCCTTTTGTTACTTAATGTAGAGCTTGTTGCGCTTTACACCAAAATACAAAAAAGGAAACGATACATATACAATTTTTTGAGAAACAATTTAAAAAACTTCTGGCGTTACGTGACAAAAAGTAGACTTTTCGCTGGAAATGCCCATATGTCTATGACTTTTATAACATTTATTTGTTGGCCAGACAATAAAGAGTCAGTCAGGCAGTCAATTTTGTTGATGGATGAAAATAAATAAAAACATAAGAAGAATAAATCAAGCAAAAATAAAAAAAAAAGAAATACACAAAATAAAAAACCAACATGTTGGTCACTAAAATCTCGTTTTATCCCAAAATTCTTAAAGAAAAAATAAATCAAACAACTTGAAAAACTGTCAGGGAAACTGATTTTTTTGTTTGTACATAGAAAGAAAAATTCGTACTAAATTAAAAAGTTCTTAAAACAATCCAAAATTGGTAAGCTTTAAAAAAGCGTGCATATGTACGTGTGTGTTTCTAAGATGTTGTTTTAGAAACAAAAACAACAACACTTCAAAAGTAGGTGTAGAAGAATTGTGTGTCTTATTTGCTGATTCTCGTGATCAGCACAAAAAAAAACACTTGAAGTTTTTTTATAAAAATTTATTTATAAAAATATGTACTTATGAATATAATTTATCAAATAGAATATTTAATTCATTTAAATTCTTTAATTTAATTTAACATAAGAAGTCCGCTTCTTACGATTGATAAAAAATAAGTGAAGTTTTAAATTATTTGTTACAGATTAATAAAGCATCATTGAGCTGTTACTACATTTGTAAATATGTATAGTGGTGTGTATGAACATGTATGTACATTGATTCGTACAAACAAGTGCATGTATGTATGTATACTTATTAATGTTGATACGTTTATAAAAAACTAACCGTTAGGTATTTTAAACATTTAAGTAAACAAATAACAAATTAAAGAAGAAAAGAAAAATATTTTATTTTGGACACTCAAACTTTTGTAGGGTTTGCAGTCAATGGTTTTTTTATAATCAGTTTGGGGCAAAATCCCAAACATTCTCCCCGCCAAGAACGTCAGTTTTTGGTATCATGTACAATATCAGTATGTGCTTCTTCGGGCTCGTTCAATGGAAGTAGACATATCTTCGCAATAGGCCGCTTGATGAACTTTTTGTTGCAATAAAGAGTTACTACTCTTACTAGACCATCTGCACCTGGATGAAGCTCTTCAACTTTTGCTAATGGCCATTGACCAGGAATACTTTTCTCATGAAGTAGGAGCACGATATCGCCAATTTTGATATTTCTTTTAACTTGATTCCATTTAGGGCGTGCTTGAAGACGACAAATAAACTCCTTATGCCAACGGTTCCAAAAATGTTGTTTTATGTGTTCAATTATTTTCCAACGTTTAAGGCGATCGATCGGTTGATCAAGAAGATCTTCATCTGGGATGCAATTTGTTGGCTCACCAATTAAAAAATGTGCAGGTGTCAGCACGTTGTTATCAGCAGGGTCTGTGGAGAGCTGACACAAGGGACGCGAGTTAAGGCAGCTTTATATTTGTGCCAGCAATGTGCTAAGCTCTTCGTAGGTGAGAACTCGATCTTTCATGATGCGCCGCAGGTGATGTTTAGTAGATTTAACTCCTGCTTCCCATAGACTGCCAAAGTGTGGGGAAGCGGGTGGTATGAAGTGCCATTTCGTGCCTTGGTTAGCTAGCGTTTCTTGAAGATAATCGGGAAGCGATAGCTTATTACGTTGGTAGAGTACTTGGAGCTCCTTGTTAGCTCCAACAAAGTTTGTGCCACAGTCGGAGTATAAGTCGGTGCACTGTCCTCTTCTTGAGATGAATCTTCGAAATGCTGCCAAGAAGGCATCAACATTTAAGCTCGTCACTGCTTCCAAATGTACAGCTTTTGTACACATACACACGAAAAGACATATATAGCCCTTTGCAGTTGTTGCATTTCGAAGAGAAGACAGTTTGATAGAAATAGGTCCGGCGTAATCTAATCCACTATGTTTAAAAGCTCGTGTGGGTTGAACACGAACAGCTGGTAGGTTTCCCATTAGTTGTTGACAGGTTTGGGTTTTATATTTGAAACAAACTATGCATTTTCGCTGAATTTGCTTAGCCAAATCTCGTGCAGATAGTATCCAATAATACCGAGAAATGTAGGATTGCATTAACTGGAGACTGCCATGTAAAGTCTTGATATGAGCTTCTAAAAATATAAGTGAAGAAAGTGGATTTTGTTTAGAAAGTATTATAGGGTATTTTGATTGAAATGGAAAATCAGCGTTTGAAAGGCGTCCACCAACTCGCAAAATATTAAACTCGTCTAAGAATGGCGACAGTTTTCCAATTTTACTGTTAACTGGAAGAGGTTTATTCGATTTTAAACAGAATATTTCTTCAGAAAATGAAACAACTTGAGTTAATTTGACTAGCAAAATTCGTGACTCCGCAAGCTCATGTGTTTTCAGAAAACCCACTTCTCTACAAGTTTTCTCTAGACACCGTTTGATATTGTTGTAAAATCCCATAATGTAAGCAGTAACTCGTACCAAAGTGGTCCATTTTGAGAATTTGTTAGTTATTTCTGGGTACTGCAAAACATTTGAAGATTTAATTGAATTATAATTGTTGCTGTTTAAAACCGCTGAATGTGTAAAATTAAGAGGAAATTCAGGCCACGACTCTGATTCAGTCGTTCAGGTAGAATTCCCCTCGACGCACAATCTGCAGGGTTGTCACTGGATGGAACATATCTCCAGTCGTTTACATTAGAAAGGCGATGAATAGTAGCAATTCGATTTTTTACGTAGTCTTCCAACCTTATAGAATTATTTCGAAGCCACGCAAGTACTATAGTGCTATCAGTCCAATAAACAGTACGACTTATTTTTAGTTGTGTATTGTTTTTTATAAAGGCAACAAGCTTTACTAGCAGCACAGCTGCGCTTAATTCCAACCGGGGAATTGTTTCCGTTTTTAGTGGCGCAACTTTAGTTTTTGCTTGTAATAAATTCACAATTACCTTACCAGATGTAGTAATAACGCGAGCATAAACAACAGCGGCGAACGCTAATTTTGATGCATCGCTAAAGCCGTGAAGTTCAACAGAAATGCTTGTAGGCTTACACCCTATCCATCTAGGTATCTTAAGTTTTTCCAAATATTTAAGTTTCGATCTATAGTTGATCCATCTTTGGGCAATTTCTTCAGGTAGAGTATCGTGCCAGTCTAGTTTTATTTTCCAAAGCTCCTGAAATGTAATTTTTGCCAAAATTGTTGTAGGGGATAACCAACCTAGTGGATCAAACAATTTAGCGGCATCTGAAAGTAAACTGCTTTTAGTTATAGTTTCAGAAAAATTAAAGTTTATTATAAAGAAAAACTAATCGTTTACAGTGTCCCAGTATAAACCAAGCGTCTTTGCAGAATTTTTTGTTTGTAATGAAAAAGGTTCTCTTTTTTCACGATCTTCTTCAGGAATGCATTGAAGTAACTGGGTAGAGTTAGAATTCCATTTACGCAGTCGAAATCCTCCTGACTTTAAAAGTAAGCTTAGTTATTGTTGTAATTTTAAAGCTTGCTCAAAGTCGTCTGCACCGGAAATGATGTCATCGACGTAAGTGTCACTACGTAGAGTTTTACAGGCTAATGGAAACCTGTTTTCTTTATCTTTAGAAAGTTGTTGTAGGACTCTAATGGCCAGGTAGGGGGCAGACGTAGTTCCGTAAGTAACGGTTTTTAACGAGTAGACACAAATTTTGTTTGTTTTGTCTCTACACAAGATACACTGGAATTTTTGATGTGACTCACATACATTAATTTGACGAAACATTTTTTCTAAATCAGCTGTGAACGCTACGCAATATCTTCTCCAACCTAGAATTATAGCCGACAATCATTTTGTAGAGCAGGTCCAGCCGATAGTTCTTCATTAAGTGACATCTGCGGAGGTTTTCGATTGCTTCCATCAAAAACCACACGTAATTTTGTGGTGCTACTACTCTCCCTGAGTACACCATGGTGTACTTCAGGATACTCACCCAATTTTACCATGTGGTGTAATGAATCATACTCTTCCATAAACTTTTTATAAAGTTCAGCAAAATGAGGTCGAGATTTGAATAAGATTTCCAGCTGCTTAAATCTTTTAAGGGCGTTGCAATCAGTAAACGAGAATAAAGGTGGCGATTCACCTTGTAGTGATCTCTTAAATGGAAGGTGTACAGTATATCTTCCTGATTGATCTCGGTAATGAGTTTTACCAAAATGTTCTTCACAAAGTCGCTCCTCATTTGTTAAAGACTTACTTTCTAAAAGCTCCTCCTGTTCCCAGAATAGCCTCAATTGTTTCTCCAATGAGCACACGTTAGCTGTAATTTTTCCATCTTCTAGTGTTTTACATGTAGGTCCTGATACCATCCACCCAAAGTAAGTCTCTTGCAAGAGAAAACTATCCTTAAACTTTTGCATACTATTCAACAGCAGGTCATCGTAAACGTCATTTCCAAGGAGGAGGTCTAATTTCTCGGGAACCATTAATTGGGGATCTGCAAGATAAAATTGGGAAAGGTCAGGAAATTCTGACGGAACAATTTTACGGGGAACATAAGACGAAACAGATGGAATTACTAACGCAGTTACTTTCAAATTAAAATTTTCATCGTAGAGTGAGCTTAGTATCAAGTTTACAGACTTCTTTATAGTAAAGTTTCTTTTGGCTCCAATGCCTGATATTTCTGCACTTATTTTATTCTTTTGTAGTGGTAAGAGTTGTGACAACTCTTCTGATACAAATGACACTTGCGAACCTTGGTCGACAAGAGCTTTAACAATTAGATTACAATTTTCAGTTTTGATACAAACCTTTACAGTTGCTAGTAAGGCTGGGTTTAATTTATTTGATTCCAGATTAGATAGATGCGTACTTACAGGATTGGTAATAGGTGTGGAAGTAGTAGTTGGGTTAGTAAATGGCCTATCCACTGTATCATTTGGAACAATTGTATGTGAAGAATTTTGATTACTAGATGTAGAAGAAAATTCGTTATGTATTACAGTGTGATGAGGTTCACCACATAGATGACATTTTGTATTTAATTTGCAGGTTGTATGCAGATGTCCAGAGCGAAGGCAGCTTCTGCATAAACGTTGTTGAGTAACAATTTTTTTCTTCTCTGTAGAAGATAACGTTGCAAACTTAAAACATTTGTACAGTGGATGACGTTTGGAACAGCAGGGGCAGTTGTCATCCAACAAAGCCGTTGCAGTATATGTTCGAAAAGCATGAATTTTCTTTCGGCGAGAATCGAAAGGTTTTTCCTTGATTAGTTTAGTGGGATAAGATTCTGTGACATCTTCCACAGACTCTAAGGCTCTAAAAGTTGTTTCTAGAAAAGAAAGCATACTTTTTATATGCGGTATTGCTGAATCCGTTTTTAAAGATTGTTCCCACTCCTTGCGGGTTTGATGATCTAACTTTTGCGACGTTAAGTATATTAGGATAGAGTCCCAGGAGGAGATGTCAATATTTAACGATTTTAATTGAGCTAAACAGTTCCTTGTGGAGTCAAGTAATTCTTTAATACTCTGAAATGTTCCAGTAGACGTTGGAATGGAAAACAATTTTTTAAGAATTTGCTCTACCAGTTTTCTTTCATTATGAAATCTTTTCTCTAAGGTATCCCAAGCCAATTCGTAGCTTGCATCGGCTGCAGGGTACTCATTAACCAAACTTAGCGGTGTACCAACACAAGATCCCTTTAGATAAAAATATTTTTGAACTTTGGATAGAGAGTTGTTGTTATGAACGAGTGACAAAAACATGTCACGATAAGAGATCCACTCCAAATAGTCACCAGAAAATTTAGGTAGGTCGATTTTAGGCAGTCTTGCACCAGCACTAATAGTTTCATTACGGCTCGATGTCGCGAAACTACTTGCGTGGACGGTTGGAGTCTGTGGGTAATCAAATTCAAAAATTATATCAAGTAGATTTGTTTTAAAGGAAATATAAATGTCATAACACTTATAATAATCGTCTCTACTTATATATGGAACATCCTTTTCATTTATTGTATTTTCTCTTACGATATCCATTATTTGTTCGTGACAATCCTTAAACGTTTTGAAGGTAAGCTCCAAATCTTCCAACAAGGTTTGAGTGTAGCCCTTTGACTTGGCCTCCTTTGGCTTTTGATTGAAACCAGCTTGCATACGTTCAATGTGGCTGAGAAGATTCTTTTGTCCTTCAATCACAGCAGCGATTGATTCCATTTTGCGGAGATTTTGGTTCAAAAAATCTGATACCACAAAACAGAACACCGTAGGCTCGACGGCAGTAAATTTGTTGAAATGAAAAGACCGGGTAATGTCTCAGTAAGAAAGCTCCCGGGTTTCGGCACCAATTTTATGTAGAAGAATTGCGTGTCTTATTTGCTGATTCTCGTGATCAGCACAAAAAAAAACACTTGAAGTTTTTTTATAAAAATTTATTTATAAAAATATGTACTTATGTATATAATTTATCAAATAGAATATTTAATTCTTTTAAATTCTTTAATTTAATTTAACATAAGAAGTCCGCTTCTTACGGTTGATAAAAAATAAGTGAAGTTTTAAATTATTTGTTACAGATTAATAAAGCATCATTGAGCTGTTACTACATTTGTAAATATGTATAGTTGTGTGTATGAACATGTATGTACATTGATTCGTACAAACAAGTGCATGTATGTATGTATACTTATTAATGTTGATACGTTTATAAAAAACTAACCGTTAGGTATTTTAAACATTTAAGTAAACAAATAACAAATTAAAGAAGAAAAGAAAAATATTTTATTTTGGACACTTGAACTTTTGTAGGGTTTGCAGTCAATGGTTTTTTTATAATCAGTTTGGGGCAAAATCCCAAACAGTAGGTAAAAACGCTTTGCTTGTTTTGTGCAGAAACAACAACAACAACAATATAAAAAGTAACTCATTCATTATTTTCAAGTTTAACAACTAAAATAAAATGCAAAAAATTCCCAAATTCTATTTGTCAAAATTATCTAGTTAAATACATTAAATTTTCAAAGTATGATGATTACGTCCATCCATCATGCTTCTGGTGTTATACAATTAAGGGTTCTTATGTAAATAAAGGGCTGAATATAACAAAAGAGAAACAAACATGTGTAACGGGTAAGTAAATAATAGTATTTTCTCTATCTGTGGTTCTCTGGGATAAGTGTTTAAGTTAGAATTAATATGTATCTCACTTTCGCATTATTTCAATTACGAATTCGAGATTAAACCAACTTAGAAATAATTTCTTGAACCAAGCACAGTTTGAGATTAACTTTTATCTCACTTTTACTTAAGACAATCCCATTTTCGGATTATTCGGGGAATTAATATTCCGTACTTAAATCAAGTATTTTGTACTTGATTTAAGGAAATTCGTACAGACCGTGCTATGGACACCACTTTGGCTTGATTGAAAAACGGATGGATTGATTTTTTTTATTAGTGTATTGTTAGTGTTTTTTTTTAAATCATCAACTACTTGTCATTCATACATTTAATATTTTCTTAATTTTTAAAGTTTACGTTTGATTTCTAATCAAATTAAGAGGGGGAAAAAATTAAATTTTCATAAAAGGTCGGATGTGAAAAAATTTTAAAAATTAAATATTTTTTTCCATTGTTTAGCCTGTAAGAAGGAGCATCAGAATTTTAAATTGCTACGGATTTTCTTAGTTCTCGAGCCTTTTTTACGCATCTTTCGATTTATACATTTTTTATATTATACGAAAATTTCATGTCAAATCGACCATGAGTGGGTCCCGACCTCTTTCGTTTTTAACAAAACTTGGTGAGAAGGTTCTTTTTATCACATTAGGAACATATACGAACGAAAACAAAAAATTTTAAAAAGTTATGTCATGTCATATTCAAAATGTCATAATTTCGCCGAATTAGCCAAATGTGTTGAAGTTATTTCTTCAATATCTCGAAAACTACTTTACATACGAAGATGATGTTTATGTCATTTAAAATACTTAGGGCTACAAAAAAATTTTTTTTTAAATATGTTATGTCTGCAAAATATAAAATTTTAAAAGCGTTCAAAAGTCAAAAGCCTATTTTTTTTTTGGCTGATTTTTTTTTATATACAGTAAGCGTCGTTCAACACAACCCCTCGCTTAACGCAACAGCCAATTTCGTAACATTGGTGACTCTGAAAACGCAACTTTTCAAAAAACAAAGTCTCAATAAACGCAACTTTGCAAAAGCAAAACAAGTAAACCAACTTTCCGACTCGGCAAGTTACTTGCGCAAGTAAGCTTTATACCATAGAGGATAAAATCCTTGCGCCCGGCCGAAGGCCGGCTGTGAAGAGAAGCTTTAGTTAGCGAAGCCGGTATTTGTTTTATCAAAGAGCAGAAAATCCTTTAAAAAATATGGCTTTATGTCTCATTTTCGGAAAAAAAATGTTGGCGTTAAGTCTCATTATATTGAGTCTTAATGGCATATGCCCTAATGTCTCAATGGAATGGAACTTAACGCCATATGGCTTTATACCATGGGAGATAAGGCCATGATGGCTTTATCTCTCATTCAAAAGGGAGATTAAGTCTTTTATTTTTTTTGTCCATTTGAATGGGAGATAAAGCCATCATGGCCTTAGCTCACATAAGTAATTTTAGAAAATGGCTTTATCTCTCATTTCAGTTTTGAAGAACTTTTGCATTTTACATTGATTAATAGTTTCTTATTTTTATAATTAAAAGGTAATGATTTTCCCTTTTACTAAAGTTGAGTATTGAAATCTGGCTTCGCATACTAAAGTTTTCTGCGTGGCGGCCTGCGGCAGGTGGCTTCGCTGAATAAAGTTTTCCTGCGTGCGTCACAAGAATAAAAAAATGTCTTTTCTCGGAAACACTAAAGTAAAGTATTGGAATCTGGCTTCGCATACTAAAGTTTTTCTACGTGGCGGCCTGCGGCCGCTCTTAAGGGTTTTCTCCTCCAGTAGGACACGGCAGGTGGCTTCGCTGAATAAAGTTTTCCTGCGTGCGTTACAAGAATAAAAAAAAAGGACTTTTCCCGGAAACACTAAAGTAAAGTAACAATATTCTGGAAAAATATGGTTTTATCTCTCATTTGCGAAAAAAAAATATGGCTATATCTCTCCTTACGTAAAATTTTAAATATGACCTTACCTCTCAATGATTGGGCAATAAGGCCATTATGGCTTTATCTCCCATTCAATTGAGCAATAAAGCCATCATGGCCTTATCTCCCATGGTTTTAAAGCACCCCACCCCTAAAAACTTACATTTGTATGTAACTAAATTTATATAAATAATAAACACTTTTTTGCAAATTGGGTAATTTTTCATTTTTTTTTTTTTTTTTTTTTTTTTGAAAAAATTCTTTTCTGCTTTTTGGGTAATTTTTCAATTTTGGGCCCTTTTTCGTTTCTTTTGGGCAAAATTTCATATTTAACGTTTTGGGTCATTTTTCATGTTCTATTGGGCGATTCTTCATTTGGGCGATTTTTAATTTTTTTTTGGGCCATTTTTCTTTGGGCGATTTTTCCTACAGCCTGTTAAAACCAATTTCCGAGTGTTTCGGACTAATATAAAATAACATAAAATTGTTTTATGAGGTTAAGATTCATGTAAAATATCTTTGTGCCGAATATTGTTTAGATATCTTCATTAGTATGAGATTTGATTGCTTTTAAGTGATTTAAGGAAGGGGTTTCATATGGAGCCCATGGTTAGTTTCTGATCTGCCAGCGCAACATTTTGTCATGACATAGAAGCTATCCTAAAAGATTTTGTCGCCAAATTTCATGTATTTGTATGGGAGCTATGGTACAATGTGGACAATTTCATAAGATAATTTAGATTTATTTATTTATTTATTTATAGCATTAGAAAATAATTACAAATTATAGACTAATGAATAACGAGGCCATGGCTACAAAGATAATTTAGATTGAAATTAAATCTAGAAAGAAAATCATATCACCACATACGTTAAGGATAATCATTCTTTAAACTGACGTATTATTTTAACGTGACAAATTGTTGCATTTTTTGATTATTTAAGAACAAAGTAATGTGGATTATGTGTTAACATATATATATTTTCAACGGAAAATTCGTATTCCTTTGAAAACTGATCACTAACCTGCGTCATTTTGACACACTTTCACTCACAAACTCGTCAAATTTCAAAAATTAGCAATGCCTACCGCAGCGACGTGTGTGCCTCACAAAAGATCTACGTAACGACTGAAATGTCTGATGTGCACAGCCACGTATTCATGCTAATTTAAAAGAAATCGCAATACTTTAAAAGTGCATGCGTAAAGTGTACACAGATTATTTGTTTAGGGTTAAATCATTTTTGATCAAATGTTATCTAAGTACCAACATAATAAGATGGATAGGCAAATAGAACCTATTTACCTAATTTAAGTAAATTATCTTATAAACGGACGGACATCGTTAGATTGACTCAAAAAGTGATTCTGTTTCGACCGGTACACTAAATGGTCTAGGACCAATATTTCAAGGTGTTACAAACATCAGCTCAAATGCATAATATCCTCAAGACTATTGTAGTGTGGGCAGGTATAACAAGTTTATTAAGTTTGTTTCGCAAACTCCAGCTTGACTAATTTCGGTCCTTAAAGAAAAAATAAATAAATAATTTGATTCTTGTATAAGTTAAGAATATTTTTGATAAGTTTCTACGTAACTAGACAATTATTACGAGTCAATGATTTTTGTAACAAGTATTTATTGATGGTTTGTAAGATGTTTTTTTTTGTTTTTGTATGATGAGGTTGTCTATGTTATTAATTTTTTATATAAAAAAAATTAATAGAAGTCTGTATTAAATATAATCATAATGTACAAAGTATGAAGGTTTATGTGGGTGTACTAAACATGTGTTTTTTTTTTAATTTTTAATGCGTATTTTTAGAGACCACAAATCAATTTTGGCAAATCTTTTATAAAGAAGATTAATTTTATTTTAAATGTAGTCCACGTGAAAATATTTAAGTACTTATAGAGAGATATGACAAAAAAGTCTGTAATCATAAAAAATAAGAAGTTAAAATAGCCATAAAAAAACAAAAATTACACCATTTACAATTTCTCTTTAAAAACAATCGTAAATTTACACAAGAATTTACTTTTAATTATTACATAATTTTTTACTGTTTAAAGTTTTCTATGTTATTTGTCACAGCTCTGCTTGCGACCAATTGTCACGGTTTACTAGGAAAAACTTTTAATTCTTTTTTACATTCGCAAGCAATTAAATTTTATAAATACTTTTGTTTTTCTTAAATTTAATTACAAATTTTTTTGTGTGTGTATTTCAGGTAACCGTATGAAATATCATAATGAATCGACTTACACCAGAGCAACGCGTACAAATTGTTGATATTTTTAATCAAGATAATTCGGCGATGGGCTGAAGCACAAAATGATATTGATTTTGAATTTCCATTCAAAATTTTATTTTCCGATGAAGCCTATTTCTGGTTGAATGGATACGTAAATAAGCAAAATTGTCGCATTTGGAGTGGGGAGAATCAACAAGCTTTTTTCGAAACAGCATTACAACCACAAAAAATCACTGTTTAGTGTGCTTTATGGGCTGGCGGAGTCATTGGTACATATGTCTTGAAACGATGGTGGTCAGAATGCGAAAAGTTGTTAAAAATTGGTGATCCAAATAACGCCTTCTATGCCCCAGTCGTGGCGGACACATGGCAGAAATCATAATTAAACATTAATTTCATAAAATTATCCTGCCAATAAAGCCCGTTTCATTGATATTTAAAATATACTTATTTCCTTGTTTTATTATAATTTAAACTTGTGTAAAGGAAGGCGGGCAAATAAGTCTAGTGACATTTTAAATGCAATAAAATATGATTTTCTTTTTCAACGTAGTCTTCTTTTAGCTTTTTACACTTTATAAAATGTTTCACAAATTTTTTTTAATCCTTCCAAAAAATAAGATTTGTCGAATTCTTTAAAATAGGTGTTTATTTATGAGATGATTTAATCGTTGGAGGTTTGAAAATAATCATTCGGGGCTTAGTACAGAGAGTAGGGCGAATTAGGGAGCATATCGTAGCCGAATTTTGCCATGTAAACTGCACATTCTGTACCGCTGCATTTTGGTGTTAAGAGGCGATAAATTCAAAGAGTCAAAGACTTATTGACCTGCACTGGTATGTACTTATTTTCATAGCTTTTATTATATTTTTTACAAGATATTATTGAATTCGGGCCATATAAACAATATGTAGAATTTTTTATACATTATTTACTGTCTAGCACAGAGAAGCGGAAATATCATTGTTTGTGTGTGGCCAACAGCACAAAAAGATCTGAGAGAGAAACATGCAGAATTTTGTAGACCGAACACTTGTGACGAGAAATTAACAAAAAAACATACCCAAGACTACTTTATACTGTCATCTCCGGAAATGAATCAGACATGTAAATGTGTTTTATTTAAATCTGTAAAAATAGCTTTTTTATTATCTAGTTTACATTTCTAAAAACATTTTGTTTGTATAAATTAAAGTCAATAAGAACAATACGATGAATTTACCAAGAAGTCTATAAAACAAAACAAAATGTAGACGTATACACTACAATTTATCAGAATAGAACACAAAAACCAGGGTTTGAAAAACTGCAGTCGAACCCTTTACACATATGTATAAAATGCTTGATGAATTATTTGATCGTCTTCAGGGGCCTTTAAATTAAAATTTTTATATACATATTTTTTAAGGGGTTTTTTCCAAAAACAAGTATCACTTTTATGTAAGTCGTTGTCGATGGCAGTTTGAAGTTGTTGTCATATCATGTCGACAACTACATCACCTCGGCATTTATTTTAAAAAGTTTGGAGTCATTTAAGGGTTAATCTCAATTTGTTCACTGTTTTGTCTTCGTATAATTGTAGGGTATAGTTTTCTCCGGTTTCATTAAAATCTGCACCAAAATATACAACATTTCACTATCTTTCCTTTAGAAATTTCAAATGTGTTAAAATTTGGCCTTTGACCTTCATGATTTTAGGGTTAATGTTTTCCGATTTTAGTAAAACCTTCAGTGTATATTAAAAATTTTTTAGACTTTACTGTAATAAAATCTATTACAGTAGGGAAATTGGGCTCCTTCGCCAAAATATGACCAAAAACATAGTTTTTCCCGAAAATAGCAAAATTTAAAACGCATTAACGGAAAAACTATGGGAGGTATTGACATAATTTTTTCATATTTTTTCCCCCTATTATATCCTCAACAAATCCCTTTATTACACTCAAAAAATTTTTCAAAATTTTTTAAAATAGACTTTTAAAATGGCATCAAAAAAATTATTTTTTTTGACATACATTTTAATAGGGTAACGGTATTCTTCGAAAACAAAAATTCTGTAAATAACGGTAAAAATTAGCTCTTATTCAAATATTTCTTTATGTAATTTAATTCCCACATTTCTTGATCAAGTGGCACGTTAAAGGCCTAGGGAAATTAAATAGCTTAAACATTTTTTAACCAAATTTCGTCCTTTGTATCTAAAAAAAACGATAATTTTGTACACATTTAAATTATTTTACATTGAAGTGCAAAAGTTAAAAATTAATTTTTCTCCTTGTAAATGCACCTTCAAACTTAAAGACGGATGCGCCACCCCTTCCCGATACGTGAGTACTTGGTTTTTTGATGGGAAGAACATTTCTAGGGGGAGTAACGGTACAATTACTTTTACATTTGGGTTTTTTATTTTAAACGTATTTAATAAATATAGTTATTACTTTCTTTACTTAAATTTATTTTACTTTGTTTTGAGGCGTGGCAAAATTTCCTGCCAACTAAAAGGGGATTAATCCTACTTGACGTCAACCTAAAAAAAGTACCAAGGGGCTGTCATTAATTATCGATTTTTGTCAATAACGACTAAGAAAATACAATTATTGCCGGTGACTTGGGTCGCCGCGACTTTGATAATAGGGTTGAGTGACAGAATTTGAAATGACTGCCACTTTCGTTGGCATCAGCAGATGTGGTGAAAAATTCGTGCATGTTCCTCTACAAAGTGGAAACTGTTTACGAACTGTTGACCCTGTAACTATGTTAACTAATGCCATACTCTGTTAAACTTGATGCAAAAAGAGGATGATTTCGTGTTAAAACGTATAATGAGCGACGAATGCCCTTCTACTTACACGCAAAGAATAAACATGGTTGTGGTAAACATATTCTACGAGCAACATATTATGATAAGATTCATGATTTTAGTCACCATATTACGATTATTATTGAATCATATTATATCATAATATTTTTCCCTTAATCATATTCTTATCCTGATAATTATAACAAGTAAAGGACTAATCATATTATTGTGTTGTTAATCATAATAAGTTAAGAAGTAATCATATTATTGTCTTGATAATCATAATAAATTTAAAAGTAATCATATTATGATACAGCACTACTTTCCAAACAATAAAAATAAATTAAAATTTTGTTGCATCGATTTTTTCTTTTGTGGCACTTTTTTTTAATGTAAATACAGTTTTTTCAATTATTTAAAACTTGTTTTTTAAATGGGTATTTTTAATTGTTTAACCACTAACAAATAATTCGATAGGAACATGTAAAACAAGCGACACAACTGATTCACAATTATTTTACAAATGACGATATTATTAGAGTAAAGATATTTTGATTGCATCTTAAACATAGTATGAGTCCCACTCACAATATTCTGTACGTAAAATTAACTGAAATTGTAATATAAAATAAATGAAAGTTCAATTAAAAACCGGTCTACCTATTTTTCATTTATTTTTAACAAAAAGTTCATTTAATTTTTACTGTCAAAAATTCAACACCATATTCCGTAAAATCAAATAAGTATTGAGTTATTTTGTAAAATTTTAGTGTCAAAAATTCAACACCATATTCAGTAAAAACGATTAAATATTCAGTTATTTATTAAAATTTTACTGTCAATTTTTTACTGTCAAATTGACCCCATATTCAGTAAAAACAATTAATTATTCAGTTATTTTTGTTCCGAATTTAGCAAAGTACCAATTTGTTGATATTTTTATTAAAAGAGGCGATTTTTTTCAACCTCCAAAGAATGAATAATCCATTACATTTTCTGACAAGTTCGTTCTTTAATCTTGGAATGTTTAACAGCCGTACCTTAACAAGAGCGCAAGGCATAACGTGTTCTTTCGCTCAGCTTTTACGCTGATATACCATACCTAAGAAAGAGCGTCATCAAATAGATAAAAACGCTAGATTGACCAAAAAATAGCTAAATTGCAATTATTAATTAATAATAGCGGCCAACTTCACTCTTAAACGAGCTGTCAAAATCGGTTTTTCCAATTGCAAAACGTTGACGCCGCTCTATTGGCATGACACATTTTGAAACCTAGAAAACGCCGATTTTGTTTAGGTACGTCTGTAATATGAAAGTCTTAAGAGAATCTTTAAATGATTATTTTCAGAGTAAAAAAAGAACAATGCTACACTTTGTTTAACCTGCGTCAAACCAACATCGAATGATCCTTTTACGATTCTCTGTACAAATCATATTTTTGACAATTATCAATCAAAATCACAATCACGAGTTGTACGATAATATCTACGATTCTTGACATGAAAGACTCGTTAGATAATCTTGACCCACGATTAAAAGATGCCCACAGCGATTGAAGAAAGTGTATTTGTATTTATATATAAAATATCAAATTAACAAATTAAAAATACAAGAGTGTAACACTAGAATTTCATAATACGGTCATAAAAAAAATGCAGCAACAAAAATTGCAAGTCTGGACGATGAATTACGAATTTATATGATATGCGTACTCTTTTTTTAAAACCATTAACTTGAAATAACAGCGCAAGGTATCGAAATAATGGACCACCATTTGGAAACTACGGATTTACTTGAAACTAAAAAATCTAAGATTAAAAATGATTCTTAAATACAAAACTACATATTTATATCTTCTAATAACAACAAAAAAATTTCAAACTAATTTCTGCTACTCACGCAGATGATGGAGTATGTTGGTGATATTGAAGTCAAACAGTCTGGGCATGAATGCAAAAAAAATAATTACGAGAATGTAAGAATGCTTTAGAATTTTTAATTAAAAGTCATGGTGAAGTAGTGTAAATGACACGTTTTTAAAGCTCAAGCTTTATTTTAAATACTCGATATAAATAATTAAAAGTTCTAATTGGGGTATAAGGCAAACTAATAGTAAAGAAATAAAAACATTTTGGGTTTAGTGCAAATATAAATGAGAAAATTCATTTTGTATAATCCAACAAATACATATTTAGGTTTATGATAGAAATCAAGTTTGAAAACGAATAATTACAACTCGTTTTTTAACCTCCATTTTTCATCCAGTATAGAAAAGAAATAAAATATAAAAAAAATTTAACATTTATAATATTTTACTTTTATATCAACCAACAGTGTAACACTAAAATATATTGGTCCTCTAGACCCACATTTTAGTGTACCGATCGACTCAGAGTCGGTCTAACGATGGCCTTCTTGCAGGCTGGCTAGCTATCCACCACGTAAACCTTGTGCGAAATTTTGGAAATAATTTAATGAAGTTTGGCTTGTGCGTTTTAATTGTCATGACATATCATAAGGACGGAACCTATTGAAAATGGTTACAATCAGTTCATAATTTTACATAGCCCCAATATAAGCTTCATACTTTTTGCCATCTTAATCATTCTACCATTGCTCCCACACTAATACCAGCCTCGAAAATATTTTTTAATGCCATAACACTCTTATATATAAAACTTAACGGCAAACACATTAACATTAGCTTCTATGTCATAACTAGGCCAACGAAAAAAAGCAAATGGTTATTTTTTGGTTTACAGGATAGAATGTTTTTGATTGAAAATACATTTCGATCTTAAAAAAACAAAAAAAGCTATATTTATTAGGGCTTTTTTGTTTTTTGTTAATTTTGGGAATATCGGCTTTTTTACTTATTTTGCCATTTTAAGATGATTTTTTTTTTAATAAATTTCTGATATTTTTAGTTGGGCTTGAGTTCATCAAATTTAATTTTCATTAAATTATTTTTGCTGAAGAAATATGAAAATAAAATTGAAAATAATAATTACAGCAAATTTCGAACCACCAGGACCACTGGTTAAGTACTGATGTTTGACTGTTGGCTGGCAGGCACCGCAGTGTTGCAGGGGTTAGAATTCTGATGAAAGAATGCGGTGATTCTTGAAACACGTAAATTCAACACGAAGATTCGATCCCCAGCTCAGCCAAGAAAAAAATTATCAATAAATTTTCAACGTTATGTTAATATTTTGTGTTACCCTTGTGCCATATCATCCTAACAATCTATATTATCTCTGTGTGTTACTCTACCCACACCATAAGAGTGAAGAGGGTATTATACATTTGTGCTAATGTGTGTAGCACCTTAAAATATTGGTCCTAAAGGTTACCGATCGACTCAGAATCACTTTCTAAGTAGATCTAACGATGTCTGTCCGGCTGGTTGGCTGGATGTCTTTAGAGCAAATACTCAATTTTAAATATGCTCCCTTAACATCTGTTGACTTAGAAAGAACTTTTTCTATGAACAAGAACTAGCCGACTCTAAATATACATAGTTTTCTTGTCGAAAATTTATTCCATCAATTTATAATTTTCTGCTTTTTTTTGGTTGCCCTAGTCATAACAAAATATTGAGCTGGTATGCATGTATGCACTGAGAAAATTAAATCGTAAAATCAAAGAAAATACACTTTGTTGCAAAGACTTTTATTGGTCAGATTGTGCCCAAAGACAAAACATCTTTACCGGAAAGGCGTAAAGATCTTTAGATTCCCATGAAATACATACTTAAAATCAAAGACTTAAAATCTTGTGGCAAGGATGTACGTCTTTGGAAACACATGAAACAAGTCCTTAAACTAAGGAAAAAGTATTTTGGCACAAAGACTTTCATTACTTAGTCTTAAGACTTAAATTTTTGATTTTAAGTACAATTTTCATTGTAACAAAGACGTAATTTGAACATTATTACAAAGAAACGCAATTAAATTCAATGAAATAATTCTTTGAAATACTAAAGACTGATATGTAGAAACAAAGGCAATTTTTTTTGAAATCTGCTATAGAAATGTGTTAAAAAATTAAAATTTTTCTGTAAAATAAAATATTTAATGAAACCAAACACAGCATTTTTATACAATTTTTTTATTTCAGTTTAATGTAATAAAAATAAAAAATAGTTCATATACAGCGTAACTTTACTTTAATTATTAAAAAAAAGACAAAGACAAGGCGCACATGCACAATTGAGCGTTCCTATCGATTGACTTACAATTAATGACAACCACGAAAACAATTCTTTTTATTTTTTACATATATTGTAATCAATCGGCTACACTTGTTTCGTTATGCATTCGTATACAAATTTAACTTTGAAGACTAAATTCTTTAAAGATACAGACTTTATCTTTATTTTTTTTTAACCGCTCTTGTTTACCGTTGCAAGCAAACATGTGTGAACAAGCAAACATGTTCACTTATGCATTGAAGACAAAATTCTTTAAAGTTACAGACTTTGTCTTGTAGCAAGGATGCTTAGCTTAAAAAAACAAAGAAAAGTCTTTAATTTTAAATACGTTTTTCAATCCCTTCTTAGCATAGAAATTAATTGTTGTAGCAAATATTTTATCAAACAAATTGGTTGGAAAACGGTTGCAGTAATAAAATATTGATCAAGAAATATAATTTATTATTGCACCTATTAAAAATGTATGGTTCTAACTGATTTTTAATTCTCTTGATTAGTAAAACGTTATTCTAACTGAAATATGATTCCTTCAATTCTTTTATTAGTTATGATAACTAATTTAATTTAGTTCTAAATATTAGTACAAATGGTTAGAATCACAACCGAATTTAATAGAGGGCAATACTGAATATTGGTATTTGCAATTAATAATTTGATTTCGTTAACAAATTTTGTAACATAAATGTTAATTTATTTATTGCAGCTAATTATCGATTGCTAGTATAGTTTCAATTCGGGTACAACAAATGAAAATATAATTATTTGGTATTCACAACCAAAAAAAAAGTTATATGTCCCAATTGTTTACTAAATTTTCTGTCAAAACATTAAATATAATAAAATAATTTTAAATTTATATTAAAATAAATAAGTTTGCGTTCAAAAACGCAAAAAAGTGCAAAAACTTAATAAATAGAGGTAAGTAATTTACGTATTTTTATAATTATGGTATGCACGTACATATGTATGTATGTATTATATTTCTTATAAATACATTCAATCGAAAGAATCTACTGGGAATCTCATGAAGAGCATTAATCGTCGACGAGCGCAATTTTTAATCGTAAAAGATTCCTCGCACGGGAGAAACTTTTACACAAGCTGATAGGGAAAAAATTCGGGTCATTGCCGCCAGCTTCAACACTTGCAACGCTAAATGAAACTAGAATACCGGAAGAGCAAATCTGCCAAAGGGGTTTGAAAAGTTAGCTTGGGTTCCCGAAATATGGGCCCCTAAAGTTTTTGAATTTTTTGAAAAGGCGTTTGGTATAAGCCAAAAAAAATATATACTAAATGTATTTCTCAGCTTTAAAGTTATTTCAGATGTCTTCAGTAAAATCGTATGGGGATTCTTTTCTTAGGATATATTAACCCTCTAACACAAATTTTAAGCTGTAATTTTTGTCCTTTTTTTTAACTTCCCAACAAAAGTATATTAAAACGGCACTTTAGAGGGTTAAAAAGTTCCATGAATATTTTCTGCATCAAATTTTACCAAAAGTTTGTTGCACTGAATGTAAAACGGATTTTCGAAATTCCTGGCCTTGAAATTTTTGAATTTCTTGAACTCCCGTTTTACATAAATTCCAAGAACTTATGGTCTTTAAAGACCACTAGTAAAATTTGATGCAGAAAATATTCGTGAAAGTTTTTACCCCTTTAAAGTGCCGTTTTAATATACTTTTGTTGGGAAGTTAAAAAAAAGGACAAAAATTACAGCTTAAAATTTGTGTTAGAGGGTTAATATATCCTAAGAAAAGAATCCCCATACGATTTTACTGAAGACATCTGAAATAATTTTAAAGCTGAGAAATACATTTAGTATATATTTTTTTTGGCTTATACCAAACGCCTTTTCAAAAAATTCAAAAACTTTAGGGGCCCATATTTCGGGAACCCAAGCTAACTTTTCAAAACCCTTTGGTAGATTTGCGCTACCAATATTCTAGTTTCATTTCGAGAATTGAGGGTGTTTTTTTTTTTTGTTGCACAGTGACGAATTCGTTTGAGATTTCTGCAAAGATTTTCTAATGAGGCTTTCAGAAAGCACATCAAAAATCTTATAAGACTCTTGTAGGAATTCACTTACAACTTGTGGAATGCTTACACATATAACTGAGCCACCTAAACAAGAGCATCAAGCTTTTTTTTATGCAATTTATACGAAACAAACCTTTAGATCAGGAATTCAACAACAATCCTGTTGTAAAATCTTATTTGACAGATCCTTACGTCGGCTTGTTTAAATAAAATTGCATTAACTATTGAATTTTCATGTTTTAAAAACGCTCTTATTTAGGTAGCTCAGTAATTTTTGTATGACTCATAAGGAGCGCCGCAAAAGGTTCATTCCAAGATTAAAAGGCAAGCGTGTCAGAAAATGTATAAAAAACTAATAAATAAAAAAATTAGATGTTTTTATTATTGCTACTCATCAGATAATCATCAGAAGATTTTTTGAGGAGTTAGACAATCGTCTAACAAACATCCGATGCTATCTCGGCAATATTTCAGACATACATACATTCATATGTACAATATATATGCATGTACACATTGTTTATATTTTCCTCCGCGTGTACATTGGTCAAACAAATATGAATTAAATACATTATATGAAAATCGCTCAGTATTTTAGTAATTTTCATATAAATTTAAACCACTGTTCGTATTGTAAAAACCACATGTTAATTATTCTGTTTTACTTCAGACACTAGAACAAGACGACATTGATGAAAGAAATTGCATTGAATTGGAGCCAAATGATGATGTGGAAAGCTGCATGTATGTGTTTGTATAAAATTAAATAAGTTGTAAACTGTACATAAAAATATTAATAAATAAATATACTAAAAAAAAATGGAGTTTATTGGAATTATGTATGTTGATTTCCTATCTAATAAATCGGGAAAATGGTTTATGTAACCGGTTAAAAAAAATATTGATAAAGACAATCAAATCTTTTGTTTTGAACACCAATTATGTGTTTATTCAGTTGCATCTACCATATATTCGGCTGTAAGCATATTTTTGATTTCTAATAATCATACTTACAACTAACAATATCTGTTGTTATAACTGATAGTGTACTAAAATTCAAATGTTGCTATCAAAAATATTATGCTAATCAACGAAATTTTCAGTAATTGTAACCGAATTGTGTGATAGTACATGCAACCGACGAAATTCGATTGGCGCCAAATTCGGTTGTGATCACGAATCTGTTTTCTCTGTGTACGGAAAAGATAATTTCTTTGATTAAGCTTCAAAGAATTTTAGTCGTTTGTGTTGTAGACGCACCATTTGCTTGTTTAAAGAATAAATCATTGATGCAAGGATTTTTTCCTTCTAACAAAGATATTTTCGTTACAATTTTACAAAGACTTTTATTCTTTGATTTTAAAGCTTTTAATTTTCTCAGTGTGGTATGCATTTTGATTTGAACGCCCTTTTTGATAATAAGCCAGAATAACTTTAACGCGTTGCTCGATTGTGTACCATTCCATGGTTCCAATTGAGTAAGTCTGAAATTGAGAAATGTCAAATAAAATGCAGAAAAAAACTTGACGTTTGTGTGTGGTTCACATTCGACATTGGCCCTTTATCCACCCGTTATGTAAGTACACTAGAATGGAGCATCGATGTGTGAAGAAAAAAATGCATCCAATAAATTTCGAATACCCCAAAATATAAACAAAAATAATTTTTGTTTTCGACATAATGTAGCCCTCTACTGGAAGATGAAGTAATTTTAAAAATTTTATTTTAATTTGTTTAACTAATAAGAAATATAACAAATAGAAACTGGGAATTATTTACAAGAAAATACAATATAATTGTCTGGTAGTGTATAAAGTCATTTCTGAAAAATTTAAGGAATAGGACTGTTACAAAAAAGCTTTATAAAATACATAACTGAAATTTAGCTCATAGAATAAATTCGAAAAATAAAAAAAAATGTTGAATATAATATAAAGTAACCTTTGGAAGGAAATAATTCCCAGTTTCTATTTGTTTTATTTTAATTTGTTTAACTATTTAATAAGAAATATTTTATTAATAATAATTTTATTATAAGTTGGTAGCCTGTGTTTTATTGACATTACCTTTACATATCGCGATGATGGTAGCATCAAATATATTAAGCTTAAATTTATTTGGCCTTATTAGGCCGTGCGACTGCTATCGCACCAAAAGTCTTATTACAGGCAACATTTTTATGGGCCTTGCTTAAATAACAGTTCGATTTGGGCCAATAACGACACTTTACACTGTTTGAAAAAAAAACAACCTTTACGCCAAATGTTGTTACCATAACTCCACTTGTGTGCTCGCAATTGTGAAAAAGTTTCATTTCATCGGGTCATTTGTATGGGGGCTGGGACCATTTACAATACCTAAAATTTCCCATGTATCGTATTTAAAAAGATTAAATAACAAAAAAAAGGAAGCTTAAATTCGACCAAATTATGGATATTTTAAGCCATGGTATGATAATTTTTAATTATGATATGGTTACTAACAAACATAAGAATTGTTAAAATTTAGCAAAAGCATGTTACTCAGAATATGGTAACATTTAACCATAATTGTTTCTGCACTTTAAGCGACAGTTTCTAAATGGAAGGCCGCAGCAGGGAACACAAAACGTCAATTTTGGTTCTATAAAAATAAAAATAAATTTATATTTGTCTTTAAAAGTTCTAACTGAAACATATAAATATTTACAGCAAGAAGTGGTAACATTCATTCATTTGCTAAGCAAATGTTTGGCGGTCCCTAAGCCAAAGCCTTTACTAGACCTCTGTGCCAATAATTATTTTTATGAGACTGTTATTAAGATCAATTAAATTTTATCTTAAAGTATGTTTCTTTATTTCTTGATTATTTTATTTTCTTTTATATTATTAAGTAATTTTAAACTACAATTTTTTCCATTCCAATTTAAGACTTTACTTGACATCCCAAAGAAATACCAGTTAAATTATTCATAATCCATTGAATTTTAATAATATTACTATCAGAGCAGGAAGAAAATAATCATTTCAAATATTAACGGCAAGGTTGGGAACCGAAACAAATTTCAGTATCAGTATTTTAATCTTTTAGGGTGGGTTTTTAACATGGAGATTAGAGATTTAGGCATCTTTAATCTGTGTTTTTAGTTTTTAAGATGATTACTTTTATATGCCAGTTTCAGCGGCCAATGTTGGTGGTTTAAACTTCCCAGCAAATATTATTGGACCACCTGATCCAATTTCATGAAATGGTCCGATGTAATGCAAGCATGGACCATGTCATTGTTAAAAAGTGTTTGTAGTGAGACGACATGTCATCGTTTTTTAACGACATATTATCTTTTTTAAACGAAGTTAAAACTAATCCTCTTGTGTACACAATGCAGTAGTTTAAAAACTACTCCTTTGTAGTCCAAAGATAGGTTATATGGTCCTGCCCTAGGACATCGTAATGTTAAATAGACCATGTTTTTTCCATACGTTTGGGTTACTTTTGGACTAGTCCTAGTCCCTTGTGGGCTACTCTTTACACGCGTGTTTGGACTGGTCCTATTATTTGCAGGGTTAATCATCAAATGTCAACACATACACATGTATAACAAAAGCAGCTGTTAATAAAAACATTTTAGAAAACAGAAAAATTTTGTATTCCCGAAAATAACTTTGAAAAATGGATTATTCTAGTAAAGATAAGACTTTATTGATTCTGAAACATATGAAAACCTAAATAAAATAATAATAATATTTAATTTTCTTTTTATAAGAAATAAAAGGGCGAAAATTCTTCTTCTTCTGTATAAAATATTTTGTTGCCATTTGTTGTTATTCAGTATGGCAATGCTGCGAGGTTTAAACTACCTCTAAAAACGGCAAACATAATTAGTACTCAATTATATTTATTCTCAGATTAATTAATTATACTTTGCCGCTAAGATTAAACTCGATGTTAAAAACCCACTCTTACAGAATTTAATAAGGTACAAAATCTTTTAAAAAAGTATAAATAAGTATTATTATCAAATGAACCAAACGTAAAAAAAACTTAAAAAATAAAAAAAATTTTTATTATTCATGAGAGCTGCGCAAAATGTTTTAAAAGTTATGTGTTCTATTTTACACTAATTTACTGTATTTCAGTGTAGACTTCAATAACAAAACAAGATAACAAAACATGACTCTCAATTAAATAACTGCTCGTTTTTAGAAAATTAAAATAAAATTTCGTTTGAAAAATTCTATTGAGAACAACAATAAAATACGAAAATTTGGTATTGTTTTCAATATAAATAGTCACAAGAAATTTCTTTTCCATTTTCTAAAAACAGACAGTAAATCAAGCATCATCCGAAAAGTGTTTTTGTACAGTTTTGTTAGGGATTGTGTTTCCCAAGCAAGTAGAATGTCAACAAAAAAACGACAATGAAATAAAAAAATGGTTTTATTACCAAAACGCGCTAAAACGTTTTTATTAACTTTACTAAAAACGAGCCAATTTAGCGCTAATAGTGCATTTACACTTGTAATTTTAAAACTTGTTTTTGGATCGTGCGCTACTTTCATAAACTAGACCGTTTACATCAGCATTTTAACAGTTAAGTTGTTTATCTTTGACAAGTCATAACATTTTTAGCCCCAATATTAAAAAAAAAAACGTTGATGCACGTACACATGAACATATAAACATACATTTAATTTCCGTTTTCCATATTAAAAAATACTGAAATTTATTGTTGATGGGATAAGCTATTCCTATGCGCATTTCACTGGTTGCTTAGGCCAGATCATCAGGAAACTTCATCCATAAAGATTTTAGAAAAACTAAAGATATTAAACCAAATAAAACTGTTAAGCGTATAAGAATTACCGCAACAGTTCTATTTGTAACAATATCAAAGTTTAAACAAAATCATCAACAATAAACAGTGAGTTTATCTCTCTTTACATTCCCCACTACAATTGTTTGGAATTCTTCCAATATTAATTGTAGTTGTAAGTAGGTTAAGAAAAAACAAAATAAAAACAAAAATAACTCGCTTTATTTAAAAAGCGGGTTGCCAGTCAGTTTTTTTAGGCCGTGCACCTGCCGGTTTATTATCAAAATAATTTTCGTGGGTATACAAAATTTAATTTAAATGATTTTGTTATTCGTGCTTAATTCCCAATTTTTATTATTTGATAAAAACACTGAAATTTATTGTTGATGGGATAAGCTAATGATCTGGCCTAAGCAACCAGTGAAATGCGCATAGGAATAGCTTATCCCATCAACAATAAATTTCAGTGTTTTTACCAAATAATAAAAATTGGGACTTATGCACGAATTAAAAAAATAAATTTGAAAAAAACTAATATCTCTTGTAAATTTGGAATTCGTTTGTTTCTTTTTTTTGATTTTTTTTTATTTTTCAAAGAAAAAAGTAATTTTTTCACTTGTTTTTTTTTCTCTTGGAAGTGTCAAAAATTATTAGCGTTGCCAGAACAAAATTTGAAAAAACAGAGTTGCATTAATCAAAACCGGTTCTTTGTAACTAGTTTATCTCAAAAACTAGATACAAACGTGCTTATAATTTGTATGGATCAAGAAGTTTCCCCAACTAGCTTATCATCATAAACAACTTATAACCTGTTTATGGCGTAGGTGTAAATGGACGATAAGAGCGCGTTTGGCATAGTAGGTTAGGTTCCATTGGCAGCCGTGATCAAGCACAGCTCACGTGGGTCAATAAAGCAGTTTGCATTAACATAAGAGAGACAAGTTTTATCCCCAAGGGCTCTTCGACCAAAGATTTCGAGTCTTAAATCTCCGAATGCCGGGCAATTACAGAAGAGATGTTCCGTTGACTCTTGCTACTCCTCGTCGCCGCAACTTCTACACAAGTCATTTAAAGGGAGCCCCAGCCTCTGGGCGTGCCTCCCAATGTTACAGTGGCCAGTTATAACCGCATTTAGGTTTCTTAGATGATGTCTGGACTGCTGTAATGCCCGCCGTGTCCTTTTTTCATCTATGATGGGCCAGATTTTCCTGGTTTCCCCACAGGTAGTTTCATCGTGCCACCTCTTACTGGCAATAAGATTGCTTACTCCTTGGGAGTGAAGCACCTACATTATATGTTGAACCGTCTCGATGCAAGGTGATACCTGCATACGCCAACGAATCCGCCATGCAGTTCCCCTGTATGTCCCTGTGTCCGGGGACCCAATTAAGGGCGACCTCTAAAGACGTCCGGCATTCTCCAGGGATCTAATGGCCGCCTTGCTATCGGTAATTATGTGAATATCCCTTCCAGATATTTCACCGTACCGGATGCGTCTCGCGGCTGTGTGGATGGCCATTATCTCGGCCTGGATGACACTGCAGTGGTCCGGCAGCCTTATAGGAATACTCCAGTTTAGGTGCTCGGAGTATATGCCAGAACCGACACCATACAGTGTTTTAAACCCGTCCGTGAATATTCGAATCGCATCTGCAGGAATTTGTAGGTCATCATAGTGGACCACGTTATCCAAAATGCTTACCGTGAAGCCAGGATCAAAGATTGGATCGGGTGTGGCATAATCAACATCCATGTGCCAATTAATTTCGTTCAGAATATTAGCATGTCCGATATTGTAATCCCTCCATGCTCCGGTGGCCCTAAGTCTTACCGCCGCGTTCGCAGCTAGCCTTTTCGCCAAAATTTCTGGTAGTAACCAGCTTAAATTCGTAAAAAATGCCTCAGAGGGGGTTGTTCTAATGGCACCTGTTACCGCTAACGCCACCATTTTCATTGTACGTTCAAACCTAGTTTGATGACTCTTCACCTTGAGCGCCGGCAACCAAACAGCTGCCCCGCAGAATAGTAAAAAACGCACTAAATCTAGCGCGAAACTACCTCAGTTATCATCACACTGATTATTATATTAAGGGAAACGGTATCTGTATAAATACTTTTATTCAATTCTAAACGGTATTACAGAGGTACCGGTTGCCAACTTTGGTTTTTAAGAAAACTAACATATCCACAAAAATCTTATCAACAAATTGATTTTTTTTATTTACCACAAAAAATTATCATGGCAACAAATTGAATTTAAAATCTCTATAGTACAGCTTTTACAATACCATTGCGATTATTTTGTATCTAAATTTTTTTTTATTTATCGAACTCAACGTTTGAAAAGCTTTACAAACATTTTGACATTAAAGGGGTTAGAATGACCAAAAAAAAAATATAGATAGATTTTAATGGATATTTTGTCATCTTATTTAAGCTTAATTTTTTAGTTTAACTTTTTTTTTTTTTTTGCTTTTATTCTGCGACAATCTTTTGACAATAATGAGAAGTAATCACGGGGTAATATTGTCGTATTGTTATAGGATTATTATACATATTTTTAAGGATTGTGTTAAGAATATTTTAACGAAGATATTTCAGAAAAGTTACAATGAATACGTAACGGTTAAATTGAAATAGCTAAAAGGAGTTGATAGCCATAACATTTTTAATTCTATTTTATATCAGCGAGTAAAATTAAATTAACATTAAAGTTTTTTACAATATAAAATTCTGTGATATATTAATTAACATCAACGGTTAGTGTTAAAATTCTAAACTCTGAAAAGCTTTATTATACCTTAAAAAACTCAATAATGCGTTAAAAAGTAGTTTATATACAAAATACATTTTTTAAGACTACCCTGATCACAAATACATCCACTGTTTCTGTTTTAACGTGCTTCAACTTTAGTAAACTCTTGCAAAGTATGTATATCAATTAATCAAATTAAATTTTAAATTTTACCATTTAACACTTTTCACGTTTGGAAAATTCAATTATTTATAATTATTTTAATTATTCTAAAGAAGAACATTTAAATTCCAGAATTTTATTAGAATATTACACGTAGAGAAAAAATATGGTTGTTATGACCATTATAAAACAGACAACTGTAAAGGAATATCGGAAAATGTTAAAGCATTTGAAAATAAAGATTTACAAAACATGTTAATTAAGCCATAAAAATACAAAGAAAGCAGTTTACAAAATAAAGTAGCAATCAAAGCAGCGAACAAAAACATAAAGAATAGAATTTTGTGAAAAATATTTTACAAATAAAAACTGGGAATTATTTCCTTTCGAAGGTTGCTTTATATTATATTCAACATTTTTTTTTTTTATTTTTCGAATTTATTCTATGAGCTAAAAATGTTGAATATAATATGTTTTAAAAAAAATACAATTATTTAATTGATAATTCAAACGTACGATAACGGCACTTAGATTTTTATGCACTCAAATATCAAAAATATGCACTAAAAAAATAAAAAATTTTCAAAAAGTAATTTCAATTTTTGGGAATACAAAATTTAAATTTCAAAAGATTTTGCTATTCGTGCTAAATTCCCAGTTTTTATTATTGATAAAAACACTTGAAATTTATTGTTGATGGGATAAGCTATTCCTATGCGCGTTTCACTGGTTGCTTAGGCCAGATCATCAGGAAACTTCATCCATAAAGATTTTAGAAAAACTAAAGATATTAAACCAAATTAAAATGTTAAACGTATAAGACTCATAGCAACAGTTCTACTTGTAATAATATCAAAGTTCAAACAAAACAACATCAACAATAAACAGTGCGTTCATCTCATCTTACATTCCCCGCTACAATTAGTTGAAATTCTCTCAACATTAATTGTAGTTGTAAGTAGGTTAAGGAAAACAAAATAAAAAACAACAACAACTTACAAAAGATGTTGACAATTAAGTGTTTTTAGGCCGTGCACCTGCCTGTTTATTATCAAAAAGTAATTTCAATTTTTGGGAATACAAAATTTAAATTTCAAAAGATTTTGCTATTCGTGCTAAATTCCCAGTTTTTATTATTGGTAAAAACACTTGAAATTTATTGTTGATGGGATAAGCTATTCCTATGCGCATTTCACTGGTTGTGTTTTTATCAATAATAAAAACTGGGGATTTAGCACGAATAGCAAAATCTTTTGAAAAATAAAAAATTTTAATAAAAGTTTAAACAACAACTTAGAGTGCTATTTTCGGCTGTCGCAATTCAACAAACGTGAAACGTACATCTCTAACGGGTAAGTAAATAATTATATTCTCACACTTTGACTTTGACTTAATGATAAACTGTCATTAAATTGATGCTAATGTGTCCTTTCTCCGATGTTACTGTGTCATCGTACTGAGAACATGTTCGTCATTTATGTGATGCCGATGTGTCATCCCATTGATGACATAATTTCAGTTTGAACCTGATGTCACTTTGGCCAAGTGATGTTAAGGTTGACATCACAATGATGAAAAGTGTCATGGGGTCAAAAACGAACAAACTTGTCGTAGTACTGATGTCAAAATACATCAGCGTTATGACGCCTTTTCTATCAGTGTAGTGTTATGACTATTTTCTGGCATCAATTTCAAGAAATATTTACAATTATATTGGGAACAGTCCAAAACGTAAAAATTAATTTTTTCGATATACAAAAATTATTGGAAATTAAACAAAAAAAAATGCTTCCCTCATCACAAACCAGGTGGCTTTCATTAGAAGCATTAGTAATTCAAATTCTACAATTATATAAATGCCATTTATACTGCAAAAAATATACACTAGATCCCCGATTTGCGTCGGTTCTATTTGGTCCGCTTTTTAAATATTGGCTAAATCCGCTTTTTTTTTTTTAATTTCCTAAGCTAATCCCGCGAAGCTCTACGATTGTCTGCAGGTAAGAAACCAGAGTCTCTGGCGGCAATCGAACCCGCAACCCCGGCGCAATTAGACCAGCTCTCTACCAGTTAGCCTAACGGATCAGTATTGCATTTTTTAATGAAGTCATAATCACATGTGAATAATTTTTCTGTTTGCGTGTAAAAAGGCGAATTCCAATTTAATTCTGTTAGGTAAGTTATTCTTAGTATAGTTGCGTGTTATTAAGTAAGAAGTTACTGAAGAAATATGAGTTCAAAAAGAAGACAATGCATTAGTTTTGAACTAAAATTGGACGTAATAAAACGTTTCAAGTCGGGTTAAAAGACTGTTGATATAGACAGAACCCTTTATTTAGCACCTTCAACAGTAAAAACAATTTGCAGAAGTTATAGCGCTAAAAATAAATCATTTAAAGATAGCTCGAGTTAATAATAATAAATGAGATTTTATTTTTTTTAATATTTTTGTGAATATGGATAAATGAAATAAACAAATGTTTTTTATGTATGTATGAATATATATATTTTTTCTTATGTATTTCTTTTCAAATGATAAATATATTTCAGCCCACTTGCTGAAACAAATAGAATAAAACATAAACATATCGCTTTCTTCATCATAAATAGAATTTCTTGCTAAAAATTTATATTATTGAACCAATCAATGCAAAAATTTGTCCCTAATTTGTAAAATTTGAATATTTAACGATTTTTTGACGATTTTGGCGAATTTTGTTAAAACTTTTGACGATTTTTGAAGAAAAAAGCCTAACAACTACTGCATTCATTCGGTGAAACGATGAATTACCACCCGATTAACTGATGGGTTAATTTCAAATTGGCTTTTTTCGATTAACGATTAAACCGGTTAGTTTCAGTCGATTAACCGAAGTAATGAAAATTTTAATTTTTTGTAGTATTATGACATGTTTTTTGTGTGTTCTAATTACAGTAGAATCTCACAAATTCCAACCGTCCAGATATTAAAACCGGCCTTTTCAATGTATTGGGCGCTCTGAAATTAGAACCTGTGGTTTTAATTTCTAGAAGTTTTTTGTTTTTATTTCTACTAGGAATCATTTTTTTATGATTTTGAACTTAATAGGCGAAAAACCAAATTAAACGCTCTAAAATTAGAACAGGGGGTTCTATTTTTTGGAAGTTTTTTTATATTTGTGTTTTCACTACAAATTATTTTTCTTTCGCTCATTAAAGTAAAATAAAAAGGGGGAAACGCCGAGTTATTGCTGGTGTGTACAATTCGGTCATATGCGTATGAAATTTGATATGCTTGTACAAATTTGGGTCAGATGATAACTGAAGGTCAAAGTAAAGTGTTCATACGTGTGAAAGATAAAAAAAAAATGTCAAACAAACGTAAAAAAATTCCTATTATTCCAGTAAACACATTTCTAACCTTTTTGACGTCCGTAACGATATCGTTGTATCCAGTTTTAATAAATCAAAAAACAAACAACCTGATTTTATGTGAAAGATCAATTGAGTTCCTAATAATTAAAAAACTTTTTTAACGTTTTTCTATGAACTAAATATGTTCAATTAATTAAATGTTATTAAATAAAAACTGTTTCGAGTTAAAATAAAGCTTAAACAAGTAGTTAAAATATAATTTTATCATTTTCTGAAAGATAAAAATGTCCAGAAATTCGAACTTTTCAGAAATTTGAACTGCCCGGTGCACAAAGTGATTCTAATTTGTGAGATTCTACTGTATTTGTTTCGTCTCATATACAAAAGGTTTGTGTTTAAAAAATATTTTTCATACAACCAAGAAGGCGTTTAGTTTTCATATCAACCCATTTTCCGCCGACCGCTGATTAAAATTACAAGCACTCTCATCAATCAACAGGAATGTGGCGAAAGTGAAAGAATTTTTTCCATGTCAAGTTTTGTCAAAAGTAAGAAAAGAATCGCTTTAATCCTAAATATTTAAGTCAAATTACTTTTCTAAAAGATTATTTTAAAGGATCTCCTTTATTATTAAAATTATCTTAGTCCATTTTTAATAAATACATGTTTGGGGAATTTACTTGGTGGTCATAAATGCTTATGTCTTAAAATAATTACCAGAAATATATTTGTACCGTCGGCTTTATAATCTAAATCCACTTTTTAAATAAATGGATTTTGATGTCGTGTGGTAGAGAAAGATACGCCTCGTTGACCAGCATGTAGTTTTTCTTCTATTTAAGGCCCAGGCCCACGATGCACAGTGCTTTGTCCCCATATAACGAAGGGACATAAATAGAAGGAGTGGTTAGAAATTTTTGAAATTTGGTACACTAGCATAAAATAGCTTAATTAAGAAAAATATGAATTTTTGGAGAAATCGGTCCAAGGACACGCCTACCTCCCATGTGTCCTGAAATGGAAAAATGTAATTTTAGCTTCAAAAATGCCCACAAAACTACAAAAAATGGTCATGCTGATACACACACAACTAGCAACGTGTGTGTATATTTTAATTTAAATCTGAACAAGGACTCAAGGTCCTGCCATATAACCTTTTTCTTAAAAATGCTATAACACTTACACCAATCGCAATAAAATTTGGTGTGAAAATTGATATTTGTTAGATATATATGTATGCCGAATTTTGGTAGAATCCGATTATTAATGTAAAAAGTACAAAAACATCATTTAATGAAAAATGAGTTAAAAACGCATAAAATGCTCTTGCAAAAATAACAAGTAAAAAAGTATAATCGGTCAAGCCCGACCATATAATACCCTAAAGCATAGAATTTAAAAACAAAGTTCCTAGAGTGTAATCTATTTGGGACCCATGGGCAATAATGGACCCGCCAGAACAAAATTAATTTTCTTTTAAATTGAAAACCCTGTAGGCAATATTTTCGAACAAATCACAATAGAATTGCTCTTACTACAAACAAAGGCTATTGCCAAAAAAAACTTCTGTCACGTACCCATCTTCAATTTAAATAAAAAATAACGGCACTAAGTCACATTTTGAAAACATTCTTTAAACGATCAACGTCATCTGTGAATTTAGCGTCATCTTGTAGCGACAAAAAGAAACAGACACAACTGTTATACTAATTTTTTTAATTTATCTCTTCAATTTATCTAATTCAATAGTATGTATATTTGGATTTATTTCTTATTATGTTCCTAGTTTATTTTGTTTAAACTAATTTAAGTTTTGGTAAAATTTTTTCAATTGTTTTTCTTGTAGTTATTAGAAAACTGTCTAAATATTCGAAATCAGAAAAAACCCAATAGACGATATTTTTCTTTTTTTTTTAATAGTCCATCAAAGTTAAGAAATTTTTGGAGCTTAAGTAAATAATAAGCATTTTTCAAATCAATAAAAAACACTTTTGAGCAAATAATTCAATAAATTTTTTTACAGTTAGCTCTAAATATGGTTAACTACTACAGAAAAAAATTTCATTTTAAATTTCCACAAATTTTATTAAAAATACTAAAATTTGCTTTCGATTTTTTATACATTTCTTTTTTTGCTTAAAATTTTCTATTAGATTTAAAGTTTTGTACAAATTTTTATTATAAATTTCAAAATTTGGACTAAAAAATTTGCGCAAATTTTTTTTTAAATAATACAATTTTTTTTACGATTTTCTGTAAATTTTTTTCGCTTGAAATTGAGTATAAGATTTTAAAATATGTTAAGCACTTTTTAAAAATTTCAATATTTGCTACAATTTTTTTTTAATTTTTAGAATTTGCTTAATGTTTTTTTTTTAAATCTCTTATATTGCTTGAAGTTTTCGATAAGATATTAATATTTGTACAATATTTTTTATAAATATCAAAATATGCACAAATTGTTCAATAAACCACAAATTTTATTAAAAATACTTCGCTTGAAATTTTGTGCAAAATTTTTTAAAATTTTTCAATAAACAACAAAATTGGACAAAGTTTATTAAAAATACTAAAATTTGCTTTGGATTTTCTAGAAATTTCTTATTTCTAATTAACAAGATTTTGGTTGTCGTACGGAAAACATTATTTTTCTTAAGTTTTTTTTTTTTTTTTTTTTGAATATTTTGAAAATTTGATTTCCCTTTTTTTTTGTCAGTTACCCCATCCTGGACAAATATTTCTTAATATTACAACATCCAATATGTGACAAATTTTTCTCAGGAAGCACTGCTTCAAGACTACTGGGTAAAAATATGAATTCCATAATTATTTCACCACCAACAAACACGGATGAATACAATAATTATCGTTATCTTCTTTATCAGTTCCAACATCTCCACCGTAGTCATCACAAGCATGATTACCAGTGCTGGCAAAACCAGCTCAAGCAGCAGCATCAAAATTATCAGTACCTAAAAGCTTGTTTCCAAACTGCCATTATCTTCGTTGCTCTATTGTTTTGTTTTGTGGGTTTGTAAGAAGAAAATTTTCTAAATCAGGGGCAGGCTTTTTAAATTATGAAAACCTGCTACTTTTAAATCGAACGTCCCTTCATTTGGCTGTTGTTAGCAACCAACCAACCAACAACCAACCAAACCTAATTTTATTTTTTTTTTTAATATTTTTCATTTGAAAAATTCCGTAATAATAAATTAAAAAATTACGACAGTCAAGATGGTGGTTGTGGATGGTTTTTGCTACAAAAGTCTTTTTTTGTCCGGGCTTAAAAAAAAAATAAAAGTTTAAGTTCAAAATATATGGAGATCTAGAGGATACTTTTTTTGGCCATGTTAAGCAGATAAATTTTTTGTTCGAAGTTATCGTTGTTGTTGTAGTATCTATAAGTTGTTGCTGTTGTTGTTGTTGTTACAGCAAAAATATTTAATTGTTTTCATGGCAACACACAAAAGCCCTGGCTTGTTCAATCGTACGATGAAAATTAAAAAAAAACATAACGGAACAAATACATTTAAATAATTTGTTAAAAAGATAATAAATAAAACTTCTAAAAAAAAAAGAGAAAAAAATTATAACAAACCAAACAAGATAAAATTCCATTTCATAGCTCATGGGAGCTTTGAAAAGCTAAATCTGCGATAAAATTAGCAAAATGATCAATTTTATATGATAAAGAATTAAGGGATTTTTTTATAATAAATTAAATAAGAATTTATAAGATGAAATTTATTAAACATAAATTTATTGGGGCTTAAGTTAGTAAATTTTCATAAAATACTCAAATATCATAAAAATTAATTTTAAAAGAAAATTGTGATTCAATTATTAAATTGTTCACTTAAACAAAATCACAACGAAAACATGAATTGCATACGTTTAAAAAGAAGTATTTAATTTGGAAAACATTTTTTTAAAAAGGAAACACGCTAAGCTTAACACAAATAAATAATACTAGCTAACCTGGCAGACGTTCTTTTGTTATATAACTTATTTTTTTCAGAAATTTTAAGAATACCCGTTGATTAATTATGAAGAAATATAGAGGGGCAGCTTTTACCCCTCATGCTTTATTGCATGCCATAAATAACAAAAATTGATTCCTTTCAGATGCTACAGTGTTTGCATGCCAAAATTTAAGAAAACCGGTTGATTAGTTAAGAAGATATAGGGAGAGATAGATTTTACCCCTTTTTTTATTTCAAGCCTTAATTAAAAAATGAAAGGCACTTTTGCCTGCCAAATTTAAAGAAAATCGGTTGATTATTTAAGAAGTTATAGGGAGGAGGATCATTTATCCCTTTCGCCCTATTTCACGCGCTATTCCCTATTTTCTTTCAAATATTAAAGTGTCTGCTTGCAAAATATTAAGAAAATCGGTTGATTAGTTAAGAATATATAGGGAAAGGAGCCTTTACCCCTCTTGCCTATTTCACGCGCTACATAATACAAATTATAGTTATAGTTCCTTCCAGATGTTACACTTTTTGCCGGTAAAATTTCAAGAAAATCGGTTGATTAGTTAAGATATAGGGTAGGGGAGATTTTACCCTTCTTACCCGATTTCACGTCCTCTTCCCTATTTTCTTTCAGATGTTATAATGTCTGCATGTCAATTTTTAAGAAAACAGTTTATAAGTTAAGAAGATATTGCAAGGTAGAGCTTTTACCCGTTTTTCCCATTTTACGGCCTCTAGCGATATAAAATATACCTTACGACCTATTCTAATACCTACCAATGTCCATAAAAATTGTTCAAGCCGTTCCGGAGGAGTTCAATTACAAACACCTTGACACGAATTTTATATATACACGCAGAGAAAAAACATGTTTTAATATGGTCACTTTCAACAAAAATATTTTTAAGGAAAATGTTAAACATATAAGATAGGGCCTTTTGCGTTTTAGGTGACGAAATATGTAAGACAATATAATAAAATTTGGAAAAAAGAAAGCTGGGCTATTGGTAAGTACTTATCGAAGTATTAAATAAATGACGGATATGCATATGTATTTTTATTGTTGCTTTTAAGGATGGCTAAATCTGTTTGAACAAGCTCCAAATTCTTTTATGTTGGCTTATTCGTCTTCAAAAACGCCATATTGTTCTGCTTGTAATTCCTCACTGGAATCACATAAAAAGGATTTAAAAAAACGTGGCGAAACCAGTCGCTACAAACAAAATAAATATTTTTTTTGCTAAAAATATTTATTTGGGGATTTTTGAGGATTTCATATTAACATTTTTCTTACTATTTTTAAAAAAAATTTAAAAATTTTAACTAAAAAGATTTAAAATTTTATCGAAAAAAAAAATATTACTTTTGAATTTTTTGGGGACAAGGAAAAAAAGTACCGGGCAGCCCTGATACAGATTTTGATCTAAAATGTTTTTTTTTTTTTCAAATTATCAATAAATTTTAATAAAATTCCAAGCTGTAAAATTCCTTCTTTCAGTAAAAATAATTTAATGAAAATTAAATTTGATGAACTCAAGCTTAACAAAAAAAATCAAAATTAAAACTAACTGCCAGGCCCACGATGCACAGTGCTTTGTCCCCATATAACGAAGGGACATAAATAGAAGGAGTTGTCAGAAATTTTTGAAATTTGGTACACTAGCATAAAATAGCTTAATTAAGAAAAATATGAATTTTTGGAGAAATCGGTCCAAGGACACGACTACCTCCCATGTGTCCTGAAATGGAAAAATGTAATTTTAGCTTCAAAAATGCCCACAAAACTACAAAAAATGGTCATGCTGATACACACACAACTAGCAACGTGTGTGTATATTTTAATTTAAATCTGAACAAGGACTCAAGGTCCTGCCATATAACCTTTTTCTTAAAAATGCTATAACACTTACACCAATCGTAATAAAATTTGGTGTGAAAATTGATATTTGTTAGATATATATGTATGCCGAATTTTGGTAGAATCCGATTATTAATGTAAAAAATACAAAAACATCATTTAATGAAAAATGAGTTAAAAACGCATAAAATGCTCTTGCAAAAATAACAAGTAAAAAAGTATAATCGGTCAAGCCCGACCATATAATACCCTAAAGCATAGAATTTAAAAACAAAGTTCCTAGAGTGTAATCTATTTGGGACCCATGGGCAATAATGGACCCGCCAGAACAAAATTAATTTTCTTTTAAATTGAAAACCCTGTAGGCAATATTTTCGAACACCTCACAATAGAATTGCTCTTACTACAAACAAAGGCTATTGCCAAAAAAAACTTCTGTCACGTACCCATCTTCAATTTAAATAAAAAATAACGGCACTAAGTCACATTTTGAAAACATTCTTTAAACGATGAAAAACCAACGTCATCTGTGAATTTAGCGTCATCTTGTAGCGACAAAAGGAAACAGACACAACTGTTATACTAATTTTTTTAATTTATCTTGTCAATTTATCTAATTCAATAGTATGTATATTTGGATTTATTTCTTATTATGTTCCTAGTTTATTTTGTTTAAACTAATTTAATCTATGAAAACTTTAGCAAAAATCACGAAAATAGCATTTTTTTTAAATAAATTTTTTTTTCAAGTTGTGGTAAAAATTTTTTAATTTTTTTTCTTGTAGTTATTAGAAAACAGTCTAAATATTCGAAATCAGAAATAAACCCACAGACGATATTTTTCTTTTTTTTTTAATAGTCCATCAAAGTTAAGAAATTTTTAGAGCTTAACCACTAAAAAATATGTATAGGAACATAATTCACCTAAAATTTTTTTATAGATGGTTAAGAATATAGTTAGTTGTTACAGAAAAAAATTTTAATCTCGTAATCCAGAAAATGAATTTTTTGCAATTATTTTCTTGAAACCATAAAAAACCAAGGGCATTTGTGATTTCAGCGCCCTCTTATGCCGTAAAATGCACACAAACACAAAAATTTTTTTATACATATTTTGATTTTTGTTGTTCTATATTGAACGGTATAAGTTTGAATTAATATTTCATAGTATTTGTAGTTAATTGTCTTTTAAACTCCTGAAAACTATGAAAATTTGAGCAAAAATCATGAAAATAGCCATTTAAAAAAAATTTTTTTTTCAAGTTGTGGTAAAATAAAAAAAAAACCCATAGACGATATTTTTCTTTTTTTTTTAATAGTCCATCAAAGTTAAGAAATTTTAAGAGCTTAAGTAAATAATAAACATTTTTCAAATCAATAAAAAAACACTTTTAAGCAATTAATTCAATAAAAATTTTTTACAGTTAGCTCTAAATATGGTTAGCTACTACAGAAAAAAATTTCAAGCCCGTGCTTTAAAAAACAACAGTTTTCCTGAAGCATGTAAAACTCAAGTATTTGTTTAGCCATTTTTACTATAAATTCTCAAACTTTGGCGCCCTCTAGCGCCGCCAAAAAGAGTTAAATCTTAAAAATTCTTCAAAATTCATTTGAATTATTTTGTTATCTATCGATGTGTACATATTTAAGTACAATATAAGACTTGTTTATTATTTTTATTTTTGTCTATGGGCCACAGCACTGTGCGATCTCGACAAGAAGATTTCATTCGTATATTTGTATTGAAAACAAAAACAAATTTTAGTTTTTTATTATTGTTTTCAATATAAATATGCGAAAGAAATGTTCTTGTCAACATCGTGGGCCTGCCAGTAAGTCTTGAAGTGTAAAAAACTTACTGTATCTTTGATTTTCTATTAAGCTGCAAATAGTAAAAAAAAAACATGTACTGATTTTTTGCAATTGTACTGTTTTATTCATAATGTCCTAAACAGTACGCAAATGTACTGTTTTTTACGCTTTGTACTGTTTTTTTTTTGTTCAATCTACAAAAACCAAGATATTAAGAATGTTGTGTTCCAAACAAACAAGCTCTAAAATAATAAGACTTTTTACGCTGTGGTCATTGTTTTCTACTAAATACGCAGTAGAAATCTAAATTATAATATGTTACTCGCAGCAGTTGTATATTTTTAAGACATATGATTATATGGCTACCTCTTCCAATAGTATTTTCCTTTAAATACCTGATAATGACAAAAACAAAATCGAAATTTTGTTTTAAATATTATATTTTTTTAAATACTAAATAAATACTCATTCCAACACAATTATCTTTAATTCCTAGAATTTTTTAATATTCGGGCAAGTTCTGGAAATCGAAATCACGTGAAATTGAAAACGTACAAATTTAAAAAATTCTCCGGGCTCAAAATTTATAAAAATACCTAAGTCCTTTCAGGACCACTTTTGTCTAACTAAACTACTTTTGAAATAAAGAAAAGCTACCAGTGTTACCACCAGCAAAATTCAAAATTACACTTAAGATGAAGAAAAATTACCCGATTTAAATGAAATTACACCTGATATAAAATTGAAGTTTTATTTAAAAAAAGACAGCAACCTCATTGAAAGAAAATTAATATAAGTCAAACCGTTAAGATTCGCATTGTAATTTAAAATAAATTAACAAAAATAACATTGAAGACTTAAAAATAATTAATAAACCATAAAATAAAACTCCTTAAATAAAATGGGAAGTACAAATGGGGAAGTACATTTGGTTGCATATATCTAGGAAAGGTACAAAATGTTTATAGCCATTCTATTTATAATGGGTGTTTTTTAAGCCCGATATAGTTAACGAAAGGGTAGCAGTCAAACGAACTGTCATACTGCTCTAACTTTTTGCTCAGGCACGTCATCATGAATAGATTCTTGGTTAAACAACGCCATCAAATTATCAAAATTTACTTTGAAAATCAGCCATCGATTTTCGCAACATAAAGGCGACTACATGATTAAAATAAAGAAACTTAGGCCCCTATTCCGGTTTACAATTTCTTAATTTTTATATTATCCCTAGAGGGAAGCGAACTGACACCAAAGTAGTCCCGTGATAGGTCTTTCGTGGTAGAGACCGGTTCAAGTTCCAACACTTTATATGAATAAGACCTATCACTTTTACATGGAGTTGTCATTTGAGGGGGCAAATTGACAACATTTGACCAGTCATACATTTATTCTCAATGAACGTGTTTAGTGTCAGTTACTACAATGTACTTTTATTTCAATACAATGTAATATTATTTCAATGAAACAAGTTCTAGAATAAAATTCAAGAACCAAGTTTTAGAAAGTCCCAAAAAATGTGTCGCAGCACCGCTGAATTCATTACTTTTTCTACCTTCTTGTTCTTCATTGGTTCTCCTTTCAATGGACATGAGTTCTTTCTTTTTGGGCTTGTTCTATTTTTACAAATCCCAGGACCAGTCTGTTGGACCAATTTACACAAATTTTCCGCAGGGATGGTTTACAACTTTGCTTTATTGCGGTGAGCAAAAACATAACAAAAATTACAAATGATCACAACCAGTTGTCTTAATTACAACTTAACTGAGTTGAGTTCTAAACCGGAATAGGGACCTTATTTTTTCACAAATGAAGGCGATGTGTTGACTTAGAGAAAATGAACTGTCAATTAGACTTCAAGGCCGTGCAATGTGACACCTCTTGATTGTTTTCTGTAGGCCTGTGAAGTCACTGGTTTACGCTGATAAACCAGCAACAATTGACGTTTTGGAGGTTTACATTATTCATTTTATTCGTACCATGCAGCCAGCAACGCTCGAAACAAAATTAGACGTCTGCAAGGCGTTTCCTCCAGGACAGGCGGTGCCTATTGGTTTGAAATCGGTTTCAAATGGTCAATATGTCAATCTACGATTAAAATTTATTTGTTTTGTTATTAATACGATTTCCGTATGACGTGCTAAATTCCCAGTTTTTCATATTTGATAAATACACTGAAATTTATTGTTGAGGGAAAGCTAGCTTCTATGCGCATTTCACTGGTTGCTTAGGCCAGCTCATCAGGAAACCTTTTCCAAAGATTTTAGAAAGGCCAAAAATATTATACAAATAAAACCCTAAAGCGAATAAGAATTATAAACACTAAAAGTCTTACTTGTAACAATATCAAAGCCAAAACAAAACACCAACAATAAACAGTGAGTTTATCTTTTCTTACATTCGCCTACAATTGGTTGGGTTCTTTCCGACTTGAATTGTAGTTGTAAGTGGGTAAAAAGAAAAAACAAAATTAAAAAACAAACTGCTTTATTCTACTGTCTTCGTAAGAAAACAACAAAAAAAAACCAATTTGCCAATTCAGTTTTTTTGCACGGGCACATGCAAGTATGTATATTATCATGTATTTTGTGTTGTCTACCATTTTAAGTTTCATGGTCTTAGAAAATACCCTTTATACCTTACGCCTGCATGGTTTTATACAACTGTCCCTTTCGTAACTCAGTTAAACAACTATAATGGGAGTTAAATATTCTTAAAACTAAAGCATTAAAAAGTTGCAAAATATAAATGAAATTAAGTATAAATTGGAATATTCGAAACATATTTCCCCCCAGGCTAGTTCTTAGTTTGAATGGCATTTTTGAATAAACTTCAGGTACTAAATCCCTATGATAGGCATCTTTATCCAAATCTAAAGGTCCATCTTGCGACATTCATTACCAAACTTTTGAAAATATATATTTAATGATTGAAGTCTTTTCTTTAAAATAAACCGAGACTTTGGTTCAAAAGACCGTGCATTTTTTAGCAACAATATTTAAAAAGAACTCAATGTCATCACTGAAATAGAATCTTGATTTTATTTGGGTAGCTGAAGTAAAAATTTAACATAACACCTGAATTACACCTAAGAGAAATTACCCACGCTCTACCCACGACAGTAAAAATTATACCAAATTCGGGTAATTACCCACAAAGTGGCAACACTGAAAGCTACGTTAATTTTTACAAAAGTTTTATTGAAAATCTTCAGTGTATAAATTTTATTGAAACTTGTTTTTTACTATTTTCAGATTTTGTTAAATGTCCCAGTAAAAAAATTTGGGGTTTTTGAAGCACTTAAGAGAAAAAGCGCATAATCGAGCGCTTCAATAAGAGAGCTTTTATATAGCAGTAAATGATAAAGAGTAAAATATAGAAAAAAAGCTGCTTTTTTAGTGCTGACAACGATGAGGTTTTAAAGCGAAAAAAAAATTAAAATATATAATGGTTTAAGAAAATTATTGAAACAAAGCATTTAAGCAATTAAAAGCAAAACATCAATGAATATGGAGAAATAGTTATCCCTTAAAAAAGCGCTTTAGGAGTGCTTTGTTTTCATGTTTTTGGATTTTATAGATTATAGCTTAACTTGGTAAAATTGGCCGTAAATAATTTAAAAATTGTTTGAAATTGGAAAATTAACTTAGGACACATACATTTTCTCAAATTCTATATGATTTGTGCAACTATGTGTGTGGTGAAAATTGCTTTAAATACCAATATGCTTAAAGAAAGTCCTACTTACACAATCAACGAGGTTATTGTTTTAAGCTAAGTTAGGCTTTTCCCCTTTCTTATATGGCTTACAGGAATGTTATGGGTTTCCTGTCTTCAAATTAAAAAAAAAAAACATTTAGGCCAAATGCTTCTTTTTAGTGTTTTTTTTTTAACGCAAATGGAGTAATTTCGTATACGTATAAAATGCCATAAAACGGAAATCATTCCTTTGACGTTACACATTTCAAGTGTTTTTCGTTATATAATTGTTGCATATTCAATCAAAAGTTTTAAATAAATAGTTGTTTTCGCCAAAAAAATGTACTGTTTTTTTCTTGATTGTACTGTTTTTTTTGTGTTCAATGTACTGTTTTTCCGAATTTAAAATCTGGCTACCCTATTTCTACTGTACAGTTATGACGAATCAATGAAAACAGCATTAAAATTTTTATTTATTTTGAAACAACAATATTTATTTTAAACAATTGTAAAATATTATTTAGGACATTATGACCATATGACTTAAAAGCATACCTTGTGAATCCCCCAATTAAGCATTAATTGGAAAATGCATAGTACATACATATTTATGAATTGTTTATGTTATTGCTCTTTTTAGTTCAAGAATTGCTATTGTTATTTTTTACTAATAAACTACTAATAATAAATAATTAATGCATTTTTATATATTAAAAATACTTAATTTATAAAAAACTTTATTAATCGGTTAACCGATCAAAAACAAAATGACCCGATTATTAACCGATTAAACCAAAACAGTGGTAAATTAATCCAGCGATTAACCAGTTAAAGCAAAAGGTCGATTAAATAAATACCCTACTAACAACTCTGATTTCATAAGGCTGCTAAAAATGGGATCTAAGGTAAATTATGGACCGTATATCACAAAATTGCCTGACACTTTTCTGGCCATATGAAGCTAAGTTAGAAGAAATTTTACCGCAATATTTGTATCTGCTACGGTGTTAGGCGCATTTAATTAATTAACGAGAGTGCGCTTTATATGGGGCCCATAGTAAATTATGGACAGATCTTCACGAAATTTGACAGTGTGACTTTTATAGAACTGTGACGTACCAAATTTTATTATGATAGCATTGTTTATTACGGACGGTTTAAGGCGTACTTAACGGTTTTCCGAAAGTAAGGTTTACATGTGAAATTGTACAGTGTGATTTCCAGTCGAATAAAACGAATTTTTGTAAAATCTTATATCATTCCGTGCATTGTTCCACCATTTATGTTAGTTTTTGTAACAAAATTATAAATCTACATTTCGATTCATAGCTGTGATCCTACTTAACCGATTTTGCTGTATTTCAATCCCAAACTGCTTAGGATACCTACAAGCAATTCAATACCAAATTTGTTCATTTCTTTTGAGTTTTTTGAAAGTTAGCTTGTTTTCAACACACGGACAGACGGAGAATTACTCAAGAAGCCAGAATATATATACTTTAAGGGATCTTAGATGTATATTAAAAAAGATTCACACGGAATGACAAACTTAGTATGAATAGTGGTGGTGGAGGGTATAAAAAAATAAAAAAAAATTTAGTCTATTGTTATTCAAATATCTTTTAAGAACTAAGATAACTGATTTAAATTGTCTGTTCGGACCCAAAAAAATTATCTCTGCACGTCAACTGAAGTTATAGGAGCATACTTGAAGGATGCGAATGCATTTGGAGAATATTCATTTTCAGATCCCACTTTAATTACCGACCACATCAAAAATATTAAAATTTTTTTTCTTTTTGAAATCATTAATTTTTTTGAAAAACGTTTTGTATTTTTTTTTTATTATTTGTAAGGCTTTTCTTTCTTCCACATTGTAAATTTTTCTTTCTCAATTATTAATTAACTTCACTTGAATGAATATAAGGTGAACTAAATTCCTCCAATTAATTTATTGTTTCACCAATCCGTAGTTGGAAAATACAAATGCTTATTGACTTCTTAAATTTAATATTTCTCTTACTTTATATAATCATCGGTATAAACAAGCAAGCTCTTCAATAACATTCTTAAATTTGAATTGGCTTATAATTTTCTCTGCAACCCATGTGCCATCTTAGACTATCGACAAAAAACATGCATTTGCATAGAAATCACAGCCCTACAAATATTATTTGAGATCACATATTAATATAATGTACAGCATAATACCTGTGGCTGTGTTTAACATTTTGACAAACATTGGATTAGAATTTGAAACGTGTAGAATTTGAAAAGTGAAAAACTTAAAAAAAAACTAATTTTAAAATTATCAACAAATAACAGAAAAATTTTTAAAATTTTGCCTGTAAATTCTTCTAAAACTACTTTATGAGACGTAAGATATTCTGCAAGCGCTCTGGGTTTCAAAAATGTTAGGAAATTTAAAAAAAAAAGAAAGAGATAACTTGTTTATATTAAAAAATCATTCAATAAAGAACAACAGAAAATTAAGTGACGGCTTTAGGGACTTTTACTATATTTTTTAGATCGAAAAAATGATGAATATTTCTGTAACGTAGATTTGAAGCCCCTCAAATCTTCCTTACTTTTATTGTATATTTCCCATACCTAATATTTAATATGAAGTTATTCGCAATATGTACTAACCTTATAATAACGTCCTTTGTAGTCACGTACGACCCTAATATTTTTCCACTTATACAAAGGATAACATGGCCTGATAATTTAGTTTAAATTTTATATGAATATTCTAGTTTTAGCTGTTGTAGTTTCGATTCAATTGCAGTAGGAATTTGCCTAACTTTAAAGACAGCCGATTTTGCAATAGAACTTGTCTTTCCTAAGACACTTGAAATTGCCCAATTAGCCACTGTCCATTGTTGCCAACTTTTTATGAAGACTTCCCGTCAAATCGCACTTAAAAACCCGCTAGAAACCGCTAAATTTTTTTATTTAGCTTAAAATGTTTTAAAAATATCGCTAAAATCTTAATATAATGTGAAATGTTAATACAAATCTAGATATTGGGTGCTTTTTTAAAGGTGTATGTCTTTCAATTAAAATTATATTGTAAGGTTTTTAATTTCACTGACTCTTTTAGTCCCGCGAACGTACAAAATGTGGATATTCATATACAATTCATGGATTTGTATTGCTTGAAATCTACTTCGACATTAGAGTTAAGTGCACTTAATATAGCTTTGGTAATGATGCTAAAAATTTTAGACAGTAGACTAAGATTAAAAAAAATCGTAAAAGAAAAGAAGGAAGAAATTGCAAGACAATCGATTTGAAATTTAACACAATTTTATATTTGATATATACTTACATTTACTTTCTGCTTTATAACGTTTATCATTTTTAAAAGTTTTTGCTGGCCATTATTTTAAACATTCATGCTTGAAAACTGTTTACAATCCTAACAAACGAATAGATAATTTTTGTTTCGCTCCGAAGACTTCGTTCGCTTTGATTAATACAAATTATTTTTCACTTTTTTAGGATATAAGAAATAAGGTGTGTATCCGTGAACTTAAATAAAAATTATAGAAGAATTTTGGCATATCTAGTTACAAGCTTGCTTATACTAAACAGCATACTTATATAAGCCCAGGCAAAGGCGTAAAATGGCGCTTTCTTGTTTTTCTTTAAAGCATCACAAACAGTATTTCTTGAATTCTCGAATTACAGTACATTGTTTGGAATTAGGTTTGACAACCGTATGGAAGTTTTATCCGAGGGATAATAAAACATACTTTTAATTTATGGTTGCTTAAGTGCTTTAATATAAACATTGATTTGCTAAAGACAACACCCTTTTAACTTTAGGTATGACCATAGATTATATTTTGATCGATAAAAGTTGATAACACTGGTCTGCCGTAAAAATTGTTTTAAATAAATTCAAGTCCGTTCTCAGTTTTTTCTATCACGTCTATTTTTTTATTGGGCAGAACAAATATTTCGCTCGAAATAATGCGGTTCTGTTAATACATTTTAATATAACTTCCTAATAAGAAAATTTATAAAATCTGCTTAAAACGTCGTCAAATTTTTTATTGCGGATACAATTAAATTTCCACAAAAAAACAATTTTTTCTTATCACTTAATTGCTTTAATTGAAAACAAATCTCTTATTTTGAGATAAAAATTGTAATTTTCAAATGATATTAAAAAACCGCTAGATATCCCGCTAACCGACAAAACGGAAATTTTACCCCGGTGGACACGTAAAAACCGCTAGAATCGCGGTAAACCCGTCAAATTGGCAACAGTGCCACTGTCTAAACTGATCTGGCACAGCGACTTCGGAAAACTGTTTCAGCACAACAACTTCGGTTGCTAATTTCGGCAGAAAAGTTTCGGCTGTCTGTTTTGGCACAGCGATTTCGATCGAATTTTGTGGCACAGCGACTTCGGTCGACTGTTTCGGCACAGCAACATCGGTTGCCTCTTGCGGCTGCTTCGGTTGCCGGTTTTGTTACAGCTTTAAGGATTTGTAATATTTACATATTAGTATTAAGAACGATCGAGTCCCAATGTGACTAATGCCGAATATCCGAGGGAACCGAATCTGCTCCTCCACCACTTAGCTCCGACCGCATCAATCACTATTTGTTATCGTGCTGCAAGTAATACCAGATAATTGGTAATCGAATTTATTGAAAAATAAGCTTTAATATTCAATATAGATACATATCGTCGGATTAATATGCAAACTTGCTAAACACACTTTTTAAGTAAATTGAGATTTTGATGCTGTGTGGTAGAGAAAGATACGCCTCGTCGACGGTCGACCAGCATTTGGTTTTTTTCAATTTGAGTCGTAAAGTGTGTAAAACCAAATATATTTTCGGTTTTCCTCTCAAGAAGTTTTACGTCTCTCCTGAAAAATGTGCTGAAAGGGAGTTTGCTGGTTTGCTTACTAAGCCGTCGATTATTTATATTGTTGACCTAAGAAGGGTAAGCCACTCGTCTTTTTACTTAAGGTTCGTGTATTCCATAAGTCGACCTCGTACGTAACTGAACTACCTCAGAACTACCTACCGACGACAAAACCACGCTACAACTACAGAGGGACCGTCATCAAGAATTAAGCTCTGCAATTCGTATATTAAATTCCGTGTACGGTTAGTACAGCCCACCAGAAAGGCCAGATTTATTTCCCGCAAATTTTCAGAGTGTCCAACTAAACAATTGTATTATTTTAGAAAACTATTTATAGTTATCCAAATTTTTAATTACAACAATAATTTATTGGCAAACTATAAACAGGGGTATTTTTATATTCATAGTTTGCAATGTTTTTTCTCTGTCTGTCTATTTTACAAATTGCATGATGGTGTTGCTAACAATTAAGGCATCATGTGCAGCCTTGCCACAACACATTCGTTATGTAAAATGTTTTAAATATTTATTAATTAGTTTTTAACCGAAATGAATTTAATTAAAATTAAAATTTTCACAAGCAATTTGTAAAATCGTTTTGTTTATTAGTTAAGTTGTATATTTTTTAAATTGATTACCACAAGAAAGCAAAATATCAAGCAATCTAAACAAATGATTGTAGGAAAAATAAACTCATAATTAAGAGGAAAATACAATATGAAGTCGTCTAGACAACAATAATTTTAAATTTTTAAGGACGAACACAAGAATTGTGTTGAAGAGCACTTGGAAATAAACATTTTTTTTTTGGTTTATGAAAATATGTGATATTAAAATTGAATAAGCTTTTACTAATGAAAACGTTAACTTAATTTATAATATGACTATAAATTTTATTGGGGATATTAATTTCAATAAAAATAAATTTTTACAAAGTATCCAGGCGAATTTAAATCAAGTGCCTGCGACTTTGACAATTTCTTCTTGCATGTGTAGCTCATGTGTAAATAATTTCATATGTAATCTGTGTAACTTTAAGTTCTATTTTTGCATTAATTTCTGACAGTCAAGTTTATGAGTTTCCAGCACAGTCGAACGGTTTTTTAAATCCTACCATTTCTCATTAATTTTCATGTGTCCATGTGTCCATGCGTTGACCGAAAAAACAATTATGTGCACATACATACCCTACAAACACGGAGGTTTAATTTAAAATTGAAAATGTTTTGAAATCTAATCTTTTCTCAAGCGATAAACGTTTGCTAATGACTTAAAAAGCATAGCAAATTCAAATTGAGAACTGCATTTTTTTCAATATGCTTTCAAACGTTGTTCTCAAATGTTTTTCAAATGTGGATTTCATTACAATGTAGAACATACAAAGTGTTGCCAATTTAGTTATTTGTTGGCTATATTTAGCCATTTTCCACCCTGTTTAGAAATAAAAAAATTAGTTTAGCCATTAACCATGTTTTTTCTGGCATTCTTCAACATGTTTAGCCATGAAATTTGTTTGCCTTTATAAATTATAAAAGTAAAACAAGCATTTTTAACAATTAAATCACAACTTTAACAATGTTAAAAATCACTATAAACAATGATTATGAAACATCTTTAAAAATAAAAGAACTGTATTCCAATATTTAATTTATAAAATGGATCAACACAAACATCGGTGTTTCTTTCTGGTTGCAAGGATTTCAATAAAGAGATGCAGGCGGCAACAAATTTTTTTTAGAAATTTCCGAATTGACTATGAAGTTGCTCTCACTTCCAATGGTTCCAAGCAAACATCGTTAAAAGTAATTTGAGAAATAGGTTACATTTAGCAACCGCTAATTTGATTTTATCAATTTGGTAAATATTTTTACCATAACAATAACATATTTATACCAACACCACAATAGTGGGTTGCGTTTGTGCTGATGTTTGTAACACCTTACTTGGATCCTTTTTATTTTTAGGATTGTTATGGCGTACCAACGCGAACGTACAACAAACTTATATTTTCTTCATTTTTAATGTTTACATTTATTTTTCGCTTTAGTATTGCCAAGTTTATTTTTGATTTGAGAATAACATTTGATAACAATTTGGTATCAAATCGAAAAAACATTGTATGTCAAGTAGTTATATTCAAATCATTATCAAATTGAATTCAAATGTTAAAATCAAACAATTGGAAAAGGTTTGGAAATTGCGTTTGATGTCAATTCATAAAGTCATTTCTTATCCAATTTTTAACATCGTGTTTGTTGGATATACTATGTAATGCGAACAAATTTTTAAACATTTAAAAAAAATAATTTTCAACAGTCAAATTTAATTTTCATTTCGCGCTGAGACGTGCCGTTGTTAATTTGCATCCATTCTATTCTAACTTCAACAATAGGTTAGCTTCGCTTTTTTGTAAACAAAATAATTTCATTGCAAACCAGGAATACCAACAAGGTTATGTCAATAGAATTTATTTTATCGAAGATGATTTATTTTTGGTTTTGTGTATATGTGTGTGTGCGTAGTTTTTATTCAACTGTGCAATTTGGGACACAGTTATGTGTAATTTCCGAATTCCTTGTTGGCAACACTGATATACATAATATGTTTTGTGCCGCATACGCCACTGCTCTAAGAAAAATGTAGCTTTTTGTGCTGCATACTTATACGTATTGCTGTGTATTGATTAACTTGCTGTTGAGTTGAAAGTTTCTGTATTTACAATTTAATAAAAAGTCAATATTTTCTTTGAATTTTCATACAAAAATCAAATTTTGTAGATAAATACGGATGATCACAAAATTTTTCCATTTTAGCGTAAATTTACGAAGATATATGGATAACTTAATTTTGTTTAAATGGGCGGGAGGTCAAAAGAATAATGAGCTGGCAATATGTACAAAGTACTTCCCTGTACAAGAAAAAATAACATGTTGACAAAAACAAAACAAAATCGCGACTAGTTATAAAATTCCAAAATTTTAAGAAAATTGTAATAAAACGTATCAAATATATCCGTGGCAATCTCTTAGTTTTTGTAAGAGATTAATTTTAAACTCTAAAGGTGATTTTTGAAAATTTACTTCTTTTCTTTATAAGTTTTTATTCCTAAATATTCCTTATGTCACAGATCGGAAGTAAAGTTAAGTTTTTATGCCAAATGCTACAGCACATTGAAAAAATATAAGCAAAAATCGTACTTTGCCCATAAAGTACTTTTGGACATGAAAATCTCAAAGGTTAAGCTTAAGACGACTTAAGCACTTTTTCCTATTGCCTTCCTGTTTGTTTTTTTTTTTGTTTTGAGGAACTTACTTTGTTTTTGGTCAAAATTTTATTTACGAGTACAAATCATTTAGAAACTTACCTGCAATTAGAAAAGAATGAAGGAATTAATTAGTACGTAAATAAATTTTAAAGAATTTAATTAGAGTTACGCAATAATTAATGAATAATATGAATATGAATAAAATTAAAAATATATGAAAATTCGGCTCAAGTTCATCAAATTTAATTTTCATTAAATTATTTTTATGAAGAAAGGAATTTTACAACATGAAAATTAATTAAAATTGTTATTGATAATCGATGACTGCTGACGTCAATAAGGAGGTTTAAGGATTGATGTTTGACTATGAGTCTAAAATTCCTGTTAAAGTTATTTATGCTGAATATTTAGACATCTTCATCGATATGAGCTTTTAGGATGTGGGTTTATATGGCACCTATGGTTAATTTTGGGCCTACAAGGAAAACATTTTGTCATGATAAAGGAGCTATCGCCAAATTTGGTGTTAATGCCAACATTAAAAGCCATTTACGGGAATAGTATTTGTATGAGACCGATTCCAATAAAATTTGGAAGGATGATTTTGATTGCAATAAAATAAAAAAATTTAATCTAAATAGCAACATAATGAGATGGTTTATGGCCAGACAATATTCCGGAAAGAAGTTTTTATGGGTGGGTTGGGTTTTGTTAAAGTTATGGACTGATTCGCCATTTTTAAAAGGCTTGATTCTTGTGCCAATTAGAAGCTATGTACCAAATCATCAAATTATCTTTACAGTTGCGACCTGGATCCTGTGAACAAAGTTTACAAGGACAGCCAGCAAGACAGTCAGACGGACATCTTTGATTCGACTCAGAAAGTGATTCTGTGCAGTTAAAGGTGTTACAAACTTCAGCTCAAATACATGATACACTCTCCACTGCTGTGGTGGTGGTATAAAAATGCACCGTTTGATGCAGTTTTTACGCTGCTGGCATTATCGAGAGATTGATTCCGCACCATGATCAATTTTTTATTTGTTTAAAAATATTGATGACATTGATGCGTGCGAAATGTGATATCAACTGGATCGCGCTACACACCATTTGGCGAAAAGTTAATTTCGAGAAATTGACTTCGCAATCCAAGGTCATTCGATTTGACTTCTCTCGATTATTTTTCGGTGGGGATACGTTTCTCATTGGTTATTGCTGATAAACTAGAAACAATTGACGCCTTAGATGCTTATATTGCTGAAAAAAACTGGCCCGAAATCGGACGTCCAGAATAAGCTTCTTCAGGAACAGCTCGAAATCATATCAAATGCCATCCATGTATTAAACATGATAATACAAATTTTTTTGTTTAAAATATAATTTTGTGTAATTTTTTTACAATTTCGTGTTCTATCGGGCTAAAACATTGAGGTTTTGCAAAGGAATATGATTTTTATAATTTGTTTGTATCTACTTGCTTTACTAAAAAGAAAAAATTTAATTAATAAAACAAATAAGTTTTCACCCTTTTTAAAAGGCATGTGTAATAACATCAAATATTAAGTTTATATTATAAACAAAAACACGTTTCTTATTTATTCTCCGCTTCTTTAGTTTTTTTTTGCAGTTTTCATTAAAATTCATCTTTTCCCATTGATCTCTTTACAATTAAATCTGAACGTGTTCATACATTTTTACATACATGTAAAACAAATTAGCATTAGAAGTAATTGTCTTTTGTGTAAAACAGATTTATCTCATTTTTTGTGTGTATTCTTTCATTTTGGCAATTATCCTTTTTATTTTTGTTAAATGGTGAAACTTAATTATTGTCTTTATTGTACGGTGGGGTACGATTGCCATTTTGTCTGACTCTTTGCCTTTTTGTTATAAATTTTTATTAATTTGGTTTAATGTTATAATTTGTGTTTTTTTTAGTTTTTTATTTAGTTAAAAAAATTTTTGTTTTTGTTGGTAGGCATGATAAAGAAGGATTGAATATATATTCAGTTTATTAAGGATAAAATAAATACTTGTCTATAAATACCTTTTTAATAAAAGTGTTAATTTTATTAAGCTGACCATAAATTAAATGGAATTATTGTAATTCAGATGTTACCTTATTTCTGGATTTCAGATTTAAATTAACTGAAATGATCTTCTGTTGATTTATACAATGAGTTTAATTTGGGAATTTATTTTTAAACTTGCCAGGAAATTGTCAGGCAGGAAATGTAGGAAATTTTTATACAATCGGCCATGATTTAGAAATTCAAATCGAGTGAAATTTAAATCGAAAGAGATTTCTTGGTTAATTACACTGTGCTAGTTGAAAAAATAGACAAGCCGGGCACATGGTGTTTTAACATAATTCGGGTACGCTGAATCCAATGGTGCTTACCGGTTTTAGGTTAGCTCTTGTTTTCGAGATATGCCGGTATTTCGAAAATGGAAGAGGTTGCCATATGTTGGCATATGTGGGGTTTTGCGTAACTCAACACGGTTTATTAAAATTACTAGAAAAACCCGAAATTCCGCAATAAAATTTCCTTTAAGAAATGTATGTATGTATATGCTCAGTCGTTATAGAAACATAATTTCTTTTTTTGGAAAATTTATTCTATGAGCTAAATTTCAGTTATGTATTTTATAAAGCTTTTTTGTAATAGTCCTATTCCTTTAATTTTTAGGAATGACTTTATACACTATCAGACTATTATATTGTATTTTCTTGTTACATTTTACCTTAGCTTTCCGTTGGAAAGCAATGAGGTATATTGTATGAATAGAAAAATTTACAATTATTAGACACCAGCAGAATGTAATGCATTTTCTGGCCCGCTACGGCCTTCGTCAGCATTCTTTGTGTCACACTGGATAGTGATACTTTATAAATTGAATGTATTTAACTCAACTATTTTAACCAATAGAAACTGGGAATTATTTCCTTCATTGCTTTCCAACGGAAAGCTAAGGTAAAATGTAACAAGAAAATACAATATAATAGTCTGATAGTGTATAAAGTCATTTCTGAAAAATTGAAGGAATATGACTATTACAAAAAAGCTTTATAAAATACATAACTGAAATTTAGCTCATAGAATAAATTCGAAAAATATAAAAATGTTGAATATAATAAAAAGTAACCTCCAGAAGGAAATAATTCCCAGTTTCTATTTTTTTGGAAAAAAAATAATTTTTTTCAAAATTTCGAAATTTTTGTTTTTTAGAAATTCATAAAAAATTGGAAAATGCAGCTAGGCTTCTAATTTTTGCCAGGCGTATAAAAGAGAAATTGCAAACAAAACAAGGCATTAATAATTAAAATCTGTTAGCAACTTTTGATTTTATTCACAAAAAGAATTTCATAAAACGCAATATTTGTATGGGAGTCTGTTCTTCCAACTCGGATTCCAGAAAATTGAGAGAGGAAAGCATGGACTCACAAGTTTCGATTTTAAGTTTGTTTGTAAACACTGTCAGTGGACACTATGATCACAAAACTAATGAGAACTTTCGTAAGGAATATGGAAACTTGTAGTTATTTTCAAAAAGGTTCAAAAAGTATCATAAATTTTGTTAAAATGACACAATGGGATAAATATAAAAAAAGGATCACAAAAACTGTCATTGGCATGAAAAGGGGTCAAAAGTGATACGTAACTGTCACAACGGCAACGCTGATGGTACACGAATGCATTACACGCACAAATCGCTCGTGTTTGGGCAGCTTAAGTCTAGGTTCACACTTTGAAAGTTTTCTTTCAGAAAGTGTGAGTTTATTGGTGAAAGGGGAGAGAATAACTGTATGTTTAACATTAACTGCCAAATTTTATTTTAGTTGAACTTAGAAACATAAAATTAAGATGCTTGGTGCTGAGTGAATAAGAATATGTAAGGGGGGACTTTTTAGTACTTCTTTTTTTCGTTAATATTGAACTAAGAAACAAAAAAATTAACCATGCGATGTCCTGAGTGAAGGAGAATCTGTAAGAGTGATATTTTTGGTATTTTTCCCACATTAACAGGTTCTTGTTAAATTGTTATAAATACTGAAGGGACTTGATTGGAAGATAACATATGGATTGGAGGTTGGTCCCCCGCCAAACCGATCCAGTAAGACGGAAAAAACAAAAGCTCGAAACCATTAATTTATACTTATATGCACTGGGCAAACACTATAACTACTATATTTGGTCTAAGATGAATTTAAAAAAGTTTCACACGGAAGGAAAAATTCAAGCTATGTTCACACTTATTTTTTTTTAAATTTATTTGCTAGATTAAACAGCATTTAACTGTTTCTCAAATTCATTATACAATTATCATCTTACAAAAAAAGTTTAGTAAATCAATAAAAATGTATAAAAAAGCTGAAGTTTGATCAATTTTTTATCTGGATTTTTTCGTCAAATATTTGTTAGGTCTGACCATTTCTTTAGTTTTCCCTCATTCGCCATTAGTTGTAGAGGGTATAACAATTTTTTTTTCGTTTTCTGAAAATTTTGTTATTTGCGCTGTTGTGGTTTAAGAACAATCGCGACGATATGTAAGTATAGAATATTTAACAACTGAACCGAATATTCTGAAATTTTCACAGAAATTACCTGATAGGCTATAAATATGTTTTAGTCTTTAAGTAGACGTGGCACCTCCCATACAAAGACAACATAAATTACAGTAAATCTGGAGAATTGTTGCCGTAAAAGCTTTTAAATTTGGAACAAATAGTTTGGCGATCTATACAAATCAATACTGTCAAAAAGCGAGTTGATTTGAAAAAGTAATCGTAAAACCTTCCATATAAGGACAATATAAATATCTTAATATTTCTTGAGAAGGATAACAGTAAAACTATCTAAGTTTGGCACAAATTGCTTCGTTGTTAACACACGAGATCCGTGTAAAAAAAATTTGACTAATTTTATTGCAATGGCGGGACCGATGCGCTTAAACTTTGTTTAAACAAAGAACAAATCTTTATCGAGGTCAGCATGTAGGATACCAAAAGTACGACTGCCACAGTAAAATTTATCTTCATTGGTTTCAAATTTAGTTTTAAATTTAAAACCATATTAAATGTTAGATGTTATCCTTAAAAACATCAAAGAATTCCTTAGCAAATATTATGCTTGTTTTAATTTTACAAAATATTTAGAAAGCAAAAATAAAAAAAAAAAAATTATTCCACCAAAAGTAAATAAAAATTATAGACAAAAGACATCAAAAATTTTGAAAGCCATTTTTGTAGTTTGGGGCACTTAAAAATAAATAAAAAACAAAAGAGCATAAACATATTTAACAAATATTCGTCTTGCATTCTTTAAATTGAGTGGAAATAAATTTCCAGACAATTTCTGTAATTTCAATGCCTTGTAAAGCAGCCAGCCAGCAGCCAGCCTACAAAACTCAAACATAAATATATACGTACATTTTTAAATATGTTTTTATTTATTTTTGGGAATTCTTGTTTTTCTTGCTTTGATAGCATTTTCTTGATAACGTTTTGCTGTTTTTTTAACGTTGTTAATGTTAATATTTGTTTCACATATTTTAAGAAGGCTGTTTAAAAGATGTTAATTTCGTCATACCTTGATTGTTTCGAAGTATTTCTATATTAAAAAAAACACGCAAACAATAGATTAAATATGGAATGGAGCTCAATGAAAAAATTTAACTATTCAGCTATACAGTTGTCAGTCAGATATCAGTCAATTTTTTCTCTAACACACTCAGACATATAAATCGAACTATGGTCGTATGCCTGTTATCCTTAGAGTATCACAATTCAATTTTCCATACCCAGCCTAATTTTTCTAAATGGTGCTTTACGCTCTTAGTTTCCCATTTTTTTCCTTTATACACTTGTCTGCAATAAAATTCTTAAAAAAAATACGAAAAAGATGTTTTGTCTTTATTTTCAGCAAATATAAATTTACACTGCGTTCTTTTTTTTACATTAACGATCAGTATCTGGCAAATAATCATGAATAGACTCAAGATTGAACAACGCTATCAAACTAACAATATTTACAAGAGGTACATACTTTAAAAATTAGTCATCCATGTTTGTGCTTGTTCATGCTCTTCAAGTTGTATCCGTCAGGTCTTAAGTTTTTAGGAGAGAGAGGAAAAGAAATGGCATTTTGTATCAAAAGCAGAATTTTATTCGCACTTCAGTTTAAAAATATGTCTGAAGAAGAAATAGTTTTTTTTATCTTTTAGGCTTATAAACCTCTGAGCCGATTTTTTAAAAAGTTTTGACAGTATATTACCGATGGTCTGGAAAGAACAATAGGCTATACAATTTGTCGGAATTTTTAGTAAAATGGCACCTCCTATACAAAGTTAATACTTATTTTCGTCTATTTTAAAAACTTTTTGAGGTAGAGCTTTCAACCTTTTTTATAAAGAGCTCTTACAAGTTCAACTTTTAAAGTATTGCTCTGCGTTATTGTATCAAAGTGCAAAATTGAGCTTTTATATATGGATGCTTTTTCCCGGAGGATATATAATCATAATTAACGGGATGGCATCGGAAGGGCCTTTGACCTAATTGTTTATCTAGAAACGTGTTTCAGCTAGGCCTATGAAACATTAAGAGTTGCAGATAACGGTTGTCTATACTTCAGGGTTAAGTTGATAGTCTGTTGAAAGTTTAAACTTCTAAAGTAAAAATTTAAGTAGATGAAAAAAGTATTGGTTTTAGATGCACAAATACCACACACAATTTTAAGGGTCAAAAAGCGGAGCGGGTAGTTCTTGTTTCAAAACAAAAAATTGATTAGTTTTGTGTGGAAAAAAGTAACCAATTTTGGTTAAAAGTAACGAAAACGGCAACACTGGTCATGAGTTTTTAGGAGAGAGAGGAAAATAAATAGCATTCTCTTTTTTCTTCTCTCCTAAAATGTTAAAAATTGACTACTAAAACTGTAAGTGTGAACCAGCACATTTATCACAAAATTGTGTTCAGCTATTAGGCACATTTTTGGCAAAAGGAGTTGTAAGTGTATATAAATTGCCGCATATGGAGTCAGACCAGTTCACAGCAGATTCCATTACATCTAGAAAAATTCACCGTTTGGTGCGTTTTACACGCTGGTCATCGACTTATTTCTTTAAAAATTAAGCCTGAGCTAGCGTGACGGTCAATGGAGATTGTAACCGCATATTGATAAGTGTTTTTTGTTTAAAAATGTGAAATAAATTGATCCGGTTGAGTTGTAGTTTCGTAGCGCACGTAGCGCCATGAGGCGACCGCAATTATCGACTTATTGAAATCAAAATTTGGCGATAGGTAAATTTCGAAAAATACAACTGTCCATTCGCCTCAAAGGTCGTTTTAAATAGCGGGAATTTATGATATTATTTTTCTAAGTATTTTTTAAGCGAGGTATAAATCTAGATATAAACACTCGATTATATGTAGTCAGTGGTATAGAGACATGTGTAGAGAAACTTAATTTTGATAAAGTAAAAACAAACACTCGATTACATGCCGTCAGTGGGATAGAGACATGTGTAAAGAAACTTTATTTTGATTAAGTAAAAATTGCGGAAAATTTTAACAAAACTTGGACTAATACATAACTAGCTGACCCGGCTAACGTTGTTTTGCCATATAACTTATTTCTTTCAGATGGTAAAGTGTCTGCATGCCAAATTTTAAGGAAACCGGTTGATTAGTTAAGAAGATAACAAAAATTATAGGCTATAATTCTTTCCAGATGTGACACTATTTGCCTGTCAAATTTCAAGAAAATCAGTTGATAAGTTAAAGGATAGGAAGGAGGAGCTTTTACCCCTATTGCCCTATTTCATGCCCTGTTCTCTTTCAGCTGTTACAGTTCTGCATGCCATATTTAAAGAAACCCGGTTGATTAGTTAAGAAGATATAGGGAAGGGGAGATTATACTGCTATTGCCCTATCTCACGCCCTATTCCCTATTTATTTTCAGATGTTACAATGTCTGCAAGCCAAATTTTAAGAAACCCGGTTTATTAGTTTAAAAAATTGGAGAGGGGGAGCTTTTACCCCTATTGCCCTATTTCACACCCTATTCCCTATTTCTTTTCAGATGTTTCTGTGACTGCATGCCAAATTTTTAGAAAACTGGTTGATAAGTTAAAAAGATATAGGGAGTGGGAGCTTTTGCCGTAAAATATACTTTACGACATATTCTCATACGTAACGAATACACATACAAAATTTCATAAAAATCGGTCAAGCCGTTTCGGAGGAGTTAAACATGGGTGGCATTTTGTTGATATTTGTATGGGAATATACAAGAAAATTTAAATGCCATATCTCCGGAATCACTGGCACAATTTCGTGCAAACTTAACATAAACCATCTACAGACTATCCCCAACGTACTCTGATTTTGGTTGAAATCGGTCGACCTATTACTGCAGTTAGTGGTAACATCAAAGTGTACACTTCTTATATATATACATATGTATATAGATTTATTTTTACAAAAAGTAAAACTACACAGAATTTAAATGGTTTAAAAGCTCTTCCAAAAAGTCATAATCTGTATAGTTTTAGAATAATTAATTAGAGAACATTAAATTAACGGAAATCTAAATAAAACAGCAGAATTTATTTGCTGTTCTCCGAAAAAGCGTCAAATAAACGACACTAACACATATTCACTGATAGGCTCCAGGGCACTTTACACGGAACAGCACAAGCTTTCTCTTCGTGGAAATTCTGTAAAGTATCCAACAGCCGTTAAAGCACAAACAAACTAAAAAAGGCAACAAAAAGTGGTGTTCGTTAAGAAATATTAAAAAAAAAGTGCTGTAAGTTAAGTTTGTATTATACGAACAAAGTAATCGATATGAGTTAGTAGCGATAAATTTTTTCCGATACTGAGTAGACATGGATACTTCACGAGCGATACCGTATTAAGTAAAAGAATCGATACCCTGGATGTATTGTTTCATCCCTAGTTGCAACGCCAACTATGCTTGCAGATCATCGATAGGAAGGAACTAGCGACTCAGGCTTTAGTAATATTTAGTATGAATTACCACTTCGGTGGTTAGCCCCATTATTACATATGGATATTGCTGTGTTTGGGCGGAGGCAATGCGGCTAGCGTGCCAGACAAGCCTTTTGTGTAATGTTAAGAGGTGTATTTCGATCGGAATGACAGGGGCCTTGACAAGAACTCCTTAAGCGGTTCTGGAAGTTATTCTACATATTCTGCCTATGTGGTTGGAATATCAGCCAGTAGTGCGATTCACTATGCTTTTTAAACTACAATTGTTTCGTTAACAAATGTTTAAATTAACCATTTGTCTATTCACTAACACGTTTAGCGATATCTGCTGATGTTTAAAGCCAGTTGTTTCAGTCAGCTGTTATTTTTACCAAAACAAATTGTGGTTTATTGACACCAGCATTTTTGGTGTGGTTTAATCCGCTTAGAAAATTGTTTATTTATCGTTGTACCTACATACATATATAATCGATGAATAATGTCCCTAGAGGGAAGCGAACGGATACCAAAGTAGTCCCGTGATAGGTCTTTCGTGGTAGGGACCGGTTCCAGTTCTAACACTTTATATGAATAAGACCTATCACTTTTACATGGGGTTGTCATTGGAGGGGGTCAATTGACACCATTTGACCAGTCACAGAACTAATCTCAATGAACGTACTTAGTGTCAGTAACTACAATGTAGTATTATTTCAATACAATGTAGTAGTTTTTCAATAAAACAAGTCCTAGAATTATATTCTAGAACCAAATTTTAAAAAGTACCAACAAATGTGGCACAGCACCGTTGAAGAATGTACTGTAATTCATTACTTTTTCTACTTTTTTGTTCTTCATAAACCAGTTAAGGGATTGGTTCTTCTTTTACAGGTCATGATTCTCTCTTTTTGTACTTGTTCTATTTTCACAAATCCCAGGACCAGTCTGTTGGACCAATTGACACAAATTTCCCACAGGGATGGCTTTGAGGTACTTCGCCTACAATTGTATCCCCTTCTTGTCACATTCCAATTTTCCGTGGAGCTTGTTATTTATATATCCTAAAGACAACCATTTGACTCAAAAAAAATTTGAAAATTTATTTAATTAAAATGAAAGTAATAAAATAAAATAATTAATATAATACATAATAAAAATTAGTAATGTTTAACGCACTTTGCTCAATACTATGTAAAATCTATAAATTAAAGGGTTTTTGCAAGGCGAATTCATGTAAACGGTGGTGTCGATACTACAACAAGTAACAACACCAAAAGCACAACAATGTATTTTTTTGTTGTTTTCGTTGGCCGATATGTCAAAAACCCAAGTAACTTTTTACATTCCTCTCTCTTACTAAGAAAAAAAGTAGCACGGCTGTGCTTTCAACGCCACCTGAAAATTAATTCGCCTTGGGTTTTTGTTTTGTCTTTTTTTATTCTTGTTTGTCAGTTTATCAGATTTTGATGTTTCGCTTGGCAGAGTTGCCACGATATTTCAATTTGAATAGAGAGAAATTTAAAACTGCTTACCATGGTTATAAATAAGTTAATATAGTGGTTAGTGCAAACATCAAAATGTGTGGTTAGAGTTAACACCTTTTAAAGTGTTAAAAGTTAGGATCTTGGATGATATTGATATTGATGGTTATTGTCTGGTTATTGACTCCATTCCGGAAAGAAGTGTACATGGGGTTTATAAAATTTTGAACCGATTCAGTAGCATCTGTTCGTATGGCAAAAAAGTAATCTTTAAATTTTAGCCAAAACTGCGACCTCTTATGTGACAGAGAAAACGTTAGACCAAAGACTAGTCTACTACCCAATATTTCTACACACATTCGCACTATTATGGGAATAAAAATAACTCACAAATTCAAATTCTATTCTAACAAACGCAAAAAAATAATGTGCAAATTATAACCAAATAACGTGTTTAAAGGAAACAAAAATTATTTTTATTTGATTAAGGTTTATTATTTGCACTTGTCATTTCATAAAATGACGCAGGACGCATACAAAACGTACGTTCGTTCACATTCAATTAGATTAATAATAGAATTATTGCAGGATAATTCTGATATGTTTAACATTCCTTTTAACTCCAATCTTAGAGCTGACATCTAAAAATTACTTGTATGTATTACAGCAACAATCTAGACACCTGGCTCCCATCAGTTGTTCGACCTGAGGCTCGTTAAACATTTAATAAGATACGTGTGCTAAGAAAGCAAGACTAACTTGTGTAGTCGTAATACAATAAGAACGAAACAAAATATAAAAATATAAAGAACACTTTAATAACTAATATTATTTGCAGTATAAATAACCTGAACACATTTATAAATTTTGTCTGGTACATAAAAAAAGGGACGCCAGCCAGAACAAAGATACTCATAGACTTCAATAGGACCTTGATTTTAAATAAAATCAAATCAACAAGAAAAAAAAACAGTGTAACATTTTGCAGCAATAAATAAATGAAACATAATATATAAGTTCACAGTTCAAGAAATCACCTGAAAAGCCGTTTTAGAATATACATTGACACCACCAATACACCACAGACTCAAGTATACTCATATAACTAAAAGAAAATTTATTAAGCTCTTCATTTATAAGGTGTTTCATGGTGTTGGTTTCTTCCCAGCATTGAAATAAAAAACCAAAAGTTTAACCAGATCCGAGAAAGAATGTTTGTTTAGCGAATTAAAAATTGCGACAAATTAACTAAGGAACTAATAAAAATTATGTTGTCGATTACAAAATAAAAAAAGGTGTATTCTTTACTATTTAACGCCTGTATTAACTACTTAAAAATCGACTGGTAACTTTTTCGCTTGAGTACTACTTTTAAATTACTAATACCCCTACGGGAAACTTGTGTCAATTGTTCTAAAAGCACTTATCCCTTGATCAGTGAAAACAATATATATTTTAATAAAAAGAAACGTATTGTGATATATAAAAACAAAACTTATCACTTAACTGGTGATAATGTATTTAAGTGTAGTTACTCCAGATGAAAGGTAATTAAGTCAATTTGACACGCGAATTGTGAGGGTAGTAGCTTATTCTATCTGTTTATATTATGAAGGGAAACTGTCATAATAACATGGTTCAGTCGGGACAATATCTGGGACAGGCATTATATTTACCGAAATTGAATGTGTTTATGTTATTTCAGTGACCTGTTACAAAGTATCAAAAATACGAATTAAGAAATTACTCGATCACGACTGCCAGAATCAGGCCCCAGGTATTTAAAGTATATTTTGATACATGTTCAAGTTTAAAAAAAATTGTTTGGAATTCTTGTTAACAGATGCTTTTCTGTTTTAAAAATCTAACTGTACACCCAACGCTTCAATTTCGCCATCTACGTTAAAACTTCACCCTACAATTAAAAGCAAAAATTAAGGATAAAGCAATTATATACGTTTTTGCTGAGGTGTGTAAAACAAAGAAATCTACACCGACTTCTTCTTTAAATGCAAATATTATTTAATTGTTGAATATTTTGTTTTAAGATAAGCCATTTTAATTTTTTTTGGGCATATTTTCAAGTATTTACTGCTATTTAATGTACTTAAAAAAAATACATAACTGAAATTTAGCTCATAGAATAAATTCGAAAAAATAAAAATTTTTAGTACATAAAAAACTTTTTTAGAACATATTTCATGATTATGACTTGGTTAAATTTACAGATCCAATGTTGAATGTGAACGACGCGTTAACGTCAAGTTTTTTCTGCATTTCATTTGACATTCCACGATTTCAGACTAACTCAATTTGAACCATTTAAAGATACACAATCGAGCAACGCGTTAAAGTTATTCAGGCTTATTATGAAAATGGGCGTTCAAATCAAAAAGCATATCGTGTACTTCGTGATTTTTTCGGTCAATTTAATCGCCCAAATGTGCGTACCACCCGTTACTTACTGTATTTATAACATTCCCACCTACTTCTACGCTTTGTATTCTCGAGGGATATAGGTGCAGCCAATACGTAAAGCATGTTTGGTGCTTAAAATTGGCTGATCTCCCAAGATGGTACAAGAGGAGTCAGTCGCCCCAAAGGGCTTATTATGTTTTTATTTATATGTAGGCTGGTTGTTGGCAAGGCCCCTTCAGAAATAAAGTCGGGGCTTTAGTTTTAATGTAAGTCGCTAGAAGGGAGATATGAAAAACACTGGGTTATGGGGTTGATTTCTGACTATTTTGAAGTGGAGGTTAGATAGCTTCGGCTCCTAAGCCAAGGGTCAGGTGTTCAGCCACGGGGGCGTTAGTAGAAGCATTGTGTCTACTTAGTTTTTAGAGGGCATTGGGAGTGAACCAACTAAGCAATAACATTGCTGATGTGTTCTTCTTAATTTTTGTGGGCAAAAATCTACAGTTTTGCTGATGATCTGTTAGTACTGTTATAATAGTATAAAAATAATTATTTAACAAGAAATTTCGTAAACACTACTTATTTGTCAAATGCAAAAAGTAATAGTGTTTACAAGGGATATTCCCATTTTAACGTATTTATTTTTATTGTTCTACAGATAATCTATTTTATAAGTAGAAACATTTCCATGAAGAAAATTAAAATTGGCTGAGTTGCGATATGAACTTAGGCTGCTGCAAACAACGTTTATACTTGTTAGTCTTGAATCTTAATTATTACTCCACGTCCTTTTAATTAATTAACTCTGGTTTCACTTCAACGGGCAGAAGGTACATTACTATTGTAACATTTATAAATCCATTTAGCTCAGAAATACTTTACACTGTTTTGATTTAATTACCACTAATTTTGTGAAAAATAAAAATATATGCTGCTTTACAAGTTCCCTTTTTTAAGCGTGACCCAATTTTGAAATCGATGGCTTCCGATTTGGATGAAATTTGCACCAAGGTTAGTCCTATTGGATAGTAGTTTAGACACAAATTTTTAACAAGATCGGTCAAAAAGTTTCTGAATTCGAGTGGGTCAAAGTTTGACATTTTGCACATGCAGCTGTTCTTTCTCATCCATGTAAATTACCTATTGGTGCTAGCAAAATTTGTCCCAAGTAGCTTCGATAGCTATTTGATCAATCTTTTGAAAAAAGCATCTTTTGTTTTTTTAAAAAAAATTAAAAATTTTTCAAAATTGGGTCACTTGACATGAAATCCCCCATATATTACACGAAATTTTGGTCTCAGAAGCCCCCAGGTGAAATTTGATGCCGGAAATATTTGTAGAACATTTTAACCCTCTAATGTGCCTTTTTAGTATACTTTTGTGGGGAAGTTAAAAAAGGACAAAAATTACCCCTTAAAATGAGTGTTAGATGGTTAATATAATCTAAGAAAAGAATCGCCTTACAATTCTACTGAAGACATCTGAAATTATTTTTTAGCTCAGAAGTACAATTAGTATATATGACGATTTCAGTGAAAAGGGACCTATGGGGAAAAAATGAGTTTTGGAGAAAAACGATTTTGAAGTTAACAAGTTAATTTTGAAACGCCTGAACGCTTTTAAAGCTCGAAACCCGTTACAAAGGGGTTTTGGGGGTCGCTTTACGATTACGAATCTGGCATTGGATTTTGAAAATTCAAAATGGCGGATTCAATATGTAGGATTTTTTTTTTTAAGTTCAAAGAGTTCATTGTGATACACCTGAACACTTTTATGGCTTAAACTTAAACTTATCATCCGGGGGTTTTTGAGGATGAAGATTACGAATCTGGTATTTGATTTTGAAAATTCAATATGGCGGATCCAATATGATGGATAGTTTTTTTATAATATTATTGAATTTGTTTGAAACTCGTCACTCAGGGTTTTTCGAGACTTAGTTTCCGACATGAAAAAAGCCGACGATGTAGCACCACAACCAAAACAAATTTTGGTTCAACAAAAAAATAAAGATAAGGAATTGTTAACTAGTACAATTAAAAGAAGAAAAAATTACCCAATTTGCAAAATAGTGTTTTTTATTCATATAAATTTAGTTACATACAAATGTCAGTTTTTAGGTGGGGTGTCATCAAGCCATAGAACATAAAGCCATATGGCGTTAAGTCCCATTCCATTGAGACATTAGGGCATATGCCATTAAGACTCAATATAATGAGACTTAACGCCATAAATTTTTTTCCGAAAATGAGACATAAAGCCATATTTTTTAAAGGATTTTCTCCTTTTTGATAAAACAAATACCGGCTTCGCTAACTAAAGCTTCTCTGCACAGTCGGCCTTCGGCCGGGCGCAAGGATTTTATCCTCTATGGTATAACAAACATTAGCTTCGCTAACTAAAGCTTCTCTGCGAAATCGGCCTTCGTTCGAAAACAAGGCAGATTTTAGAAGCTTTACTTAGCGAAGCTGGAACAGAAAGGAAAAATACTTGCGCCCGCCCAAAGGCCATCTGTGCAGAAATGCTTTGGTTAGCAAAGCCGGTCTTTGTTATACCAAAAAGGAGAAAACCCTTGTGCCACAAACAAAATCATATTCCAATTTTTCCATTCTCACTTTTATTTAACTGTGCACTCTTCGATAGCTAAATATTAATTAATCACTGCATAGTTATAATCAATTACTCAAAACAGAATATAACATTTTGCAATATGTCCCGTTATTTTTATAATGATAATGTAAGATTTTGACGAAATTTTAAAAAATGAACCATTTTTATGCAACATTTTTGGGTGATTTTTCATTATGAAAAAACACCAAATTTATAAAAACGAAAAATCACCCAACAATTACAAAAAATAGCCCAAAAAATTTGGGTCATTTTTTCATATGAATTTAGGCCAAATTTTACATGCAATTTTTTTGGGCGATTTTTCATTGTTTTTTTTTGCCATTTTTCTTTGGGCGATTTTTCCTACAGCCCTTGTGATCACTCAAATACTATAAGAACAGATTTAAAAAAAAAACAAAATCATTAATTTAAAAAAAAGCATTGAATTTGATCTAAAAAAACGCTTAAACAAAAGATTAACTAAACCACCTTTTTCCAATCTTATAGAGTGACTGGATGGTTTTATTTTTTTTTATGCAACAAAAAACTGAACATTTTGCTGAACAAATTTTTAAATATTAAACTTTTTTAACTGATTTGAATGTATGTATTTATCTAATTCAAAAACCATATAAATTTAATAAAAAGAAATTATACTTTTAATACAAACAAAAACAACAAAACATTTACTAAAAAAAGCCCAATAAAAAAAAAACAAAATGTAATAATAGATGGTGTATGAAAAAAAAATAAAAACTGATTTTTGCATGTGTCTCACGTATCCGAGCAAATGGCACGGATTAAGATTTTTATTTAGAAACTCAACATGTAGAAGAAGAAAAAACAAAAACACTCTTCAACTGAAACTAAAAGCAAATTAAGAAAACAACTCGAACACAAATTCTCAGTTGGCAAAGAAAACAAGGAAAAGAAAGGACTAAAGAAAAAATCCATTGGCATTTTGCCAGTAGATGTGTAAGTTTCATGGTTAAAATAAAAACAGGTTTTTTTTCTTTGACTGTCTAAATTTTAAAAATGTGTTACAGATCAATATAACACTTGAACTAGTGACTTTTTTCAAAGTTTCTATTCAACAAAGCACTTGTATCTGTAAAGGACACTTAAAATTATATTTTGTATTAAATTTATTTCACCAGGTGGCCTCTCTTATTGAAACATTAACAAATGTTTTTCGTTCTTATTACGTTTTATTTAAATATTAAATGATTTTGAGACAAAATAAAATTAGATATATGTATTATGGTACAAACTAGAGGCCTGCACAAATCAAATTGAAAATCAAATCGCACTTAGTTTTTCAAGTGGTTGCACACAACATACGTACACAAAAAGAGTAATACTACGTGCGTTGTGGTTGAATTCGCAAAATTTAAATCATTCATACGCCACGGATGGTGCAATTGTACTTGTTTCATATATTTTGGACCTTGTTGGTACCTTAGTACTATTACGGCTTAATTGGTACAATCTAAAAATCTTAATCTTATTTAATTTTGTTTTGTTCACATTAATTTTTTCTCCGTTTTTTCTTCTTTTTAATGGTCAGCTTTTTTCCCAAAAGAATATATATTTTCTTATATGTATCTAATAAGTTTATTGCAACAAATGTAAATTTTTTTAAGATTTACAAATTAAGGGCCAAAGTTCACAAAAGTTGTCAATGAGATTTCTAGTCTTATTAAATGATGACTTACCAAATTTAATTATATTAACATCATTATTCGTTACGGGTTTGCGCGTACTAAACGGGTTTTCGAGAGTATGAGAGAAAAAACAAAACAATTTTTAAAGAAAATTGTAGACATATTACGTTTAATTTAACCACATTATTTTCACCGACAACCATATTATGTTTAAAATAGTCCTCCATTAAGAAGCCGTAACCACATTATAATTGCCTCCGAACATGTTATGGGTAATAATAACTAAAATATGTTTAACAATTATAATAGCGTGGTTGTTTTTCAACCATAAATTGCTGCTCTTGGAAAAGAGGAAAATACTATTGTTAATTTAAAAACAAATTATTGTCATATTAAATCAAAGCATGTTTAGAGGCAACCATAATATGGTTATGTCTTTGTGATGGAGGACCAATTTAACCATAATATGGCTGTCGGTGACAATTTTATTGTTAAATTAAACATTATATGTTTAACGTTTTCTTTTAAAATTGTTTTGTTGGAGGTGACCATATTAAACCATGTTCTGCGGTTGTGGAAAAGTATAGACCGATCTTTACCAAATTCAAAAGTGTGATTTGTATGGCCAATTTCACCAATTCTATTTAAATATCAATTCATATTTAAATAAAGTTTTTTATAAATATTCAACATTTTTATTTTTTCGAATTTATCAAGGCCCATCTATCAGGTCTGCTTACTTGTACAAAAATAAAAAAAGATTCTTTTTAGTTGTCAAAAATTTACTACCACATATACAAAGCAAAAGGAATAAACGTGTATGTGTGGCATACCATAAACGTAAACAAACGTATACATGCACATGTAAGCAAAATGTAAACAACTTATGACAACTAAAAAGAACATAAACAATGATCATCAGGCTTCTTGCGCAGACCTTTTCAATGGGCCTTGGAATTTATTCTATGAGCTTAATTTCAGTTATGTATTTTGTAAAGCTTTTTTGTAATAGTCCTATTCCTTTAATTTTTAGGAATGACTTTATACACTACCAGACTATTATATTGTATAAAGTCATTCCTAAAAATTAAAGGAATAGGACTATTACAAAAAAGCTTTATAAAATACATAACTGAAGTTTAGCCTTTATGCAAAATTCGTCTCCGAAATGTTCAATTGTTGAGAACGACGGTGAATTGATGTTGATGGCGCTTCACGCACACTTTCTGCCACAGCAGCAATATTCTCGGGTGTATGTACTATTTTTGGCTGATCACGCTTTGGTTTATCGGAGAGGATGCCAGTTTCTTTCACTTTTTTCACAAGATAACGAACATACGTAGCTGACGGTGCCTCTCTTCTTCCAAAATCCGTACGCAATTTTCGCACACATTCTGCAACATTATCATGATTTTCAAAGTAAAGTCGCAACCTTTCCCAGCGTTGTTCAAGCGTATACACAACCATATTCGTTCAGCGGAAGGATAAAACTAATTATCTGTCAAATCAGACATGAGCTTAGTGTTACCATTCACGAAATAAGCACTAGTTGAAAAAAAAACGTTAGATGGCGGACGCGTTATATGGGTAATTTCATGTCAAATCGACCAAGAGTGTGACCCAACCCCTTTCGATTTAAATGTTAATTAGTTAGAAGGCTTTTTTTATTCTATAAGTCACATATATGAACGCAAAAAAAATTTTTTCTAACGTTATGTCATATTGAAAATGTCATAATTTCACCGAATTAGCCGAATGTGTTGAGCTTATTTCTTCAATATCTCGAAAACTGCTTATGCCAGTTTAAAGAGCATACTTGGGGCTACAAACAATATATTGAAAACAAAAATTGTTTAAGTCAAAACCCTATTTTTTTATTTGGCTGATTTTTTTTCTTTCGCAATCTTTAAAAATAATCTTAAAGTGGAATTTTAATATTGTAATTTGAGCAATAAGCACACAGTGCTAGTTGCAAAGAACAGACGAGCCGGGCACCTGGCGTTTAAACCTAATTGGGGCACGATAAATCCATTGGTGCTAACCGTTTTTTTTAGGTTAGCTCTTGTTTTCAAGATATACCGTTATTTCGAAAATGTACAAGGTTGCACAACATACATATATTCGCGTAACTCAAAAACGTTGTTGGATATTGAAATTACTAAACAAAAAAAAAACCGAAATTCCATATATGTATATATATGTTCCTTATAGGATAAAAGGAACCAAATTTCATTAAAATCGAAAAGGGTCGGGTTTCACCAATTAATTAACCAACGTTAATATGAGATTTGTTCGCCTTAAATCTATTTTAGAGAAAGTTTACATGGAACCTATGATCAGTTCTGGACCCACCTAAACCATGACCTAGTAGCTTTTATATCTTCGCCAAATTTTATATCAATGCATACCAATCTTTTTATAAGAAGGTTTGGTAATTTAAGCTATTTTCGATAGTGGTATTTATATTAGAGCAACAATCATATATGCACCGATTTTTCAGTTGTAATAAGATATTTTTCGATTTATTTGTATCTTTATCCAGCATAACCAAAACCAAAATGCGAATTGTACTTTGCGCAATGGGTTTATATGGAAAGACAAGCAACCAGCCGGACCGATATTTTTATATCGACTTCGAAAGTGATTCTTAGTCGATCGGTATATTAAAAGGTGGATCTAGGTGCAATTTTTTTAGTGTTTCACACATCAGCACAAACGCATAATACCCTCTCTATTATTGTAGTGTAGGTTTAAAATGCAATAGTATAAAATCTTACTTAAATAGAATCAATTGTCATAACTAAATTAAATAAATTGAATAAATCTTTCCTGCAAAACGGCAAAATTTAATAAAACTGAAAGCTCTCAAACTGTTTCTTCCCTTTGAGCTCGTACAATGGAATCAATTAAAACACTCACTATAACTTAACAAAAAAAATACTAACAAAACAATAAAAAAAATGTTGTCGTAGGGTAAGAATGTGTTTTGTCTTATTGTTCTCTTTAAGTATATTGACCCTGAAAATCATGTGCTAATAATTTTGTGGTGAATAGCGATACAAACTACATATCAGTGCTGCCACCTCATATGTAATAACCAGGGAAACCAGAAATATGCTCTAAAAACGCGTTTTATGCGCATAAAATATGCAGTAAAAACTTGAAATTATGCCCTGAACATTTTTAAAAATATGCCCCAAAAAAATCAAAAATTGCTTATTTGAAAACAAAATATTCAGCAATTTATTAAGAGTTCCATGTAAAAAAAAACAATCCTAAAATTATAATCGGTAAAGCCCAAACTCCAATGAATTTACAGACGAATTTTCGAGATATTACCCTATTTGGATACGATGGGCAGTAATCGGCTCACATAAACAAATTTATGTAAAAAGGTTAAAATTCATATCAGATTTATTTGGACCGAATATTATCTAGATATTAACATCCATATGAGCTTTTTTATCTTAAATGGATTTAAAGGACTGTCACTAAATTGTTTATTAATGTTAACTTCTTAAAGAAAGTTATAGCTTTATAGATGGAAACTTCGGGAAAATGTGAACTGATTGAAAAAGAATTTAATTTGCAGTAAAATATATTTGGGCGAATTCAATCTAAACAACAACATATTCAGATGGTTTACAGACACAAAGAAACTAATTTGGAAAAAATTTTTATGTGATATTATAGATCGATTCTCACTTCGTCTTTAGTACAGTTAAAATGTATTTACCAAATTTGATAAAATCACCTACCAGACAGCAACTTGTTATTTGCGCACAAGGTTAACATGAACAAAGAACCAGCAAATACAGACGGATGGACATGGTTAGATCATTTAAAAAAGTGATTCTGGTTCGATCAGTATACTAAAAGATTTGTCCAGATTTCTATGTATTAAACACATCGCCAAAAACGTATATTATTGATTTTTTCTTAACGTTTGCTTATTCATATAGAATATTTTAAAGTTTAAATTGAAATTTGTCTTAATGACATCCTGCTTTTTCTTATAATTTTCGAGTAAAAATTAAATACAGATGGCGAAATTTAAGCAACATGTTGGGTAAACCGATAAATATTTAAAACACAAAATGCAAAATTTCGCAAAAAAAAAAAATTTTATTTGCTGCGAAAGCACTTGTAGGCATCTAAAAAATTCAACATGCATCAAAATAAGTCCCAAAAATGTTAAAATATGCGCTAAAAGCTTTAAAAAATGCTTCAAAGGGTAAAATATGCAAAAATATGCACTAACAAATCGATGCCAAAATTCATAAAAAGGTCTAAACCGGATAAATTTATTGTTTCTCCCTTCACAAGAAAAAAAAGGAATTGCTTATTTATGGTTTCCCTGGTAATAACACATATAATTTTGCATGTTTAGCAAAATGTGTAATTCATGTAATTACAAATTGTAACGTTTTGTAGCACTGATTTTTGTTATTATTTTGTCACAAGATGTAAAAAGGTTTAATAATCCTGGCAAAACTTAAAAATTTAATTCAAAGAATGAAAGCGTTAAGAAAGCTAAACTAAAAATGTTTGGATAATTAACTACTTACCATTTGGCATTTAGATAGCTTTTGTCACAATTTATTACCTATAACGCAGTCTTAGATTGCTCGTGATCATTAACAGACGTGTTGTGCAAAAATTTCTGTAAAAAGAAGTTATAACAATTTAAAATAAAAAAAAACCCCAAAAACAATTATTGGGGGATTAGTTAATCCCTATTCTTACTTAATAAAAAAAAAAAAAAACAAAAAAAAAAAAAAAAAAATTAAACGTGCACGTAGTGAAGATGCTAATGCTTCCAATAGGCATAACATAATGAGTAAAAAATACAAACAACAAAAGAATGTTGCTTCTACAGTAGACAATAACAACTTTTTTCAACCACTGCAAACGGTTGATGATGATAATGATGAAGAAACAGAAATGATAGTTAATAAACAAATTAAAATACATGTTCCACCAATAACAATACTAAAATGTAAAACTATTCAAATAGAGGATATTTGTAAAACTTTAAAAATAACTAAATTTGCTATTAGAAAAATATCAATTGGTCTCAAACTATTTTGTGATAGAATTGAAGATTTCGATCTGGTGCGCCAAAATTTAGAATCTAAATTTGAATATTTTACATATGGAACTAAAAATGAAAAGCCATATAAAGCAGTTATGCTCGGGTTCGATAAATTTGATCCACTCATAATCAAAAAGAAACTAACTGATATGAAATTGTCATGTTTAGATGTAAAACTGGTAACCAAATCAAACGGCCCTAATAATGAACAGGCTATATACATTGTGTACTTTAAACGAAAGTCTATTACTATTAAAGAATTGAGACAAAACTACTCCGTGATCGACTATGTTAAAGTTAAATGGGATTTTCAAAGAAAAAGAACATCAAACTTAACCCAATGCCATAATTGTCAAATGCTAGGTCATGGTTCAAGCCGTTGCAAAGTAAAAACTTTCTGTGCAAAGTGTGCTGGTAATCACAAAACTGCTGAGTGTAACTCCGAAATTATCAAGTGTGCAAACTGTCAGGGTCCACACAAATCGTTTTCTTTAGATTGTCCAAGCAGGCAACAATACCAACAAATAAGGCAACGATCTCAGCCTAGGGTTTTTAGACCAAGGCAACAACAAAATAATTTTCAAAATAACAGTCGCTACAGTACAAATTATACCAATGATTTTCCAAATAGTCTAAATCAATCTACTGCCAATACAAACCCCGGATGGAACCACCAAACTAACAACAAAAACGCCAACAACAACAATGGTAACAATAACCCCAATAATTTATTTTCTGTAGAAGAAATAAAAAACCTTACTTTTGAGCTTATTTCCAAATTGAAAAATTGTAAGTGTAAAGCCGATCAATTTGAAGTGATTACATCACTCGCTTGTAAATTTTTATATGAGTAGAGTCATAAATATAATATCATGGAATGCTAGAGGCATTCGAAACAAGAAAGACGAACTTTTTAATTTTCTACTAAGTAGAAATATCCATATTTGTCTCATTTCCGAAACAATGTTAAATAAAAATATTTCAATAAAACACACAGAGTTTTATTGTTACAGAAATGATAGGGAACAAGGCAGAGGCGGAGGAGTGGCTATTTTAGTCAGAAAAAATGTTGAACACACGTTCGTACCTCCTTTAAACACTTTTTTTATTGAAAATATTGGCGTCAAAATACGAACTTCAAATGGATCCTACATAAATATATTTTCCTGCTATTTTCCTGGTGGATCCCCTGGAAGAGACAACGTAAAAAAAGTGCAGTTTAAGGCTGATCTTCGAAAACTTTACAATAATCATGATAATTTTATTCTTGGTGGCGATTTTAACTGCAGACATAGTCTATGGGGATGTCAACGAGCAAATTGTTGGGGAAATCTACTGTACGAAAAATTAGATTCCGATAGCTTTCAAATAATTTACCCAAGTGATCATACATATATTCCATCAGACCCAAGAAGACAATCATCTACCCTGGACTTCTTTTTAACCGATTTAGCTAACAGTCTTACGCCAGTTTCCGTCATCAATGATCTCGGTTCCGACCACCTTCCTATTCATGTTTCCCTTAATAGTGATTTCAGATCTGTACAAAAAACATTTTATGAATTTAAGAAAGCGAATTGGTCACGATACGCTTCATTTATCAAAAGAAATTTAACAGTTTCAGATGAAAGCGACTACTACAACCATGAGCAAGTCGATTCTATGATAGAAACCCTTAGTAACACAATATCAAACGCTGTTAACTATAGTGTCCCAAAGAAAATTTTTACAGCCAAAACTCAACCACTTCCAATGTACATTAAACATTTGATACAAATAAGGAATGTGTATAGAAGAAACTGGAAACGTTTTAGAGACATAGATGATCATTTTCAAATGAAAATGTTTAATTTTCGCATTTCGGATGAAATTCAAAAATTTAAAAATAATTCTTGGAATAAAAAATTATCTACACTAGACAAAGGTTCAACACCATTCTGGAACATATCAAAAATTCTAAAAAAGAAATCTTCAAACATTCCAATTTTAAAATACAATAATACAAGATACAACACACAGCAAGAGAAGTGCGAAATACTATCTCAAACATTTCATCTAAATCACACAATTTCGGAAAATCTTAGTGATCAGACAACTATCACAGATGTAAATAACGCTCTTAGTAATCTCTTTTCCACCAGCGATGTTGCTCATAGTGATATATGTATATCAACAGATAAAATATATTCGATTTTGAAGAATCTTAAACCTAGAAAATCACCTGGTACAGATGGAATCACAAACAAATGTTTAAAAGCTCTACCTAAAAAAGGAATAAAATATTTAACACAAATTATTAATTATTGTTTAAAGCTACAATATTTTCCCAAAACATGGAAACACTCAAAAATTGTTCCAATACGGAAGCCAAGTAAACCACCTGACTGCCCTCTTTCTTATAGACCCATAAGTCTTCTTTCATCGTTAAGCAAGATACTTGAGAAAGTAATTAAGGAAAAAATCTTAAATTTTATTGATGCTGAAAGAATATTACCGTCTCAACAATTTGGGTTCCGAAAGGAACATAATACAGTTCAACCATTAGTTAGAATAAGAAACTTAGTGACATCAAACTTTAATACCGGGAAATCCACTGGTATGATTTTATTGGACATAAAAGCAGCTTTTGATTCTGTGTGGCATAATGGTCTTATTTACAAAATGATAAAATTAAATTTCCCAATACATATTATTAAAATAATACACAGCTTTCTTTCAGAACGATTTTTTAATGTTTATATTGGATCCAGCTACTCCACTCAAAAAGAAATAACTGCTGGTTGTCCCCAGGGTTCCTGCCTCTCCCCAATATTATATAATATTTACACAGCAGATTTTCCAAATCTTGATGGTTGTGTCACCTCTATTTTCGCCGACGACACCGCGTTGCTTAGCTCGGGTGTAATTGCGACAGATGTAGTATGTAATTTAGAAACTGCACTAATCGCTGTTCATTCCTATTTTACAAAATGGAAAATTTTAGTAAATCCAGAAAAAACTCAAGCAATGTACTTTTCCCGTAGACGTAAACAATGTTTTCTTCCTCAACAACCTATAACTTTCAACCAGAGACTTATAAACTGGGAGAATAAGGTCAAATATTTAGGGGTCATATTGGATCCTAAACTCAAATTTAAAGACCATATTCCCTATATAATCGACAAAATTCATAAGGTAACAAGATTGCTTTATCCATTAATAAACAGAAATTCTAAACTTAATATTGAAAACAAGAGCCTAATATTGAAAGCTGTTTTTCATGCCATGATGTTTTACGCTGCTCCAGTTTGGTGCACATCAGCTCAGTGTCATACAAAGAAACTGCAGATAACGCAAAACAAACTATTAAAGATGATTCACAATTTGCCTTGGCATCACTCCACTCGAAGACTTCACACTCTAGCAAACGTTGAACTAGTAAATAACAAAATCCAAAGGCTTACATTAAACTTTAATACTAGATGTCTCAATTCGGAATTTGTTCATATCAATGAGCTAGGCTCAACTTAATTTTACCTTTAAACTTTTATCTTAATTTTAAATGTTCATAAAGGTTTTTTTGAAAATTTTTACCTTTTATCTTATATTAGCTGAAACCAAAAGCATTATAATAATTTGTTATTTATATTTAAGTAGAAAAGGAAATAAGAAATCCTAAACTCTTTATGAAAATTGTTAAGAAATTACATTGAATACCAAATAAAGAATAAATGAAATGAAAAAAATTACCTATAACGACGAAACATCCCAAATACATTATTCTTTTTTTTTATTTCAAGCGAGTGGATCATTGACTGCAAAAGAAATGCTTGACCTTCTCAAAACCACAATTATAGAAAAAGGGATTCCTTTTGAAAATCTAGTTGGATTTGCACCAGATACACATAATGTTATGTTCGGACAGTATAATTCAGATGTGAAGTTGTTAAAAGACGAAAAGCCAGACATTGCTTTAATAAAATGCTCGTGCCACTAATACATTTGGTAGCGTCGAAGGCCTGCCTTCCAACATATTTTGAAAATCTACTTCGTAATATTAGATCTTTGTTTATTAGAAGTAATGCTCGGTACACTTAAAGAGATTCAAGAATATTTTCGCTTTATAGTAATTTGAAGCCAGAATATTATTGGAAAAAGGTTTTGAATTAAAAATTCCTTGCGAGACAAATTATTTCAAATTGCAAAATTTGTACAAATTTGTACTGAATTTTACTGAAATGCGTTCGCGTACACATACATTTGTAAAATTTTCATATTAATCACCTACTGGATTTTACTGGGGTTTTACTGGAAAAGTAAACGAACGCACATATTATAAACAAAAAAATAAATAAAATAAAATTATCTCAATGTAAATGTGATATAGTCTTTTAACAAGGTCTCTTTCAAAACTTTGTTTATTTTTTAGTTATAAATTAAAAAATATAAAAAACGTATGAATTTTTTGTTGTTAACCTAAAAACGATGACTAGTTAAGTTTTTGAAAAAACCCTCAATCGTTATTTTTTTTAAACTTAATGAAATGTTTATACATATGTGACCTTCTCCAAAAAAAAAAAGGGAGCTAGTGTTTGAAAAACGGGTTTAGACTTAAGAGTGGATTCTGGTACCTAAATGGGTGTAGAATATGATAATACAGTGCACTCGCAGTAACGTGAACTAATTAAAGCCAAGGGAGTTCATGTTAGTGAAATTGTTCACGTTAGCGATTGTCGAATTTCATGAAAAAATATGTGTGTTTTACACGAACGTGAACGTGAAATTCTTTTCTCGTTATTTCCATTATTAAAATATAAATGTATATATATATATATATATATATATATATATATACATATATGTGTTTTATTATTATTTCCATTACTAAAATATATAAATAAATTTATTAATTAAAATTCATTACAAACCAAAATAAGATCTGTTAACTCTAAACATTTAGATTTTTTAACACTCATGCTGACTGATTCACCACTTTGCATAAGAAAAAGACTCAAAGTAAAATTTCGTTGCCAAACAAAAAAAATTTATTTAGTGGATGCACACATTTTTTATATAAGGGGATTCCCTCAACTTTAAAAATCAAATTTAATGTATGTATGTATATCAGTGTTGTCGACAAGCCTGGAAAACATATGCAGTGAAAAAAAATTGTTCATGTTATAGAGCTTTCTGAGTTTGTTCACGTTACAGAGCAGTCAACGTAAAAAAAAATCTTGTTCAAGTTAGGCGGTGTTCACGTTAGACGGTGTTCAAGTTACCGCGAGTGCACTGTATATGCGTTTTTCATAAAACTTCATTTTTACACACTAGGTCCCTTTTCTCGGAGAAGTTTACATATTATGAAATTCAAAACAAAACTCGTGAGATTGCAAATAAAAGATACCATGTGTAATTTGTATTTTCATGTGTAATTTTGGCATGATCTATGCGTAATTTACCATTTCTGCTACATATACATATGTACTAGGGTGATCGATTATTCGACTTTTTTCAATAACCGGTTTTCGAATAGTCCGAATAGTTGCTATTTTAAAAAAACCGGTTTTCGGTTAAGCATTTTAAAAATAACCGGTTAACCGGTTTTAATTCGAATACATAAAAAAAAATCAAATTAGTTTTTGTAATTAAAAGTTAATTAGAATAAAAACAAAACAATTCACGAAGGTAAGGAACCAACAAAGTACATATATATATGTATATATACATATATGTTCCCGTCGATCCTATAAGGAGCAAAGGGCCTCAATGCATAGATAAGACTTAAGGTATGTTCAGACCACAAATATTTGACGATAAAATCAAAAAAAATCGTGACCAGTAAATTGATTAAACTTAAGCATTATTTTTAACAATTTCTAGTTATTTGCTTAACTTTATGTCTAAGATGATAATTGCATTTATGTATAATGAAGCTAAGAAACCGTTAAATAATGTTTGCTCTAGCCAAACGTTTTGCAAAAGCAAGCAATTCTTTAAGAAAACTGGTGGTTACGTTAGGAGTCAAATATTAAATAGGTGTGAACATAGCTTTAGAATTTTTGAAAAACTTTGGTTTTAAAAATATTGGGATTTAATAAACTTATTATTTGGTATATTTTCCCAAAATTATTGTAAATGACTTTGAATTTGTTGCTGGTTAAGCATTACTATATGAAGCATTAAACTTCAGCCATATTTTTGAAAAGTGGCAAACAAAACCTCTTATCCAGGATTTTTCAGCATTATAGAAACAATAGTAATATGAACATGCTTTTTGTATGAAATATCTTTCAATTCGTCGATCACACAATTTAAACCCTTCCAGGACATTTTTGATTCCTTCAATTTTGTTCTTAGTGTTTTAATAAATAAAACTGATGAATTTTCCCACAACGTTTATTCCGCCGGTATTTTCTTGTTTTAAGCATGAAGATATGCAAGAACTACTTAAGAGTTTTTCATTCATTATTGTCAGCATATTTTAGTAAAGTATTATCTGCAGTCTCTTAAAAACTACTTAGAACAGGGTGAAGTTTTACTTGGCGTATATTTATGTCAAGCTTGTAGACTAATTAAAAATGATTAATAAGTCGTGACGTTAAAGAATCTTTACAACTTATTATTTTAGGGCCGTTTAAGCACAATTTTCTTTTAAGTCAGTTCGAAATATCACCAGAGATGGTTTCTTTATAAAGCTTTATATAGTATTTAGAATACTGTCAAATTGCTAACTACTTTTTAAGCTGAACTTTTTTGACGTACTTTAAATTGTTTTTGGTTTTTGTTACAAGAACACACGCTTATATAAGCGATTTGTATTTACATTGCTCATAACGTTTTTTGGCCTTTATTTCATTTTGTTTTGACATTTTTTATAAAAAGTTCAGGTTTGCCAAATATTCAATTAGAAAAATTCTTAAATTACGGGTACATTTATAACAAAAGTAAGGAAAACGTATATAAATTACACATTACTTAAATAACCGGTTTATTTTACTAAAATAACCGGTTTATTCGATATTCGAAAAATAGACATTTTAAAATATTCGACTTGGGCAAAACTAAAATAACCGGTTAAAACCGGTCGAATACTATTCGATCGATCACCCTAATATGTACTTATTTTTCTGCCAACCTCCATTTCTCTCTCACTAACAAAACACGGTTAAGTGTGAGACAAGTTGTTTGGAAGTAACCCAGTAAACAATTAAAACATTGTTTATGAAAATATTACACTATGTGACAGTGTTTTGACCAAATGTATTTGACATAATCTTTATGTAAAATCGCCCGATGAATCCGAATATGAAGTCAGAATGCTCAAAAGTAGAACAGTTTAATTTTTTTATACCAAACAATATAATTAGTTCAATACGAACATTTTGCGCCCAGCAAAACCAAGATTTCGGCAAAATGATAAAGCTACAGAAGATTTAGTAAATTAACCCATATAGTAATTTAACAGTTGTATGCTTTTTTTAATATTTTTTGTTACTAAACATTTCGCTATGTGTATTTCCTTGGTATGTATTTTGTGATTTTGTAAAAATCGTAAAGTGGGATATTTCAAATAATCTTCTGTAACTTTTTTATTTTCTTACAAATTTGGATCCTATTGAGCACAAAGTGAGCGTATTGAAATAAGCTATAACGTTGTAACTGACAACACATAAAAAATTTTATTGATTGGTTTTAAAGAAATAAGTTAAAAAGAGCAAAATTACGAAAAATCATTAAAATTTTTGTTAAATTTTAACTTTGGTCCAATTTAACTTAGTCATTGCTTGACCAATTTTTACGAACGACCTGTAGTTGTTTTAGTAATTTAATTTTCTATGAATAAAAAAAAAGGAATAAAATCCTTCGATTTCTCACTTCCCATTCGGATTTTGCGGGCCTAAAGATTAGGTGTCAGATTTATTTGGGCACGACTTTGTTGAAAATTTGTAACACAGCGTTATTTGTTAAAAAAAAATTTTAATTAGTGAGAATTCGAATAAAAAAAATTATAAATTTGTTGTACGATCGCAGTGCTACTTAGAGCCATGAGAATTCTAAAAATAAAGAGGAGCCAAGTAATTCGTCTTTCCCAGAATTTCAGAACGAAAAAAACGCTATATAATTTTTAAGCTATGTTGCCGTATATTTAGCTGAATTAAAATTAAAAAAATAATATTTTTTATTTTTGTTCCACATTGTACAACAATCCACATTAAAAAACATTTGAGAATAATGTTTCAAAGCAAGTCAAAAATAAACACTTTTTATAATTTTAAAATAATTTGATACTTTTGTTGCGAAAGCTATGATAATCAAATCATTATCAAAGAATCTTTGTTTGAGAAAAGGTTTGATTTCAAATCGTTTTCAATTCGAAATCAAATCGCCGTGTCTGTTACGATGTTTAAAAACATCGATGTATCGTTTGCAACCCTAATTGAAACAGACTTATAATAAGTGCCCCGAAAATTCAAATACTACGTAAATAAGTTTGCTAAAAAAAGCATAAATATGTTATGCACTAACAAATTGATTAAGATTGCATATTAATTCGCATACATATTATGTAAGTTTTTGTTGAAAATAGAATATTTTTGTTTTCGTTTAATCCCTGCGGCAACTACAATAAGTAAATAGGCCTAATATAAGGCCTTATTTAGCAGACACAATCCCTCCTCGCAGCATTCCATACTTATTTATTTTTTAAACAGGATGTCATTGGACGCAAGCCCTTCCTCGCTCCCTCTAAAAACATATTCGATCCCTTGCCAAAGAAGGGAGTAAAGAAGGTCACTAACAATAAAAAATAAAAAAAAATTAGCAACTTCCTTTCTCCGTTGTGTACTGAATATTTCGGAAGGTCTTTCAAGAAGAAATTTATACCTTCCAGAAGGCATACTTCTGTAGGCAGGATACCATACGAAGCGAATCTTTTAGAAAGCAGTATAGCTTCCTTCAAAAAGGCCTGTGGTCATTCCAATATATACCGCTGGTATGATATTTGGTTTCATCAAAATCAAACAATCAAGCACTCAAACAAAAACTTTAAAATTTAATGTATAAAGTAGCATTTCTGATGCGCAAAATCACCGTTCATTGTCTTTCTGTTGTGTTATTTTTAAAGATTTTCCATTTTTTTTTTTTTACTTGACTAAAATCTTCAAATTTGTGTCTGAAGTGTCAAACTAACAACCTACAATTGGTTCCAAAAAGAGACCTTTTTTTATTAGGACAAATTTCTAACAGGAACTTTTTATGAATTAATTTTGTTGTTGTTAAAAGTATCTTGTTAGAGAACTAATAATTTGCTGTACATAGTGTTTAATTTTCAGTAAAGCCAATAAAATTAAGTTTAATATTCAAAAATGTGATGTTTGTTAGTAAAAGTATCTTTAATTCTATTAAAAAGTATGTTCTATTAAAAAGTACACTGTCAATTTTTCTTTAAATAATAAATGCATATTTTATTAATTTAAAAGCATATTTTGAATTTTTCAAACATATTCTATGCGCATATTTTTCAATAATTAATGCATGAAATTGCATGCCCTACTCATAGTTAATTTTGAAAATGGCTTAGAAATCCGAGTCGCAAAAGACTCGTACAGAAGAGAATCGAATTACATTATAAATATCAAAAAATGCTAGCTTGGAAAGACACGTTAATAGCTAGACAATGGCACGATGTCGGCAACAAGGTTGTTGTAGCCACCAAACTCCTAAGAAAAAAAAAACATCACCCACAAGAAATCTCAAACAATCTGAAAATATGTATGTGTGTATTTGTATTGGGTATTAGACCCTTAATCTCACACGATTACAGCAAGCAAAACGAAGCATTCATTGTAGTTGTAGTAAATTGTAGTAGAGGTACCGATAGAAAGTGATTTAACGGCATAAGTAGTGCAAAAACGGTTTATAAAAGGATGTCATTTTAAATGTTTATTTCTTTGTTCCTTTGTATAAAAATTCAAAATTGCCAGACCTTTAATATAGTTAATTCGTAAAATGTTATCTTATGTAAACAAACAAAGTTTATTTAACTTTACCGATGGTCATTCTTGTAATTTTTGCCATTTTCCACATTCCAATAAAAATAATTTTAAGCATCTTTTGAGTTTTAATTTTTTTTTAAAGTTCGGGCAGAAATTTTCGCGGTTATGGTGGGCTTAAAGGCGTTTTTGTCGATAGGCAGGCTTTGCTTCTGTTACTTAATGCATGCACTGCTGCAACTTTATTGGTTGGACAGTGTAAAAAAAAGCTGTCAAGGCAGGGTCGTCTGCATGGCATTTCTTTAGTTTGTGGCCCTACGCAAAAATACTACTAAAGTAAGGAGCAGGCAGACGAGTTAGCCAGCATGGGATAAGCTTAAAATATTTAAAATGCGGTGTCAGTCACAATACCGCTGGATTCTACTCAAAGTAGCATTTTCAGGCTCTTTCTTCCAAAAGCTGACGGATGATGTAATTTAGACACATGTACAATGGCCAAGCTAATGTGGCCCTCTTTTGGTCAAAAACGCACAATGCAAATTATAACCCGCAAAAGTATTAATAGATTAAGGTTTCTGGAAGTAGTAATGGTCGACTCTTCCATCTTCTCCCCGAATAAGCGGCCCTATCTGTAAGGAAAAACAGACATCTAGACAACTACTTCTTGGTCAGGTGTCTAGGTTTTAGGCTTAGTGTCCCTTTGCGATATCTCACTACTGGCTTGATACAACGGAATCCTTTAGACGTTAGTTTTCTGTTTTCGCGCAGTGAACAACCACGTTAACCAACTAGTCCCCCAAAATAGTTTACAAAGCATCGCAGAGCGGCTAAGTACTATTTAAATAATTGGTAAGTAAAAAGAGGATTCGCTGAACAGAAATCCTTTACAAAAAGAAGACTTTTTTCATAAACGCATGTGCACTGCGCTGATTAATTGCTATAATCGGTTAAATAAAATATTTAAAAAGGTAACAATTATATATTGTTGTTTTTGTTAAAAACATTTATCAACTTGCTTTTTAATAACACTTGACATTAACTGCCTTTTCAACTATTTCGAACGTAAACGTTTGCATAGATAACTTCTATGAAAAATATTCAGTTGTTTTCTCTATATATAAATTTGTATAAGAACGTTTACGCTCGCAATTATTTAATATGCAGTAAGTGAAATTGAAAAAATCAAAAAAAAAAAAATTATGATGAGAATCGGGTTTTCGTTATTCCCAAAAATACCACGATTTCCGATACCAAACCCTTGTATACTTACAACACAATAGAGGGGAGGGTGTAATGCGTTTGTGCTGATGTATGTAACACTAAAAAATATTGGTCCTACTAGACCTACTCAGAATCACTTTCTAAGTCAATCTAACCTTATAACCTTGTGTGCAAAGTACAGGTCGCAATTACGAAGATAACTTAATTAAATAAGATATCTTATAATGTTGGTATTAAGATTAAATTTGGCTCAAAAATATGTTTTGCTACATAAACCGCCTTACAATAAATTTGTTTCAATCGGTTCATAGTTGACCACAGCTCCCATACAAAAACTACTCCCGAAAATAGCTTTTAATGCAGGAGCTTTCTTAAAAATGTTGGTATCGGCATACAATTGCCGAACAGGCCCTTAACCATAGGTCCCATATCAACCCCTTTTTGAAATCACTTAAAGGCATACAAATTTCATATACATAAATAAAGATAAATGAATTTTGATTGGCAATAAGAACTTTTACATGAATCTTGACCTCAAAACATAATTTTGTTCCAGCGGGTCAATAATTTCCCATGGGTCCCAAATAGGGTACACTTTCGAATATTTGCCTTTCTATACTGTTGTGAAGTGTATCAAATGGTCGGGCTTGACCAACAGCGTTGCCAGAATGATGATTTTATCATATTTTTTGACAAAAATACTATTTAAAGATTTTTTCTCAAATGATGATATTTTATTTTTAGAAATTATGATTTACTTTAAGTTTGTCTCTACAAAATACACAATTTTATTAAAACAGTCAATTTTTAAAACAATGAAGTTTTGTATCATCTTGTTGTTTATTGGTTTTGCACACTTTTGTACCCAGTGGAGAATACACAAAATTGCATCATTATTTCTGGGCATACAAAATATTAAAAAAAACCATCTTAGATTAAATTTGTTAATATTGAGAATATTATAAAGTTGCATATAACTATTAAAGAACAAACGAATCAAGTATTTAGTACCAAACCAAAAGATAAAACTAATTTAACTTAAGGAGCTTTAAGGTTGAAAATTCCAACTTTCATATTTATGATCAATTTTAAACAAAGTATGAATGAATACAAAAATATAAGTGCTTATGAATATCTTTTAAGCTGTTCCAACATTATTTTAAGAATTAATTTAGAAAAATTCATATTTTTTCTATATTTCAAATAGAATTTTTAAAAATATCTTCTATATTACATCGATATCAAAAAATAAAATATTAAATTAAGAAACCTTAAGATTTCATATTGCGTATGAGCTTCATAGCTCCCAAACTAAAATCTTCTTGTCCAAAATTTATAAATCACTTATATTAAAGTTTAATTACTTTCAATGAAACTTCTTTAATTTAGATGGACTTTTTTACATGCTTATTTATGTATTAGAAATAAAATGAATGAATTAAATTTGGACTGAAAATATAACTGAAAAAAATGTAAACCTATTTAATTTTGTACAAATATGGCAATTCATTGGCGAGAATGAGTTGGCATTAGTTAATCATTAAAAGTTCAGGGATGAATTAGGATTTTCATTGATCTGAAATGTTCATTTGAATGAGTGCGAATTAAAACCAATGATTCTAATACGTATTTGCATTGCTGCTTCGTATTAATTTTAATATGCATTTTCAATTGTTTTATAAATTTTTTAAAAAGAAACATGAAAATACTAAAAAATAAGGCATTTTGTACATTTTTGAATTTTTTATTAAAGTTAACTTTCGATTTTTAAAAAGTTCAAAAATCAAAATATTAGTCCTAATAAAATAATTTTTAAATGTAATATTGATATAAAATTATATCTATATATTAGACTGGTCCTTATTTTCTGACTTCAAAATTTTTAATGCAGCACCCTCTTAAAATTTAATTTTTAGCAAAAAAATCCCTACACCAGAATGTTGAAAAACTAATTTTCGAGTGTTCCCTATGCGGGAGGCATGGGTTATCATGGACCCGCCAGAACAAAATTACGTTTTAAGGTTATGACCTACCATGACAATATTTTGTTATTGTCGCTAAATTTAACGTCAATGCCAGCATTTATAAGAATCCATTCCAATAAAATTTGGTAAGATGATGTAGATTGCAACAAAATACGTTTGGACCTAATTTAATCTTAATACTCATATAAACATCATCCTTTCCAATTTGTACTCTCAGATTATAAAAGTTAGACATTTTATAAGCGAAAATTTCAAGTACGTATGTAACTACAAGTGCACGTAAAAACATGTTTATTTCCAATGAACCTTTATAATTCGTAGTATGTTTTGAATTTTTGTTATGTATATTTTATCATTGAGCTTTGCAAATAAATTTTAAATTCCCTTTTAAAACTTGTGTGCCAGGTAAGATATTGTTTCTTGCAAAGACTCTTAAAACCCGTTTTTTCTATCGGTTAAAAGGTTGGAGCAGGTTTGTTAGACGTGACGATTTTTTGAGAAAATACAGTAAAATGACGATTAGATTTTTTAACTAAAAGTAATGGTATTATGACGATTTTCTGCCATCAATAAAACACTTACAAGAAATATTTACAATTATATTGGGAACAGTTGAAAACGTAAAAATCAATTTTTCGAAATACAAACATTTTTGGAAATTAAACAAAAAAAAATTCTTCCCCCATAACAAATCAGGTGGCTTTCATTGGAAGCATTATTAATTCAAATTCTACAATTATATAAATTCCATCGATACTGCAAAAAATATACACTAGAGCCCCGATTTGCGTCGGTTCTATTTGATCCGCTTTTTTTAAAATTGGCTAAATCCGCTTTGCGTTTTTATAATTTCGATTTCTACATACGATTTAATTTTTCGATGAAGTCATAATCACATGTAAAGAATTTTTCTAATTGCGTGTAAAAAGGCGAATTTCCATTTAATTCTGTTAGGTAAGTTATTCTAAGTATAGTTGCGTGTTAGGAAGTAAGAAGTTAGTTCTTCAAAATAAGTTGTGTAGAAACATGGGTGCAAAGAGAAGACAATGGATTAGTTTGGAACTAAAATTTGGACGTAATAGAACGTTTCAAGTCGGGTTAAAAGACTGTTGATATAGACAGAACCCTTGGTTATCACCTTCAACAGTAAAAACAATTTGCTAAAGTGATAGCGCTAAAAATAAAGATAGCTCGAGTTAATAATAATAAATGAGATTTTTTTTTTTTTAATGTTTTTGTGAATATGGATAAGTAAACTTAATAAATTTTTGTTATGTATTCATGAAAATATATTTTTTCTTATGTATTTCTATTCAAATGATAAATATATTTTAGCCTTCTTGCTGAAATAAATAGAATAAAACTTAATCATATCACTTTCTTCATCATAAATAGAATTTCTTGCTAAAAATTTATATTTTTTAACTAATCAATGCAATAAATTGTCTCTAATTTGTAAAATTTAAATATTTGACGATTTGTTGACGATTTTATTAAATGTTCGTGACGAATTTGGTTAAAACTTTTGACGATTTTTGAAGAAAAAAGCCTAACAACCCTGGATTGGAGATCCCATTGTCAAAATGATTCGTGGAATAATTTATTTTGAAATAAAACAGACGAGTAAAAGGAACTTCCGCAAAGAATTGGAATTAACAGCTTTTAAACCTTAAACGTTGCATTTAGAAAGATTCAAGCATCAAGCAATATGTATATGATAACACCTGCAGGCAGATACCGAATATAACAGTTATTTTAGAGATTTAAAACAAAAAAACCATGTAGAAGTAAATGTCGAAAAGCTGATTCAAGTATACCATATTGATCCTTATAATTCATCCTTATAATTTTAAATTTTTATTTTTTGGATCAAAATGAACAGTTATTTAATGATTTTTATTTTTTTGAACAAAAATAACAGTTATTTTTTGATTTTTATTTTTTCGAGCAAAAATAAAAGTTATTCTTTAAGAAATGTACGTGTAATAATAATTTAGTTGACTTTAAATGTTTATTTTAATGTGTAATCATCATTGGGATTTCTTATGGACAGTAAAAAAATATTTAAAATCAACTAAATTAAGACGCAAGTTCATTTCTATAGAGTATGCATTGGAGAAGTGGGAGTGGCAGAAAATAAATTTCTTTATGTCAGGAGAACGGTAGGAGACAAGAATTTGTTGCACATAGCTGGGTTGTGAATACACAAAATCTGTCATGAAGTGGTAGTAATTGCGTAATACAAAATTGATCAGTTACAGTAAAAGTTACAAAATTTAGCACCAATAGCTTTGATACCAAAGCAAGACAAATGAAAAAAATTAGGAGGTATATATTTATATAAGTGTCTGTTCTTGTCGCACATTGGTGAAGGGTATTTAAGATCTGGCATAGCCGAATATAGCGCTCTTACTTGTTTTTATATACTTTATTTTAAAGACTTGGTGTAATAAATAAAATTGTTTTTGTATACATTTAGAATTATTATAAAAGAAAACTTACATGATATAAGATGAGCAAGCTTCTTATGAAATATTCGGCATCTGGAATAGACAAAAATGTTTAAATTTTAATTATGAATTTTAATAATTAATAATAAATAATTAATATTTAGAATATATAATTTATGTAGGATGTTAAGAATTTTCGTATTCGTATCGTAAAATATTTGTCTATTTCATATCATTCGTAAACGTATATTTTGCTAATACGATCCAAAAAAAATACAAAAGTGTAAAAAAATACATAAGTGCCTTTTCACACACGTCAAGTTTGACTCGTCAAGTCTTGAGTTTGTAGGAGAGAGGGGAAAAGAAATGGCATTCTCTTTTCCCTTCGAACATCGACTATCGAATGTTAATTTGGTATTATGAATTGGCAGCACCGTCGAAAATTTCGTTGTGCATCGAATTTTTCAACGAAAACAAATTTGCTTTCGACGGTGCAAATAAATGTAAAATACTTGTTGAAAATGTAACTATTTGTAAATTTTTTTTGTGTTCGTATACCAAATACCATATTCTTCATGTTATGCAAGTTCAACGTCGTAAACAGCAATTGGAAACGCCCATATTCCTTATGAAACAAAATTCTTTTTTGACCAAATGATTTCCAGCAAAGTTCAGCATGTAAAAAAGTGGGATGAAACCCCACTGAAGCTAAATTATTTGAAAACAAACATACTTCCGCCGTGACCACTTTTATTTTTTAAATTTGTAAACCACATTTTTTTATTTTAAGTGACAGCTGATAGAAAATGTACTACTGTGAATTAACAAAATTACAATAGTAAATTTTTATCGAATGCGCGCCATAATACCAAATGAAAATTCGTTCGATCAGCTAATTCGACTGCTGTCGAAAATCGAATTTAGTTCATAATAGGCACCTAAGTTTATTAAAAAACAAAATATATTTTAAAAATTGCATTAAAAAGGTAAAGTCTTATTTGTTCATATCAGGTTAAGTTGATATTCAAATATTAGTAGAGCAATTTTGAACTTCAAAAATAAAAGTTGAAGCCTACTTCGATGCGGTGAGTAGAAAGCCCCGCATCACTAAACATTCGCTCGCTCGGAACACTCGTTTGTGGTGTCAATAAATATTGCTTGGCTATATGCAAAAGAATCTCGTATTTTGTTCCTTACGAGCTTTGCACCATGTCAGTTAGTATAAAAATTTAAAAATGGTCAGTAGTGGCATTCAGGTGCGAAGTTGATAATGTAAAATCATCGGAATTTCATAAAAATGTTCAAGTGTGACATTTTTTTTTAAATTATTGTTATCGGCGCAAACGGGAGATTTTTTTCAATTCAATTTGAAATATCGAGTAACGCTAAATTTCAGATTGGATATTCGTATTCTATGAAAATTTACGCCGATATTCGTTTAAGCGAATATTTGAAATTGATATTCGAAACATCACGAGTATGTACAGTCAGCGACTTCAGTTTAAATACGTAAAATTTGGATCTAAAGGAAAACCGAAAATGTGTACTTAGTATAAAAACATTTTGTATACATAGAGGTAATTTAAAAACAAAACCCTAAAAGTAACGAGAACAAAAGTTGAAATAAATATTGAATTTTTCAATCAAAAATGTCATCTCTTTCATAAAAAAAATGCACTTAGTTGGACAACCCTGACTTTCTACAACGGCTTGCAAGCGACGTGGCATTGGCAGCACCAAATTATTCGTTTCTGAAGTCGTTTTTTCTCACCAGATCTTTTAAAGAGCACGTTTTACCGATTCCCAGATACTAATTGCTTCGTTTTTTAATTTTCGCTTTACCTTATCCTAAACATGCTCTATGAGATTTAAAACAGGAAGTTGGGGTGGGATATTGAGCTGCCGTGAAGCATAATAAAGCAGCCACACCTTCACAAATGCAGTGTGCTTCAGATCGTTATCTTGCTGAAAGATCCAATGAGTTTCTGGCGTTACATAAAAAAAGTAGACTTTTCGCTGAAAATGCCCATATTTACCATAAAACGAGCAAAGATTTTTAAATTTTATAGCCTTAAAAATAAATCTGTATAAGTCCAAAGTTTACTAAAAAAGGTTTTATACAAAACATCTTGCTCAATTCGCAGTCTTATTTAGTTTTGTAATGCAAGTCAAAATCCACTTTCGTTTTTTTTACGTCACGCCAGCGAAGGCTTTTGCTTATATCTGCAAATCCTTAGCGTCGATTACTGTAATTTTTTTTCTGAATATAGCGCTACTTCATTATTTTGTATATATAAAAACCATTTTTACAAATTTGACTTCTTCATCCAATTTTTTTACATTTTGTGGTACATACAAATATCACGACACGTCATGGAAATGCCCATATGCTATTATATTTGAGTTTGTCCGTGATGCCTTCAACAAAAGCTAAATTACCAACACCAACTCCCTATAGCCCCCAAACCATTGCGTTTCCACCACCATGCTTCACAGTTAGAATTAAATCTTTGTTGTGGATGGCGGTATTAGGTTTCCGGCAGACTTTTAATCACCCATCGCTTCAAAACTAGTAAAAATTACATTCATCTGTAAAAATAAGGGTTTCTTTGTTTCTACAGTTATTGGCAAATTCCAATCCAAGCCTTCTAGTTTTCTCACTTATTGGTTTTTTCCCGCAGAACTCTGCTTATTTATTAGTTCTCTCGTATAGCACTTTAAACTGCTTTTAGATGGACATGTTTATTCAATGAATCTGGGATTTTTTTCACTTTTCGACGGGCATTTCTATATCTAGAATTGAAAGTTTTTATGGTCCGCCGCTTCTAGGCATATTTTCCACTGATGCGGTTTATTCAATTTTGTAAATTGAATTTAACAACATGTTTACTTCTCGATAGGATTTGCCCTCTTGAAAATGTTTAGTTATTAAAGATTTTACGCAAATTTCAATGCGTGTTTAAACGTTTGTCCTCGTTATTTTTTTTTAATTACCGTTATGCACTGCATACTACAAATTTTCGAAAAAAAACTTTAGTTTTCTTAAGCTCCAAATTTTAGGTCTGTACTTAAACTTTCTTCCCCGACTGTTTAAAATAATCGACAGTTAAGTTAGAAGTTGAAATACATATAAATTTGTACACCTTAACGTCAAGTTTTTTCTGCATTTCATTTGACATTTCTCAATTTTAGACTAACTCAATCAAATATATACAATCGAACAACGCGATAAAGTTATTCAGGCTTATTATAAAAATGGGAGCTCAAATCAAAATGCATATCGTGCACTTCGAGATTCAGCCCAAATGTGCGTACAATCGGAAAAATCGTGCAAAATTTTTAGCAAACCTGGTCTGTAGGAGATGTGAAAACACCAGTATTGTGTGCTGTTCGCGATAGTGTGGCTAACGAGCCATCCACCTCAACTCGTCGTCGTGCCCAACAATTGCACCTCTTACGCTCATCGTTTATGAACCTTATGCATAAAGACTTGCATTTAACTCTTGACCATTCCAAACGTCGTCAATATTCAGAATGGTGGCATGATATGACAAGAGTAGATGATCAATTTTCGAAGAAAATAATCTTCAGTGATGAGGCACATTCTCACCTCAGTGGATTCGCCAATAAGCAGAATTGCTGCATTTAGGCGAATGATAATCCAAGAGTGATTGTCGAAAAACCAATACACCCACAAAAAGTGACTGTTTGGTGCGGTTTATGAGCTGGCGGCATCATCGGGTTGTATTTTTTTTAAATAAGGCCGGTCAGGCAGTTACTGTAAATGGTGTTCGCTATCGTGAGATGTTAACGAACTTTTTACGGCCCGAAGTGGAAGATATGGATGTGGAAGATATCTGGTATCAACAAGAATGTGCCACTTGAAACACAGCTAACGAAAAAATGTATCTTTTGCGCGACAAATTCAATGGCCGTGTTATCTCACATAATGGCGATGTCAATTGGCCGCCAAGATCATGTGATTTGACACCGTTGGACTTCTTTCTTAGGGGTTATTTGAAATAAAAGGTGTACGTCGATAAGCCAGCAACAATTCAAGAGCTAAAGAATGGGGTAATTCGGCACATTAACGGCATAGAACCTCAATTATGCCTCAGCGTAATCGAAAATTTGGGCCATCGGATGGGGGTGTGCCGCAGAGGTCGCGGCGGCAATTAACCATACCAATATTTTCATAATAAAAAGAACCGACAATAATTTCCTTAATAATTTGCGTTTTATTCAAAATCTACATCGGCCCTTTAAATTTAACCACCCTTTACATATCTTAATTTATTTATGTATTAAACCTCCCTTAGAACGCTTCTTGCAAAAATCAATACATATTTCTATTCTAACCTTAATATTTTTTTGTTCTCAAGGTGCCACAATAAAAGTAAACTTAAATGTTTTTGGAGCAAATTATTTTCACATTAAACATTTTATTATTGCATACAGCAAAAACAAATCCTATAAAAATTTTCTATTAAAAAAAAAGAAAAGAATGCCAAATAAAAATGTAGTATGCTTATATTTAGGTAAAATCGTGGAAGCATTTATACCTGACCCGAAAACGAGAAAACGTACGTGTACAAAATTATTTTTTAGAAAATTTAATAGCTATAACAACAACTGCTGTAGTCTTAACTAAAACAGATTGCTTTATCAAGGAAAGTTTAAAAAAACTTTCCTTGATCAAGGAACAAAAGGTAAAGTTTTAGTTTACATCGCCATTGAAATGCATTCAAGTGAAAACGTATAACGCAAAAATGTGTTAGTTTAATAAAGATAAAACAAGAGAAAAGCTTTAATTTTTTTCACTGATGTATTACTAAATATTCAAGGTTTAATATAAAAATTCAAACCAAAAACTATTGCTTAACATATGTATGTACATATGTATGTGCAGAAAATAACAATAAATTTCTGGTTTACTTAGGTAATAGTCTGGATATTGCATTTTTTTTAAACTTTTCATAGGAAAAAAGCAACAACAAAAAAAACGCAACTTTGATCATTTTCAACTACATACATACATATACATATTTTCATAAAACCATACCGCACTTGATCATAAGGCGTATCAACTAGGGTATTCATTCGGTTAACCCTTAATCGGTTAAAAAGGACAAGTATGTTTGGAGAAAATGTTTAGGCCAAATTTAATAATTTCATTAAACCGCCAGTTTTGTACGTTAGGGGTATATGCATGGTGATAAGGGGCAATTATGTTTTGAGAAAATGTTAAGGACAAAATCCTAATGGAGGATCGGCTCCTAGAATTAGGTTAAAATGCCTTTTTGCGAATTTTAATCTCGAATAGCAATAAAGTGTTTTATTTTATTCTCAGTTATATCAGAAAAATAATAGTTTTAGCCCTCTACCAAACCTGTTTTACGAATTTTTACGGTTTTTGAGATATCAAGCATTAGTTTTGCTCCATAACAACTATTTTAAAATTTATTAAGTATTGTTTTGCTGTATACGTCACTGTTTGACGAATGCTGCAAATTCCTCATACAAAAACGTTAAAAATAAATAACATTCTTGCTTTGCTTCATCGCCGTAAGAAAATTAAAATAAAATGACAACAAGAAAATAAAGAATTATATCTAAAACTGAACCGAAGTTATAGTAAAATATGATTTATTAAATTTGTATTTAAGTGTACATTTTGAAAACTTTAATCACATTTTGCCAAGCTATTTTTTGTTTGTTTTTTTTTTTTTTTGAGATATGACTATGTTGCAATAAAGGAGCGAAATGTCAACAACTTAATACACAGCAGTAAGTATACGGATGCAGCACAAAAAACCTACTTTTTAAAAAAAATCAGAAAAGTGGCGATGTGGCACAAAACAATAATTTGCAATTTCAATAAGAGTTCACTTTCACAAAAATTTAAATTTAAAAAAACATATGACAGAAGCAGTGGTAAGAAACAAAAAAATTATTGGGCATATTTTCAGAAAACTTCTTTAAGACTTCATTACCCTTTTTCTCCACTACGACTTTTTGGCATATGCTACAAAACAATAAAGGGCTGACGATTTTCTAAGCTAATTTGGGGTCGCTGAACACGAATATGAAATTCATTTATGTTTTTGTTTATTGACGTTAACTTCTAGAACGGATCATCTTAATAATACAGTCGAACTTCTCTATAGTGAACTTCTTTGCAATGAATCCCTCCCTATTATTAATTGATTTTTAAAACACTGCTTTTAGTTAAAATTTTGGTGCAACTTGATCTTCTTATAATCAATTTCCATACAGTGAATTTTTCTTTACAATGAACAAATTTTCTCAATAAAAACTTAAAATTGTTGTCTCCATATAATGAATTAGTTTTTTTAGGGGTTTCACAGACATGAAAAGAGGAAGAAAAGAAAATAGCCTCTACGATAACAATTTTGACCGCAGTCGCCGTGTTCTGTGAACAAAAATGTCGTCCGGAATTGCAATTTCTTTTAAACAAATTTAATTAAATAGTATTTAAAAGGGTTGAAAAAGGATATATAGATAAAAAGTTTGAGATTCTTCCCAGTACTTTATCAAGTACTTAAAAAGGCAATGCAGTTATTTTGAAAATGTAGCAAAAGGCTTCGAACCTGCCATTCTTAATATGCTCGAATGGATAACCGCTGAGTAAACGAGCGTAACCCAAACAAAAACGTTTTTTAAATTATTTTACATAAAAGTCAAAACAATATAAATTCTGTATAATGAAGTGGTTTTATGGTCCCATGCAGATTTATTATAAGAAAGTTCGACTGCATAAGTTTTATATTGTTAAATAGATATCTCTCTATTATTTTAGGCAATACAGCAATTGTGTTGATCGGATAAAAATGTATTGAGTAACAGACCTTAATAGTTCAAAAAAGTTTATTTTTTGACTTTTTGTATAAAACTATCATTTAAAATCACTCCATTAAGATGAAAAATATTCTCAGGGTTGTTTTTTCTTTTTTTTTTTAACTGCGATTCAAAAATTGTCACAAAGATCTCATGATGTATAAAATTGCAAACTTAGACAAAAATAAGAAAGTTATGAGCCATTAAGTGGAAAAAGCCGTTTTCCACATAAAATTGCTTTAATTTAGTTTAAAGTACATATAAAAATGTTTTATTAAAATTTAATCGACTTTTTTACTTAATTTCGTTCAATTTTCATATTTAAGTCAGATCTCCTCAGATTCAGCACAAAATTATTTTTTACGGGTAGACTTAGAAAGAAATAATTATGTAATAAAATTTTCCATATTAATTATGCAATTAAAATAAAATTCCTTAAATTACTCAAACTTCCAGCCCTTGTAGGGGGCTTAAAGAGATGTTGGAAAAATTTTAAATTTTTTTTGTAAATAATTTAGGTAGATGAAATGCAATTAATTATTGAGAGTGAAACTAAAAAAAGAAATCCACGTAGAGTACAGTGAACTTAGAAAAATTGAAAAGTTTTCTTTATTGAAAAAAGTCCTGCGGACTTTTAACCTCAAAGTAGTTTATTGCGAGCATAATGTCTTCCTGTACTCTGTAATTTCTTTACAAATTCTTGAAATGGGAAAATGAAATTTAAATTTGTTGGTAACTCTTTTGTATTTTATTACAACATTGTATTGTAGTGATCGTTATTTATACAATTTGTACAGTAATCTACTTGTTGAATTTAAAATTTGTAAATTAAGTTTTTATGTTTTCTTTAGATCAAATTTGCTTTTATTTTTATGTGTTATTATTTTGATTAGTTGTAAATTTCTTTAAAAAATAAATTGAATTCATTTTCTTTATAAATATTTAATTGATTTGGTTTTTAAACAATATACCATTAATATCTAATTAAAAGTAAGCTTGTTCTATATACTACGCGCGTTTTTAACTTGTTTTATTTAACTCTGCCAATTATTTGTTAACTTGGAAACTCAATTTCATCACGAATTTTGTTTATTTCTCGAAGATTTTATATCTCCATAGTCCTTATTCCAAAAGCAATAAGACGAGCGTAAACTATTTGGTCCATTTTTAATCCAAATTTCATTGCCTAAGCATCCATCGTTAAAAAAAACGTTCTTATTTTAGTGGTAAGATGAAATTATAAATCCGTTTTTTGTATGCAACAAATCTTGTATATGAAAAAAATAAGCAAAATGGCTTATTTAAACTTCTTGTTGTATATGACCTACACCAAGAAATTTACATAAGTGTTAGGGTCCTCTTATAGGATCGCGATAGAATAATGAAACAACTTTTATCAACATTAATATTAAATTAAATCTTAAAATAGAATTTCAAAGAAAAGTTCAAATAAAAAACCAACTTTTTTTAAATTTTAAAATAAATGCATACTACCTATCGTCACCTAAAATGCAAAAGGCTGTAACTACACTTTATGGTTTTTTACAGGAGAAGGAATAAACGTTATAAATTAAAGACTACTTAAAACTTAATATCCAAATTTTAGATTCAAGCTTAGAAAACAAAGACGGATTTGTTTCTAAAAAAGAAATTAATGGAAAAAAGTACTTTTTAAGAAATGTTAGTTACGGCCTTTTATACGCTATTTTTCTGAAACCAAAAAGCCGTAACTACAAGAATAAAATTGTGCATAAAATAAAACAAATGGTTAAGATAAGAAAATAGTGCTTTAAGGACGTAACTAAAAAAGTTTTAAGGCAAGTGATGTCTTTTTGTATCTATTTATTCTAAGTATTTTAAAACAAAACACAAAATTCCACATAACTATTAAAAAAATGTATTTAATTTATAAATTTTTTTTATTTATTTATTTTGATATTAGACTTATATGAATATAAGAATAATATGGAAGTTAGCACTGGCTGCCAGGGCCATCGGCTATTTTTTATATGTAATAATATTTACAGATCTTAGATTATCAGGTATGTGATGGAAATCGATCGATTTCAAAACTAACGTTTTTAAAAGGTGTGATGAATTTCGAGGGATTTTAAAATCCATTTCTGAATTAAAGGATTAAGTTTTCGTTCAGAATACAATGCAGTTAACGTATAAAAAATAAAATTTAAAAGAATGAAGACTGAAAATAAAAGGAGCATGTATTTAAAATCCATTTTAGAAGATACTAAAAACGATATTTTCAAACGATATTTTCGGTTTCAAATCGTTTCGTTTTTAAAATTGATTTCCATCACATACCTGTATAATATTTAGGCTAGATATATATTTATAAATAGAGATAATGTTTTCCTTTGAGGGTAGTTTTATGACATCGAGTCCATTATTTCGTAGATGTTTTGATTGAAGATTTCTCAGGCTTGGACAGGTTGCTAAAATATGAATTACTGAATTTACAGATCCACAGAATTTACATATGTTTGTATAATTGTTGTTAATGAGGTGTAGATGGGTGTCAATTGTATGACCCATGCGTAATCGGGAAAAGATTTTGATTTTGTTTTTACAGATGTCTGTTGGGTATGTAGGTGTGATGATATTTGGGTTTATTTGTGAATAATGGGCATGATTGTAGTTCATCTTTCCGTTCATGTCTAAGAGTTCTAGTTTTTTTATTATTGCAGTTCGCAAATCAATTTTCTCAGTCAGTACATCTTTAATTAGGGGTGATAAGCATGCGTTTTTAGCAGCTAGGTCAGCATAGTTGTTTCCATATAAGTCCGCATGGCCTGGTATCCAAATTAACTTAATTTTACCTTTAGCATTTATTAGTAAATCACGGATTTTGTTAACTGAAAGCCAGTTGTTGTTTGCAACGTTGTTTATTGAAGTTGTTACTGATAGGCTGTCAGAGAATATTAAAGTTTTTCTGTTTGATTTTGTGGCGATATATATTGCTTGTAAAATACCAGCAGCTTCAGCAGTGAATATTGACGATATTTCGGAGAGTGTCTTTGACACTTTCGTATTGCCATTATTATCCACTACTGCGTAGGCAGTAATGTCATTGTTTTTTGATGCGTCTGTAAAGAGGTATTGCCATTCAGTGTTTTTATAAGGTGAAATTAGGTGATAAAAGAGCTGTTTGTAAACTTCATTAGGAGTGTTTTGTTTTTTGTGGGTTGATAGAGATACGTCACATAAGCTACTGGAGTATGTCCAAACGGGATGTTTTGTGTTGAGCATTGGCAGTATTTGCTTGTAGTTTATAACGTTGTTTTTTATACATTGAAATATAGTTGATTGGACTCTTGGGTTTCTTTTTGAAGCCAAAACTTTCGTTACGTCATCGTCTATAAGAGAGTTGTTGAATGATAAGATTTTTGGTAAAAGTCTGTTTTTGGTTTCTATTATTTTTTGTTCCAGGGATGGGAGGCCAGATTCTATTAAAAGGATTTGTATTGGTGTTGTTCGAAAAGCTAAAGTACTAGCCCGTATTGCTTGATGATATGGAGTTTTGATGTGCCTTAAGTTGGTTTTAGAGCAGTTGCCATACAGAAATAGTCCGTAATCGATTTTGCTTAAAATTAGTGCTCTTACTAAATAAATAAGTGTGTTAGTATGTGCATAGCTTCTAGTGGCAAGGTATTTTAAAAGATTAGCTCTAGAGACGAGTGATTTTTTCAGATTTATAACTTGTTTCTTCCAGCGGTAGTTGTTTTCAAATATTATTCCTAAAATTCTTTGCTCGCTAACATAAGGAATTTCTCTGTTATTGAGCGTCAGATTTGTAGGGTTGCAGTTGTGTTTTCTACAAATATGTAGTATAGAGGATTTAGTAAGTGATATTTTTGCTCCTGATACTTTTGCCCAATTATCTATGTCAAAAATTACGTTTACAAATAGAGTGTTTATTTTCGATGTATCGTTGTCTTTGCACATAACGTAGAGATCATCAGCATAAAGGCAATGGTCTGCGTATTTGTGTTTGTTTATAATGTTGCTGATTTGATTGAAATTAAATTAAAGTGGTTAAGAAAAATAATAACGCAATAACACACATTGAAAGAGAATCAAAGGCAACTTTGTTTTGATTTTTTTCTTGTTTTTTGGAAAACCGTAGTTACGGCTTTTTGGTTTATGAAATTGTTAACGTTGCAGTTACGGCCTTTTGTTTTTCGGAAATAAAGTCGTTATTTTTGGACGTATACATGTAAGATTGTCTGTGTGGATGTGTTTCGGTTAAGTACGTCATAATCAATCAAAAAGTCAAATTTGAATTTTTGAGTAGTTACGGCCGTTTGCATTTTAGGTGACGCTATATTAAACTTAAAATAACGGTTTTGGTTAAAAACATTTTAATTAAAACCCTATCAAATACAACACTGTAATGACTACCCCTTCACCAGCTGTTCAGGCAGCTGAGCCAAACAAAGAAAATTCCATGCATCCATAAACAACTCAAGATAAAACTTCATAAAATCAAACAAATTAGAGTAAACATAAATTCATGATAAAGTAATTTTTAAAATCAACAATGTCCTGCTTTGGCTGCAGTAAAAAATATGGTTTATTTTGCAAAGAGGTAATGTATTATTTCTTATATGACTCATTAAGACAGTGTAAACAACAGATACATTAATTGCTATCGATTAACAAAAATTTAAGTACGGCTGTCCTAATTGTGGCTATTCATATTGTGCCAAGTGCCTTAAACGTCCAGCGGCAGTGCCCAGACACAATAACAAGGTACTAAATGTCTGCCTAATATGCTATGATAAACTATCTAAAACACAAGAAGTGGAAAAGGTAATCGACATAGAGACTTTGCCGGGGACAATAGTGACAAAAGCTAATAAAGGATGTGTAAATGAAGCAATTGTGCAAAAAGATATTAATGCTTTGCTAGAGGTTGATCCCTCGGCTGCCTTGGTGGGTGAAGTGCTAGAGCCTATATCACCAGCGAAATTAACCACATCCACACATTCCAGCGGGGAAAATTCGGATATCACAGAAAATCTAGACAGTGCAATTTTACAACGCTTAAAAAATCTAAAAGCCAGTGATCCTTCTTCATTTCCTACGGATGATGAGATTCGTTCTCGTCTTTCCAAATTGAATAATATGCCGCAGAAGGATTATTCGAAGAAGGATTTACTTTTTAATACCGATCAACGTACTGATCAAGAGAAAATGAATGATTTATTAGAGCAATTTATGGGTGAAGCTCAATTGGATAAACGTTTAGAAACGGAAAGGATCGATACTTTATCCGATATAGAGAGGAGATTAAAAGCTTTAAGGGATGATCCGGTAACTTCAAACGCAAGTGGAATTTCTGTCGGTGCAGCTACCTCACCGGATACTAATACACCTAGTGATAATGAACTAGACGATGAGACTTTACTTAAAGTGATTATGGAGAAGGTAAGAACTAATAGATAAAGAATTAGATTAGAACTGTTAAGAACAATTTCAACGCAAATAAAGGCTGAACTTCAAAACGTCATTTGCAATGCAATCAAACAAAATTATTCCTAAACGCAACCATTTTAAGATTGGCAATGTCATAGGTACCTAAATGTATAATAACAGTAATCGATGTGCAAACATAGACTAGGTTAGGTTAGGTTCCGTGGGCAGCCATCGAGAGACAGCTCACTTGGGTCCTTTACTGGTCCCTTTGTGATGTGAACATAGGCAAACTGTGCATCAATAATTTTGTTGACGCTTTGTTGGCATTTTTTTTACAAAGTAAACAAAACAGAACTTTACCTTGTATTGAAACAATATCAAAACCGCAACACTGCAATGTGCTTTGAAACTCACCCAAAATACAAGAACTTCATAAATATTTCTGAAGAAATTTAAATATGAGTGTTTTAAAATGCATAACATATTCAATTTTAACAGAAATGTACTGAAGTTTTTAAATTTCTTTGTTATAATTTGAAAGCAAGTGATTTATCCTAATTTTACTTGAAATTTTAAGTGTTCAAACTATATTTCAGCAATGCTTATTTATATTGAAGAATTTTATAAAATAATTGCTGGCCATCGATACCAAACGAATCGAATTATTTTTTCAGTACTGTGAAACTCAAATTAATGCTTTACAACACCGAAAAAATAATTTCGATTCGTTCAGTATTGACTGAAATAATTAGATATTAAATTGCTTTCGAATCGAGAAAGTATTCGATCACTACGGCCAGAATCAGGCCCCAGGTATGTGATGGAAATTAACAAAATATCTGATGTGTTTACATGTGTCGTTTTGTTGATTTCATTTTTCATTTTGTTCCATTTGTTTTTTGTCGTTTTTGCCATGTGATGCATTTCGCCAATGTCCGTTTAAAGCTATTTTTAACATCAACGGAATTTCAAACGATACAAAATATAAAACAGTATTATGCATTAATTTTTTAGGAAAAATATAAAAATTCTGCACTATCAATATATAGAAAGAGGTCTACCGCTAAGTCTAAAGGTTGCAGCAAACTGAATTGTTGCATATACCCCTCTTATTTCTTCCAATTTTATTCAAAATGACAATACTAAACAAATCAAACATTTCATTATTTACATAATATCCATATTTATGTACCTAAAGCACTTACACTCCATCCGGTATATTGAAGATGAAATTTGTCCCGTAAGTAACTTTTTCGATTTTCCCTATTTTGGGTATTTTCTTTGAATATAATTACCGAGGCGAATTCAATTACAGGTGGTGTCGGAACTACAATAATACAAAAAACAACAGAAACAACATAAGTTTTTTGCATTCCATTGTTAGTGCCAATAGCTATAAATGTCAACTTTTTTATGCCAAACACTAACAAATCAAAACAAATAAGCTCGAACTGTCATAATTAGATGCCGTTTTGACACCACCTGCAGTTAATTCACCTTAATAATGACATAGTTTGCTGCAACAAAATCTATTTTAAGCAAATTATTTTGAAGTTATGAAAATGGGTTTGGTATATCTTTATTCAGAAAATTAAACAGGTTTCATTGCGAATTGATGAACCATAAGGATGTTAACCGGAACTAATTTCGGCATTGAAGTATGTATAGCGTTATCGGTATACAAGTGCGGAAACTTTTAAATATGCTTGTATTTTTTTCAGTTATTATTGAAGTTTGCACTTGAAAATTTTTTTAAAAATCGAAAATTCTTGTTTTATAAAAAAAAAACGCGTAGCAGTCGACCAAAATTTAAAAGGGGTTTGCCCTGATTTTAGGAAAATCTTTAATACATTAATCGGCCTTTTTGTGGTTGTCGTTGTCGTATACGACTGTGTAACAGATTAAAGTAATACACAACATGTGTTCTTTAATCTACTACAAAAAACGACACGTTTGTTTACGAAAACGACAACCACAATAAGGCTGAATATCAATACATAAATATTTCAAAACTTTTATATTACCATTATTTCTTGTTTAATAAATTTTTTCTTAAACATTTATTGATAACAAAAATTAATTATAGTATTTGGCTGAAGCTCGCTTACCTGTAGCTCCCAGCAACTTGGAAACAGAACTATCAGCTTCAATACCCCAACCACCGGTTGGTGTAGAGACTGAAGAGTTACCATGGTGTAATATTTGTAATGAAGATGCAGTGTTTCGTTGTAAAGGATGTGACGGTGAATTATTTTGTGCACAATGTTATCGTGAGTGTCATGATGATGATGAGGAGTATCGAGCTCATGTTAAAGAGTCCTATAGTGCGGCACCAAAATTTAAAGAAGATCATTTCTGAACATCCAATATGGTTTTAATAATTGCTTTTTTTATGAAGTATTTTGTATTCTTAACTGTAATTTAAAAGTATGTATATCGAAATGAAAAAATTGAATATGGGAAAACTAATTTAGCCAAATAAACAATTTAACAAATAACTGCTAGTTATAATAAAAGTTAAGTTTTGTATTAAGTCAACAATCTCAAACATATTTAAACACATACATAAAAACCCTTTATAAAAAAATATCTTAAAAAATCTAGCAATTCAAAAACTATTATTTTAACTTAAAAATTAATTTTAAAATTAACCAACTAATTTCACCAGTTATTTAACAATTCAAAATTGGTCAATTTTTTACTAGGAATAATTTTTTTTTTTTTTTGTGTTAATAAGTTTTAGGAAAAGTCCTTAGATTGTTGACTATCCTTTCATTACCAAAATATATATTTTTTTATTAAATTTTTTTTTTTAAGTGTGTTTTTAATTTCAGACTTACATGCTAAATTCGAATTATTGCACAATGGCATCATCTGGTGTGCATTTTCTGTTTATTATGTGCTGCTGCAACTTAGGCTCTTAATTTTTCCAAATATTTGGGAACTAAATGCTGTGCTGAATAACGATCGAACGTAAAGTATTCAAAAAATTTCTCACGTTGTTTGCGAAACAGGGCCGGATTACGACACCAATTGTATAACATTTTAATCAATTGATTGGAAGTATTATATAGATTTTCTTTGGGATATAATTCAGGATAGACAAGTTTGTTGGGCGCAATAGGCATGCAGCCACAATATGTTGCTTCTAACCTATAAGTGATGAAATTTTTTTTTGTTGTAAATGAGAAAATGTTTCTAATACATACATAGCCACCCCGTAGAATTCATGTCCAGCCGTTGATATTACCACATCACCGTCCAGCAGTGCTTTTACATATTTCTCCCTAGATAAAAAACCAAAGTTTATTAACTTTGAACCCAACTTATCCTGCAAACCCTCAAATGCCTCTGGAGAAGTCTGATACGTTTCACCACATATGGTCACTTTAAAATCCACTTGACGTTTATTCAACTCCAACAATACTTCCACCAAAAGTTTAGGATTTTTGTCATGTTCCCAGCGATGAGGCCATATTAAATGTAAACAATCATCGGCACCGCCGCCCGTGGTTATGGAAGACATTTGCACATCACTGCCTACAGTAAGACGTTTATTGGGGAAGGCATGAAATTTTATAGGAAAATATAAAACTTCGCATTTCTTTTCAAGTTTTTCACGTAAATGCTTAAGTTTCAGATCTGGCTGTATATTGAGGAAGGGAGTGATATTGTCCAAAAAGGAAGTACGATTGAAATTTGAGTTGAAAATAATGTTGTCAGCAGCCAAGCTGGTAAGAAGTTATTAATGGTGATGTTTGTAACAAAATTATTCTATTTTTTATCTTACCATGTAAGTATTTGATTTAAACCATATTGACAATCTCTTTCTTTGACCTCTCGCACTGGGTAGACCAGTTGATTTTCATGAAAGTATACTATTTTCCTGCATACATTCAAATCCGGCCGGCAACCTAAAAGTTCAGCTAAATTCAATACCGAACTAGTAAACAAAACTTTGTACTCGTGATTTTGCGGTATCATTTGTGAAAAATACAGAGCTCCTGTCCGTGCCCGCCAATGCCATTTTTTAGCAGGCAAACTAAAAATCTCATAGTCAAATGAATTCAAACCTGCAATCACACAAGAAAAAGGAGTTCCTTGTTAATTTTTAGCAACATGAGTTTAAACCCATATCTATAACTTACATTCTATTAAGGTGTCAATTAATTGTTTATGGCTGCCACCATAAAATGGTTCTATTATCAATATAGATGGTTTCGACATGATTTTTTAAAAAATTTTAAAGTTTACTTGAAAAAATTTCACAAACATTTTTATTTAATAAATTTTAGATGAAAATTCTCATGTGGAAGTATTTTGCTTTCTGATACAGCAGAGAACCTGTGTGTCGAAATTCTAACTAAAAACAACTCCAATTAGCCGTATTTTTGAAGCAACAATGTGGCATCTCTATTGAATATAACCTCTTTTAATAAATTTGACATTTGGCCAAGCAGAAAAAACCAGCAGCAACAAGAATTGCAAAATAAATTTAATTTTTTATAATTTAAGAAAAAATTGGCGTATTGTTTAAACAAAATTATACAAAATGTCCGTAGTTGCTATTAAAACTGAAGAAGATTATAAAGAAATTATCAGGTTGGTTCGAAAAATGAGTTTTATTTTATGCAAAGGAACGTTTATATTGGTCTTTGTTTTTAACTAGTACCGATAAAACCTCTGTGGTCTTATTTTCTGCTGACTGGGCTGAACAATGCAAACAAGTTCAAGATGTTCTAGAGGATTTAGCAAAATTATTAGCCAATAAATTGGCCTTCGTTAAAATCACAGCAGAAGACTTTCCTGAAATTGCTATGAAACATCAGGTCTGTTAAAGAATCTTAAAATTATACAACCATTTGAATTGCATTTTACAAATGCAAATTTTTATTAAAATAAGTTTTATAGCCTCCGATTTGTTTCGGTAGTAGTATTTTTGTTCATTGAAAAGTACTAAATCTTTTCGAATATTTAATATACTATAACCGGTTTGTGATATATGGTCAGTTATTATACAGTAACGCAAACGTTAAATAATTCTAATAAGGTAAACATAAAAACTGGAATTTTCATCTGGCAAAAATTTATTTCAACCTAAATAGATGTAGGTATGTGATGGTAATCGGTTTTGAAAACAAAATTTTCTTTGTGTGCAAAACATTTGTCTCCTTTTTCCTTTCAATCAGGGGCAGGCTGGAAATCTAATAATCTAATTTTTATAATTTTTATTATGAAGCTCTGTTTAATAGAGAAATATTTGTATAACTTTTGTCATAAAAGTCTTATTACAGAATCTTATTAAAAAAAGACTTAAAATTCTTGCGTTTTTCGTTTTCGGCTTCCAGCGCACGCCTGAATATTATTTTATATCGTATGCATGTATGTTAATTGAACTAAAGAACATCTATATACATAGAATTTGGGAATTTATTTCTCATGTTGAATAACATTTGTTATATAAATTTTCATATTTTATACTTTAATAGTCTTATTCCTTCAATATTTTACAGGAAAATTTTGTACGCACAGAAATATACAAATAAAAAGTCTCATAGTGCATACAAAATATCCCTGGAAAATATTGAAGGAATAAGACTATTAAAGTATAAAAGCTTTTGAGGATTGTAATTTGACTTAGAATACACATTCGAATAATATGAAAATTTATAGTACATCTATATACCTATGTATACATAAAAAAAAGTTGCATTGTGTTAAGGACCAAATACACTTGTCAAATGCTTGTCCAGCCCGCGAATTCAACGTGTACGTGTGCTGGACGTAATATTCGCCGTCATATCTAAATTTTTTGATTTTTCATCAAGCGTTATCGGTGTCACACTCATCACAATGCTTGATGAGTACTTTGATTAGTGTATTTGGGCCTTTAGTAATTGATGTTCTCTGATTTGCGTGAACCGATTTTGTTTCTGCAAAGTTCACGCGGAAGGAGACGTCAATACCAAGGTTTTTATGTATCAACGGTCTTCAAATGTTTATTGTTTCATGAGTTATAGCCATTTTATTGAACACTGCATTCTTTCCGAAAGATGTATTTTTTTTAAACGGTATCCAAGAACTTTGGTTTCGGATACAATCACTGGAAATTATGGTTACCAATTATTAACATAAGAGTTCGAAATCAAAACGTTGAGGTCGATAATCGTTGGATTGTGCCATATTCACCTTTATTGTCGAACGTAGTAGTAGTAGTAGTAGCAGTAATTTCTTTATTTTTTCAATAATTCATTACAAAAATTTTTATTTTTATATATATGTATAATAAAAGAATAAATAAATAAATAAAATAAAAGAAATTTACGTACGGCTTTGACATTGTCGTCAGCCGGATATTGTCGAACGTATTCAAAGCTCATTTTAATGGCAAATACTGCAATTCTGTCAAGTCCATTAAATACATTTGCAAGTATATAGATAAAGGTAGTGATATGGCCGTATATGGAGCTACTGATCTAAATAGAGACGACGAAATATATCAGTATCAAATCGGACGTTACATAGCAGTAATGAGGCGATTTGGCGTATTTTTTCGTTTCAAATTCACGAGAAATATCCAGCTGTTGTTCATTTAGCTGTTCATCTTGAAAATGACCAACGTGTGGATTTCACTGCCGAATATGCTGCACAGAGAGCTCTATCACCACCTCATACAACTCTTACTGCATTTTTTTAAATTGTGCGAAGTTGATGCTTTTGCCAGAACGTTATTGTATGCAGAAGTACTAATGTATTTCAAGTGGAGTGCCTCAAAAAATGAGTTCCAACGCCGTAAGCAAGGAAAACGTGTTGATGGACATCAAAATTTATATTCAAGTGATGCTTTGTATTTATACTGTTCACCCAAATAATTACAAAAAAAAAACAATTAATCACTGATTTAAATGACTTCGAATTGATTTCATATTATGTTTTTTGCACTACGAAGTGTGCAATTAAAAATGTTAGCACATCTATATATATAAAATAGGATGTGTGTATGTAACGTATGGACTCCAAAACGGCTGGGCCGATTTTGATGAAATTTTCAGGGAATCTTCAGAATATTCAGGCGGGTGACACTGTGAAGTCTGATTTTGGGTCTGGGGGCGGAGGGGCGTGGCAAAATCCATAACTTTAGAACGGCTTGACCGATTTGAACGATTTTTTCTTTAAAATGATCGCCATGGTCCAACTTAGGTTTTTACGGAAAGAAAATTTTGCCACGCCCACTTTTTTCGATTTACCTAAAATAAGAAAACGGCTCCATCGAGTTGACTAATTTTTCTTTTAACTGTTCGTATAAATCCATTTTACGTTTTCAACGAAAGAAAAATTTACCACGCCTACTTTTTCTATTAAGCGCATAAATTGAGAACGGCTTGACCGATTTGGACGATTTTTTCTTTAAAATGATCGTCATGGTCAGACTTAGGTTTTTACTGAAAGAAAATTTTGCACCGCCCACTTTTTTCGATTTACCTAAAATCAAAAAACTGCTCCATCGATTTGACTAATTTTTCTTTTAGCTGTTCGTATTGATTCATTTTACTTTTTCATCGAAAGAAAAATTACCACGCCTACTTTTACGCCCACTTTTTCTATTAAGCTCATAATTTGAGAACGGCTTGACCGATTTGAAAGATGTTTTCTTTAAAATGATCGCCATGGTTTAACTTAGGTTTTTACGGAAAGAAAATTTTGCCCCGCCCGCTTTTTTCGATTTACCTAAAATCAGAAAACGGCTCTTTACACCAAATAAAAATAAAACAAAAAACATTGTCTATGCGCTGGCCTTAAGATGAAGTAATAAATAAATATAATTTCCAATTTGCCTTAAATACATGCTTTTCTTTTTTGATTGAGCCCATATCTAGACCATATGTAAGTTATTTTGTAAAAAAATTTCTAAATTTCGTTTAAAGTTTAATATTAATCGTCTGGTAATACAACACTAATGTTTGCTTAGGGCCACCAACGCGGACCGGGTCAGCTAGTATAAGAATAAAAGTCGATTCATTTTACTTCTACTAAGCCCTTAATGCTCTTATTAAAAACGAGAAAAAGGATGTGAATAGCAGAACAAAAAAAATGCTGAAGTAATCAAGAACATACCAATTCATTAAAACTTTTAAAAACGATCGTTCTGAAATCGCTCGAATTTCATCATAAACCTAAGGTGACCATTCGTCCTTTTTATAGATTGTCCCGATGATATTGCAAAAATTAGTTTGATGATTCATGAAAAAAATGTATTGCACACAAAGAAAATTTTTCTACCATTAATTATTAAAACTATTTTGGCATACTAAGTTGGCACTCTGTATTGACGATTTAAATCAATGAGCTGAAGTGTTTACAAAATTTAACATGATACATCGGTGGATCAAATATAGATGGAACATTTTGGCTATTTCAATGAAAAAAATATTAGAGGCAAAAATATAATGAATTTTGTTTGCATCTGTGCGCCAACAAAAATATTATATCAATTGCTAATAATTTTTGGATTATCAAAAATTCTCAATTAAATATGGTTACTTAAGAATCACTTTTAATAACAAAGTGCAAATTTAAAATGGACTGTGCAGTATTTAAATTATTTATCTTCTCACGTTCGAGTAGGCACCCACAACTTTTGATTCCTAGAATTTCTTCTACCTTGTTTGAAAGATCTTTTAGGATTAGGATTGCGAGGTGGTGGAATTAACTACCTTTTGAATTGCGTTTTTCGTTTAAAACTCTTGCGTTTTTTTTACTGTATGATTTTTGTATTCAGGAACTATCTTGCTAGTACATAGACATCCATATTTGAACTTATGCTTATGTAGGGATGCATACGAGTGTGGGTATGCACTAAGATTTGTCATATTTTGTGTACTGAATTGGACCGTTACTTTACTTTTCTTTAATTGAATTTTTACTTATTCTGTATATTGGCTGGGGAGCTAATGTTTAAAATGGTAGGGATGTTTTTATTATTAGTAGACTGGCATTTATTTAAAATTTTGTTTTTGTATTGTATAGAATGTTATGTAGTTTTAAAATCTAAGGTATTTTGTAATGGTATGTAATATTTTTATATTGGCCATGGAGACTTTATATTACATGTTATCAAATAAATAAATAAAAAAATTAGTTAGATGATGTTTATTAAAGCAAGTACTGTACGAATACGTGTAAGACGTCAAATGTTTTTGCAAGTATAACCACATCTTTAGTTGCTATCGGAAATTTAAACCACCGAGGCATCTTAATTCATCGAAAGTCACTTAGCAAGGTTATTATCTATAGCACAGTGTTATAAGTTACGAAGTACAGAGTTACAAAATAAATTTCTCCTTTTTGTTGAATATTACAAGTGTTGGCCTAATGGTCAAAATTCGACCATAAATTTTTATTTTATTTATATGAACTTACATGTTTCGAGCATTTATTTTTTCCATATTAGTGCCCCGGTAGGCTAGCTGGTAGTGAGCTAGTCTATCAGCGCCGGGGTTGCGGGTTCGATTCCCGCCAGAGACTCTGGTTTCTCTCCTGCAGACAAGCGAAGAGCTTCGCGGGATAAGCTTAGGAAATTAAAAAAAAAAAAGATAGAATTGGCTAGGGACCAACATCCGGTTCGTATTATATCTTCCACGTGAGTTAATTTAATTTTGTAAGTTCAATATAAAAAATATCAGTAAATATCAATTAAAAAACAAAAAGTATCAAATAATTTTATTTTTCTATCTCTAATATTAACGAAATTTAATCAAAGTACCAGATGTTGAACGAAAAAGTACCAATAAGCTCCCCTTACATCTTCTTATAAACACAGTTTAACAACGTAAAATTTTATCTTTATAGGTCGAATATTAACAAAAATTCAAAAAGTACCAGATGAAAAACAAAGAGTACCAACATTTTTCATCGTATAGGTTTTCATTCACTCAGGATCAAAGTATATTTATAGCTATAAATTACCTTGCTCAGGATCCTGCACCTATAATATCGAAATATTCGGAAACCGGTTCCTTAAAAATGTCAAATAACTATTTGATAATTGAAAAAATCAAATTGTGTTAGTAGCAAATTTAAACGCTTATTACTCCAAAAATATTGAGATTTTAATAAAATATATTGTGTACTTTTGCCAGTAAATATCTTTCAAATGGTTTACATATATTTTGTCGGTTGGCATACAGAGGAGGAAAGTGTTCTGAACTGTTTTGCTTTTGCCGATTTATATATAAAGTTTTATTTTATAACTTTTTAATTTAATTATGTATATTCATTTAAATTTCAGATTGATGCTGTTCCCACAGTGATTATTTTCGCGAAAGGTACAGCTATTGATCGTGTGGATGGTGTGGACATTGCTAGTCTTACAGCTAAATGTAAACGGCTGGGTGCGGCAGCTGTAAGTGAACAACCCTTGGATGAACGTTTAAAGGCTCTCATTAACAAAGCTCCTCTAATGATATTCATGAAAGGTGATCGTAATGCACCACGGTGTGGTTTTTCCAAACAATTAATAGCAATTGTTAATGGATTGGGGTTAGTGTAATGAATTGTTTTATTGAGAACAAGAATGTATTCTATTACTTTTTTATTAATTTAGACTTCCTTATGAAACATTCGATATTTTAACTGATGAAGAGGTACGTCAAGGTTTAAAAACTTATTCCGACTGGCCAACATATCCTCAGGTGTATGTTAAAGGTGAACTTGTAGGCGGTTTGGATATTATTAAAGAACTTCAAGCCAACAATGAGTTGGAACAAACCTTGAAAGGTGAATAAAGTTTTATAAATTATTTAATTTATAAAAAAAAATCTTTTTCGCATTGTTGTTATGAAAAAAAGGAAACCAAAAAAATTTTTTTTTTTTTTAATTAAATCAAAATTTAAATAGTGTTAGAAAAATATTAAGGCTTGTGTAAAGAGTGACAATGGTCTGCAGTTTTTCTTACAATTTAATTAGGAAGACTTACTGATTACCTTTTTTTAATACAAGATATTTTAAGTCTTTAGAAATTGCTCAAGCCCAGAAGATATTATTCTTATACAATTCGGGCTCAGTGGCCAAAGGCAACAATACAATCCAGGCTATAAAACCTATAAAATAACATATAATAAGTAAAATACGTTTCCATAAATGCTGTTGCCATAGATCCTGTAAATCAGGAAGGCCCATGTGGTTGCAAAAGGCATGAACCAAAAAAGGAGCCACAAAATGACCAGTACGGACAAATAAATATGCAGAATAAAAGCCAAATAAAGTGGTATACGTTAATTGTGATACTATGAAAAAAATGCAAGAATTAATAAACAATTGGTTTTTAGAGATTGAATTTACTTACAAGATACAATTAGAGCTGTTGAAAATTCCATACCCATACTCAGTCTCTCAACAATGTGGTGAATATGTGCCACTCCAAAAAATAAGGGTGTTATGAACACAGCCGTCAGTGGAGTAAAACTTTGTAATATTAAAGGCATCATGCAGGCACGAAAAACAAATTCCTCGCTTAAGGGAGCCATAACATGATTACGAATCCAAAGGATATTCTTAAAATTACTTTTCCAAAAGTCTGTATCTAAAAAAACAATAGTGCTAGAACTTTATAATCAACTAAATATTTGCAAATTTACCTAGAAATACTTTAAGAGTACCATTTTGCAATTCCACACATAAGGGTCCCATAAATAACAGCATTGTGAGCAGATACGGTAACAGTATCGCCATAATTAAACCTGGCCATCTTAGACCTAACAAGTTGTTAAATGACACTTTCTCCAACAAATCATTAGAGGAAAATGTATATACAAACATTGGTGCAATAAACATGACCACCGTAACACTTAGAAAACGTCTTTTAACAGTAGCCGGATGATCACGGTTATGTTTATTATTCCAAATGTACAAACTGGACACATACAGAATAGACATGGCCAGACAACAACTGACAGTTATTAATTTTGATACCTGTGGTACATCGTCAAAAATATATTGCGATTCCATGTTTGTTTCATTGGTTTCATTCATACTGGTAGAATTTGTTTTTTATAGGATTTTTTTAATTTTTATTTTAACTAAAAATAAACATATTTTTTAGAGAAAACTATAGCTGTGCTCTGCCAATAATGAACCAAAACAAACACAAAAACCAAGGCGAATTTACAAAAACTGACAGCGAAATGTCAAAGTAACATACAAGGCGAATTTAAAAAGGTAAACTCATCTCGTCAGCCGTTCATCAGCTGTCGCCACGGCGAATTAAAAAAAATTGACAAACGTCAAAATATAATTTTGTTTTGAGAAGAAGTTGATTGAAAAGTGCTAAAAATATTTATCCTAATTGTGTTTGGCTTACCTAGCATTTACACGTGAAAGTAATTTCATGAAAGTCGCAATACACTCACACTTTTTCACTAACACATTTACATTTTTTTACTTTCAGCCCAACTTTCAGCTTGCTTTCAATGAAAATTTGAAGAAAGCGATTTTTTGACAATTTCATGAAAACAAATGACAATAAACTAAGCGGTGTTGCCTATTTAACATTTGCATTTGAAATTTCAGGATTGTGTTAAATTATAGTTACAAAAGCAACTTGTTTTGGACGTATATATAAAGAATTTTAATATATTTTTTTAACTACAATTATTTGAAACACAACTATTCTAATTAAAGTGGATAAATATTAGGAAAATAAATAAAAAATAAATATTAATTGGAACGAATGCCTAAAGTTCGGCGTGAGTATTTGTGTTGGCAACTCTGAAATTACAAATAAGAAAAACAATAAAAATGGAGGCAAAATAAAGCAATAAACAAATTATTAAATTAATAAATTTGTACCGATCCCACCCCATTTTGTGGGATATGAACCACAACTCCTACAGAAGGAACGACATTAAAAAAAAATCGTATGAAGCTATTGCAGATGAAATGTGTTTGGACGTTGAAGCCATAAAGAAAAAGATCCGGTCGCTGCGTATTACATACACCGGGGAAAAAATTCAGTAAATTCGCTTCCACATCGAATTCACATCTTTTTATTAATAATGGCTTTTCCCACTGCCTCCTATTTACTGGTTTTTTTATTTTCATTTCTTTTTTTTTGTTTTGGTTTTCAATTTCTAGTTTTTTTAGTTCTAAAACTAAAACAATTTTTGCCACTTTGCGCTTTGACGACATTTTTCAAATGAACTTTCACTTTCCTGTGTAATCGAACAAGAAATTTTCAAGAAAGTCCTCTATTTCATTGAAATTTTTACTTATAATACGTATACAGAAATTTCATGAAAGAACTTTCATGTGTAAAGGCAGTGTTATTTAAAATACGCCTACGACTGTTTGGTAATAGATTAAATGAAATAAGTTCACGTTCGCTTTAGTCTATTACAAAACAGTCGCAGGCGTATTTTAAATACGCCAAACACAATAAGGGAGATTATTTTTTTAATAAAAAAATTTCAAAACTGCGAATGATCAAAGTTAATTTAATAATATCTTTTATAAAAAAGAGATAATTGTAATTTGCAATAAAAAAATTTTGACAGCTATCAATTAAATTGCAAAAACAAAATACAATCCAAAATAGAAAAAACAACACGCATTTTGTTTGTTTAAAAAATGATAAAGAGTTAAAGAACAAAAGCAATTGTTTGTGTAAAAAATGGTAAAAATGTCAAAAGCAATTGATACAAAAACAATTGCACGTAAAAAACACAACTCTGCAAAAAATCAGCAGGCGTTTCAAGCAGTCCAAAGCAGACCTAATAATTGGTCCATGGTACGATTTATTGCAAAAAGTTGGAACACAGTGGTCTTCTATTAAATTACGTTAAAAGAATTAAATTAATGTGCATCATTCTCATCATATCCATATGTCAAACATTTTCAGTAAATATCTTGTGCACCATAAGGTGCATGAAGTAAAATAGTTTACCCATCCAAACATTCAAAGATACCAATTTAGGATATCAAACTGAAACGGTTTTTATATATACATTTATTTACACAAGTTATATTCAATGGTGAGATGATAACATATCTCGGTATTGTAAAATATTAATTTCAGCCGACTAGTGATTCCGTCATCATGTCGTGTACGGGCGCCTTTATACGATTATTGGCATTGTTACATGGGGTCTTCACCTGACAATTTTTTGCCATACCAAACGTCAAAGTCAATATAAAAAAACTAAAATTTTTGTCAGCGTTTTTTTATATGAAGTTTGACGCTTTTTAAGACGAAAAATTGTTAGGTGAAGACCCCATGTTACTTGACTGATATTGAAATTGTGTAGGATCCACACAATTGGGCTAACATCAACAGTTGTTGACTGCATGTTAAGTATAGACTCATCATGTAAGAAGTTTTCTCATGTTAAAACACGGTTGTTAATTCAAATGTGTTAACAACGCTTTTATAACATCATGTTATAACAGCAAATTATGCCAGTTGTAGACGTGGAGTAAAGGTTAAGTTCACATTGAATGAATGAAACCATTGTACGGCTTATGGCATATATTATATTCAATAAAATTGCAAGTGTATGGGCCGCTTTAGTTTGAGATAAATCAAGCAATATAATGCATTTTCATGACGAACATTTCAGGAAGAAAAGTTTTATAATATAATAATTTGAACGAAACGATTTAAACGATATTCAGGCCAGTTCTAAAATCACTTCAGCTCAAATCACATGTGCCTTTTAAAATCACACGTTTGATGTTTTGGTGTTCCGTTTTTGAGTGTTTTAGTATGATCTACAATTGCCGAAAGCAGACAGAGAAACATAAAAACGGTTGGACTTTCAGAACACCACACGTGAAAAACACGTACTTTTCAGTACTTTTAAAAATTGTTTTTTTTTATATTCCTCTTATTTGCCGAAACTTTTTAAATTGACCACGAGATTGCTTTCAATTTCACCTTTCCATTTGTTTGGAAATTTTGCTTTCAATTTAACAGCTGATTACATGTTTGTCTTTATAAATTGTTTTTTTGATGACATCTTGAAAGTAAATTGTTTACAAATTGAGTGCAGCCTACGTCACAACTTTAAATTTTTGTAAATTTTGACAACCAGTATGTGCCGGTTCACACACGTCAAGTTTGACTCGTCAAGTCTTGAGCTTTTAGGAGAGAAGGGAAGAGAGAATGCCATTTCTTTTCCCTCTCTCCTAAAAACTCAAGACTTGACGAGTCAAACTTGACGTGTGTGAACCGGCGCTATATGTAAAAGACTATCAAGAACAACTTGATCGTGTGGCCGCAGTGTTACTTGAGGGTTACACGATCAAGTTTTGCCTATCAAGTTTTAATACACAAACTTTTTTACCAATACACTCATACTTTTAAAAATTGATACGAACTTGCCTCTAAAATTCTCTTGCCAGTAAGTGTATCAATTTTCGTTCAAGAAAACAGCTGATTACAATTCTTTTGAAGTTGTTTTTGTTTTTTTTCACAAATATTTTGCCGGCAAAAGCTGAAGTTCTTTTTTTTTACAAATTGTTGCGGGAATTTTCAAATTTTAACTAAAACCTAAAAAAATAGTGAAATATGTGTATTAATAAAATTAATAAGCAAAATGATGTTATTCATTTCTTCCAAAACTTTAAGTGAGGCAAACATTTTGAGTTGTTTTCTCGGCGACGACATCTTGAAAAAGTAAATTGCTTCCAACTTGCCTGCAGCCTACGTCACAGCTGTCAACTTTTGCATATTTTGACAATCAGTATATGTAAAAGACTATCAAGAAAATCTTGATCGTGTGGCTGCACTGTAAGCTAAATAAAAAATTTTGCGGTTTGGACGGGAAGTCTTCAAAAAAAGTTGGCAACAATGCCCAGAATAAATTTTCTCTGTAAGGCTGCCACACCACTAAAAACGTTAAACATACTGTTTTAAATGCCGGCTGCTGCCGGCTGCCGTTTTACGCGTAGGTAGTCAATTCTTCTGATAAGAAAAATAAAACTCATTCGCCCTGATTTTGCCGATGGCTGCTCTAGTGTTATGCTTTTCTTCTGTTTTCTTTTTTAGCCTGCAGTTCAAAGTTCTTTTTAATTAATTTTTTAAATTAAACATTATCACTACGGTTAACACACAAGTAAACAACTTATCGCTTAAAGTAATAAAACTCAACGAATTGAAAACATCTTATTTAATATAAACAAAAAATGATCAACATCGCTGCTAACACACTTCGCCAGACTTTAAATAAAAAGGTTAGTTCTTTTTTGTACTAAAATGTGCAAATATTTTCTAATATGTGAATTTTTTACTTAAGTTTACAGTGCAACAAGTACGACAGCTAAACTTGTTGGAATTCCAAAGTAAAGATTTATTGCAAAAATACAATGTGGCCATACAGAAATTCAAAGTGTTGGATAACTCTAACAAAGATGTTGAAGTCCTAAAACAATTTGGTAAGTGTTTGGTAATGATCTAATGGGAGGTGTTATGAAACATTAATTATGTACAGAAATGATTTTGTATTGTTGATAGAATGCCCTGAATACGTGGTTAAGGCTCAAATATTGGCTGGTGGTCGAGGTAAAGGAATTTTTGATAATGGTTTCAAGGGTGGTGTACACATAACCACAAAGTAAGTATACTTATACAAGAGATGGGGCAAACCCGTATTTTACAAAACCTTTGGATGGAAATATTTTTTTTTATTAGACAAAAATTTGTATTTTAAACTATAAGGTGATTTTAGCTGTATGAGAACTAAAGACACACATTTTTTTGGAATGATATGTGCAGGAACACTGTTCTATCAATATATTTAGATACTATTAAATTGTCACGTTCATGACCAACATTTTTAAGGGGATTCATTAAACACCAATTGTTTAACTCCACGGACGTTATGACACTTTGCAAAGTGATAATGTCCACAACTTAAAACCAAAAAAAATAAAATTCTTGCAAGCGAGAATCTGAACAAATTTGGAATCATCGGCCGGGATAAAGGATTTTTTCCTATATTGTATAACAAATACCGGCTTCGCTAACTAAAGCTTATCTGCATAGTGTCCATGGACACTATGACACTGGACGTTATGACATGCCACCGTATAAAGAACCAAAGTAACGAACTATGTACATACATATGTACGTATAAATGTATGTACATCAGATTTCTTATATTCTTTCCCCCCAAATTGGTTGTTTTATTTAAAAAAAAATACAAAAAAAATTCATAGTGATAAGTTGAGCTTTTTGCCTTCAAGCCCATTTATTCAAAAGTAATTTGTTTGCATATCACTATCTTTTTAAAAAACATTTTACAAGAATAGTATGATACCTACATATATGGCAATATTTTAGCTCTTCTAGTGAACAATATTAGCAACAATGAAAGTTGTTTGCTAAATTAAATATTTTCGAAAATAATGAAGAAAATAACCAACAAAATTAGTAATATTTTTTTAAAAACATTAAATGCAGATCATATATTCAGTAAAAAAAAACTAAAATTAAGTACACAGGTCTATAAGATCGAACACATCAGCCTCATCGATTTCATTACTGGTGTTTTGACCTGCATACTGCTATTAGAATTAAATAGTGACTGAATAAAAAATTCACTTAAAATGATAACAAATCAAAAATCATGAGAAAAAAAGTTTGCAAAAAACTACAAACTGTTAAAAAAAATCTGAAATAATATAATCGGTAGAAATAGCCAAGTAAATCGCCAGTCACCAATTGGAAAATCCCACCGCCAAACATGTTTCAAAATCGCCCCGTTTGGCGAGAAACCGCCATATCTGACAGCCCTGCTGTTAAGGAAGATTTTTTAAGCAAATTTACATAATTTGTTTTTCTTATTTTTAATTTTTTTAAACTATACGTAGTATGTAATGAAATAATTTGATAGACATAACCTCTTACCGTACATGATTAGAAAAAATAATTTCCATCCAACAAGGTTCTATTTGAATAAATGGGCTTGAAGGCAAACTTTAAGGGATATACGCTATACAATTTTTTTGTATTTGTTATACTTCGTTAAACGAAATTTAAAACTTTAAAAAATTAAGGTCTAAGTTATAACTACAATAGTTTTGAACCTCTAACTGAGCTACATACGTAAATAAGATCGGCAAGCATTTTCTTTATGTCAATACTTCTCATGTTCATGAAGTTTATACTAAACAATCATTAAGAACGCAAATTCAACATTCCCCGGCTAGAAAATGTTATTTGGCGTATCGTTAGGTCTGTTTGCTTTATTGAAATTGTAGTGGAAATAGAATTTTCATGTTTGAAAAACGCTTGCCGCTCTACTTCAGAATTTCTACTGCAGAAGGTTTAATAAACATATTTAAAATAAATTATTTAAGAAGTTGCAGAAAAATATCTTTAACAAACATTTATTTATATAAGAATACGTTTGTTCTTTCTACTTTCAGGAAAAATGAAGTTTTAGATTTAAGCAAAAAAATGATTGGCAACCGTTTGATTACCAAACAAACTTCCAAAACTGGCATCATGGTTAAGAAAGTTATGGTTGCACGCAGTGTTAATATTGTGCGCGAAACTTATCTTTGCATTTTATTAGATCGTAAACACAATGGACCTGTATTGATTGCTTCACCAGCTGGTGGTGTTGACATCGAAGCAGTAGCAGAGGAAACTCCCGAAAAAATTAAAACCGTTCCCCTAAACATTGACAAACCTATTTCGCACGAAACTTTGGTAGAAGTAGCTAAATTTTTGGAATTCAAAGGCGACACTATTGAAAGATGCGCCCAGGAAATACAAAAACTCTTCGATCTTTTCAAGGCTGTAGATGCTGTTCAAATTGAAATTAATCCTTTGGCGGAGACTGACAAGGGCGAAGTTATTTCGGTAGATGCTAAACTTAATTTCGATGATAATGCTCAATATAGACAAAAGGATATATTCGCCATGGATATAACCGAAGAAGAAACTGATCCTCGTGAAGTGGAGGCTGAGAAACATAATCTCAATTATGTTGCTATGGATGGTAATATTGGTTGTTTGGTCAATGGTGCTGGCTTAGCCATGGCTACCATGGATATTATAAAATTAAATGGTGGTGACCCAGCAAATTTCTTAGATGTTGGCGGTGGTGTTAAGGAAGATCAAGTTCTTAAAGCGTTTGAAATATTAACCTCCGATCCCAAAGTAAAGGGTATTTTAGTTAACGTATTTGGTGGTATTGTCAATTGTGCTACAATTGCTAATGGTGTTGTAGCTGCCTCCAAAAAACTCAATCTTAATGTACCTCTTGTGGTACGCCTGGAAGGTACAAATGTGAATGAAGCACGTCAAATTCTACAAAGATCTGGTTTAGCCATACAAACTGCATCGGATTTGGATGATGCTGCTCAAAAGGCAGTAGCTGCTTTAAAGTAGATTTTAAGTTTTAAATATACATACATAATTTAACGCTAATTAATGTTTTAGTTCTCCTTCGTACTGCGTTCGTACTATTTAAAAGTGTTCGGTAAATTTTTTTATTTACAAATTAATTTGTTCCAGACGTGCATTTTTTCCTAATGTTAATATGTAATTAGAAAATAAAGTTTCTTTTTTTAAAGTTCCAAAGAAAATTTATTTGTAAATAATTTTTTTCAATTCTGCCTCATATTAAATACAGTGCGACCAGATTTAAAAATAATATGTTAAGCTAAATCATGTTCCAAAAAGACTTTAAAAAGATAAAGAAGGAAATTATAAGCCAAAAATAATGCTAAATTTATTTTTTTTTTAGATTTCTAATAGTAATTTAAAATGATTTCGATATTTTTCATAGATTAACGGTCAATTTCTTTGAGTTCAGATAATACTAACTATTATATTAAAGCAATATGTTTTTGACAGTTAATTATAGCTTGGTGAATTGGTCGTAAATAGTGCTTATGTAGGTATGTATATATGACACAAAGCATGCTGACGAAGGCCGTGTCTAATAATTCTAATAATTGTAAATTTTTCTGTACATTTGAAGGAATAGGACTATTACAAAAAAGCTTTATAAAATACATAACTGAAATTTAGCTCATAGAATAAATTCGAAAAATAAAAAATGTTGAATATAATATAAAGTAACCTTTGGTAGGAAATAATTCCCAGTTTCTATTTGTTAAAATTGTTGAGTTAAATACATTCAATTTATAAAGTATCACTATCCAGTGTGACACAAAGAATGCTGACGAAGGCCGTAGCGGGCCAGAAAATGCATTACATTTTGCTGGTGTCTAATAATTGTAAATTGTTCTGTACATACAATATACCTCATTGCTTTCCAAAGGAAAGCTAAGGTAAAATGTAACAAGAAAATACAATATAATAGTCTGGTAGTGTATAAAGTCATTTCTGAAAAATTGAAGAAATAGGACAATTACAAAAAACGCTTTATAAAATACATAACTAAAATTTAGCTCATAAAATAAATTCGAAAAATAAAAAATGTTGAATAAAAAAAATCTACTTAAAATTTTTTAAATATTTTTCTTTGATTTGATTCAAATAAAAATTTTAAAATTTTTCAATATCCATTAAAAAATTTACAAAAAAATTTTTTTAACAAAAAAACTTCCTAATAGTTTTATTAAAAATAAAATTGCAAATACCTTAATTCAACAAAAAACCTTCCAAATTATTTTATTTAAAAAAAAAAATTGTTAATACTTTCGATTTATTTTAAACAAAAAGATGGTTTTAAATTTTGTTCAATATTTAAAATAAAAAGTATTATTATTAATACGATTTCCGTATGACGTGATAAATTCCCACTATTTCATATTTGATAAATACACCGAAATTTATTGTTGAGGGAAAGCTGGCTTCTATGCGCATTTCACTGGTTGCTTAGGCCAGCTCATCAGGAAACCTTTTCCAAAGATCGAAAAAAGCTTATTTTGATTTAATGAATAGATAATATCGAGCCCTAACCGCAAAAATAGTGTAAGCGACATAAATTTCAGATTTCGTTTTTTTTAATAAATGACTTTATTGTCAACACTTGCAGCATCTCCTTAAATGTCATGGTCAAATTAGGTACCGTTACGATTTTATAGCAAGAGCAATTTTATTGTAAGCGACAAATTTCATACAAAATTTATATGAATAAAATAAAAAAGCTCTCTCCTGTAAATTAATTTTTGGCGCCTTCACTATTTTCGCGGTTAGGGCTCGATATAGTTTACTTATTTAAGTCCCAAAAAAGTTTGGGTATATATTGGAATATAATTACTGACAATTCGTTTTATTTATTATAGTGGAGCGTTTGCTAAAGTTTTGTTCTAAATTTACTTGTTTCTAACAACTTAATGATATTCGCGCCATCTAGTGAAGATTGTGATGGTGTAGACTTTTTTGGTTTGCTCAGATATGCAAAGGATTATTATGGCAAACAACTGTTAAGTTATATCACCATAGCTTTAGCTGATAAAGATAAATAAAGGATATTTTAACATTTAATAAAAAGCTAATTGAGTACATAAGAATAAGCTTTTTCGAAACTTACCTTTACATATAAAAGTTAACTACACAGGAAAACGTTTAATCATAACCCAGAAAACACAGAAATACACTAAATATATCTGTGGTTTTCACGAATAATCTCGTAAGTTATAAAACCAAACTTTTCAGGAGAGCAAAAACAATTATTTTTTTCAATTGCGGCTTCTGTAGATGCTTTTTTAAACTTTTTTCTTTACTATCCTCTTAACAGTGACTTTCTACGTATTATACATAGTTTTCATGAAAAAATCCTCACAGGATCACAATCTGTAAAAGGATTAAAAATGCATATGTTTGATTGACTCATTAAGTGTGTGCAATATAACATCATATCTCTACATAAGTTCTTTTTTGTGAAAATAAATGTTATCATTTTAATCACACATGACGACTTACGTTGTTATTTTTGGCACACAAGTTGGCGACATATTCAGAGTTTTTGATACTTATAGCACAACGTATGCAGTAAACGGGACTTAAAATTACAAACAACCGCTCATCTGCTGTTGTTGCAACTAAAGAAGTCAACAATAAACGCACATGTACATATAAGTTGTTATTAATAGAAACATTTTCAAAAAATACCTACTTTTATATTTTTTGCACGAATAACAACATATCACATATGCTTTTTATTTGGAAACATATTCAGCAATTTTACAATTTTTGGTGATGTAGGTATGTCGATGTTGGCCCTATGCTCCTTGTAGGAGTCTAAAGGAACTAATATATATATATATATGTGTCGACATAAATCGTTATAATAGCAAAATATTTTATTAAACCGTTAACTTAAGTTTTTTTTAGCAGAAAAAAATTAATAATACTACATTATATTCTAAAAAAGCTTAATACTTATAAAAACCTAATGCAAAATGTAGCACTTTGACATCATTATCTCAATTTCGGTAAAAACCGACTTACGCGATTATTCGTGAAAACCACAGATATTGCCAAACATATTGCGATTTCGTATTGCGTTAGATACTTCCTTCGGGAAGAAACGTGCCTCGATGGCAATACTCCTAGGCATTACGAAAGCGATTCTGCTAGATGATAAGCACGCAATATCGCCGGATAAACACTTATAAGAAAATATGAAGATATCGACAAAATATCATTAGGAGGATAAGAAGAAGATTTTGCATTTTTAAAAATAGTAATTAACATATAACCACAGATTTATTTCAAATTAAATTGTTAATTATATAATTTATAGTTACAAATAATATAGAAACTGGGAATTATTTCCTTCCGAAGGTTACTTTATATTATATTCAAAATTTTTATTTTTCGAATTTATTCTATGAGCTAAATTTCAGGTATGTATTTTATAAAGCTTTTTTGTAATAGTCCTATTCCTTCAATTTTTTAGAAATGACTTTCTACACTACCAGACTATTATATTGTATTTTCTTGTTACATTTTACCTTAGGTTTCCTTTGAAAACCAATACAAATAATATAATTTATAAAAAAAATTCAGAAACAGTAGAGAAGAAGAAAGTATTGCATTGTTACAGAAACGAACAAACATTATCTTTATTTACCACATGTAGGACACTTGAGTTCAATCTTTCTTCGTTCTTCGTAAAAATGTCTTTCATAACTTTTACAGTTTTTCTTTTGTTTAGTTCTCGTATAGCTTTAAAATTCAATACTTAGGAGATTACGCCCTTCTTTGTATTTTTTTTTATAGATGACAGCCAGTTAAAATAGATGATTGTCCTCTAAAAAAGAGTACGTATGGCCACCTTACTAAAATTAATGTGCAAAACAGGAAACCAGGAAACAGGTACCCCAACTTTTCCTATGATTTACGCCACAGAGCATAAGAATGCTCTCAGCCTTCCATTGCTGCATGAGATGAACATAGAAACCCTGCGTTACATCGGTGAGCTGCAAGAAGGCTAGACCTGTGTTGGTGGAGGTATTACTTATGCACTGTTTATTGCGTGCTACCTTGTGGTACTCGCAATGGGCAGACTTATTAAGAGACGAAGACAAGTTAGTCTTAAATCCGCTATTGGATGTTGAAATCATTGACGGACGCTGGTGTCACATTTCATGATACCAGAGTTTGGCTTTTCTTCTTACATTTATGATTGTGTGGCTTTTGTATTCTTTGTTTTATACTTCAGTTTGTTATTTTTAATAATTTCTCTTTAGCCTAGCCTAGTTTCCTATTGGTCAGAACGCCAAAATTTTTCATTGTTAAGAAAAGAACGTTCATTGAAATAATTAAAAAACAGTAAAGGCAATCTTATTCGAATCATTAAAACAACCAGTCGTTTTAATTAATTTTGATGCTTTTTGGCTGAAATAAAATCGTATTAAACGGGATGGGATCGAAAGGGCCTTGGACCTTAGCGTTTATCTAGAAGTGTTTCAGTTAGACCTACATATGAAGCATGAATGACCAATTTCACCAATTAGTTTTTCATATTTAAATAGAATTGGTGAAATTGGCCATAAGAGTAACAGATAATGGCCATCTAAACTTCAAAGTATATACTTTATATGGTTCAGTTGATAGTCTATTAAAAAAAAATAATTTTTATGTAGATGTAAAAATATTGGTTTTAGATGCACAAATACCACACACCATTTTTAAGGGCGAAATAAGCGAAGCGGATAGTTATGTTCTAAAACCGAAAATTTGTTTTTTTTTGTGGTGAAAAAGTAACAAAACGTGAAAAAAGTAACAAATTTTGGTTAAAAAATAACCAAAACGACAACGCTGATTACAATTTCAGTTAATTTTGCGTACAGGATATTTTGAATATTAGTATGTTAATAATTATATTAAAGCTCAATGTGGTACGTGAATTAAAATTAGATTTGAAATTTTTACAGAATCATTTTCTTGCTATATTTAAGAAAAAAGGTTAAAGTCAGACAATGAGCAGTCTCATATACATTTACCATCAAAGTAAGTGTAGGAGTTGGAGTTGGAGTCGGAGTCGTACTTAAAAATTTTCAGCGGATGGAGTCGGAGTTAAAGCTATTTCTTGTCGACTAAACAGATCTGATAAAATCGTCAGGGTGAAACTAGATCTTATTCAAACAGCTAGTTTCCTTTTGTTTAAATATTATTTGATGTAGGAAACAGTATCGCATAAAGTTGATTAAATACGTTGATACAAAACTAATACCGATATATCGGCGATACGTCTTATTTTCTAATATATCTGCTTCGGCGATACTTTGCTGTCTATATGAGTTTTGGAGTATTTTTGAACAAACAATTTAATTTTCTATACTTATGTTTTGTATAGCAACTTAGAGAAATAACACATTAAAAAGCGGCGCATAAAATCAAAACAGAATACATAATGAAATTGTTTCATAAAATAAATATGCATATGAATCACCGGAGATGGAGAATAGTCCCCAAATTTAGCGGCTGACTTAGCTGACTTATTAGAGGCCTTAGAAAATAATGCAACCTATGGTTTATCTATAATTCTTGACCATCGATACAATGCACGAATATTTCGAAGACAATCGACTTCAATCATTTCGAAAAAAAACGTCTCTGTATTCCCAAAGTGTTTAAAACACGCTCATCCCTACAGGTGGTACAAGTTCTGATAAGTCTAAAACTGCGATCGGCAACCTATACTATTACATTTTGCAATTGTATGCGTTGTATGAATTTTACATATGTTGTTGTTAAATTCTTTTCATTGCTTATGCACACGGACGCAATAAAAGAGAAAAGAAAAAATCCGGATTTCAAGTCTAAAAGAACTGGCCATTAGAGCATTGTGTAAACAATGTTTAAGATAATCTGAGGAGGATAAGTCTCTTTACATTCTTTGCCGAGATATTGCTAAAGAAGAAGGCGAATAATACCTAAGATCTTCATATATTTCTAGAGACGCAGATCGGCTTGTTTACGGCCGCAATGAAATGTTACACTCAAACTTGAAAAATATCGCAGAAATTCAATGCACGGAATGATATAAGATTTTGCAAAAATTCGTTTTATTCACGCTGTAAAATTATAAATAAAATAAGATCCGTCCATAATTTACCTTAGGCCCCATATACACCCTATTCCCGGAAAACTGTTTCGAAGGCCTTAAACCGTAATAAATAACGCTATTGTAATAGAATTTGATACGTCGCAGTTTTATAAGACTAGAAATGACACTAATAAGTTTCGCGATGATCGGTCCATAATTTAGTATAGACCCCATATGAAGCCCTATCTGGTAAATTAATTAAATACGCCTAAAACCGTAGCTGATATATTTATTGTGGTAACATTTCTTGCAACTTAGTTTCATATGAAAGGAAAAAATGTCATGCAATTTTGTGATATACGGTCCATAATTTACCTATGATTCCATATTTAGCAGCCTTCTAAAATTCACTGTAAACGCTTAAACTTATTTCACCGCTGTATTAAAATTTATGTTTTTAATACCAGATATCACTCTGCAGAACTTGGATTCATAACTTAACATGGCCCCAATATAAATTCCCCTCCTGAAAATCACATAAGTTCGGCTCAAGCTAGTTAAAATTACTACAAAAAAGCATACAACTTTCTGATTATCGGTCAATAATTTAATTAGTGACCAATAGTAACAATGACTTCCGCCCGTTGAGTGTCCAGACTGGAAACATATATGGATACCTATGATTATCATGTAAACTTGGTTGCATCATTACTTGCAGTGTTGTTGTAAAATATTACTGAGGCAATCGTACAAATAAAATTTAGGAGACATTATTTTTTACGAATTTCATTTTGAAGCGAATTGGGTAGTTAAGCGTAAGGTACTTTTGAAAGATTTCGTTTCTTAAAAAATCTTCTTAAAAAAAGAAAATCCAAAAATAATTTTATGATTTTCGCCCCGGTAGGCTAGCTAGTAGCGAGCTAGTCTATCAGCCCCGGGGTTGCGGGTTCGATTCCCGCCAGAGACTCTGGTTTCTTTCCTGCAGACAAGCGTACAGCTTCGCGGGGATTAGCTTAGGGAATTAATTAAAACAAGTAGCTTGTTTTTTTTAAATTAAGAAAGATATATCTAAAATCAGGCAGCATTTATTTAATCACCCCTATCGCAAACAACTACTCCCATGAAAATGTTCCCATATTTTTTTATTTCGTATTGTGAATGATTCCCACAACAAATTTTTTGGGAATAAATTCCCAAACATAAAAAATTTTGGCATCGCCAGTGAGTACTCCCGCGAACTTTTTTACGAAATAAATTCCCAACAAATGTTAATGTGAACGAGAAGGGAACATGTAAATTTTAATTTGTATTCTAAGGTTGGACTAAATTAAATTGCTTTTTCCTTTTATTGAAGCAGTTTTAATAAAGAAAATGAAAATAAACACTATTCATTATTATTTTTATTAGTATTTTATTTTGTATATTTTTCTTTCACAATACAAGCACTGACAAGTTATTCACAATAGAGACTTTTGTTTATAAAGCACTAAAAAATAATTCACAATAGAAATGTTTACTCCCAAAATTTTTGCGATACCGATTTGTTGGGGATGGGAATATAGGGTTTCTCCCATATAACATATTCCCATAACATTCGCGATAGGGGTGAATATTAGTCTGGGATTCTAAGAATCGAATTTCTTGCATTAAGAAACAAATGATAGAGATTTTGATTTTTTAAGAGGAAGTTTCTTTTTTATCAAACAAACAATGTTTATTAAATTTCATGCAAGCTCTCTTTTAAAAACCCGGTGATTCCACATTGATTTTGGAATAATGATTTCCCCGGAACATCTATTTAGAATTTTGCGCAACCTTTTTTTTGTATGGAGGTCGACCCGGTCTAATGTACATTAATGTAAGAATGTAATAATGTTAATCTTGAATATACCTACATTTCTCTGTTAACTTTACACAGAGAACCAATTCAAAAAACATTAAATCAATAACATAAGGAAATAAATACTCCTTTATGTTGAAATAAAAATTCAGCCTTTTCCAGCAGTTTTTGCTTTAAGCAAATCCTTCTCTTGTTTATACTTAAAGAGGAGAAATGTTAACGTTTCTCTCGCTCCTTTTGAATCCTTACGCATTTTACAAGTTGATTGTCAATGCCAAAAGAGAAAGAGAGCTGAATTCCGTATAAGTTCAAATGAATACAAAAACTCGTCGAATATTATGATGTGGAAAAAGTTAAATGCATTTTTGCCACCAATACGTGTACACATATACTCGCTTGATTTTTTATTTTTTTTGTTTTTAAATGACCAGATATGAACTTGTGATAAAGTGTTCGAAATGCGTAGTGTAACCACTGGGTGAAGCAGGATGAGAGGGGGAAGAGGTATGTACATATATTTAACACTTGCCTTGTTAGTTAGAAAAATCCAATTGAACAAGGTTTGTTTTGTTTGTTAACACTACGAAAAAGGAAATGCCTACTAATAAATTAAAAAAATGGATGTGAAAATATTAGTACATAACGACAACTACATACATACATATGTACGTACATACATACGTATGTACATACATAGAGCAAGAACAATACGCACTAAAAATGGCATAAAACCAAAACAAAACATGTTTATGCAATCACAATACCATTTCGAACAAGAGTTAAGGATATGAGAAGTAGAAAAAAATCCTGTGTAGAAAAGAAAAATAAATTTTCTAGCCACAAGTATGTGAACGTAGTCAGTACTTGTAATTTAACCGTAACCTTTTTTCTGTAGTAGTAATTGTTGTAGTTCCATGCAAAGTGGATGATGATAGAAAGTCTTAAGTTACAACAACAATAACTTTTCTTCTCCTCTCTCACTCTTTTGAAGTATTGAAGAAGCAGGTGTTGAGTGCATACTTGAGTAATAAACAAACATACAAAACATGCACTTTTAAAAAAGTGTCTGTGCTTTTGTTATTGTTTTTATGCACTGGTGTTAACAATGAGCACTACAGTTTTAAAATGGGTTGGTGCAGTTTTAATCCCTATACATATGTATGTCCTATAAATTGTTACCTTTGTCTTCTATAGTTTTGTGTTAAGTAGAATTTAAAATTGATTTATTTTTATCACTGATTATTTTTCTACCCCAAATTGGTTTTTGAAGTAGTCAAACTGATCAAAATTTGATTGGACAAAAAACTCAAAAATGATTGAATAAATTAAATTTTGAAAATTCTGCAAAAATTTTCTTCATTCCAATAAATTTTATTCATCCAAAATAAATATTTTTACTTAAAATGTTTTAATATTGGAAAAAATGTCTTCTTCTGTTGCACCATAGGGCCTCAATTTAAACCTCTTACTTAAAACAAAAAGAAAAACATTGAACTAACGTGTGGTGTGGAATGACAGTCTAAAGGCCCAACCATAATATGCATAGCCGTGCTTAACTAACTGTCAAAAATTACCAAAAAGTCTCTCAAATGTATTTAAAAAAAAAACAATAACAAAATCAAAAAACATTTGTTCAATGTGGTTTGCATTCGCACATTTGCTTTATTCAACTTAAGCACATTATGGTTAGGCCTTTACTCACATTTTGTTTGATACAGTCAAAAGTTAACTAACAAATAATTTGTTCAAAAATGTGTACCCCACATAAAGGTTATTTTCCCGAAAAGGCTTAATAAATTTAACAAAAACAAATGGTTGAAGCAATTAAGAAATTCTTCACAAGTTTTTTTCATATTGATAAATTTTATTTTAATTAAATAATGTGCGGTTTTCACGATACAAGTTATTGAACGTGTAGTAAAAGTTATATGAAAAGCACTTAAAAACTAAATTTTCCTAGACGTTCAATTACTTGTATTGTGAAACGATCGATTTTAGAAAATATAGTTTATTTCAATAAATATTTTTTTAAATAAACAAAAATTTAGTTAAAACAATAATAATGCATCGTAATTAAAATGATATACAAGTGTAAAATAAGTTAAATCGACTTCCATAACAAAAGTTAATTTGAATTCTTTTGGAGTTCATTTGACTAAATTTTGTTAATGAGACATTCCTGATGGTAGAGAAACCTTACAAATCTTATTCATGAGGCTGCTTATCTTTCTACCCGAGTCGAAGTTCCTACAAATGGTCGAAACAGAGTATTCATTTCGGCAGAAATTCGAAATCTTATAAGAAATAAAAGAACAAGAAGCCTAATGTTATAAAAACTTCTGGATTAGATAAAATAGAAGCTAAAGTTATTAAAGCTTTATCTAAAAAAGCCATTCTACTGCTAACTGTCATTTTTAACTCCATTTTCAAACTAAGCCATTATCCGGAACAATGGAAATGTGCTGAAATAATAATGATTCCAAAACCGAACAAACCAGAAATTGCAACAACGTCCTATAGACCAATTAGTCTTCTGTGTACTTTTTCGGAAATTTTTGAAAAGCTTTTTTTAAAAAGGTTGCAACCAATTTGAAACTTTTAAAATATTATTCCGGAATATCAGATTGGAATTCGCAATAAACATGAACAATGTCATCGCATTGTTAACGTTATTCAAAGCGCATTCGAAAAAAGCAATGCTGTTCTGCTGTGTTTTTAGATGTTAAGCAAGCTATTGATAAAGTATGGCATCCTGGTCTTCTCTTTAAACTAAAGATGATATTTCCTGCTCCGTTTTACTTGCTTCTTAAATCATATTTAAGCAATCGGCATTTTTATGTAAAAATTATTGATTCGATCTCAGATCTATGCGAAATACAAGCTGGAATACCGCAAGGCATTGTACTTGGCCGTGTCCTTTATACAATATACACATCGGATATGCCATTGTCAGATAATGTTACGGTTGGTACCTACGCGGACGATACAGCATTAACAAAATATAATATTTGTTCAACAAAGGCTTCAATATTAATCCAAGATCGTTGAAATAATAATGCTTAATGGTTAAATAAATGGAATATTTTTGTTTATCCTCACAACCCCTCTTACATTACTTCTACGTTAAGAAAGGGTAATTTCCTTTCAAAATTACTCCATGGGACACAAATACCTCGATCAAACTATGTCAAATAACTTGGAATGCACTTGAATAGAAGATTAACCTGGAAAGATCGTATAAAATCCAAAAAGCAACAGTTGAATATCAAAACAAAAGTACTGTTTTGGCTAATGGGTCGAAATTCGCAATTGAGTCTTGAGAACAAAGTAATGCTCTACAAAGTTATCCTTAAACCTATTAAGACTTATGGTATTCAATTATGTGGAACTGCAAGCAACTCAAACATTGAAATAAGAATGTTCAAAAACGATCATTGGTATATGTCTAATGACAGCATTCATCGAGATTTACAAATACCCAAAGTTATTAAAATATACAGGTTGACAGGCTCAGTAATCATAGGAATGCCTTGGCTATTGCTTTATTTGATGACAGTTAGGAAATTGTAAGGTTAAAACGGTTCCATATTTTATACTATGTTCACACTTGGGTTCTTATGAGCTGAACCGAACAAAATGTAGCTTGTGTTCTTTTTTTTAAACCCGAACGGAATTAAATGTTCTAATCTTTTTGTTAAGTTGGATAAGAACAGTATTATTTTTGTATTTGAAAGATGACAAACAGGGAAATGTTAATTTTTAAGGATCTACTACACAAACACTATAAACGTTTGTGTTTTCCACAAATTAAACAAAAAAAAAGTTAATTTAAAAAAAAACAAGTAAGTAAGTGTATATATTCGGCTGTGTGTGTGTGTGTGTGTGTGTGAAGGGTATAATTAAATAAAAATTGTGTTCGTTGTCGAAACAAGCATTTAGAGTCAAACAAATTCGTTATTGTCGAACTTTTGCTACCATTAAGGAATTAAACAAAATAAAAAATACGTATAAAAGATATGTTGAAAATTAAAGATCTTAAGGACATCGCCGGCTTATGTTGGCTGGAATAAGAGCAATGCATTGTAGAACTTCTACACTTACATTCAGTTTACTATGACGCATTGCAAGAGTTAAGAATTGAATGCTTCTATTTAATACGAGGGTGGGCTTGGTGGGTGGAAAGTCAAGACCAATTTCTTCATTACTATTTTTCCCGAATTTCATTAAAATTTAGAATTTTAAGAGATTATGGTTTAAAAATCGTGTCAAAAACCCTAAATTCGGAAGATCAATTGTATGAGGCCAGTTTAAATAGAATATACTGATTCGGCTTTTTTTCAATATTAAATTTCTTTATACATACTTATGAAATACCTGATCAAAATTTGGTCCGTCAAGCCCAGCCATATGAAACCCTACACCACAGTATATAAAAACCAATTTTGGAAAGAATGAACTGGGACCTGATTCTGGCAGTCGTGATCGAGTAATTTCTCGATTCGAAAGCAATTTATTGTCTAATTATTTCAGTTAATACTGAACGAATCGGAATTATTTTTTCAGTGTTATAAAGCATTAATTTGAGTTTCACAATACTGAAAAAATAATTTCAATTTGTTAAGTATCGCCTGAAATAAAATTGCTTTCGAATCGAGAAAGTACTCGATCACGACTGCCAGAATTAGGCCCCTGTTTGGGACCCATGAGCAATCATAGACAAAAAGAACATAATTATGTAATTTATCTTAAGATTCATATAAAAGTTCTTTGTGCCGAATCAGTTTTCGATATCTTAATCTTCATGAAATTTTTTTGTTTTAAGTGATTTTAGGAGGGGGGTTTATATGGGATCTTGGGTTAATTTTGGACCAACTAGCACAACGTAAAAGTCATTGTCGTCAATTTCTATGTAAACACTAACATGTATGAGGAAGTAATGGTATTAAGCTTTTTTCAGTAGTAGTAGTTGTATGTGAGCTATGCTCAAATATGGACTGGTTCCAATAAAATTTGATAAGATTTTTGGACCAAATCTTAATACCAACATAATAAGATGGTATACACTTCATCAAATTATCTCTTAAATTGCGGTCTGTACATCGTGCACAAGGTTTACATAGACAGCCTGCCAGCCAGGCGGACAGACATTGTTAAATCGACTCTTAAAGTGATTCTAAGTCGATCGCTTTACTTTAAGATGGGTCTAGGACCAATATTTTAGGGTGTTTCAAACATCAGCACGAATGCATAATACCCTCTCCACTGTTGTGGTGTGGGTATAAAAACGGGTGTAATTTTTCTAAGCTCGGACATTTATGGATCGATTTTGCTAATTTTGACTCAGGTGAATAAATTAAGTTTATAGATTATATAAGAGCATAGATTATAAGAGCACTTCCAAGATTAATATTTATAAGTTAAAGTTAGAGATTTATTGGTAGCTTAAATAGAAAACTATTACGGACTATTGTATATTCAGTGTTTGAAAAACCCATTCCAACCTACAAATGGAAAAACAAACTGGCGGACAGACTTCTATCAACCATTTTCGCTACTCATAAGCATGCATTATATATTGTAACGAAATTAGATTTATCTAAGGATTATTTATATTTAGTTTAAGTTATAACTTTCTTTGTAAATTATAATTCAAGTCTTATTAGTTTAAATTGTTATTTGCTTCACTGTATTGTAGACCTTAGATTTAATTATAAAATTTCGAATTCGAACAGAATGGTTTGGAGTCGACTAGAAGGTTCTTGAATCTACTAGTCTACAACTACTACCAGTGGTGAACTATAAATATAGCGTGACTCGTAAAGTTTAGTTTTGTTTGTTTTGAGACATTAAACGGTTCAGTTCGGTACTAATAATATTGGATAAATTTTGTGAATTTAAATAAAGTTTGTGAAGTTATATAAGTGTGTGTATTTATTTTGATTTGCAATTAACAGAATTCAACGGTTTATTTTAAAGGGAGTAAACCGAAACACGTTTATTAAGGGGAAAACGTAAGAATATGTATATGTATGTACCTTATAGAGTCTAAGACTAATATTGTAGAAATTATAAACGGAATGACAACTTTACACCTCAGATGAAAGGTATAAAACAAATTAAAATTTTTAAATAACGTTGATGGGCTTTAGACATAATATTATTGAGCGAATTCCATGATTAGGATATACATATTTTGTAGCTTAAATTTTTATAAACATCTGTTACTTTAAATTTATTTTTGGTCAACTTTTGTCCTTGGATACGAAGATTAAAACATAAATTCTTGCACCATAATCTTAACAAATCTTCAAAATTATCCCTGTCATTTTATTAAAAAAAAAAAAAACGTAGCAATCCTCGTACAATAATAAAACAATCAAGTGTTAATAAAACCTACGACTGCTACACCGAATAAATGGCTTTTTGAAGGTGTTGCTGTTGTTTGTTGTAGGTGTAAAGAAAAAAAAACTATGTGCCATGTAACTTGCATTCCACCACGTTAAGCTGTATTTGCATTTATTTCACGAGTAACTGCGTTTATTTATTTTGTACTTTAAGTATTTTTATTTTATTTTGTTTTATTTACAAGGTTAAATACCCAAACAGCCTTAAGGAACTTTACAATATTTACATCTACATATTTAGTTTTCCTGTTTTATTTTATTCTTTTTTTTCTGCATTCAAGTGACACACACAATTAACATTAATGAACTATTGTTTTCTATTTTCGTTGCGATATTCTATTTACGGAGAATAGGGTAAAATAAACATCTGGGATTTAATTTTTTTTATGTCTATAAGCAGCATTAAAACAATAAAAAAAATAAATGGAATAAATTGGAGCTAAAGTACTTTTAAAGATGTTATACAAAATGCATGAAAACTTGGCATTAAAGTTTTTGTTTGACGGGCTCGGCTCGTCTATGTCCTGGACTATAGTCAATGAACTTTCGTCTTGTCTATAGTCTATAAACTATAGTCTCATCTATAGTTTATGGATAAAAGGCTCGTTTATAGTGTATGGAATATATTCTTTGGATTTAATTCTTGTTAATTGTCTTGGGCCTCTTTGATAGACTAGCGTACAATTAATTTTATTCTTTTTTATCGATTATAATATTTCTTTAAATTTTTAATGCTTTGAATTTTTGTTTAATAACATTTCGTAGTTTTAACTTAAATGAACGCAGCATTTCTCAACCAAATTAAAAATAAAAAAAAAAATACTTTTAAAAAGTAAAACTAACTACTTTTAAATAACAAAAAAAAATATTTTAATCAATTCTAACAAATTTTTGTTTCTTTTGAAATTTACCTTAACTTTAAAAAATAAAAAGAGAACTGAACTAAGCCTTGCGGGAAATTTGTGTCAATTGTTATAAAAGCACTAATCCCGTGACCTGTGAACACAATATTATAATAAAAAGGAACGAATTGTGGTAGTGGGAAACAATACATAATATCACTTAACTGGCGATAATGTGTTTAAAGTGTAGAGGAAAGGTAATTAACACAAAAGTAAATGTTACTGGATTATATGCGGCTAGTTGCAGATTCTCTCTGGTTCTAAAACTGTATATGAAGGGGATCTATCATATTCGCTCGAGACAATCAGCCATATTCCTGTTGTCGTTGTCTTCATCGATAGTGTAGTTTTTTGTAGAATATTAAAGAACACAGGTTATGTGTCACTCAAATCTATTACAAAAAACAGCACCAAAACAAGTTCAAAAAGTTGCTTACTAACCCCCTCCTAGGATATCGACATGTTCAGGTGACAAGTCCGCTTCATATAGGGTGTTGCAACTAGAGCCGGTCCCTATCACTTTAAAATGGTTACGTTATAAATTTGGTTTAGTTTCCTTTTCCCTATGGATAGATCAAAGCTTTCAATTGCTCCAAAGAGAGGCAAAAAAGATGAATGCTAAAATTCGGAATATCCCATTTGCATGCTCTTATATGATTTCTGGTATAGTACTCTACAAATGACTTATGATCTGAAGTATAGAAGCATACCAGAAAATATAATTAAGTGAGCAATCAATAATACATAATTAACTCAAGAATATAGAAGCGAACGAGAAAATTAGAATAAAAAAAAAATAAAGAAAAACGGAATTTAACATAGGGCACGTTCATAAGTGAGCTCAACTGCTAGAAAACTGTTGACAACTGTTTAGCCGAACACTTTCGTCTTAGAAACGGCATTATATGTATAATAAAAAATTAACAGCTGATAAACATAAACAATTAAAAAAAAAATAAAAGTGATAATACAATTTATTAGTTTAGCTAAAAAGTATGGATAATACAGAATTTATATCTGAGTTTCAGCTGTTGAGGTTGAGCACAACATGTTGACTTTAGGTAGCTAAACAATTTTATGATGGATTAAATGGCTTTAAATTCCCAACTGTTGTGTTGAGCGGAAGTGTTCAACTATGCGTTTCTAAGACAAACATTAAACGGTTACACAACTGTTACGTCGCCCATAGATGAGCGAACCACTTGCAGGAAACGGAAGTAAAATAATGCGGATGCGGTTAGGAGGTTTTCGAAATATTTCGAAACAACTTTTAAAATAACTTGAATTAGCAATAAATTCTTGAAAAGAATTGACCTTTTTTCGCATTTTTCCGCAAAAATATTAAAATTACTTTTAAAATTGTATCTTTGGGAAACAATGACTCCGTCAGTTCACTATTATGCCAAGGACAAATATTAAATATAATATCCTTCTCTTAGGAGAACTCACTGAAGTACCCCAAGAAGCGTGAAATCGACATTTCAAATATATGTGATTGTAAAGTTTAAGAAATTATTCTACTTTGTTTAATAATAAAAAATTAAGAAAAACTTTTATTATCTGATCCAGTCTTGTCTTCTATAAGAAAACATATGAAAAAATTAGAATTTAAGGATTTCTTTACCTTCTGTATAGGGATTCCAAATATTTCGCTTATAAGAGGTTAACTTCGCATTAGGTATATGAAAACGGCAAGGTATAAATATTTTACATCAATGTGTAGGGAATCCTATCTATATTGCAAAATCTTATATACATACATATATACATATATTTTAAAAACTCCAAGATTCATACGGCGTTTCGGCATTCGTACAAAAAAAAGTTGTGCATTCACCCACTAAAATAAAAGATATGTACATATGTATATCATTTGAGCTTCTAAAACAGGAAAACAATAGTTTTGACATGCTCGAAAATACTGCACTCTTTGTTTTTTATACAGTCAAATCCCGATAATTCGTAATAGCAAGGGACCGGCCATTTCTTACGAATTATAGGGGTTTTCGATTTAGCGGGGTTTCGATTTAACGGGGTTAAAATAAAATAAATACGAATTAACGGGGTTTTTCAATTTATTTACTAAAACGATGCGTGTGCTTGGACATTTTTCTTTATTCTTCATGTAACAAACTGGTCATAAGAAAATAAACTCACACACACACACAAGCAAAATCCGACGCAAAAAAAATAGCGGTAAACAAAATATCATTTTTTCCATGTTTATGTTGTCTTTATTACGAATTATAAGTGGTAGTTAGCAAACAATTACGATTTATAAGAGGTAAAGAAGATTTTTTTTGAAAAAAAATTACGAATTAGCGAGGGGACCAAAATGTATGGAAATTTTACGAATCAACGAGATTTGTTCAAGGGACCGACAGTTTATTACGAATTATCGGGAATTACGATTTATCGGGGTAAGAATTATCGGGATTTGACTGTATAAGTATAACGCCACCTTGTGCGCAAAGTACAAGGTCGTAATTTTGTGAAATTTGGTACACAAGTTCTAATTGGGTCTTTGTGCCCACTATCACACCAATTTTTATGAAAACATTTTAGCATATTAATATGGACACAACAGCTACGAGGAGAGATAGGGGGCAATTTCTGCCTCCTCGAAACTATCTAACAGATTTTAATGACAACTTAAAAAATAGATAGATCCCTATTCATATGGCCATAGACTCTCAAAAATTTGTTATTTATATACTGTGGTGGATATCGTGTGGATATCGTATGGTCAAGCTTGACCGATCATACTTTCTTACTTGTTTTTTATGTATATTTAATAAAAAAAAGAAAATAAATTTTTATATGTAAATATGAACTATATTTAGTTTTGTATATAATATAAACCAACAATATTAACACCAATAGAATTCATTCATCTAAGTCCCCATGTCTGTCCGCCTGTTGAAAACACGTCCACCTTGAAAGACTCAACATAAAAGAACAATACTGGCGTCAATTTTTTTTTCAGAACAATCCGTTCAATAAAAAAGAGCTATAAGGCAAAATGTTGAACAATCTAACAAAAAAAAAATGTTTATTTTTGTTACAAAACTAATATAAATTGGTGACAGAAATTTTGTGAAGATCGGTTTATAAGTTACCATAGGCCCCATATAAAGACCACTTTCGGAAAATAACTTTGTTCGCCTAAAACTATAACAAAAAATACTATTTTAGTAAACTTGGTCCTGTCATAGTTTCAAAAGATTAAAAATCGCTCTGTTATATTATCTGCAGATCGGTTCATAATTTACCAAAGGCCTCATATAAATCCCACTATGGGAAAACACTTTAGTACGCCTGAAACCGTATCGAATATAATGATATTGGCGTCAAATTAAGTCTCTCGTAGTTTTGCAAGATTAGAAATCACTTTGGAAAATTTTGAGATGAACACACCATAATTTACGATAGGTTCAATATAAGATCCCCTCATAAAAATCTCTTTAATACACTTATGGCAATTTTCTCAATGTTTTGACAAACTGTCTGTTACTTAATGCCAACTTAAATTTATTAGACCGATAAACTGTCTGTAAACGATTTTGGGCTTCTCAATATACCGACAAAAAACATTGTTTTTAGTTGGCAACACCTTTCAAAATACAAGTAAAAGTTGGGAGCTGATTTTTTCTATACGGCCAATAAAACGAAAAGAAATAATTGGCAGATGAGTGGCGGTTAGATTTGCGAAAGAATATAAGCAAGTGAGACATTGAGAAAACCAAATTTCTTTAATGTAGAATTTTTCGTTGGGGAAAAAGATAATCGCGTAATGAGAAAACGGCCATTAGTAAAATTAAAAAAAAAATTATGACATTTAATTAAACGAAGGCATTTAGTTCTTATTAAATTGTTTCGTTCATAACACAGTGCAACACAAAAAAATAAACATATACGGACACCACTACGTGATAAAAGACAACAAAAAAGACCCGTGTCTCCCAGTTTTGCCCAAAGTCATGCACTTTTTTTTATGGGCCCTCAAACATTTTGGGCCTCGGTGTCATTTTTGTAAAAAAGTGATCATTTTCTCAGGCTCATATATTGCAAACCGTTTGGAAGTTTGATTTACCCTCTGAGACAAAGCTCTAGCTTTTGCCATAAAGAACAAAAAGTAAGCAAATAAAATCAAAAAAACTTCATATTCAAGTTCAAAATCGCAAAAAACTTTAAAAAATTCGATTTTTTTTTACCTTTTTCACCTGTTCAAGTCCAAAGGTAGCAAACCGATCAAAATTCAAGGAAACAATCAACTACAAAAATGTACCTTAGATCTCCATAAATAACTTTATAGAGTGTTAATCATTCGTAGAAAGTGCATATGCTCTGGAACTCTAGAGGGGATCTGAAGAAACAAATTGAATATGCGCCAGGTTGGCGACATTTTTTCAGGTCTTTATTTCTGACTTCGAGAGCTTCTTCTGACATCAAACCTATTTGGAGTGAAACGTGTTTGATTATATCTGCACCATGGATTAAAATTTCATGGACAGAAGAAGGCATATACAACCATGGATACAAATCAACAAAATTAGTTGTTGTTCTGTATCCATACAACTGAACGGCATCCGTATTGACTTCATTTCCAGAAGCCATTGTGCGTAAAATAACGCTGAAACGATAACTTAGTGAAAAGCTTACACTAGTTATTTGAGCAGCCAATATTGGTTGTTGGAGAAATTTTCTAGCTGTGTTGTCGTTATTAGTTGTTCCTGATCCAGGTATTGGAATATTAACTAGTATAGTCATTTCCTTTCTCAGATTGGTTTGTATCTTAATTTTTTTTTATCAACAACTGCTTTATCACAGCTGCGAACCTGCCATTTTTGAATTGGAATCCTGTAGGCGATATGGAGAATACATTCAAAGAAGCGAATCCACGCATGTAAAGCTGATAATCCACAGTCATATAAATTTTCTTTGCAGGGGAAATTTTCGACCATTTTTAGGTCGTTCAAGTTTTTTGGCGATAGATCACAAATTCCACATTTTTAGGATGATGATTCTGCAACAACTCTAAATACCTTCCCATCTATCATGGTGATATAGAACTAATTTTCGTTGCCTGTATTTCAGCTATCTGACTTTAAAAACTGTTTACTTCATCATGGAAAATGTCGGCTGTTACCTTTTGATAATTTACTTTTAATGGCCTGCAATATCGAGTGGATGAAGGTTTCATATTTTTCCTGAGTATGGTTGATCCATGGACTATGTGTAATGGTGCAAGCGTCGATATTATTAAAATTTTGCCGATAAGTTGCATGGACACTGCTTCCATTCCAAAACAAAATTGAAAAAGTTGATGATCTATCTAATGTATTGTAAATCGATAGCAAAACTATTTTGGCGCCAAAATAAATTTTGAAACTTGAGTTAATCTGAGCTAGATTGGCTATTTCTCCCACTGTGCGAGGCCCCAAATCTTTGGGGGCCATAAAAAAAAGTGCATGACTTTGGGCAAAACTGGGAGACACGGGTCTTTTATCACGTAATGGTGTTCGGATATGCTTTTTTTTCCATGACTTATAAAATTACACATAGTACAAAAAAATGACTTGATTATTCTTAAACCCTATTTATTTTTTTTTTATCAATTTAGCGCTTTTATGCCCGTTTTTCAAATGTCTTCACGAGTTAAGTGCCCCAAGAGTTGGCATCACTGTTTCTGCATATTGTGATTAAACAGTGTAATTAATTTAAATAAAGTGTAAAACATATAGAAAAACTAAGGTTAACAAACTAAAATTCTGTCTAGCTTTGACAACTTTGAAATCTGCATACTTTTGTGAAGTAAAAATTAAAAACACTCTTTAATGACATACAAATTACCAATTAGTTCTTTTAAAACTTTCAAACACTCAAACATGGTATCAACCTAATTTATCATATACATACTCCTAGTCTCTACATTCAAGTTCATACAAATGTACACATGTAATATAAAAGTTTTAACTTTTTACACTAATATTTATTTCATCCCAATCTTAAGGTCATAGATTACAAATGTCTTCAACGTTTGCCATTTTCTATTTTATTTTTACGTATGTATGTACATTAGGGTGGGTCAAAAAAAAATATATTTTCTCTTATCGACTTCTAATAGCGTAAATATGTTGTATTTTTGTCTGAATTAGATTCCTGACAAAAATATTATTAATTTATTTTTAGTGTAAGAGCCCGCGCTTTGACCTTCAATTTTGTTAAATTTTGAATATAGAAACAATAGCATTGTATTGCAGAAAAAAGGGTTGCCATACGTACTGTTTTAAACAGTACATGTACTGATTTTTTGTAATTGTACTGTTTTATGCATAATGTCCAAAACAGTACGCAAATGTACTGTTTTTTACACTTTGTACTGTTTTTTGTACTGTTTTTTTTTGTTCAGTCTCCAAAAAACCAAGATATCCAGAAAAACCCTGTTAAAGTCATATTTTGAAAATATCTTAATATGTAACAGTACATAGCTTTAAAAAATGTTGTGTTCCAAGCAAAAATGCTGTAAAAAAATAAGACTTTTTACGCTGTGGTCATTGTTTTCTCATAAATACGCAGTAGAAATCTTAATTATTATTTTAAAGACATATGATTTTATGGCTACCTCTTCCAATAGTATTTGCCTTTAAACACCTGAGAGAGACAACAACAAAATCGAAATTTTGTTAAAAATATTATATTTTTTAAATACTAAATAAATACTTACTCCAACGCAATTATCTTTTTTTTAATATTCGGGCAAGTTCTGAAAATCGAAATCACGTGAAATTGAAAACTACAAATTTAAAAAATTCTCCAGGCTCAATATTTATAAAATACCTAATTCCTTTCAGAATCACTTTTCTCTACCTAAACTTTTTTTGAAATAAAGAAAAGCTACGTTAATTTTTACAAACATTTTATTGAAAATCTTCAGCGTATAAATTTTATTGAAACTTGTTTTTTACAATTTTAATATTTTCAGATTTTGTTGAATAAAAATACACCAAACTATGTTTTTTGGATTTTATAGATTATAGCTGAACTTGGTAAAATTGGCCGCAAATAATTTAAAAATTGTTTGAAATTGGAAAATTAACTTAGGACACATACATTTTCTCAAATTCTATATAATTTGTGCAACTATTTGTGTGGTGAAAATTGCTTTAAATACCAATATGCTTAAAGAAAGTCCTAATTACACAATCAACGAGTTAATTGTTTTAAGTTAAGTTAGGCTTTTCTCCTTTCTTATATGGCTTACAGGAATGTTATGGTTTTCCTGTCTTCAAATTAAAAAAAAAACATTTAGGCCATATGCTTCGTTTTAGTGTTTTTTTTAAACGCAAATGGAATAATTTCGCATACGTTTAAAATGCAATAAAACGGAAATTATTCCTTTGACGTTACACATTTTAAGTGTTTTTCGTTACATAATTGTTGCATATTAGATCAAAAGTTTTAAATATATAATAATTTAAGTAAATAGTTGTCTTTTCGCAACAAAAAAAAATATACTGTTTTTTTCTTGATTGTACTGTTTTTGTGTGTTCAATGTACTGTTTTTCCGAATTTAAAATCTGGCTACCCTAGCAGAAAAGCATATTAGCATATTACTGTATTTTAACGATTGATTTTTAGGGTCGTGAAAATAGTGTCAGAAGCATTCATGACTCTTTGTGCTAAAAAATTCATGCGATGGTTTAATATAGACGAAACTTGAATCAAGACCAGAGGATGCCCGGATTTGACAGTAAACTTGATTTTGTGACCAAAAATGATTTTATTGTTTTACGTTGTATAAGAACCAAATTTTTTATTTTTTTAAGTTTAACTCAAAATGTTTTTAGTTTTAATTAATAATAATTGATAGTAAATAAAATATTAAAATTTAAAAAATGGACTTTTTCAAAAATATACTTAATTCTTAGGAGCTCCTGCGCGGGCTCAAGATGAGATTTTTTTTAAGTTTTTTTTGCAATTTGTATTTGTTTTAACGTTATACAAAAAAATATTGCTATTAGAATATGATTCGAGAACTTTTATTTTTTCTCATACATCAGTGACCCACCCTAATGTACATATTGTCTAGTAATATATGAATGTGTGCATTAGAATAAGGATAAGTATAAGAGTGCTTGGTGTAAGTTGGGAAATTGTCGTAAAAGGCGTTGATGTCATCAACATTTCAGTTTAAAGTTTACCTTCAGTTTTGTTACCAGCAGGGCTGCCAGGTACTTTTTTCCTTATCCCAAAAAAAAAAAATAAATCCCCAAATTAAAAAACAAAACTTTAATATTTTTTTGTGTTTTTTTCTGACCAAATTTAACTTTTTTTTTTTGAAATAATAACCAAAACTATAATAAGAAATCCCCAAAAATCCCCAAATAAAAATGTTAAGTAAAAATTTCTTTATTTTGTTTAGAGCTTCTTCAATCGGTTTTAGCCATCCTTCAAATTAACAATAAAAATACATATGTATATCCGTTATTTAATACTTTGATGCATTCTTTTTCCCAAACTTTATTATAATGTCTTTCATATTTACTTATTTTTGGGGAAAACAAATTTGGCTTAAAAATTGTCTTTAAAAACTATCGTAAATAATAAAAAAAGGAAAAATATTTTAAAAAAATTCCCTATTTTTTTTAAAATCCCAAAAAATCCCCAATCCTCAAATGACTGTCTTTGCCCTTTTTGCTCGCATGAAATCCCCAACTTTAAGGATTAATCCCCAAGTATGGCAGCCCTGGTTACCAATTTGAACTTATTTTTGCTCTCTTCTCTTTATTGTCATTGTTAAAAAGTACTTGGGATGTGGTAGAAACGCATGTGAATGTTGTTTTTACCATGCAAATAATAGGACTAGTCCAAACACGCGTGTAAAATGTAGTCCACAAGGGACTAGGACTAGTCCAAAAGTAATCCAAACGTTTGGAAAAAAATGGTTTATTTAACATGACGATGTCCTAGGGCAGGACCAGTCCATGTAGTCCATTTAATCAAAATGGATCAGGTGGTCCAATATTATTTGCATGGTAGTGTTAGAGCAACTGTAACCACCCTGCAAGCAACTTGGTAGTCGACTACAAAAATAACGCATTTATAACTCACTTTTTAACAACTAACTATAGCCTTACTATCAATAAATGCAGGAATTCCCCGAAATCAATGTAAGGGAATTCTTTGTGGCAATTTGTTTAATTTATTTTATTTTTTTAATATTTTCGTTTGTTTCTTGTCTTTGTTTTCTTTTGCTATTTCGAATTTTGAATTGTATGCCTGCGTTTATACGGTTCATGTTTTATTGACATGATTCTTTCTTATTCTTCTTTGAACATGAATTGGCGTTCAAATGATTCATGTCATGTTGACGACATGTTTTTTATTTTGTATAGTCGTGCGTATGCATGTGTGCAAAAACAAAATTAAACAACGAATAAAAAATAAAATTTTAGAGTGTTGCAATGACGCCTGCCGATCAATTATCTCAAATGATGGAGATACGGGAATTAGAAATGCCTTAAAGTTTATAAAACAACGAAAAGTCCATGCAGAATGCATACAAAATATAAGTAAAAATACTTAAAATATTAACATAACTGAATTCAAAATAAAAAGAAAAATATTTAAATAAAATAGTTTTTAATAATTAAAAATAAAATCGTTTCCTTATTAAGCTTACGGTGAATAACCATAAAGTTAGCTAAAAGCTAACTACTACCTTACTAAATTTTAACTAACTACTACCTAACCCACTCTAAGCGTACTTAAGTTAGTTGAAAAGTTATGCAGAGTCGGACAATTGACTACTTCCTATGACATGTTAAAGTTAAAATAGTCAGTTGGCCTCATTTAAAATAATCCAGGCATCAACCACAACTAGCTTAAAAAAAGTTAACTTAAAGTTAGCTTAAAGTTAACTGAGGTGCTTGCAGGGCATTTATTGTTACTAAAGAAAAGGACAAGTTAGGCTGTTATCCTCGTTTTTTTTTATTTAATTTTGTTTTTTCTTATTGTCATTACAATTGCAACTATAGTTGATGTTGTTGTTGTTGTTGTTGTTGTATTGAAAACTAATAGATGTTGTAAGTATAGATGTAGCAATTGTTGTCTTCTATTATTCTTAATTTTTTTTTTAACATCGCAGGTTACGGTTTGTATTTGTTGATGCTGAAGGTGCCGGTAGTGACAACGATAACTACTTGTACATACTTCAATGTCATTTAAATACATACATATTATTATATGTTGGACAGTGTAATAGAATGAGAAGATTTATGGCAAATTTTTTTTTGCGCAAAAAATATATGGCGCCATTTTGCATTCAACGTATCGTCGGCTTAATTCGGCACATTTTATAGGAAATACAAAAAACTTTTTATATTTTATATTTGAAGCTTAATCTCAATCAACTTAAAAAGTGGACTTAGCAGGTTTGCATACTAAGCCGACGATATGTTAAAGTAGACAAAACAAACGCACACATGTGCGTGTTGTTGTCAACACATTTCGCAATATGTTAAATATTGCATCGCCAATTTCGAAGTATATTTATTTTGGGTAGCTTCGAAAGCTATTTGACCAAATTTTTTTGTTTTTGTTAATATTTTTTTTTTAAATTTTAAATTTTTTTTTAACCTTGGTGCAAATTTCATCCAAATCGGAAGACATCGATTTAAAAATAGGGTCACTTGACACGGAATCCCCCATATGCTTATTGGTATATTTTAGTGTCAGATATCCTTATAAGAATTGTGCTGTTGAAATTTTGCCATATCGGTTCATAAATGGCTGACAGCAATAAAAAAAATTAAGTATTTTAGTTTTTTATGTTTAAGTTTATTTTTCAAAAAAAAAAACACTTGAAAATAAACCAAAATGTTAAAAAGGTACTCTTTTGCTTGGTGGTCCGTACTATCTTAATTTTTAAATATTCCATCACTGCTTGAGACACTGATAGAAAAATGCATCTTCATATTGATGATGTCCTAACATCAGATTTGTACATCAATATTTCGACAAATGGCATCAATGATGCAAAAAGTAAGTGCCAGTTCACACAAGTCAAGACAAGTCAAGTCAAGTCTTGAGTTTTTAGGAGAGAAGGGAAAAGAGAATGCCATTTCTTTTCCCCTCTCTCCTAAAAACTCAAGACTTGACGAGTCAAACTTGACTTGTGTGAACCGGCACTAACATCAATCCAATGATTAACGTCTTCGAACAGTTTTGTAAATTTTTACGTGCCATCTATTTTATGATTATAGTGACATCAAGTCAATGCCACACTTATAAAATTATTACAGTAACTGATTGTGGGTTATTAAATTCGTTTTCCGTACTGTTAAAATTGAAGTTATTTTACGAATAATGTTATTTTTCAACATTTGTGTTTGTTATTCAAAAAACAAACTACCAATAAATAATGTTTTTCCATATGATTTTTTTATGTTAAAATATATTTTTTAAAAGTAAAAATAATTCAATTTTACGGAATATGCTGTTTAATAAATAAAAAAATTAAAAATGAATGTAAAAAGCATTTGTTTTAAATGAAATGTAAATGATCCGTTTTTTAAATGAATTTTAAGTTGTTTCAAATGAATTTTCGTTTGAATTTAACTACATAATTTTTTGAGTACACATTTTGTATATTTATAACATTCTTTTCATGATTACAATGTATTATAAGAAGCAAAAATTCGTATATTCTATTTTTTTAAATTATTTAGTTAAATACATCAAGTTTTTATAGTAGAATGATTACGAAAACCATATGGGGCATGGTGCTAGTGTCTTATAATTGAGTGTTCTGCTGTAAACAATGGTCGCAATTCAACAAACGTGAAACGAACATCGGTAACGGGTAAGTAAATAATAATATTCTCTCAATTTGTCTTATGTCAATTCCAATGCCTTGACTTAATGACAAACTGACATTCAATAGATGCTAATATGTCCTTTCTCCGATGTTACTGCGTCATCGCACTGAGGACATGTTCGTCATTTCCGTGATTCCGATGTGTCATCCCATTGATGACATAATTTCATTTTGACCTTGATGACACTTTGGCCAAGTGATGTTAAGGTTGACATCACAATGATGAAAAGTGTCATGGGGTCAAAAACGAAGACACTTGCCATAGTACTGATGCCAAAATACATCAGCGTTATGACGCCTTTTCTATCAGTGTATGTATGTGTTGCAGAAAAATAATAATTTCTAGAATGTTGTTTATTGAACATAGAAAAGTATAGATGTAGAAAACTACATACAATTTCTGTAAATTACACAACGAATTCTTTCCGACGAATTTGTCGTGCTTTGCGAAGTTCGTCGTTCGTACCAGTTGTGTTTACACTATACAAAAAATCTAAAATTCTACAATACCAAATCTTTATTCACAAAAAGTAAACCTTATTAATTGTTATTTATATAAATTAAAATCAAAATCATAGAATAAATGTGAATGCGGTGAAGAATTGAGTGCCTATTGCCTTTTTGTTTTGTTGTTTTACACCACTGCTTAAAATTTTTTTTTCGATGGCTGCGAGTGTAAGACGGCAAATCCATCTGAGGAGATCAAGTGGTTGTGATCGAAACATGTCATGGTAACCAGCCGCCTGGGTTCGAATCTCAGGTCAGTCAAGACTGAATGATTATCAATAACAATTTTAATTAATTTTCATGTTGTAAAATTCCTTTCTTCATAAAAATAATTTAATGAAAATTAAATTTGATGAACTTAAGCCTGATTAAAATATTAAAAATTTGGATTAAAAATCATAAATAGTTCAACAAAATAACCACAATTCTAATTTTTTTTTCTTTAAATATTTTAAAATTTTTTTTTAAATTTTCACAACCACTGTACTCTAGACAGTCAATTATGTGTGAAATATCCTTTCTACATATACACATGTACATAATCTTTAAATTTTGTTTTTGTTGGTGTTTAGGAGGTGTGCGGATGTTTAAATTTCCCTGCAGGAAATCTGGGATCAAGTTTTTCCAAGTCGCCACTTTTGTCGATTAATAAATTGACTTTTTGGTGGCACTGGCAATAAAGCATTGCCTACTTTTGGGAAAAAATAGACATTTCTTGATAGGTATAAAGCCAGAGCGTAGAGAGAGAGAGGGGAGCGTAGGAACACACGCTAGTTTTCATATAAAAATCGAATTTTATATGAAAATACGGGTGATCACCAAATAAGCTTATTTTTCCATTAGAACCTATATTAACGAAGATATAACCGATTAAAGTTTAAAGTCCGGTGCCTCGGTAGGCTAGCTGGTAGTGAACTAGTCTATCAGTGCAAAGGTTCGATTCCCGCCAGAGAAAGCGTTGCCTGGTCTAAGGTTGGTCAGCAGTGCTGGAGACAAAGTCAATAGTGATTAAGTACAGTTTCGCCATTGGCATTTCCTATAGGGTTGGGTCTACTTAAATTGTATTATTTTCATTGCATTCCTTCTGTGCTGCTTTGCACAAAATTAAGCCTTCGGCTGTATTTTACATTCCTTCTAGAATCAACACCTGTTTGAAGGATATTTTTTAACTGTTGTATTTCTTCTTTGTTTTAAAATACTTTAAGTAGAACCAAATGTAAGGCCTATTGCAATTTCAAACACATTAAACATTCAAAAGTTTGTTTAATGGGTTAATATTTGTGTTATAAGTGTGTGTTATAGAATTTTATATTTAAATCACAATCACACATACATACATATAAAAGTAATTCTGTTCATCATGTGTTCAATGATGACAACCAGTAATTTTCAATCAAATTATAATAATTTAAGTCTGCATAATTAATTTTATGCGTATGACTTTCATTTGATTCTTAAGAAAAAGGAAAATTTAATTGCTGATACGTCTGGTTGACAAAAATAAATGTGCAAATGTGTCTGAGATTAATTGTATGAATTGAAGAAAAATATTTAGTGGCAATGACATTTTTTAGAATAAAGAAAATCTCAAGTGTTTGCAAAAACCCACTGAAGTCTTAAAACAAAAATAAAGGAATTGATTTCAAAAAAGCTTCTAGTTACAAAAAAAAAAATCTAAATAGACATACTTCTTGAAAACTTTACACTAAAACAATTAAAAATAACGTTGTTATTAAAAAATACTAAAAAGGCTTATTGCAAATTCCACTTGATAAATAATAAATAATAGCACAAAAAAGGAAATTTTGTATTTTTGGTTTTAGTTTATCGCGAGTTAGTTTTCTTATCAACATTAGTTTTTTTTTTATAACATTTTTTTTTAAATTCAGGTTATTTTTTAATTTGCTTCCCCTGTCAAATGTAACTTGGGGGACTTATGTATTTCATTTAGTTTTTGGGGACTTATTGCATGAAGCTTTTGGCTTTTTGGAAGGATCTTGCCCATCTATCCCTTCATAATTGTAGCTTTGAAAAAAATATAATGTGATTTATTTACCCTGATCTACCATCTAGCCCGGCTTTTCCAAATGCAAGTTATTACTTGCAAGAAGTGTGTATACGTATTATCAACGAAACATCGAGGAAACAGCCGATTGGCTGAATGTACAAAAATAGTGTGAATGCTTGTAAAAAAAGTGTGAGTGTATTCGAACTTGTACTTGCATGTGGAAACGAGGGGGGGGGCGCGTTTAATTTCAATGTCATCAATATTGGTTAGATATTTTTGAGCAGGCAGTAATTCTTCCTATGTCCCCCTCTTAGTTCTTAAGCAATAAAAAAAGCCTTTATTTTGAATTTTATCAAAATTGTTTCAGCTATTAATCCGACAAAGCGTAGCAAACGCAACAGTCACTTTGCATTTGGTCAGGAGGCTGTCAAGCGGACAGATATACTGAAGACGGAATGGAGAGCAAACAACGTACTCACGTTAAAATGGCTTTGTTTTCAATTCAAATGAATCTGTAAAATGAATTGCAATTTTCTTAACCAATTCATTTGAATTGGAAACGAATTGCAATTCATTTTACAGATTCATTGGAATTTGTCAAAGTAAATTGCAATTCATTTGTAAATTCATTTGAATTGGAAACGAATTGAATTCATTTCTGCCTAATTCGTTTGTATTGATTCAAATTTCATTCAATTAATTTTTTGTATGAAATAAATTACTTCAAAATTTGCTAATTCACTGCATGAATGATTCAAGAATTACGTCAAAAATGAATGATTCATTTACATCTCTGATACCTAGTACAATAGCAATTTGCCTAACTTATGACAGTTTTTAATTAAATTGCAAAGTGATCATGTGATAGGTGGTGCGTGCGTGTGACATAAAATTAAAAATAAAATAGTTATAAATTGTACTCGAAGTTAGGACCCCGCTGGATCCAAATGTTGCCGAAAAGTGTTCTAGAACACGAACGTTTTATAAATGAATGCAAAAACAGCCCAAACCTATTCTTCGGGTAGATTGGGTGAATTTTTAATAATTTCTCATACATTAATTTTTTTTGAGCCAGTAAAAATGGAATAAAAAATTTTTATAATAATTGTCTTTTTTAAAGGATATTAGTAATTTTTTTTAACTGTTTGTTGTTTATTCAATTACCTTGAAAATTTTTGTTGCAAATTATTGTTTTATTTAATTAATTAATTAAATGTACTGCAGATTTATTAATACAAGTGTTTGCCTAATGGTCGAAATTCGGCCATACATGTTTTTTAATATGAAGAAAATATTTCGAGCATTAATTTTTTCCGTCTTAGTGGATCGATTTGACGACGGACTTCGCTCCGCTTCATATGTTATGTTCCACGTGAGTGGTTGACAATAGAGATGAGCGATCCCGTGATTTGTAAGGAACATCGTGATTAGTGAACGTGATTTTAAAATCACTGTTATTTAAAACTGTGATTGTGATCACAATTTTTATTTTTGTTCTTGGATATTTGAAAATTTTTTGTTATGGAGTTTGACAAAGAAATAAGGCAACAAAAACGATCACCCGTTTAGTTGGACATACTTGAACAAATAAACATTGGCTGTAAAAAAATTCTAAAAAGGAAGAGAGAACAAAAGAAAAAATAGCAACAATTACATTCATGAGTGCAAAAAACGCTATTACCCACACAAACAGTGAAATATCATAAATTTGTGTATGAAACAAAATAAGAAAATAACAACTTAGCAAGTACCTGTTACTTAACAGATTTGGTCACAACTGTGATTCGTGATTTTTCAGTAACAGTGATTAAATCACAGGTACGGAAATATCGCTCATCTCTAGTTGACAAACAAAGAAAGATATCTTTATTAACTGATTTGCCTGTGCCGTTCTATATAACTTTAAGATTTATATAGTCAAAATCGAAAATTTTGATACAAAAAAGTAAAAAAATTTGTTTTTAAAAGTTGATTAAAATTAATATGTGTATATTATATTAAAACAACTCAACAATAAGGTTAAATGAAATATAAGATCAGTTCAATATAAATTAATTTTTTTAAATAAGCAATTTATGATTTCCTTGTGAGGCAAATTTAGATAGTACAGTCTTTCTTCTGGCATTGTTGATCTGAGCCATGTTTTTATTAGACGACGGGTAGGATGATGATGACCTCTCTCTCGTAGCATTACTGACGAGTAGGGCAAGTTTTGTATGGCATATGCCATTTTTGCAATTTCTTCAATTATTTTTTTAAAAAGCAATTTTTGGTCCAGCTTGCCAAAGAATACCTTTTTGCAACCTAGAAAAAAATTTTTATATAAGCTTAGCGAATGTGAGGCAGAATCTATTCGAAATGCTAACTGAATAATGCAAAAATCGGACGTAAAAAGTACTTTCAATGCATCTGCTCAAGCCTCTTGAAGTTACAAACGAAAGGGATTTCTATGAATGAAAGCTTTGGCTTAATTGACAGTGCTAAGGAAAATAATACAAGATGCCAGTAAAAAAGATTTTGTTGAAAAGTTTAAAAAACGTTTTAGATCTTAATACGTGTGGTAAATTATTCAATACTCCTGAAAAATCTATATGGCTTGGCATTTCAATTTTAAAAATGTGTTTTAATCGATTTTCTCACAATTTTGTTTTAATGAAAGTGAGACGGATGAATTTATTGACAACCTTTCTCCATCTGAACTTTTAGTGTTCAAATATGCTCCAGTTACATCTTCGATGCTTAAAGAGTGTTTTTCATTTATAGAACTGTTTTATGTGATACAGGAGATTATCAGGGGTGTTCTAGAAATCGAAGACGCAAAACGCAAGAATTTTAAACGTAGTTTTTTAATAAGATTTCCCTGATAAAAAAATTTTATTACAAATATAAAAATATTTCTTTATTAAACAGAATTTTTTAACAAAAATTAGATTAAAAGTGTATTAAAAACAACTTCCAAATTCTTGCGTTTTGCCCCCAGATCTTTTTTTTTTTTTTTTTTTGACAATTTGAAGAAACAACTATTGAACTTACAATAAAAACTTAATAAAATAAATGTTTCTTAAATAACATGTTTATTTTTGCCATTTTTTATACTTTTTCGTGCCATTTTGCCAGCCATTTGGAACCATTTTTTGTGCCATTTTAAACTTTCCCTGCTGACGAGCATTGAAACGAAAATTTGAAATTATTTTCTTTGATTTCGGTAGATATCTTCATCACAGCTTATTAAAGCATCTACAACGTTATCTGATAGATTTTCGGATATTGTCCATGTTTGTTGCCAATGCAACAGTTCAGACTCAAGTTTAGATGTTAGCAGGTGTTTATCTATCTCTTTTATCAAACATAATCAGCTCATCAGCAAGTTGTGATTTTAAAAGTTTTGTATCTGTATTTGACTTGATAACACTTTAAGGTAGCAGTTTAAGTATGTTCAATACATTTAAGATATCTATTGGGAAACGTGTTTTGAGATCTTCTAAAATAAATTCAATAAGAGGAATGTAACCTACAACTCAGTAGTAATCTTCAACATTTTGAATGTGATTGGAACCTCGATGTGAACGCAGATAACTTTAACTTTTTCAAAAATCGCTTTAAATAGTTCTTTGGCTTTATTTATTTTCTCTTCAAGGCACATGATTTAAGTTTTGATAAGGCTTGATCCTTTTTGAAGATCTATATCTTGCTTTTGTTAAATGATACTAAGCGGCTCTGATACAATAAGTATCACACTTAATATGTTTATTCCGTAAATGAATTCAAAATTACTAAGCGAGTTCCTTAATATAAGGCTTTTGATGAAGTATCCCTACCTTTCCACTCAGATATTTTTTCCAAAGCTTCTACTATATGATGTACACTTGTTGCAAAGTGTAAAATTGAGTCGTGACGGTCCAACCATCTTGTCTCGCATAATGTAGAGAGTTTGGCTCCCAAATACTTTGCTAAAACTGCGTTTCGCTTGGGATGATTATATTTAAAAAAATTTGTCGTTTCTTTAACAGATGATACAGCTTATTGTATTAATGGCACTTTGTTGCTTTTTGAAATTGAGTTGTTTAATTTATGGAAATAGCACGGCGTTTGTTTTGCATTTATCCAGAATTTTGTAACAGCTCCATTTTCTGCTGACATCAGAGGACACCCATCTATTCCATTTCCTACACAATTTTTTAGGTCAAGACTAAAATTTGTCAAAGCTTTTAGAACTATTGATGATTGTGCCTTCGCATCAATTGACACATCAACGACATTATCAATATCCTTTGAAGCCTCTTCAAATGCGTTTACAACAAATCCAATAAATGCTTTCCTAACAACTTTTCGTTGTATGTTGAAATATCTTTAAGATAAGGAAATCTGGGTTTTCCCCGCAAAATCTGTGTTTTCGTCAAAAATTATCGAATAGAATTTTGATTCATATATCGAGCAATAATAGCAAAAATGATGTAACCAACAAAAATAACATTTTACAGGAGAAGTTTTTTTTTTAAATATTTTTGCTTCAAGTCTAGGGTGTCGTTTCAAATTGCTTTTGCTCTTATTTCGTAACGGTACTTCCCAGAGATATGAGATTTGGTTACATCATTTTTGCTATTAGGGCTTAATGCGATTCAATAAAAAGTTTAAATAATATTTACCGGTGATATGAGAATATTGGGTGGCACTTTAACAGATTAACTCTTACAAACAGAACAACTTTTCAGCTTTATAATACTTGTATTAGGGATGGGCAAATTGAAACATATATGGATTTATATCGAATTGATATTTTTTAAAAGTATCTAAATTTATTAATTAAAAATGTCGATATTTCGATGTATTACATGTAATTCTTTTGTAACTTTTCATTGTTTAATTTTTTTTAATTAAATTCTAAAATAAAAACCAAAAATTAAATAAAAACAAGAAACATTTCCAAGAGCACATTTGAAAGTTATGAAGGAAAATATAAAATTTTTGATGTTGATTTTGTTAATAAGGAAAAGAAAAAAAGAACGATATTGTTTATTTCAAATTTATGTAAATTAGTTTAATATCATTTCTACCGTGAAACGATGTACTTAAGAGCAGGGATGGGAAAATTAAAAAAATGATCGATATTTTTTAAGAGTATCGATATTTATTAATTAATAATATCGATATATTATATGTATTTCCATTGTTAAATTTTATTTAAAATTTAAGTATAGCGAAAAACAAAGAAGAAAACTATTTCAAAGCAATTTTCGAAAGAACAGTCGTGAAATGTCGATAATTAGCACAAAAAAGTACAGAATCTGATATTCTTTTTTAAAGTTGTGTATATAAAGTGAAGAAAAAAGTTCGTTCCACAAGGAAGACACAATTCTTTACACAAACCAACTTTGAGGCACCAAAACCACATTAGAGAAATTTGGCCCTTGACTGTGTAAACTATGTAAATACACATTAGAAAAATACAGTGTTTTTGTTATTATTTATTAAAAAACATATGCAGTTGAAAAACGCCTTAATGTTGAATTATAGAGTTCTTTGTTTGCTTGTTTTTGTTTCATTGTTTTGTGAAAGAAATATTCTTAGTATATATCGAATTCGATAGTTGTAATTAAATATCGATGCATGGATATTCTAAATATCGACGATATATATCGATTATTTTTTTTAATATCGCTATATTCTCCAAATCTCTAAATACTATCGTCAAGCTGCCAGTTGGACCGAAGAATAGTCCCCCTCAAATGCAGGCAACAAATCGTGTAAACACTAATGACATTCAGGCTCCGAAACCTAGTAATAACAGAACCTCTTACGATAGCGTCCTAAAATCAAATCATGTGCCAATGCAAGGTGCGTCGCCAAGTAATGATGAAACTCCTAATTTAAGTCATCTAGAAAAAACCATGGAAACATTAAATAATTTTGAGTCGTCTTGAAAAAACCATGGAAGCATTAGTGTAAACAGAAAATAATTTTACAAACACAATGGGCAACATGATGCAAGAAATGCTAAAAATGCAATCGATGTTATTGCAAGATATACTAAACAAGCCATTAACTGTTTAAAAATTTGTTTTTGGAACGCAAAAGGCATCCGCCAACATAAAAATGAATCAGAATACTTTCTTAAAAATATACAAATTGATGTTATGATGGTTTCTGAAAAAAATTCAGATGTCATCGATTTAGGCGTGGTTAAAAACATCCCCACAGGAACGATTCACGTTGAAGCTCCATTAGAATTATCCTCTGATCACACACCTACAATTGTTACCATAACAAACACCAACACACAGAAAAAAATACCAATGTAAAATTAACATGGACAAATGTTGATTGAGAATCATAGTAAATTTCTGCAAACGTATGCCCTTTATTTAAAAATATCATTATTTCATATTAATTTTAAATGAAAAATATTAAAATAATCTTTTATCTCGTTTATTAAATATTATTCACTGTTAACAAAAATAAAAAAAATATTAAAATATAAATAAATATGGATTCAATATTGAATCCATAAAAACCTGTTTTATACTAAAATCAAAAGTTTATCTTGTTAAATTAACATGCATACATAGTAAAGTATTTAAATTTTTTTATTTTCATTGTTAAAATATGTTATAAAAAGAAGACAATTCCCGTATTCTTTTAATTAAAATTATTTAGTTAAATAGTACATCAAGTTTTCAAAGTAGAATGATGACGAAAACCATATCGGGTCATTCTGCTGATTGATCTGTTAACAAAGGAGACTACAAAATAAGTTAAACATGTGTTACAGGGGTAAGTGTTTTGAATTATTCTTAAATAAATGCATATGCTGTCTCTGAAGCTTCTTCACACTGTTATAACACACTCAAACCAATTTGATTCTACATGAAATTCACGTTGTTTCAACTTGAAATAACTTTCATTCAACGTGATTCGGATTGTTATTTCAATATAAATGACATTTTGCTCAAACTTTACTGCAATGTTTAATTAACATGATTTATAGTTATTTTAAAAGACAAAAATGTTTTTCGCAAGTTATTGTAAAATCAGGTTGAATTAACATGAAAAACGTATGAAGCAAAATCACTACCTAAAAATTTTAAATCAACCTTGTTATCGACGTTTTTAATTGATTTTTATCTTACATTGTGTGCAGCACCCATTGCACAGAAAATATTCCGCTTAGCACACCGGAGAATGTGGATCTCTCTATTGTCAATTTTGACAGCTATCTTAAACTAGCTTTCCAACAAAAACTAGCTTTCCAGCAAAACCCTCAAAAAACCAATAAAAATAAAAGATTTTCTACAAATGTTTTCTACAAAAGAGGGGCTCTTGAATGAAAAAAGGAGAGTGCGAAGAGAGTGGCAATTGCACATATCTCCTCAACTTAAGAAATTATTAAAAGAGTGTACAAAAAGGCTAAGAAAATTACTGCAGTCTCAGAAAAGGGCTTCTTAAGGACATGGATGCAACTCCACAATCAGACTACTAATTATGGCGTGCAGCTAGAAATCTCAAAAGACCAGTTATCTCGAAACTACCATTAGGAAACCTAAATGGAAGTTGGACAAGAAATAATAATGAAAAAGGAAACCTATTTGTAAATCATTTGAAAAAAATATTTACTCCAAATATATCTGACGATATAGCGGACGAGTTACCTTTCTTCATATTTTTAATGCTATTTTACGCCTTGAATGGAAGGTCTCCTTAGTTACGATGATACCAAAGCCAGGAAAAGATCACACAAAAATTATATACCCCTATTAGCTTATTATCGAATATATAAAAGCTGTTTGAGAAGCTCTTACCTTAACCCAAATTTTAAATGACAATGGGTGTATACCTAACCATCAATTCGGTTTCGGAAGAGAACATAGCACAATTGAACAAACCCATCGGATAGTAAACGCCATAAGAAAGGCATTTGAAGAAAGAAAATATTGCTCCGCTCTCTTCATCGATGTTTCTCAAGCTTTTTATAAAGTCTGGCATGTAGGCTTGTTAACACACACAAGCTGTTAGAAAGCCACTTGGTCGGTCGAAAATTTATTATTAAAGAAGGTGTTTTTTTAAGTTCTCCTCAGCCAATTGAAGCTGCAGTCCTTTAGGGAAGCATTCTGGGCCCATTTTGTTGCCTTATATATAACTCGGACATGCCAACAAACAATTACACTCTAACCTTAACTTTTGCTGATGATACAGCTTTTCTAAGCGTACACGAGAACAGTCGTGAAGCATCTCGATACCTGCAGGATCATATATTTCAACTAGAACTGTGGTTAAAACAATGGAGAATAAAAGTCAATGAGCAAAAATGCGTACATGTGTATATAACATTCACCTTGCGTCGGGCAACATGCCCCCCTATTAAAATCAATAATCAACTAGTGCCTCAATAATCGCATGTCAAATATCTCGGAATTCATCTAGATCGGCGTTTAACATGAAAATGCCATATAGAAGCAAAATTAACCCAAATGAATCTAAAAGCAATTCAAATTAACTGGCTTATTAGAAGAAATTCTGTTCTTAGTCTCGATTGCAAACTACTACTTTACAACTCTATTTTAAAGCCAATATGGTGCTACGGTATTCAACTATGGGGCACTACGTCGGCCTCAAATATCGAAAAAATTCAAAGGCGCCAAAATAAACTTCTTCGAATAATCACAGCTGCCCCATGGTATGTTAAAAACTCAAATATCCACAAGGATCTCAATGTGCCATTAGTTAAAACTATGATTAGGAAATATGCAGTAAAATACTCGCTTAAGGAGAAGAGACACCGCAGCACTTATCTATTTAATGAGCGATAAACACCTACTTATGTACATACATATATATGTGAACAGAACCCGTGATGAAGAAAATTTTTGTCTGGCACTGGCAGGGCATAAATAAAGTATTAGGATAAGATTTGATTAATTATTGCTAGTTCATATTGAATATTTGAAGATTCAATAAATAAATAATGAAAAAAAATAAATTTTGAACTAATAAATATTTAATTACCATGTCTCGTAATTTAGTTTTTTATTTTTTTTTAATATTGGTTTTTAATAAATTTATTAAAAAAGTTTTTTTTTATAAAAAATAAGACCTTAAGCTCAAATATTTAATTAATATATTTTTTATTTAAGTTTAAAATATTAAAAATCACAATTTTATTAAATTATTGTTTGTTAATAAAATATTTTAGGTAAAAACTGTTAGTAGGGACAAAACTATTTGATTTAAGAACCAAATTTCGGTAAACTAAAATATTAGTTCAAGTTATATTCCTGTTCCTTGTCTATGTTTGAGGGTTTTGTTAAAAATTTTTTTATATTTTATTTTTAATTAACGATTATTGCCAATGCCTTTTCTTGACTACTGACGTAAAAGAATCTAATTGAAATTGAAAAATATTGTTATGACCACAAACGCAAGAACGCCATTTAAATTGCATAATGAATTTGCTGAACTTTTTTTCTTTTCATGGTTATAGAAGCCCGCATTCTGAGAAAGAAGTACCACATGAGAAGTGGTATTCGGGGAAATAACAGATGGAGAATGCGGCTGTTGTAGAAAGGGACGTTGGACAGAAGGGACAGCAGCAGCAGCAGGTGGTGGCATAGCACCAGCAGTCACAGCAGGGTTTGTATAACCGGTTACAGGCGGCACATAGGAAAAATTGCTTGGCACAAATGAAACATTCTTTTGAAGTTGCTGTGTTAGCATTGTTATACTGGAAGAATTAACACCGGGAGGACATATTAATTGTTCAGTTTGGTAAAATCTTGTCGAATTCCATAAATCTGGTTCAATGACACGTTGTTTGTAACAGCCATTTGGATAAGTTTCAAGGCGTTGAATTGAAGTCATTGGTACTGAATGGTTATAACCTCCAAAAGTAATAAATATATTAAATTTTGGCTGGAAATTTATTGAAAAACAAAAACATACCTAATGATTCCATTGTTAAAAATAATAGCAAAATTATAGACTTTATTTTAATCATTGTTTTTAAAAAAAATCTTGATACAAGTTAAAATTGCTATTTGTAAATGTTTCCTCGGCAAATTTTAAAATAAAACTAATTTTGTTAACTAAGATAATTTCTCTAAACTTTTCATATCTAATATCTGATAATTATTTATTTATTTAGTACGAACTTGTTTATTTAGATGGCATTTTTATTGTTTAATTTACAAATTGCATATTTTATCGTATTGCCGACTGATATAAAACTTGAAGAAAACCCAGAAGTTTTAATCAACTGAATGCAGTATGCAAAATTAACTTATCATTTTTATTTATATACAATACTGATGTTTTTTTATATTATCAAACGAAATCTCGCAACGAAGTAAAAATTTACTTAAAAGGCACTAAAATGGAAAAACATCTTAAATGGAATTTTTTTTGGCGATTTTGGATGCTACATTGACTACCAATTATATTGAATTTATTACAATTAGTGCCGGTTCACACACGTCAAGTTTGACTAGTAAAGTCTTGAGTTTTAAGGAGAGAGGGGAAAATAATTGGCATTCTCTTTTCCCTTCCCCCTAAAAGCTCAAGACTTGACGAGTCAAACTTGACTTGTGTGAACGGGCACTTACTACTCCCAAATTGCAGTAGGAAAAGAAATATTTTGTACGGCATTTTGAAATTAATTGTTAAAGCTTTTTATATATAAGATATTTTGAATATTTTAAAATCTAGATTAAAATTTTTTTACAAAAAATCATTGTTTCTGGCAACACTGTTTGTACCCTGTAGAAAATGTTAATACTGATCAACTCTAAGCCAGACAATACTTTGTATGGATTAGACAGTTATTTAAATCGAAATATCCGCATATATTTTACATAAATAACATGTTTAAGTAATAAACAGAACTTATAATTATTTCATGAAAAAAACGCCGAACTTTCACATTAAACTGTTGGTGGAATCAAATGTCTCCAAGTCGCCACTTTTGGCGATTATTTTGGTGACACTGTCATCAAGTCGGCTACCCTTGTTACTGTCTTTATGAAAAAATATTTTTTTTGACAGTGTCATGCTAGAATAAGATAATTGAATGCAACAGTTTGTAGTGGGAGTTCGCATATGTAGGAAATTGAGTAGGAGTAGGTAAAAATACGAGATGACAATTAATTCTCACAGTTCTTTTAGCGCTTTATGAAAAGAATTATACTATTTGTATCAATGCATGTCCTATTCCATGTTTTTCCATGGACATGCATAGAAACAATCGGCATATTTCTTCTCATAAAGTGCCAAAGAACTGTCAGATTCAATTGAAATCTCGTATTTTTAATTATGTAACGAACGAGTTTTTTAACGCAGTGTATTTATCAAGAATGCAAATTGGGAATTAAGCAAAACAAACAAAATCGTTTCAATTAAAAATTTTGTATTCCTGAAAATGTCTTTGATAATAAATTTGCAAGTGCACGTACATAAAAAAAACTGAACTAGCAAGTTGCTTAATATTGATTTTCTTGCGAAAACAACAAGGCAGTTTGTTTTTTTTTTTTTTAATTTTGTTCTTTCTGAATCCGCTTACAGCTCAATTAATGTTGGGAGAATTCACAACCAATTATAGTAGAGAATGTAAGAAAAGATAAACTCACCGTTTATTGTTGGTATTTTGTTTAAGCTTCGATATCATTGCCAATTACATTTTGAGTGTTTGTAATTCTCATTCACTCTACAGTTTTATGTGCATATCTATTATCTTTGGCTTTTCTGAAACTTAGTAAATTTCCTGATGATCTGGCCAAAGCAACCAGTGAATGCTCATAGGAACTGTCTTATTCTCCAGCAATAAATTTTAGTTTATTTACCAAGAATTAAAATTGGGAATTAAGCACGAATCGTATAAATTGAAAATTTTGTGTTCCTGAAAATTACTCTGATAATTAAAAACAATGTGGAAATGTTTCAAGCCAATCGAAACATTTTTGGTGTCGTGCGACGCCCTCAAAATCATTAAATTCGGTAAAAACGACACTTTTCGTTAAGTAACTCAAAAAATTGTATTCTTACAGCTTATATGTTCCTCGAGCGCCCATTATTTTTATAAAATTCAACTTTTTTCCTGTTTGCCAAGGCTCTATCTCGATATCTTAACGGAAGGCTGATTCCATCCAGAAGAAAAATTTTTATTGTAATTCCAAAAAAATAAATGGCATAAAATGCCACAAGAAGAAAATACAAACTAAATATGCACCTAAAAATTAAAAACTTTAATAAGATCAATGAACAACAAAATATTCCATATTCTTAAGACCCTTTAAATGACTTTAAAATAAACAAAACACAAATTATAAACTTAATAACAATTTTGAGATTTCTTTAATATTAGAGGCGAAGGCATGAATCATCTTAATTAAAAAAAAATAATAATGAATAAGTGTTCTCTTTTTTTCAATTTTAAAACAAATAATTAGTATTTGCTACTTTAAATTGACTGCTGTCTTTATATACACAAATACATACATATCTATTTGTTTTTCTTAAATGAAAAAAACAAGTGTTTTAGAAAATCGCTATTTGAACAGTAACACAAATATAATATCAAACACAGAATAATGCTACATTCGGCTGTGCCGAATCTTGTACTTCTTTTCCCAAAGTGTGTTTCAAGCAATACTTAAAAGGCGAAATAGACGGAAATAGGAGGTTTTGATGAAAAATAGAACAACGAGCTATAGAACTTTTCAACCATATTGTTGACAGTTCAACCATACAAATTATTCCACTTGCCCTTTAAATAGCCACAGCAATATTAGTGTAATTGACTACAGTTACTGTTAAATTGTCGAGAAAAGGAGATGTTGCTTCTTAACTGTTGCAGTGGACACAAATTCGATTGAAATGGCCATATTTTTTTTTGTCAAACATCCAATATAAACGAGTAAAAAACCCTACACCACAGTATATAAAAAAAATGTTTGCTAGTGTACCATATTTGGGACCAATGGGAAATCATGGACCCGCCTAAACAAAACTACGTTATGAGGGAAAGATTAATGTAAAAATTCTTTGTGCCAAATATTTTTTAAATATCTTCATCATATGGGACGTATGGTTAATTTTGGACCTAACGGCACACAGTAGCTAACGTCAAAGTTATTATCGCTAATTTGTATGTTATTACTAACAGTTATAAGGAAGTTAAGCCATTTAAAGCTATTTTCGGGAGTAGTATTTGTACTGATACGATGGTCATTTTGGATATTTTTTTAAGTTTTTTCAAATCTTTGTCTTTTATGGGCGAACATTTTTCTTTAGCTTCGAAATATAAAAACTAGGTCAAACCGTTAATTTATTTTACTTAAATAGGTCCGTTTACACGACTTACGGATAGCTAAAGGTAGAAGACTATTGACCGTAAATAAAGTGTTCCATTATTATAACTTTACTTTAATCTAGAGTGAGCAATTAGTTAAAGGAAGATTCATCCTTCCTGGTAGATAAAAGTAAAGTTTTGATAATGGAACAATTTTTGTACGACCCATGAAATCATATTGCATAAAATCATAATTGTCATAATCAAATAAGCCAAATAGATAGAAAAAGTATAAGCAAAATTGTAATACTCTAGCCTTTCTCTAGTGTGCGAGCTCGACGGCAACACATTAATCCGGAAGAACATTTGTTAAGGGCCCCAAATAATATTACAAGTTTTTACTTTGGGGCTATTTTTCGTTTACTAATAAAAAATGCAAATTTTAAGAAATGAAAAAACACCCCAAACATTTTTACACAAATTTTACAAAACTTTAGGTTAAAGTTTCTAGGGATAGTAAAAAAAATCCCCGAATTCTTATACCAAAGTGGAGAAAATCCTTGCCGGTTAAGCAGAGGTAAAGCCAGCCGAAAGCCTAACCATGCTATCAATCGTACGATTTTTAAAAGCAAAACTGTATAAGTATTCGGATTTTGAAATCAGGATTCTTAATTTGGGATTTTTAGTTTCGGGCATATGAACTTCACCCAAAACTTTTAATATAGCTTTCTTTGTGTTTTTTTTTTTGGTTAAATTTCATTCAACATTTTTATTTTTTCGAATTTATTCTATGAGCTAAATTTCAGTTATGTATTTTTTTATAAAGCTTTTTTTTTTGTAATAGTCCTATTCCTTTAATTTTTAGGAATGACTTTATACACTACCAGACTATTTTATTGTATTTTCTTGTTACATTTGACCTTAGCTTTCCTTTGGAAAGCAATGAGGTATATTGTATGTACAGAAAAATTTACAATTATTAGACACCAGCAGAATGTAATGCATTTTGGTGTGATTTATTAGCCCTTAAAGTTAGTTCTGTAGGATTATTTAAGTTCGTAATTGTATTTTGAATAAACAAGAAATCTTTAAACGTGATTCCTCAACTTTTAGAAAAATTGCAAAAACTTGGATATTGCATTGGAGAAGAGAAATGCCCATAACAAAAATTAACTTGTTTACGGTATATCGGTATCAAATATTTATAATTTCGGTTTCTGTATATCACTGTTTGTTATATCGTTATCGATATTTTTATTACGTATATCGGTATCGGCTTACATGTGCGGAAACATTTAAAACGTTATAGGTTTAACGGTTTTACAATTTTATTAACCAAAACAAACAAGGTGCCCAAACGACTTATGGCGTTTTCTTTTCTGAGTAAATTTCTGCATTTATTCTGCCTTTTACATTTTTTCATGTTCTTTTCTGATGATGTTCCCTTTAAAATTAAAAAAAAAAAAAAATGCTACATGTTCAACACTCATTTTAATTTAAGGGGCATGAGTGCAGCACTAGATCAAGGCGAATTCAGTACAAGGTGGGGGCAAGTTTCGAGCCGTAAACACTAACAATGCAATACAAAAAACATCTGTTGCTTCTGTTGGCTTTGGATTGTTGTAGTCTTGCCACCACCTGTAATTGAATTTACCATGCGCTAATTGTACTTTATTGTTTAATTCCGAAATTTGTGTTCTTTTGTAAACGTAAAATATGAAACATGGTGAAATTACTAGAAGGTGGCAGCACTAGGAGTTGTTGTACAACAATACAACAAAAACAGGCAAATTTGTTTGTGTAAAATAGTCCATTATGTCAAAAATATGGATTTTCACCACACCAAAATATTATTGTTTTTATTAAATGAAACGTCATAAACCTGAATTTTAACTTCGAGAAATTTTACAAAGCAGTTTTAATGAACTATAACCGAAGTTTTCCAAGGAGAAAAATCTTAAAATCTATGAGGACGTTGTAAAAAATATAGACAAACTAGACAATAATGCAAAGTGTTTGTTGAATTAAACTAAAAATTTCAAAAAGTAATATAATTTTCATAAAAACAATTTTAGTGCTCAACGAGAAATTTCCCTCGCGGATAATATGGCTCAAAAGAGACATTATGATTAACGTAAGAAACATAGGTTTCGCAAAAGTAAGCCCACACACATAGAGGAAGTCATATGTTTAGTTGATATACAAATGAAGGCTTTTCAGCAGTTTTTAGGCAATAAAGACCAAAAGCAACAGCCAGGTAGTAGCCAAAAAGGCAATGTTAAAAAAGACAATTTTACAGGGGACAAATATCAAGAGCAAACAATACTTATTACAGAAAGTAATGGCTTTATCTTGGAAAGCAAAGCTGACTAGCATATTAGACAAGGGATCTCCAATTAAACGGAGGATTTAAATAAATTTGCCTTAACACTATTTCAAATTTGACTCACGATGAGTAGCATCCCATTAAGGGATTCTCTCAACATTCACGACTGTCGAAATCAAGTTGCCATGTGTTCACATTGTTGGTACATACTACTTTGCATGGCATTTTTAGGTGACATATAGATGCGTCCACGTCTACCCTTTACATGCTCCTCTGGCACACCGGTAATAATAGGTTTAAAACTTTTAAAGAAACCATTTCTTAAAAACAAAATTTTAGCATGGGCGGGTGATTTAAAGTTGTTGTTTTGGGTGGAAAAGTTATGAAGCGGTACAACGAAGTTATTCATATTCCACTTTAGCTGTTATTTGGTGGTTCACAAATCAACAAACCCTACCAAACCAGTTCACATACACAAAATTCTCGAATTCACTTACACTACATTTTCAATTTTGTGTTTTTATCTTGAAGAATAATTAATTTAAGTGACATTACATGAAAAAACAAACAAATGATTTTGACATAATGAAAGTTCACCATGAATTGAGCAAAAAATAATAGGTTCTGTAGTGCTGCCACCTTCTAATTATTTCACCATGATATGAAACACTTCTTAAAAATTAGGAGAGCACTTAAAAATGTTGCCAAGTCACATGTAACACTTATGCAACACTTTTTTTAGAAAAGAAAACGCCATTAGATGACATTTTTTTTAATATTGGCAATTAATAAAGGGATTTTTTTTTTAAATATTTATACATATATTTAATTAATATAAATTTTGGAATGTAGAGGCTCAATCAAAATATGCATAGCCATGCTTAACCTACTTTCAAAAAATAACAAAAAGTCTTTCAATTGTATTTAATAAAAAAAAACAAAATCATTTGATTCCGTACGGAATGTGCGATCGGTTTCGCACTTTGCTTAAGCAAATGACAGTATCATTAAACTTAACAAAAAGTTTATTTCAATTCAATATGGGTTTCCTTATATGATTTGCTTAAGCCAACGTAAGCACATTATGGTTGGCCTTAGAAACAAATTAAAATTTTCAACACTTTTAATAATATAAATTTTGATATCGGTATCAATGCCGGTATTAAGCTATTCATTATTTCATATTTAAGCGGTATCGGTTTAAGTAATGGTATCGTTTGCCAACTTTGGTCAAAATCCCAATATCTAAGGAAAATATCTTTATAGATAGGGAATATGTAAGCCAAATTTTATTCTTCTAGCTCATTTGGTGGCCGCTATTGTGCCAATATTTCGGAAAGTAAAAGGAAGTCTATTAAGTCAATAACCCGATCGTTTATTAATCGATTTTGCTAATTTTCACTATCAGCATAAGACACATTTAATTTAAAAGTACATGAAAAAAATCCCACAAGATATCTGAGACTTTAAAACTGCATACGGACGTATGCACACAAATTATATAGAAACATTAAGCAACATAAGCAACAACATATGTAAAATGCATACAACGCATACAATCGTAAAATGTAATGCTATAGCCCAGCGGGAAAAAGAAGGAGTACGGATGCTTTCTAGAGGGTTCTGTACTCCTTCTTTTGGATATACAAGGCCTGCTCTCTTCATTCCATACTCATATCTTTTTACATTGCGGAGTAGGCCTTCCACTCTTCCTTCTTTAGCAGGTACATAAGAATGGCAACAGGGTCAAAAAAATTATTATTTTGCTTTTGCTTGTGAAAAAAAACAATAAAAAAATGTTACTCCTTCTCTACTCCCTTCCTTCCCTTTGGAAGGTGTAGCTTTTCTTTTATACCAAAGATCCGAGGCTTTCCTTCTTTAATGCATTCTTCAGCAGTTAGATAAGAATAGTAATTAACTCAAAAAAATGTTTAAGCAGCACTTTAAAAAGGCCTGAAATAAGAGGGGCTTCTATCGCTGCATATCGCTGCATTAAAAAGTAAAGTTTGGCGGGTTAAAACTAGAGACAATTGTGATGTTTTGCTTACTTCTTAGCCATTTATAAACTGATCTAGCATTCTGCTCCATTATATACATTTAAAATATGATATAAATATATAACAACCTAGTTTCCATCATATCTGCGGTGTTTGGAAAGTTAATTTTCACATACAAACCGACATCTCTACATCAACTTCCGCACTCAAAAGATCTAGAATAAATATGCTTTATCGATCAAAAGCCGAAGCCTACGCGTAGAAATTACCAACGGAATGAAAAACTTTTATATACCCCCCACTTGTGGTGATGGGAAGACAAATATTAGGAATTACCCCCCGTTTCCACATGCAAATACAAGTTGGAAAAACTCAATACACTCGCACTTTTTTTTACAAACATTCACACAATTTTGGTACTTTCAGCCAATAGGCTGATTCCTCGATTTTTCGTTGATAAAACGTACATATACGTAGGGTAAATTTTTGACCCTTGTCCCAAGTAAAATGACAAATGGAAAAACAGTGTTACCGTGGATGAGTTTTGTATCAATTAACTATTACACTCACAATATTCTGTACGTAAAATTAACTAAATTAGTAATATAAGATTAATAAAAATTTAGTTAAAAATCGGTCTACTTATTTTTCATTTATTTTTAACGAAAATATCTTTTAATTTTTACTGTAAAAAATTCAACCCCATGTTTCGTAAAAACAAATAAATTTCAAGTTATTTTATATAAATTAACTATCAAAAAATTAACTGAATATTCCGTAAAAACAAAGAAATATTCAGTTGTTTTATTAAATTCAGTATAGCAGACAGTACCTGTCCACTTGTTTTTTCTTATGAGAGAGAGAACATTATTGTTTTCTTACCCTGTTACAAAGGCTTGTTTTACTTTTGTTGTACTGACCTCGTTTGTTTACAGACGAACTCGCAATAATAAGATACCAGCAGCATAACCGATATGGTTTCGCAATTATTTTACTTTAAAAATATGATGTATTTAACTAAATAATTTTAACAAATAGAAAATGGGAATTTGTTACACAAAACAAGCACATAGTTTTTGAAAGATAAGTAAAAACAAATTTTTGGTAGTTAAATTACATAAAATAACTGAATATTCCTTTGTTTTTACAGAATATGTAGTTGATTTTTGACAGTTAATTTATATAAAATAACGGTATATTCCTTTGTTTTTTAAGGATTATTCAGATAATTTTTTGATTGTTAATTTATCTAAAATTACTAAAAATTCATTTGTTTTTACGGAATTCGCGGTTGAATTTTTGAGTATAAAAATTTAATGAACTTTTCTTGACTTTTAGTTACATTTAATTTTACATAAAGAAGAATTTATCTTAATCAACGGACAATATTAACTGCAACTGAAAATCCGTATTAATATGCACTTAGTTTATTAAATAACTGTTAGAATCGTTTTAATATAAATTTGCTTTGAATTTTAAATGTTTATTTATTTAAAAATGTCTGAACGGAATACTTATTAATTTAACTACAGTCCGTTACTGTAATAATATTGTGAGTGTACTTAGTAAAATAAAAGTTATGTTTTTAGCTAATTTCAGTGTATTTATAAAAAATTAAAAATAAAAAAGAACACAACTATAAAACAACGCATCTTAATGGTATTTTTAAACAAAAATTTCGGGCATTTAAAAAAAAAATTAAATCAAAATGAGCGTTGTCAGAATGTAAATTTTATCTTATTTTTGAAGATTTTTTGACCAAAATATGCTTTGAAGATTTTTTTTCTCAAATGAAGATTTTTTAATTTTAGAAAATTAGATTTTAACTTTAAGTATGTACAACACATACATAATTTTTTTACAGTTAAAAAGTAAAAAATTTTAAATATAAAATATACATTGAAAGTGTTTAATCGAAAGGTTGGTTTTCAAACGTTGATCAAAATAAAAAAACAACATATATTTTAACAAATGCAAAACTGATGAATATATTGGCACACTCTCACTAAAGCTTCGTACAAACGGCGGTCTGTACGAAGCTTAAGTTGGTGTTTTTTCGCGTGCATATTTTTGTGTTTTTTTTGAAATATTTGCATGAATATTTTGAACTTAATTGTGCATATTTAAACTTGCCCTGCCTTTAGTCGCTATTATTGTTTTTTTTTGGTATTTAAAAACTAATTTTTTGTTAAATTTTTAGTTTAATTTAAGACGTACATAGATACATACGAAAGATTTGAACAGCTAAAGGTGAAATAAATTTAAATCTTAAAAAAAGGTTTAAAAATGGCGAGTCAACTGCAAAATTTTATAATTTTATTGGTAATTCTTCAAATATTTGGACAATTTGTTAAAATTGAATGCATGCCGGAAGCTAAAAAGGGAAAAGGAAAAGCATTTGGTAGGTGCTTTTATGTAATAAGATAAAAATTAGATTACAAATTTGGAAATTATCATAGAAATTTTACTAATTTCATAAATATATATCAAAATTTGGATTAAAAATCATAAACAGTTCAATAAAATAACCACAATACTAATTTAAGTTTTATTTCATAAATTTGATTAAAGTTTTAACTTGTTAACTAAAATAATTAAAAAAAAATACAGTAAATAAATAATGAGGAATTTAAAAATCATAAGAACCTGTGTTAGAAATAATCTAGTGCGAATTTGCTAATGGGTTTTTTTTAAAAAGATATACAGGCCTGTTCTGAAAAACACTTTAACTCAAATCACGTGATTTCAAATCACACGTGTGAAATTTTAGTTCCCGTTTTTGTGTGTTTTGGTGTGATCTTCATTTTCCGAAAGCACACATACAAACACAAAAATTACATGACCTTCAGAACACAACAAAATCACACTTGTGATTTCAGAAACACGTGATTTGAAATCACGTGATTTTCAGAACAGGCCCTATATTTTCTTTAACAATAATTTGAAATGAACTGTAACGCTCTTAATTTACCAATCGTGTTGGACTATTACAGAAAAAATTTTCGTTTGTAAATGACATTAGACAATTGTATAAAAAAGATAAAAAAAAATTAAAATTAAATAAAATAGAAAATATATAAAACTATACACATTACAATATAACCCGGTTAATTACCCCACTCTTAAATGCCTTCCACGCTTTTTACCTTGAGTTTTAAATGCCCGTTTTTTTTTCTTTAATTTTTCAAACAAAAATCCACGCTTATTTACCCAATTTCATTCGTTTAATTGCCTCAGTGCTTTTTGACAACAACACAGCAAATAATGCCACTAAGTTTACATGTTAATAATTTGAAAATAATTACTACAATTTTTTCTGGGCTCACCAGAATAAAGTAATGTTATGAGGTATAGATTCATATAAGAGTTATTTGTGCACACCAAATATATGAGATATTTTGTCTTAAAGGGATTAAAGAAAAAGTCGCTTAAATTTAAATTATAATAACAATTTTGATTTTAGTTGAACTGTTTATTTTTAATTTCTTGATATTCTTTAATTAAGCTACGGTCACACTTATCAAATGTTTGACAAAAAAAAAATAACTATTTACAAAAAAGAGGTGTTACGCTTATTTGGTCAAATATTAAATAAGTGTGACCGTAGCTTTAGGATTCATCAAATTTAATTTTCATTAATTATTTTCACTGAGGAAGGATTTTTTTTTTTTTTTTTACAACGTGGAATTTTTTATTAAAATTTATGATAATTTTTCTTGGCTGAGCTGAGATTTGAACCCGGGTTGATTTTTACATGTTTCAAGAATCACCACATTTTATCTTCAGAAAATCTTTGAGTTTTAACCACTGCACCACTGCGGTGCCCGCCAGCCAACAGTCAAACATCAATTAAAGCAACAGAAAATTAATCTGTTAACAAGAATTTTAAGCAACTTTTTTATTTGCTAAACACGTATTTAAATATGCTTCAAAAACTTTAAATATGTGTGCAATAAAACGCAGCAGTAGCTAAAATCAAAAAAAAATCGATACCAAAATTCATAAAAGGCTCTAAAACGGATAAATAACATTATGCGACAGTCAAAATCGGGATGGGATGAAACCAACGGGAAATGTTATATCGGTAAAAAAAAAGTTATACGTGTCCCGGCGTTTCGCATATATACATATATAGATTTGAAAAATGGGCTAAAAAACATCAACATTTTTATAAAAACCTAATTTTTAGGTTTTTTACCAGACTATTATATTGGGCACGTTCATAAGTCGTAACAGTTGTGTAACCGTTTAGTGTTTGTCTTAGAAACGCATAGTTGAGCACTTCCGCTCAACACAAAAGTTGGGTATTTGAAGCCATTTAATCCATCATGAAATTGTTTAGCTACCTAAAGTCAACATGTTGTGCTCAACCTCAACAGCTGAAACTCAGATATAAATTCTGTATTATCCATACTTTTTAGCTAAACTAATAAATTTTATTATCACTTTTATTATTTTTTCAATTGTTTATATTTATCAGCTGTTAATTTTTTATTATACATATAATGCCGTTTCTAAGACGAAAGTGTTCGGCTCAACAGTTGTCAACAGTTTTGTAGCAGTTGAGCTCAACAGCTACGTCTTATGAACGTGCCCATTGTATAAAGTCATTCCTAAAAATTAAAGGAATAGGATTATTACAAAAAAAAGCTTTATAAAATACATAACTGAAATTTAGCTCATAGAATAAATTCGAAAAAATAAAAAATGTTGAATATAATAAAGTAACCTATGAAAGGAAATAATTCCCAGTTTCTATTTGTTAAAATAAGTTATATATACCCTTTTAACCTTCGGTGAAGGGTATATAAGTCATATCCATAGGACGTATGGCAGCCCTAAAATTAAGGTTTTTATAAAAATTTGGATGTTTTTTTTAGCGCATTTTCCAATCGATATATCTCGATTCCTAGACGTGACCCAGCGAAACGCCGGGACACGTATAACTTCTTTTTTACCGATATAACTTTCCCCGGTAGTTTGAACCCTTACCGATCACTGACCCCTACCATTTGTCGCACAGTGTAATTGTTCCATGTTTCTTTTTTACATTGACAATGAAATTAACAAATAAAAATTTTAGCAACGACCGCAGCATGAACAGCTTGTTTGTGTAAAATTATCTTTCTCATCTTTTCGTTGAGTTGGATAAGAACAGTATTATTTTTGTGTTCGAAAGATGACAAACAGGGAAACGTTATTTTTTTAATGATTAACTATACAAACACTTTAAGCGTTTGTGCTTTCCACAAACATTTCACTGAATTTTGACAAAAGTAACCATATTATGCGAGAAATTAACAATAATATGGTCAATGTTAAGTATATTATGGTTATTTATTTCATCCTTTTTATAATTTTATTAAAGTTTTTATTGCTGATAGGTGATATGTTTAACTTCTATAAAAAAAAATCCCCTTTGATTTGTATTCCAGCCTGTGACGACCTTCATTACCATATTTTCTGTTCAACTAGTTTATTCTTGTTACTTAAATTTATGTATTTTAATCAATAATTAAAATAAAATGAATGAGAATTTTAAGCAAACCAAGTAAAATGCAAACGATCAGAATGTTGTTGCTTTCTAATCATATTATTTTAAATTTAAACATACAATATTTTAAAATATTAAAATTTCGAACATATTATTGTTATTAAATATTAACCAAAACATGTTTGGGGGCAACCATAATAAGGTTATAGTATTTGGATAGATGAAATTAACCATAATATGGTTGCCGTGATTATATTATGGATAAGGTAACTATAATGTGTTTATGTGTATAGTTGTAGCTTTATTTTATTAAAACATTATATTGTTAAATTCAACCATATTTGAAGTTTCAAGGTAGGTAAACACTTTATTGTTAAATAAAAACAAAATATTACCAATCGTGAAAAAAGTTTTGTTAAAGGCAACAAAAGTTTGTTTGTTGCCATTGTAGGGACAATAATATGTTTTTTTTTACCATACTTCAACCAAGTTTTTTCTCTGCGTGTGGTTTGCCCGATGTGAGCAAAAAGAGAAACATTTTTGGGATTCATGAAAGGAAATACAGATTCGATTTTAAAAAAGGATTTAAAATAAAATAGTGAATTGACTTTATAAGATACTAGCATTTAACCCGCTGCTTCGTTAGCGCCTCCTTTTCCTTCGTGGACATATTGTTATGCCAAAGTTTATTAAAAAAATACCATTTGTAGAATTAAAATGCTAAAGAAAAATATCAAATTTCCTCTATTTCCATTTTTAGGGTACTAGTTTTTTCCCCCATCCGCTTATTTTCAGTATTGTAGTGGCAGCACATAGTTTAGTACGACTATGTCAATGAATGGAGAAAAATGTTTTGTAAAAAAGTACCAAAAATAGTTACGATTTGCAACCCTTTAATGTTCGAATTTCGAAAAAGTACCAAATTTGTATTCGTATTTTTTTGATACGTTTCGAATGTGGTATAAACTTTGTTTCTACGTTTATTGGTTCAAAAGATAGATGGGGTGTCAAAAAAGCACCAAAATTCAGTTTTTACCCGTTTACTCCCTATCGCTTATTTTCTAAAGAACTACGATAAGTTTTACATTTTTTTGTATCTCTTTTAGTTTTGGAGATATAAGGCTACCGAATTTTCATATTTTTACTCTTTTTACCCCCTAAACATTCAAATTTCCAAAAATCCCGTCTTAGTGGATCGATTTGGGTCCAATTTACAATTGTATATATGTATATAGATTATTTAATTTTTGAAATTTGGTACATACGTTCGAATCGGCACAAGGACCAAGCCTATTAAAAATGGTGGGAATCGGTCCATAATTTCAAACAATATAAGTTTATTTCCGGAATAGTGTCTTTGTGCCCATAAACCATCTTATTATGTTGGCATTCAGCTTAAATTTGGACCAAACTTATGTTTTTGCAATTTAAATCATCCTCCATCGTTTCTTATTTGACCACAGTTCCCATATAAATACTACTTCCGAAAATAGCCATAACTTCCTTATAAATGTTATTTACATACAAAAAAATTGGCGATAACTTTAACGGCAATGTCATGACAAAATGTTGTGCCAATAGGTCAAAAATTAGCCCCATCCTAAAATCTCATGTAGATGAAGATGCATCGAACCTTTGCTGCAATAGAGTAATAACTGAAAAAACCAAATATTTGAGCTTATGTATTTAATTCTTTAATTCCCAGAGTAACATAGGGCCGCCTACAGGCAAAAAATGTTGAGTAAATCGCCATATCGATTCTTCATATTGTGTAAACATTTCATACAAATATGTTATATACTCAACTCTTGAGAGGAGAATTAAATTGTAAGGTGTAAGAAAATTCAAAATTAAGATATTACTCCATTGCAGCAAAGGCTCGACATATCTAAATAATATACGGCACAAAATCCTTTTACATGAATCTTACTCTCGAAAAAATACTGTGAAGTGATACCCTACTGGTCGGTTGATTTTAATTTTTTTCGCCATTAGGATTTCGGAACACTGTGAGGGTAGGTCCATCATGACAAGCACTCATGCTAATCTCGAACACATCTGTATTATGATGTTATTATTTAAATATTTTATTTAAAACCTCAAAAAATAAAAATCGTTTATTTTTTTATTTTAAGGCGCCGGTATCTTAGCTGGTGGTTTAGCTGGAGCTGCTGTGGGTCACTTATTAACTCGCCCTAATAATCCCACAGAAATTCATCACCATCATCATATAATAGATAACAATGCAGCAGCACCTAATGCTGGTGTTCCTAGTCCAGTAGCCGTTCCTCCTGCTCGGCCTTCTACAATTATTGAAAGAGGTGCAACTTTACCAAATGGTTGTTATGTGCAAACCATCAAAGAACCGAATCCATATGATGTGAAAAGTTTTACTGAAACCGAACAATTAATATGTCCACAAAATGTACCTGCCCCGGCAGATCCTACTTATGTTCAGCCACAGCCACAGCATGTTGTGCCAGCTATTCATATAAATCCCACGCCTATTCAGGTACAACCTGCAGCACCAATAGATAAGAATCCTAGTCAGCAAACATCCGACATTCCTGTTAATTCATCATCCAATCCTGTACATCCTGTACAAATTGTGCCTGTTATCGCTCAGCATTTACCTCAACCAGTTGTGGTTCATCCAGCACAGCCAGTTGCTCCGCCAGCTCCAGCACCATTAGGGCCTGCTCAGGTTATAGTTTTATCCAAAAAGACCGGATTATATGAGGACGATAAAAAGAAAAATAATACAGGCAATAGATTGTCGGCAAGCAGTTGCGGTGTTCTGTTAATGTCCATTTTATTTTTGCATTTGTTTTAAATCTGTTTTGTTTTCAGTCCAATAAAACCGATTATTCAAAAATACATTATATTACGTTAATTACTTGGTAAAATCATAAGCATTTTGATTTAAAGCCCCTTTTACACGATTCTACAAGTCTTAAGATTTTTGCTCAAAAAATTAACAAAATCCAATGAATTTTGGTCGGATTGTGGAAAAAATCATATAGAAAATATTTTTAATTACATTTTCGCACTAGACTGGAGCCGCAGGAAAGTTAGGCCAAGTCACACCTGGCGTCGATAACTAGACATTGAAGCAACAAAAGTCAAGAAAATTTTAAACGAACTGAAGATCGCTCCCTATGGAAACAAAACGAATTTATAAATAGTTATTTATATTTAAAAATTTTAAGAAAGCATTAGACATTTTAAATTTATTTTTATCATTTTACATTTTTCTATTAATAATAAATAGTAGTGGAAATTTGTGAACAAAATTTTAATTTTACATCCCTGATTTTCTTCTTGTGCTTTTAAAAAATACAATTCTGATAAAATGCAAAATCTTATCGTTAAAAATTATTTAAAAAAAAAATGGTGAGAGCCATACGACTCTCAATTATCTCTACGTTTTTTTTAACATTTCGTAACAAATGGTTATAACACCAATATACATATCAAATATATATAAGTTTTTGATATTTCGGAGTACTCAGTATTATAGTGTTAAAGGGCCTTAACTATTACCCGTAATACACACAGAAATTTCTCTTGCGAAAGTGTTAAAGCGGTCCCATGCATATGCAATGTTATTGTATATGCTATTCGCCATTTTATTTCCATTTTGCCCTACATTATGCAATAAGTCGCACAATGGTTTCCTTAATTCAATAAAAAGGTGAACATAACCTAATGGAATAACATAAACAGCATTGTTCAATGTTGCCAACATATTTCACCGTCTTTTCGTTGTGCAATAAAAATCAAAAGTCTTTTGATTGTTGCCACCTTCGAATATCACATACACATTGGCGATATAATTGTCAATGTTAATTCCTGCACGACACGTAAGGGACAACTAATGCAAATCGTTAATGACATTTTCAAACAAGTATCGCTCAACCTGTCATACACACAATGCACGACTACATAGAGGACAATATCGTATACCTTGTCGTCAACGAATGTGTGCAGGACATTGTCGCCTAGCTTGTCCTTGATGACCATATGCACGACATTGTCGTCCATATTTTCCTTGATGACTATATAAACGATAAATGGATTCGACTTTGTCGTCGATGAAGTTACACGAGTTACAGCAATACGATGTCGTCTATAAATTTAAACAAATAAATAAAAATAACGAATAGCATATTTTTAAAATCATATATTTAAATCAAAGACTAAATTATACTTTACTCTGTGACTTATATATAGGCTTGTGTCGTTCATGAATGAATTACTTCAACTGAAAGATTCTCTTAAGTGAAAGAATGAAATATTTCCGCATTTTCTTTCAATTTCTTTCATCTTTCGGTTTCATATTTTTTCTTTCATATACATATCTGTTTAATATCTTGTTATGATTTTTCTCTTCTGTTAGTCTTTTATTGAAATAAATTTTTTTACATTCTTTTTTGAAGCATGATATTTTTAAAAACCAACCGGAATATTTGCATACATTAACACACTAAATGTAGAAACCCTGTTGTCCATGTCGTGCACGAATCATTGATGATGTGTTAATTCCTGCACAACACGTAAGGGCCAACTAATGCAAATCGTCGACGATTTTTTCGAACAAGTGTCGCGTAAATCGTGCATGACACAAAGAAAGACAATGTCGCTCAGCCTGTCGTACACACACGAATGTGTGCAAGACAATATCTCCTAACTTGTCGTTGATGACCACATACACGGCATTGTCGTCTATATTGTCGTTGATGACCACATGCACGACATTGTCATCCATATTATCTGATCAGTTGTAAAAAAACACGTTATGTACAAGTATGGGCAATGGTATGTATGTGTATGGTGTACTTAAGATTATATTTTTGTCATTCTCTGATATGTATGTACTTTAATTAATTTTCATAATCCCAGCTAGCATTTTGTATCATAACCTAATCATTTAGGAATCAGCTTCAACAGCAAAATACCCGTATGTGAGCTCATTTTTCAATCATAAATGATACTCTCGTTGTGAGAAAATGGTACCCTACCAATGAATCACCTGAAAGAATCATTTGTGATACAATTTTCTGATTCCTTTTTGATCAATTTAATGGTAGTTTTTATAATCATTATTGAGTCGTTTTCGTCTCATTTTTAAATCGTAAACTATGTATATAGTTTTTGATTTTATTTTTATATAATTTTTTAATTGTCATGTTTTTTATTTTTCTCCAATAATTATGGCTTTTGATTATTCGAACCAGCTTTATTTTAAACCAAACAAAAGTTATCGGTTTTTCGCGAAGAAGAAAAGAAATTATTTGCACGAACATTTTTGTTCATAAATTGTCAATAATTTTTTTGCTTTTTTTTAGCCAAGCTTCTTATTTATTTGCCTAACATGAAAGTTTCTATTTTTATTTTTTTCATTTGGCAAAAACAAAAATTCAAAATATTTAATAATCATTATTTAAACATAAAAATGAATTATATATGAATCCTTTTTCAATCACTCAAGTGATAAATCAGTTTTTAATCATCAAAACTGATCTGAAAAGAATCATTTAGGTGATTTTTACAAAAAATAATCACCCAAATGCTAGCTGGGATAACATCAGACGTCAGAAAAATGAAACGGAAATTTAATTTAAATTTATTTAAGCATACAACTGAAATCAAGCCAAAAATCAAATTAAATAATGTTGGAATACATATGTATGTATGTATTTATTCAAATGTCTAAGAATTAAACTAAATTATTTAAATCTGTAACAAGTTGACAAACATTTTGAACATTTCTTCAGTTGAATGACAAAGGTAAAATTATCGTGTCAATTAATTATGTGTATTTGGAGAAAAGTATAAAGACAATTTAACAAATTAATTTATAAAAAAGTTTGTAAGATTGTTTGTTAGTGCAACAATGTAATGCAAGTATCAGTAATTAAAGTGATAAATAGGACGACAAAGCTGAAGAAGACTGCTAAAATGTAGAATACTTATGTTGCATGAAAATAATTAAAATACAAACAAACATTCATACATACTTAAAAATGATAGAGAATTACATCAATGCAGAATTAAAAGATGAAATAGGAGATTTTTATCACATCTGATCACACACATACGTTGAGGTTTTCAAATGTCACTGAAGTTTAAAACAACTTAATCTTTTAGTTTTTAAAACAAAAATTTATAATAATAAAATATACACATCTTTGGCATTTGACAAAACATCTTAAGTCGAGATTACCCCCGTATCCACATGCAAGTGCAAGTTCGAAAAACTCAATACACTAACACTTTTTCACTAACATTCACACAATTTTTGTACATTCAGCCAATCGGCTGTTCCCTCTTTTTTTCGTTGATAATACGTATACACTACTTGCATGTGGAAACGTAGGGCAGGATAGAAAAAATGTTAAAAAAAACTCGGTGAAAAAATCATTTTTATCAAATAATAAAATAAACCAAAATTGAAGAAAAATTTTGTTTATAATACCAAATTTTAAAAACGTAATCTAAAAAGTTGTTTTAAAGAAAATTCGTATGATTAGCAACATTTTTTTCAACTTTTTAAATTTGACTTAAGATATTTTGTCAAAATGCCACAGATATTAGGGAGTAGTAAAAAATGTTTCGGTTTAAGTACTCTGTAAGTATTTGTGATTAAACATTAGGGTCATTCAACCAAAACTTACGATGTTAATTGTAAATTAAACAAAAAGCTTATCTTAATATATTTTTATTAATTATCTTTATATTATAGAAGGATCTATGACAATTATGTGTGAAACAAAATATCGGCCAAATGTTCGCCACGGCTTCGGTGGCGATTATTTTCAATGTCTCTGAGATATAATTGAGGTTCAATGTCGTTAATGTGCAGAACTATCTCATCCTTTAGCTTTTGAATTTTTCTTGGCTTATTGACGTATACTTTTTCTTTTTAATATCCCAATAGAAAGAAGTCAAACGGTGGAAAATCACTTGATCGTGGCGGCCACTTAACATCGCGACGACGTGAGATAACACGGCCATTGAATTTCTCGCAAGTGACAAGTGGCACCATCCTGTTGGAACCACATATCGTCCAGGTCCATGTCCTTAGTTTCTGGCCACAAGAAGTTCGTTATCATCTTGCTAAAGCAAACACCATTCACGGTCACTGCTTGGCCGACCTCATTTTTGAAGAAGTGCTGCCCGCTGACTCCGTCACTATGATGGTTAAATGAGTGTTTTACATTTGTATCTTTCTAAGTCTTCTGTTGCGAGCATCGTCGTGCTTTCAGCTGCCGGACAAACGTTGCTAGATTGACTTGGAATTTTACAAGGATTCAGAATATTTATATGTATGTATGTTTATGGGCATTACCAGCGAAAAGTCTACTTTTTGTAACGTGACGCCAGCAACTATTCAAAATTGCAACTAGCTCTACATTTAGTAACAAAGGGGATAACATTTGAACAACATGGTCCAAAAATACAAGCTTATTTGCATGCTGGTGTTATCTAACAAAAAGTAGACTTTTTTCTGGAAATGCCCATATGTAAAGCGAGTGTCAGGTGTGAAGATGTCAAGTTTCCTTATTGTCAGTTTATTAAGTTTATTAAGGATTAAGAGTTTCTCGTTCAGCAATAAGAGACCTTAGTCAGTTGATCATTAAGTTGACCAGTCGTTAAATTGTCGCCGGCTTATATCGATTATAAGATTTGTGTTAAAATTTAATTTACCTTGAACTTTTTACTATTTTTCATAAATCTTATTTAATCCTAACTTTATTTCGTGTTAAATAAATATATCATCATTAAACTATTATTGATATTTGTGTTTGATTTCACAATAGTACACATATACTTTATAGGGTCTACTATGAATATTTTATTTTATTTTTTGGTGGTGGATAAAAATATCGATAGTTTATCAGGGCTGTGGAGTCGGAGTTGAAGCGTCAACTTTAGAGCAGACCGCAAAAACATGGTGAAAATCACAAATACTTCTATTTCTGTATTAAAAATTTGCCTTTGTTCGTATATTTTATATGACTCTAATATGTCGATTATATCCTTAATAAAATTACGTCATATAAGGTAGCATACCTTTACTTATTTAATTGGAATTGGTATTATTTACCTCCCATGATGGTATATGTAGATACTGTTCAATCCCTTGAAACAAACAGTACCAAGTCCAACAACAAAAGGTTTGCGATTTCCCAAAACTAATACAAGGCTTACAACAATTTATTTTTCCTAAATTTTCTCTTCGAAATGTGTTATACAAATAATTCAAGAAAAAACTGAAGGCGCATCTGTATGCTTAAATAAAAATTGTCTACAAATTCAGTGGTAAACCACACTAAATACATTTGATGCAATTTACGTCCAAGCAAGTTGGAATCGATGTTGTTTCAACTTTTATATCTCGAAAACAACATTAGATAAGACTTATGGGAATTAACACATCCATTGAGGAAACAATTCTGATTCCAACACTATAAAAAACGTATTTTGAACAACGATGTGAATTGGTGTAGTTTATCCCTCCCCAACAGAACTATTTTTTAGCACTGTTTGCATAATTTTAATAAATTAATATAACTTTCAAAATATACTAAAGTTCAATGAATAATTTTCCCGGTGGTCTATAGTGTATTGCAAAACTAGTTCATATATAAGTAGAGCTACATAAAAATAATTTATTTCAACTAAAAAATTTGTGATATTAATTAAAAAATTAAATAAATTTGCACCAGTAAACAAATTAATAGTATCAATTAAACGTTTTATTCACTTGATTAAATTTTTAATTAAAACTGATTTTATTTTTGATTAATGCTTTAATTGGTGAACAATTTTGGAGAATTTTTTCTGTGTAATATATCAGTATGATGATTGTATGTTTAATTTCATAAATACAATACAATTGATTTAAGGGGAAAGTGACCTTTGACCGGTTAATTATGAAAAAATAGTATTTTTAATCGAGCAAAAATTGGTAATAAAATTGAATAACATTATTATAATCACTACATAGTTCCTATAAAAAATGTTTAAAGTTTACTTACGATTGCATTCTTTAAAATTCCTTTAAGTATTTACACTTTTATTTCTTAATCTTCTTGTAATTGTGCTGAAAAAAATGAAAAGAAATTTGTTAGTGGATTTTTTTTTACTGTGTCTTTTACAAAGACTACGCAAGTGTTTATGTATGAATATACGAGTGCAAGTAAAACGGATGCCAAAAGGATAATATGCCAAGTTTGGAGAATTGTCTATGTATTACACAGCTAACTACTAGCATTAACACACACACACACACACACACACCATTTTATAAAATTCTTACTCATTATGACTATAGTGGAAAATGTTTCGAAATGACGACGACATAGTCACATATTCCATTTTCATTTACAGTACATTCATTTAACATTCCCATGGAGACTGGTGCCGCTGAAACTAGGTTAGTTATCCAATATCATACGAACCAAGCAATCTTACCATGCCTTTCAGACAGCCAGCCATCTCTGCCTGTAACAGAACAACATTTCAAGAGGTTGATGGCACTAAACTTTGAGAAGGCTGCTGCATTTTGTCAAAACTTTATTGTTTTTTTCTGTTTTGTATCTGGCTTTTTATGCAAAAGGAAACGGCAAATTCTTGTTACTTTTTTTCTTCTTTATTTTATGTGCCGCCAATGCGCTTTTGGTTTTGATTTTAAAAACAAAATAATATGCGTTATAGTATTCTGTAAACACAGTGGGGTTAAAAGTGGGAAATGAACAAAAAATTTAATATTTTTTAATCTGTATTTTCTGATCTATTAATTAGTCTATCTAAATACAAAATTATAATTAAACAATTTTTTAAAGCAACAATTGCTCATTTAGTATCAGAGTTTGGCGCTAGAAACATTTATATTAATATACCTATTGGATTTCACAAAATTTCTTTGGTGTTGGTCCATAGAATTGTGTTCGAAACGGAAACTTTTTTTGTAACCCGGGAGAACATAATTCGCTAATCCGTTGGTGCTAAATATTTTTTTATGTGAGCTCTTGTTTAAAAAATAATTATGATTTAAAGTAATTAAAAACGCAATTTTTTTTTTAAGTTTTCTTCCATTTAATAATTTTTATATCAATAACCATATATTGATTGAAAATAAATAATGTTGAACCACATTCGTCCTTAAAACACTTCGAAAATTTTCTAGTTTATTTAATTTTTATTAAAAAGTATCTTTAGGGTAATAACTTTAATATGTACACAGTTTCAATGTAATATTCTCTACAAAGTTTACATCAATCTTCTTTATGCTCAAAAGTGATGTAGGTTATTAGATAATCACGAGATGATAACGGACTTATTGTGGCCAAAAATGGAGGATATGGTCCTGAATGATATGTGGTTCTAACAGGATGGTGCCACTTAGCACACTGCCAACGAAACAATGGCTCTTTTGGCCCCTTAAGTCAATTTTTTTGATTATGGCATATGCTAATGCCCTGTTGGAAAAAAGTTTTGATTAAAAATCTCAGCTACTTCGGATCTACTATTCGTATTCTAGGCTTTAGCGTCTTAATTAATACAAGAACGATTCAGTAGCTCCATCGATCCATAAAAACACACCAAACTGATATTTTTGCTGATTAAGAGTTTCTGTGGAACCAAAAAGGAGAATTATTACTTAACTACAATTGCCTGTATACATTTATTAATTTATTAAGATTCACAAATACACTTACAAATTTAATTCTAACTTAATTATACGAGCAATAATAACTTAAGCCTTCATCAGGTTGTAGTGAAACAGATCAGAGTCTCTGGCGGTAATCGAACCGTGATGGACTAACTAGCTGGCTACCAACCAGCCTACCGTGGCGTCCGTATATAAATTTCTTTTAAAAGGTCTCATATTATTACAGTTTAATAGCTGTTTTAAGCGGCTTATTAATAATGACCATTTGTACTTATTTTAATCTAACAGGGTTGCGAATGAAATTATAAAGATTATTTCGTTTTAAATCTCTTAACCTCAAAGCACACGGAATGTAAAATGCAATTTGAGCATGTGGTTCTGACGTAATTTTAACGGTATCATACAATACACAATGGCCGTTGTGCCTTTGAAATGACGTCATGATTATATCAGTCACATGCGCTTTCACATTCCGGGTACTCTAGGCTTTAGTATCAGTTTAAAAACAGGTTCCTAGGTCTGCAACGTCTTTTAATCCTCTGTTTTTTTAACACGTGGCCGGTTTAAGGGATATCTCGAAATAAAATTTCATATTAAATTTTGCCCAGAAATTTTCTAAACATTTTTAAAACGTTTTTCTCTGACAATCGATTTTAAGAAAGTTATATTTACCTTTAAAAATCCACCCCAATTTATGTTAACCACTGTATGTTGTACATATGTTTGTTTATATGTGAATATGTGCATTTGGCACAATTCATTTTCTTTGACATGTCAGTGTATGCAAAGCATGCATATGAATGCGTTGTATTTATGAAATTTTAGTTATGGTTTCAATTTAACTTATCACATTGTAAATATCTTTAGTTTTTTTTCAAAGCCCACTTACACTTGCAATTACACATACACTCACGCGTTATTACACTTATACACTCACTTGCAAAACACATATCCAACCAACATAAATATTGTATGACAAAAAAAGTTTTTGTATCCAAGTCCTTGAATTCTGGTAGTGGTTGAATTCTTTTATGATATAAAATTTTTTTTTTTCATTTGTCTTCCTTTTACACACTTTATTTGTAAAACTACTATTTTGTAATTGGAAATTTTATGGTAATTTAATATAATAATTTATGATCATTCTTCCCCCATTGCCTTCCCTTTAGAGTTAAAATACTTTGAATATAATTGGTAACCTATATAAGTAAGTATTTTAATAATTCATGCAATGCTATACGATTTACTGCTGGTGTTGCTCTCTTAATATCTATTATTTTAGGTTCAATAAAAATTTAAGACTTTAAGAGAAGCGACCACAATCTGATCAGCAATTTTAATGCATGTGTAATTTTTATTCATTGTTCTTTTAGTTTTTATTACTTTTGTGCGAGTTCAAGTAATAAATCACTTTTTACTTGTGTTTGGTAAATACATTTACTGGAGAGTAGATTTTTTATGCAACATGCAGTCATATTTGTGGGTTATAGTTAAAATACACTTAGGAAAAAGATTTTTAAGCAAAAAGAGCACAAAATTGCATATACAACCGTGCAGAAATAAGTAGTTATAGAAGTTGTTGTAGACGCAGTTAAAGAAGAAAGCTACTAAATAATGGGTGAGAGAAGCTATTCATTTTGAAAAAGTAAGGGAAGTTTTTACTGGGTGTATATTAACGAAGTAAATTTGGATCAACAAATAGTCAAATACTCCACAAAAATAAAAGTCACACAAAAAAAATTATAATTATTGTTGTATTGGTGCGTTCCGATCATCACGCGATAGCGAACGCAATTGACGGTAAATGCTTGGCCGACTTCAATTTCGAAAAGGTACGGCACGAGGACGCCGCCAGCCAAAAACCCCTCCAAACACTCACTTTTTGTGGAAGCATCGGCTTTTCAACAATCACTGGTGGATTCTCATTTGCCCAAATGCGGTAATTCAGCATGTTAACGATTATACTGAGGTGAAAGTGTGTGTCATGAAGTGCACGGAATACATTTTGATTTGAAGGCCCATTTTCGTAAGAGACTTCAACAATCGTAAGTCGCTGCTCAATTGTGCACATCTCCATGGTTGAATTTGTCAAACACTGAAACAAAGAAATTTCAAATTAAGTTGGACAAAAAACTTGCCGTTAAGTTCCAACTCACAATTAACATCGTGCATTATGGTTGGACATCCCTTTACATAATGTAGGAAAGCTAAACAAAATTGTAGCCATTAATCTCAATGTTAAGGAAGCAAAAACCGTGTGAAGTACTCATAGTATTTCAAAAATGTATTTTATGTTTTCCAAAGACTTCAAAAATTGCAGAACTTGGTCCAGTGGAAAAATACATAAAGAAAGGCAGCGGTTGTTCTATAGAAGAAACTGTATGCAGAAGTTTGAAGATGGAAGGTCTGCAAAGGATTTTCGAAAATCCTAAATAATATCGGATTATTTAAGAATTAAGAGTTTTACGATGTGTTTAAGTAATTCAACGATATGGAGTGAAGATAAAAAGTTTTACGCATTAAAAAAAAAGAAGTCAAAGCGGTTTTTTCTTAACTTTTTTATGCTCAACTTTGTTTCTCACAGTGTTTTTTAATGGATACCAAACTGTTAAGCTTACCACTCCTAATTATTGTTTAATAAGCAAAACAAGAAGATCACTCCGAGTTTCTTAAAATGGTAATGTCAATACAACGCAGTGAACGCATATCTAATTTGTGTAATATGATCGGGATTATCTTGATATTTCATTGACCCATTCCAGTTGTCGATAATTTCTGAACGATAATTAGACAAATGCTGCAAATGAAAGTTTATCTAGGAATGCTGAAAATCAACTTGAATAATTTTGACAAATTATTTTTTTGTTTGTGTTTTGCTTTACCCTGCAAATATTATTGGACCACCTGATCCAATTTGATTAAATGGACTACTCCATGGACTGGTCCGATGTAATGCAAGCATGGACCATATCATTGTTAAAAAGTGTTTGTAGTGAGACGACATGTCTTCGTTTTTAAACGACATGTTTTCGTTTTCAAACGAAGTTAAAACTAATCCTCTTGTGTATACAATGGAGTAGTTTTAAGACTACTCCTTTGTAACCCAAAGCTGGGTTATATGGTCCTGCCCTAGGACATCGTTATGTTAAATAGACCATGTTTTTTCCATACGTTTGGGTTACTTTTGGACTAGTCCTAGTCCCTTGTGGGCTACATTTTGCACGCGTGTTTGGACTAGTCCTATTATTTGCTGGGTACTTACTTGGTGGCACTCTCACTATTTTACTAACACACTCACACTTTTTAAATTGACCACTAGATTACTTTCAATTTCACCTTTCCACTTGTTTGGCAATTTTACTTTCAATTTAACAGATGATTACAAGTTTTCTTTATAAATTGTTTTCTTGGTGACATCTTGAAATTAAATTGTTTACAAATTGAGTGCAGCCTGCGTCACAGCTTTCAATTTATGTACATTTTGACAAACAGCATATGTAAAAGACTATGAAGAAAAACTTATTTTGCGTTAAAGACGTTTTATTTTATGTATTTTTTACAAGTTTGTATATTTTTTCTTTTGAAATTTTTTAACAAAATATTTGTGAAATATTCGCTTGAATTTGGCGAATATTTGCCATTCCGAATACGAATATTCGTAACATCACTAGTTTGTATAATTGTTATTTTTAAATTTTGTAAGACTTTCTCTTAGTGTATGAGTAAATATTAGTTTACATTAATATTTATTCCATTTTCTATGCCCATCATCACATTTGGAAATGTATATATAAGTTTGTCATTTCTTTTGTAATTTAACCAATATTGATCTTAGATCCTTTGGGTAGCATAGTTTTTCCAAAGACTCCCGATAAGCTGTAGACTAGGCTATTATATATTTCTCTAATAAATATCTTTAAAAATGTCGTTATTTAAATTTAGCAATATCGGGTCATAAGTGGCTAAGGTAAAAGCAAAACATTCCGTACGAGGAATATCCCCTTCAACTCTTTTTACTACCTGGACGAAGGAAGTAGGGCTAAAACTAGATATGAGATGATGACAAATACTTGGTGTCACACTCGTCGCTTACCGTCAGCACATGGTGGATAGAAAAAGCAGCCTTGCTAACTACCTAACTAAAGAACACAACATCATGCAAACAAAGCAGTTTCTTCTGGGACATCACTGGATGAGCCACCCTTATCATAATCTTAGGACTGATAAATAATCCCTTTTCCTCGCAATAGCTTCCACGATTCTTTTCTTAGAATATATTAACCCTCTCACACAAATTTTAAGGGGTATTTTTTTGTCCATTTTTTAACTTCCCCACAAATGTATGCTAAAACGGCACTTTAGAGGGTTAAAATGTTCCATGATTATTTTTTGCATCAAATTTTACTAGGGGTCTTCTAAGACCAAAAGTTCGTGCAATGTATGTAAAACGGATTTTCGAAATTCCGGGCCTTGAAATTTTTAATAATTTCTTGAAAACCCATTTTACATACATTGCACAAACTTGGGATTTTAGCACATTTAAATGAAACCTTGTTAATTATTTGTTTGAATCCCAAGTAAAATTTTGAAAACCAAAAGTATTTCAAAATTTTTGCAACAAAAATATAAAGAAAAATAATAAATGTGCGATAAGAACACAAAGTTGCATAAAAATATTTCGTAAGATATAAAAAACATATTAAGTGCCACGCCCACTTCTCTAATCCCGTCCACGTTTTGGCGGATGTTGTATATTGATTACCAAGACGCTTGTTCCTCACTTGGGAGCTAATTATCTTGCCACTCGCCAAACCTTTAATATCTTTGTACGAGAAGTGTCACGCCCGCTTCTCCAACCCCGCCCATATTTTTTAGGAAAGCTGTGTTTTAATATCATAGCTATATGTACCAAATTTGGAAAAATGTTCGCTTACCGTTCTTAAGATTATAAAAAACAATTTTGTACTAAGCCTACACCTATTATCCCGCCCACATTTTATAGGATGTTGTGGATTGATAACTGAGATGATTGTACCTAATTTAGTAGCTTCGGTTCTTTCCGATTTCCAGACATGATAATTTATAATTGGTTTGTATGGGACGTGCCACACTCACTTCTCTAATCCCACCCATTGTTTTTAGTGAGGTTGGGTATTCATAACCAAGATGATTACACCTTATTTGGAAACTTTGGCTCTTGTCGATCTACAGATATATAAAAAACAACAACACAGGAATTATGGGTAAAATAAGATGCAGTCGTGGATTTTTGCTCATAGCTAAGGAATTTATGAACCGATCTGGCTGAATTTCAATAGCAAAGAAATCCGGATTATATGTGAAATATATACATATATATCTGTATATATAAAAGTCTAGTCACTATCATTTCTTCGCTATTCAAAAGGACCCTGAATGACAAGTTTGAAAATACCCTTTTGCCTTCCGTGAAGGGTATAAACACGCAGATCTTTTATATATGTATACATCCAGAGAAAAAACATTTTTAAATATGGTCACCTCCAACAAAACTATTTTTAAAGACAAATTTTAACTTATTATATTTAACAAATAGAAACTGGGAATTATTTCCTTCCGAAGGTTACTTTTTATATTATATTCCACATTTTTTTTTTTTTTTTTTTTTTTTTTTTTTTTTTTTTTTATTATTCGAATTTATTCTATGAGCTAAATTTCAGTTATGTATTTTATAAAGCTTTTTTGTAATAGTCCTTTTCCTTCAATTTTTCAGAAACGACTTTATACACTACCAGACTATTATATTGTATTTAGCTCATAGAATAAATTCGAATAATAAAAAAAAAAAAAAAAAAAAAAAAAAAAAAAATGAAAAAAAATTTTGAATATATTATTATATTTAATTTAACCATGTTATTGTTACCGATAACCATATTATAGTTGCCTCTGAACATGTTATGGTTAATAGTAACTGAAATATGTTTAACACTTATAATAGCATGGTTGGTTTTCAACCATAGCATCTGCTCTTGGAAAAGAGGAAAATACTATTGTTTATTTAAAAAAAATATTGTTGTCATATATGAACATAACATCATTAGAGGCAACCATAATATGGTCCTACGCTCCCTAGAGGGGTGAAAATATGTATATATATAAAATGGTAGTGGCTTCTTGATGGAGGACTATTTAAACCATAATATGGTTGTCGGTGACAATAATATAGTTAAATTAAACATAAAATTTGGAAGTGACCATATTTAAACATGTTTTTTTTATCTGCGTGTATAAAAATACAAATTAACTTCTTTGTTTATTCCCTATAGAATCCAAAACTACTAAACCGATTTTGCTGAAATATTCATAGTTATTTCCTGATTACACATTGCTTAACATAGACTAACATATTTTCAAGTGGGCGTGACAACTCCCATACAAACACAATACAGATTACAGTACAAACAAATGTAACAAATAGTTTGGTTATCAATGCAATACATCTGTCAAAAAGCGGGCTGAACTGGAAAAGTGAGCGTCCCATACAGGCACAATATATATGTCTTAATTTCTAAAGAATTGCTACGTTATCAAGGCAGGAGATTGATTTTGAAATAAACTCTACTCATTTTACTTAAATGTTAGTAGCGAAACGCGCCAGGTTAAGTTACTTTAGAATAAAAAAAATGTTTCAAAAATTTTTAAAGCTGTGTAATAAAAGCTTATTGAAGGGTATTAAAAATTCGACAAAGCCGAATCCCACATATTAAACATTTAGTTTAGAACAAAGTAATCTATTTTCATGTCAATCTTTTAGGATTTAGTTGACTTCAACAGATTGTAATTTTTTTTTTTTATTCATAATATAAAATAAATTTGGCTTTCGTTCTTTTTTTACCATAAAAACCCAACACTGATTACACATGACTAGTAATATCTATAAAATTATAGGTTTTAGTTAAATTAAAAAATTTTGAAATATTTAGTCCTTGGAGTTTTTTATTTATTAAAAAACTAAATTTCGAAAGGAATGTTCTTGGTTTTTAAAAAGCATTAACTAAGATAATTTTTTGTTAACAGTTCAAATCGTTTGAATACAATTTATAATCTTACAAGACCTTGAGAAATTACAAAGGACATTTTCTCCCATCTCCAATGCCGTATTTCCAACATGCGGTTTAGTTTTATTATTCTATCACACTAAAATTTTAAATCATGAGCTTGCATAAAATATCTGTTTTCAGTAAACAAATAAATTTTTTTTAATTTAATATGTATATGCAATTTTTTGTAATACAAAAGAAAGAATAAATATACCCACACAACCGTTTGGTGGAGAAGGAATTATTGGTGTGTGCTGATGTGTGTAGGGCATAAAAATACTGTTAAGAGACCCAACGAGTTAACTATGTCGTCCGTCTGGCTGGTTCTGTATCGATGTAAACTTTGTACGTAAAGTATAGGGAATTTTGGAAAAAATTTGTTAAAAGTTAATACATTTTTCTTTTACATCCTCTGGTCAAATCAGGTGCAGCTTGGTATTCGGCAGAATTTAAAATGGACAGATTTCTTGTGATTGGGCTGCTTAGAGAAACTACTTGGTACCACTGGAATCAGTTACCCTCGAGAGGACTGTTTCGGTCTGGCTATTGGTTGGAGCGGTTCGGGCAAAACATTTTCTTTGTTTTTTAAGTGATTCAGACTCTGCGACATGTCGAATAGAACTATGTCATGAAACAGAAGATTGGTAACAAAGGGTGATGCTTGCGTGGTAAACAATATTTTGATGTTGCTCTTTAATATGATTCGGATATTTTTTTGTGTATCTGTTCACATCAGTGAACAATTAAACAATCCAATCGCAACATCCACTGTTTTGGTTACATTTGTCTTTTGTCATCATTCGAAAGGTCTGTCTTGTAAGGAAGAAACTTAAAATAAATTGAAACTATATAATAAATGCATAAACCTACTTAAGAAACTTAACCTAAAAATCAGTGCTTTTATTTACCTAATAAACACATAAATATACGTATGTATATATTGAGCTTCCCCTTAAAAATTAAAGAAAGGTTTGTTGAGTATATACAATCAAAAGAATAATCAATCCATCCGTACTCAAATCAATCCGAAGCGGTATTAATAGTACGGTGAGTACGGATTTTCTTGAATAAAGTACAGAAAGATTGATTCAAGTACGGATTTTTAATCCGAAAATACTTAAATTATCCATATTCAATCTCGTTTTCGTACTTGAAATAATCCGAAAATGAGATTGATTTAAGCAAAACTAAGATTGAATCAATCTAAAAATGCGCTTCATTCAAAAATTATAAAATGGTTTTAATCCGAAAATGAGATTGATGTAAGTAAAACAAAGATTGAATCAATCTCAAATTGGCGAGAGAGGAAGAGAACATGCTGTAATTCTCTCCCCTCCTACCAATAAACTAACACTTTCTGAAAGAAAACTTTCATAGTGTGAATTCAGACTTACTGTATTTCAAAAAAAATACACACCGAATTTTAGCCATGTTTGTGATAAAAGCGATTTGTTCATGTAAGTTATCTGATTCTTTACAGTTTTAACGATTTATAATAAAAAGTAGACTTTGTTATCATGACGCTGTAAGCAAATTTTTGCGAATTTCCGCTAGTTATCAATTTTTTACCGAATTTTTGCCATTCCTGATTGTTTTAGGGACTTTTAATCAATTTTATGGCTTGTTTGAAATATTAAGAATTTTCGCGGAATTTCGCTATTTTTGGAATTTTTTAACCCATTAACGATTTCAAATAAATTTTAGTGTTTGAAGGAGATGAAAACGTTCACTTTGTAATTTTACTCTCAGATTGGCACTACCAACGAAAAGTTTAATCTTTGTTTTACTGGATTTAAGAATTTTATACTTTTTATTTATTTCGGGATTGATTTTCGAAGTTATCCCATTTAGGATTGTTTTGAGTTCGTTTTAGTGTTATTCGTACTTGAATTTTTTAATACAACTCGTGTTTAAAGTAAGTATAAAAAACTTAATTTATCTTGAATGTGTCTCTTTCTGTGTAGGGCCTATTTCACCAATTCTTTTTAAACATCAATTTTTGTTTTAAATTTGTTGTTCATGTCAAATCAAAATAAAATTATATGATAATCTGTATTAAAATATGATTTTATAGTTTAATAGAATTGGTAAAATGGGCTCTTTAAACGGCAAATTGTAACTTGCAACAAAAAACTTAACGTGTTGACGTATACGAGTTTTCGAAGGGACACCACAAGAAAATAAGAATATATTGTTGCAGAAACATGTCCCTAAGTCAGAATCAGCTAATTAGCACCCAAAATAGCGGGAAGGAAGATCTTTATAAAAGTCAGAAAAGGTCAAAGAAAAATCCGAAAGTCTTGCAAGTAGCTTGAGTGTTTTCACAGTCAGTTGTAAGTTCATTTTGCAAATGTTCTCGAAGCGAAAACATCTTATTAAAATGGTTTGTTTTTCGGTTTAATGCCCGTAATTTCTACAAAAAGAAATCTAGCTGTTCATGAAAATCAATGGTGTAAAAGCAGCCATATTTTAAAGGAAAACTGAAGGTAAAAACACGCAGGCAAAATAAACGTTGAAATAGCCCAGTAAAAACTTCGCTTACTTTTTCAAAATTAATAGCTTCTTTAACTCATTATTTAGTAGCTTTCTTCTATAAGTACATCTAAAACAATTTCTATAACTACTTTCTTCTGGATGTATTAATGTAAAAAAATAATGACTTACTTTTGAATGCGTTAATATTGGGACTTCCCATGTAAAATTCATTGGTTCTTTCAGTAGAATTGCAAGTAGTGCTCTTATGTTTTTCTGATTACTTAACACATTGTTTTGTAGGCGAAGTTTTCACTGGGAGGTAAATATAACTGTTACGTACGAACACGACCTGCTTTCTTTTTGTAAAAATTACCATGTTAAAAACATTAAAATTTTTTAACAAAATAAATTTAATAATTTCTTCTTTATTTAATTTTCGGTCCATCTTGATGAAAGAATTATGTTTATTTCATAAAAAATTTGACTCCAGTATTGCCGTAGTGGCGATATCATAATATTTCTGAAAACTATTTTGATTAACAATTTTTTTTTTCAAAATGCTTAAAATTTTTGATTAATATTGCCATTGAGATGCGTTGTTGTATAGTTGTGCTTTTTTTATTTGTTATTTTTTATAAATACACATAAAATCTCGCTATAAACATAACTTTTATATTATTAAGTACATACTAGTAAATTGATGCAAAAGTCATCCACGGTAACACTGTTTACTTGCTGCAAGTGTCAAAAATTTACTTGCAAGCAAATTCTCTTGCAAGTTGGGCTGCAAGTACGAAAAATGTGATGGCGTTAGTGAAAAAGTGTGAGTGTAATGAGTTTTACGAACTTGCACTTGCAAGTGTAAACTTCTAGGTTACCGTCCAGAAAATAGCTTTTCAGGCCAATAATTCCTTGTAAATGTTGGTATTAATATACAATTTGGCAACTTACAAAAATAACAGCTTCTATCCCATGTTCAAATTTTGTGCCGGGAGGGCCAGAATTGCCTTTAGGTCCCATATAAAATCCCTCTCTAAAACAACTTAAAGATGAAAAATCTTAAAGAAATCTTAACCTTAACCGTACCAATACCCACCCGGGTGACAACTTCGGTATTAGAAAACAATGTAAATGAAAACCGTAATAACAGTTTTTTGGTTAAGCGGACCTACGATTGGCGATGGGTCCCCAACAGGGTACAATCTTAAAAATTGGTCTATTGTGGATTGACCGACTTAACTTCCATAATTGCTTTTACTTTATTTTGAATTGTTTATGCATATGGAAAAATGTATCTCCAAGGTGCACATTTGTTTTATAACTATTTTCAATATTCAATTTTCAGTATTTTTTTGCTTAACGTTGCTGAAAGCTGATTGTTTAATAACTTTTGAAAGCACTTAAAGATAATCTTCTTATACAAAAAATCCTTTTCAAACTATTTTATTTATACGTGTAACAAAAATTAAAGTTGTTTACTTTTCTTTTTCATTTTTGGCGTTTCATGGCCATTTAAAATGCATCCATATTGCCAAACTTTTAAGCAAAGAATATGAAGAAGTATTAAAGATTCTTGCGTTAAAAATTATTTATTTGAGGTAGTTAAGAATAATTTCATGAAATTACATTTAGAAAGTTGGACTGCAGTAAAATTTTTAAAAATACTTTAATTTTTTTTAGAAAGTTTGATTTAATATTTATGCATACTACTGTAATAAAATACAGTTTGTTTTTAAGATTTTAATCTTGTAGAGTTGTTATGAAATCTCTTGAATAAACCATATTAAACTTCTGTTTTGTAACATTAAAAAAGCAAGAAACTTTTTCCACACACAAGTGCCTTTTTCTTTTTTTTTTGTTGAAATAAAATTGTTCTTAAAACTCATACACATAGTTGCTATTACTTGTACATGTCATTTTGTAAGTGCATATTTATGTATTTTTTTTAGATTTAACAATAGTATACATTTTTTATTAATATTTTTTAAGGAACTACATAATTTAATAGCAGGAATTATATAAACTATTGTTCGCCTAATGCAGGGCTGCCAGACTTGGGGATTTTATGCAATCAAAAAGGAAAAAGAATGTCATATGGGGATTGGGGATTTAATAAAAATAATCGGGGATTTTCTGGGGATTTTACACATTTTAAATATATTTTCCTTTCTTTTATTGTTTAGGCTTATTGTTCTTTGGTTCGGATATAAAATATGAAAAAAGTATCAAAGCTTTTATCTTACTATTATCAACAACTTATAAAGGGTCCTAATTAATATTAATATTTTTGATATGTGTGTAAAAGGTACCTAATAAACTTATGTTATTGTTCTTGAGTGAGTGTTTTAAATAAGAAGAATCTAAGACCGTTGACAAAACATAAAATTTTTGATGTTTTAAAGACAAGCAAATATGTCTTCCCCAAAAATAAGTAAATACAAAACACATTATAATAAAGTTTGGGAAATATGTATTTTTATTGTTGATTTTAAGGATGGGTAAACCCGATTCTTATAAAATGACTCATTCTTCAAAAACAGCATATTGTTCTGCTTGTAATTCCTCACTGGAATCGTATAAAAAGGATTTAAAAAACATGCCGAAACCAGTCGCTATAAACAAAATAAAATTAATTTTTTTTTCTCAACATTTTTATGTGGGGATTTTTGGGGATTTCTTATTAAAATTTTTCCAATTTTTTTTAAAACATTTTAAATTTGGTCGGAAAAAAAGCAATAAGAAAACATTAACTTTTTAAGGTTATTTTTTGTAATTTTTTGATTTTTGGGGCTTTTTTTAATTTTTTTGGGGACAAGGAAAAATATTCGACCATAAATTTTCGATCGAGCGATTTGCCGAGAGAGCAACCTCCGGTTCATATTTTATCTTCAACGTGATTTAATTTAATTTTGTATGTTCAATATAAAAAATATCAGAAATTAGCATTAAAAAAACAAAAAAGTATCAAAAAGTCTACGTCTAATATTTACGAAAATTATATCAGAGAATGACAAAAGTACCATTTTAAGTACTCATAGTATGAGTGTTGAAAAAGTATGTATGAATGTGAATTATAGCGATTAAAGCACACATCATACTTAACATATTCATCCTTTTTGCGTGTAGCACAAGTGGTTGAATGTTAAAGTTGAATTGAGTATCAGTTGCAACCACACCTCTAAGTATAAAGTGCCCCGGTAGGCTACTGATAGTGAGCTAGTCTATTAGTGCCGGGGTTGCGGGTTCGATTCCCGCCAGAGACTCTGGTTTATTTCCCGTAGACAAGCGTAGAGCTTCGCGGGATAAGATTAGGTAGTTAAAAAAAAATTGTGTCAAAACCGACGGTCCGGCAAGGCTGTCAGCTGTTAAATATCTGTAATCTGAAGTGTCATTTATTCAGTGAAACTCTCCACATTTAAAAAAATGGATTTCTTACCAACCGAGGAACGCGTAAAAAAGTTTCTATAAAATTGTTACTAAAAAAAAAAAATATCGAGCCATAAGCGCAAATAGATCTTAAGAGACATCAATTTAAATTTTCGTTTTTTTTTTAATAAATGAATTTAATTGCAACACTTGCATCAGATTTTAAAATGTCCTGGTCACATAATGTACCGTTACGATTTTATAGCAACAACAATTTTAGCTTAAGCGACAAACTCTATACAAATTTTTTTTGAAATAAAATAAAAAAACCTTCTCCCATCAAATTGTGTTATTGTTGCTTAAGCTTTTTTGCGACAAAGGCATGTTATCCCTTTTAAATGTTTTGAAATTTTGAACAAATTTTGATGTATTTAAAACAAGTTTGTTCAAATTTTATGAATTTAAAAATTCATAAAATTTTATATTTTCATGTTAAAAAGTTATAATGTTTTGATTTTTTACTACGCATATTTTTGTTTGTTTTTTAATGTGTTTTTAATTGTTGAGTACACCGTGTTATCTCCTTAACGCACACGTTCCTTAAACGGACACCTTCTTTCGCCGGGCACTTGTCCTGTCAGCGTTCCATAAGAAAAGCATTGATTTCTTTAAAGAGGACACATTTTAATGGTCTCTTCGGTGACCTACCATTATAAATTCTACTGTATTTACATTTCGTCGGCTTAATATGCAATATGCTAACTCCGTTTTAACAAATTTTACAGGAGAGACAAAAAACTTTTAAATTTTTTCTATGTGCTGCTTGAAAAGAAAACCAAAAACATAGTTGGTTTTACACACTTCAAGACTTAAATTGAAGAAAACTACATGCTGGTCGACGAGGCATATCTTTCCATACCACACGGCATCAAAATCTCAATTTACTTAAAATGTGGATTTATCAGGTTTGCATATTAAACCGATGATTTATTTCACAACAAATTAAATGAAATGAGTAGAGTAGTAAAACTATAAGTATAATTTATCAGAATTATTTTTCCGAAATTAATTTCTATGCCATACATGTTTGATTAGTGTAAAAAGAAAATTAAAAGTTTTGGAGTATTAAATATGGAGCTACCGTTTGTAAGCTTTTATTGCCTAAAAGCTTCTCTTGGGTTATTTACTTTGTGCAGATTAACCGTTGTAAATCGGTTAAAATCCTTTTTCAAATTTTCAAAGACTAATTCGATTAGTATTTTAAAAAAATTTAAGATCATTGTTTTAGTTCCATTTTCATACATTTTTAGCTGTCTTAAAATTTGAAAACTGATCTTTAAAGCATTTGAGTTCAGACCGATTTCGATTAATTGTATACAAATTTCCAATATCTTTTAAATATGTCAATTCAATAGTATTTATCACCTCCAATACATTTTACTTTCATATAATTTTACGGTCTAGTTTTTAGATTTATGTACTACAAAAATATTACAAAAGCAAATAAGAAAATATTTCGAAATAGGATTAAATAAAAACCGAAATAATGCCTGAACTTCACACACTGTGCAGTTACAAGAGCAGCAAGCATTTGTGGAAAAGTGTGAGTATATATGTAAGTACAAACGATGCTGTGCAGCAAGTTGCAATACAAAATGTGTGGTCAAGTTTACACGAAATTGAAGAACAACAAAACTGCTCTACTTATTGTAAAGCCAAGTAAGAGCATGAAAAATTTAATATAATCCAAAAACAAAAACCACCTCAAAATAATGTTAAAACTGTTTCATAAACAATGTGGCGCCACGATTTGATAGCCTGGTTTATGTTTTATTTTTTTTAGTAACAATAACACAAAAAAACGAACAATAATAAAATAAGAACATGCAGTAGAGAATCCAAAGAAAAGCTATACAAAAATGTTATTAAATATTCTAGTCTTCATTTTGACGACTTTCATTAGGCCTCAGCTTTAACAGAAAAGGTCGAGTTTGAACAGTGGATTATAATTATTTTATAAAATGTCTTCAACTATTTAACCATTTAACATATTTAGTGTAGGGTACAATTCAGCATAAGGTCACTTCTTAAGAACATCACATGCATACGTACAAATATTTTTAAATGGTAGTCCTTATGTCTTCTATATTTTTACAGTTAGAGTTTTGCCAGTCAATTCATAAGAATGCGTCTGTTAAGCCGCAAAAAAGAAAAAGCTTTTATTTAAGGGAATGTACCAAAGTAGATAAAGTAGATAATAGTAATGGTTATATGATGATAACAACTAGAGCGTATAAGTAATTTTTAACTACATGTTAAAAAAATAGAGAAGAATTTAAAAAAGGATTTGCGTTTACTCGCAATTACGATTTAAAAAAACAACTTAAATTGATATTTAGGATTAAACGCAATTTTAATGATTTCGCATATTAATTTAAAACGACAATATAGGAAATATTTAAGCCAAAAGAAGGGCCTTTAGTACCGCTTCACACACGTCAAATTTGACTCGTCAAGTCTTGAGTTTTTAGGAGAGAGGGGAAAAGAAATGGCATTCTCTTTTCCATTCTCTCCTAAAAGCTCAAGGCTTGATCGGCAGTTATTAGGACTATTAAATCAAAAAATTACGTTACATTATATAATTATATATATATTATGTCCTGTGGTTCCTAGTAGGAACAAAGGACCGCATTATATAATTAATTAGGTTTAAAAATTTCGTAAAAGTATTTCGCTTGCTAGAACTGATAGCTGTTTCTTTAGTAATTTGAAACGCTGATCGCGAATATACTTTTCGTTTTTTTCACCAAGAATAAGAATACTATTTTCACAAATCAAGTGAACGTGTAGTAAAATTTATATGGAAAAGTGCCGGTGCACACACGTCAAGTCAAACTTGTCAAGTCTTAAGTGGTAAAGAGAGAGGGGAAAAGAAATGGCATTCTCTTTTCCCTTGTCTCGCCTTGATGAGTTAAACTTGATGTGTGTAAACCGGCACAAACACTCAAAAAACTGAGTGCTTTTCATATAAGTTTTAAAACACGTTCAATCACTTGTGTTGGGAAACAACACATAAATTTATTTGTGGTTAATCGAACTGTTTATGGTTTAATCCAAATTTGATTTGATTTTAAATCATCATATTTAATTTTCATTAAATTATTTTAATGAAGGAAGAAATTTTACAACACGAAATGAATTAAATTTATAATTTCATTTTATTCTTGGCTGAAAGGGGGGTTAAAACCGGGACGAGTTTACAGCTGTTTCGAGAACAAATGCGTTCTTATCATCAGAGTTCTTTGCAGTTTTATCCTTACCGGCAAAGTGACGGCTGTCAAAAATAAACTTTTTAAGCAGTGGTATTTTTGTGGATCGAAATTTGCTGTTGTACATGTCTTTTTGTACTTTTGTGAAGAATTTTTCTTGAATACCCAAGTTTGATTTTGTGTTTTTTTTCCTTATTGTATTTTTTCTGTTGACCTTTTCTTGTACAACTTGAAGAGCAAATGTAATCATATAGACCTCGTGCCATAGCCATACAACAAACACCAAAATAATATTGGTTAAAAGATGGATGCATGAGGATAAGTGTGTGGCACGGTAGACCAGCTGGGTAAAGTGTATTTAGGAACTTCATAGTATAGAGTATCGACAAAGTTGTATCCGTATTCTGCTCCTGGTCGCTGTTAGGTTTTCGAATTTAACGTTCGCCCAGTCAGTCCGTGGATTAACTGTGGATTGTGGTGAAGTCACTTTCCCATCGGTTTTTGGATATTCTCCGCTTTCAATTTAAAGGAGGAAATCGGCAAATCTTCCAACGTAAACGTTACCCATCAATTACAATCGCATGTTTTCGTAAGGTAGAGTTATTCTATTTTACAAATGGTTTAAGATTTGACGTCTCAATGCGATCCTTTATTTTGCCAGCTCGAGTTCCTTTCGGCACAACTGGCAAAGTCTATTGGAAGCCTCCAGCTAACAAAAGCATAACTTCACACATCATGGCATCGTACCCTCTGACATCTTTTAAAGTTCTGGTTACCGCTTCGAAACTATATTTATTTGTCGTTAAGTGGAGCGTGAGCTGTCTTTCTTCCCTCTAACAGTGTTGCCGCTATTCCTGACAATGCGAAGGCTAAGGCGATTCCACTTTTTCTCATTACTTTTGCTCATAGTAAATTGATAATGAAGGTTATGTCAGTGCCACCAGGTGCATCCAAAAAATATATTATTTCACTTTCTTTCTCGATATTGGCAAAAATATGCTGATAATGTAATTTTGTTCATTCGATAGTAACTCTTCATAAGATGTCGTCAATTCTTTCAGATTACTTAAGTCATAATTGGTCTCCCTCAGATATTCTTGATTACCGAAATTTGGTACAAATTTTTTTGCATTTTTTGTTGAGCTCTAACCTGAAATTATCCCTCCAGTTGCCATTTAATTGTCATTACTGTAAATAGCTCTCACAGATTCAGAGGAGAATCGCGCAACTCAGCTTCCTATAAAGTATGATTTCGGTCTTTTAACCTCATGGACCAGCAGGAGTAGATGGCAACATTTCATGTGTTTAGGATGAAAGGTATCGACTCTTCCCAGATCGTGTTCCTTTTCATTCAAGGCAATATGTGCCAATTAAAGCGGGAAACTAATTTTGCCAGGAATGAGAACTAGGCATTTATTTTTCATCGCCGTTAATCCCAAAATTGTAAAATTCATTGCGGAAAATGAATTATATCTGGAATTAGACCAAGCTAGATCGATCCGAATCTCAGAATTTCAAAAAAGTACCAAAACATATTGTTTTTAGTACCAAAACATGCATGCTTTAAAAAAAAACTATTAGATTTAAATTTTTTATCTATCTTTAACACTTTAGAAGATAAATTATGTAAAAAAATGTACCAAATACATATGTTTACCCGTTTTACCCCTTAAAACTACAATAATCAAAGAAGTATAAAGTACGCATCAGCTTTTTTGTGATGGTATTCAAAAGCGAATATATGCATTTCGAATTTTGATTCCATCTATCTTAATTTTAATATTAAGTTACAGATTTTAGTCGTTTTTTGCACAACTGCTTAAGCTAGCTTATGTACATTATGGTTGGGCCTTTGGAAGTCAAACAATGATTAATTTTAAAAACAACATAAATATTAATAAAAGCGAACCCGATGAATATATGGTACGCGCCAGTAACATCGAATGGTGTTGTGTGACAATCGACGATCATTTGAAAACTTGAAAAACACATTATCTGACATTGTAATAGACATTGGTTCCAATAAAAGTCAATAAAAATTATTAGTTTGTGTTTTTGTGTGCGTATTTTTAAGTTTTTTTCGCCATATTTCCGTGCTTCCCCTTTTAATGACTTTCTTGTTATTTTTAAATCAATATTTACGTTACTATTTATTGCAATATAAATGCTTTTTATATTTCATATTTTCCTATTTTAGTGTTAAAATAAAACTCTTCTTCTTTTAAATAAACTTTGGCAAATATCGTTTTTTGAATTGAGTAAACACTTCTGTTTGTTTTTCATTTTGGCATTTTGTAAAAAACATCACGTTTTTTATTGCCAATTATTATCGAATCCCATCAATTTAAATAACAATCAATTTCTTTTAATACTCAATTGTTGCAGTGAATCTTCTGGTTTTTGTTTACAATTCAAACTACAATCGTCTTTTTAAGCCACAATTGTAGATTTTTCTATTATATTTATTTGTAAACAATTCTGAGTGCATACGTGTAATTCTGCGAAGTGAAGAGCGAAGGGGCCTTTTTAAGACCAGAAAGTGAAAATAAGTTCTTAAAAAATATTCAGTTTAAATATTTACTGGCGTATTCATTAAAATATTTTTAATTTAATAAAGGTTTAAAAAACGAATTTTTTATGAAAATTCTACTTAACAAACATTTGTTTAATTTAATAATCGTTTTTGAATGCGGGGGTTAGTTAGTCTTTCTATTTGACAATTCATATATGTACTCAAACTTGTTGTTAAAACAGAGAATACACAATTATATACTCATTTTTTAACAGAATTTTGAATGTTCTTTTGGTGTACGAGTTTTGCTTAAAGCTACTGTAAATTTTTATTTTGAAAACTGAATTAATTTTTTGTTCTAGTAATTCTTAAAGTTATTCTATAAATGTAAAAGCTTGTATATTTAGATTTGTTAGTTTGTGGCTCAATCATGCGAAAACCGCATGATGGATTTGAATGGATTTGGCATATAGTCCAGATTTAAATGTAGGGTCCTTTTTAAGAGTTAAGTCGGGGAACAAATTGGTACTTAGGTACAATTTTTCTTTTTGAATATGATATGATCTTAACGCAACGCCAAAAGTTACATTGAAAGCAAAAACAAAATCAAAAATATTTTATAGTTCCGTTCTTGCTTTCTACAAAAATTCATATTGAATTTTTAAACTTCAAAAGCTGCATACTTGTGGCCTTTAAAATTTTGAAACGCAATATGAATTTTTGTAGAAATAACAACAAAATTATTAAATATTTTTGACTTTGGTTTTGCTCTTAATGTAATTTTTGGCGTTGCGTTACGTTAGAGATAATTTTTCGTTTAGTTTGATGTACACACAGATTATAACCTACATTTACAAAATTTGATACACAGAGATTAAAATAAAGGTTACTAGTTGGTTTGTACTTTTAAAGCGGTAAAAACGAGATAATATTGGCAGTTTTTCTCTTTTCGATAAATTGTTTATACATGCAGAATAAAGTCTACTTAAACATGCAGTAAAGCTGGCACTCTTGGTACTCTTTTACCTTTGGTACTTTTTCCTTTTTCGAAAAATTTGGTATAGAAATAGCATATGGCCCAGATTAAAATGTAGAATTTACATCTGGTCCATATCTAAAAGCCCCTTACTTTTCATATGGACATTTGAATGTCTGTTGCTTGAGAATATCGATTGCTCCTTACAGTGCAACTTCGATAGTCTGGACATGCGCCATTCTGGCCACTCCAAAAAATTCGGACGCTTCTACATTTCGGACAATTTAAAATTTTTACCTCTACAATTTGGACAATTTTTTTTTTATGCAAGACAAAAATTAATAGCCATTGTTTAATCGTTTTTACCTCACATGTTGTGTTATTCACACGTTGATTCACATTTTTCCCTTTCATTACTTCAGTTTCGGTTCTTGTCGCGTTTGTCTAATTTCGTCCCACGTTCAACGTTTTTAAATTATAAATGAAAACATACAACCCTAACTTTAAAGGAAAAGTGTGACATTTAACAAAGTCTCGATGAGGGAAAGACTATTATGCAGGTTGTCGAAAAATTATATGTTCCTGAATCAACTATTTGCGACATTAATAAATATAAGGGAAAGATACGAAAAATTTATTTCGAATACCTTTAATGGGCCCGGTAAAATTTGAACCACAATAATGTATTACACGTTATCTAAAAGTTTATGGTGGCAAAGTTTCCTAAAGAGCAAATTCATATTTTAATTTACTTAGATTATTTCAATTTTAAATTTTCCCTTCTTAAGCCCATACAACTCTATAATTCAAACGAGCCTTAAACTAGATGTGTCCGGATTTTCGAAGTTACACTGTAGTTATAATTAGGGCTGCAATTTCATTGCAAATACATTTTTTTTGTCAATATTCTAAGAACGATGTCGACCAATTATCTTTGTGAATCAATAAATTTGCGTTAATGGCATCGATTTGTTTTTATTTATTCTTTGGAGCTCTGCTTACAATAAAAGATTATCAAGATTTCGACACAAAAGGTCCTTATATTTTTAACCGATGCAGCACTTAACACGGTTTAGGCTTCCAATGGGCTTAAAATATTTTCTCCAAAATTGTTACAAGTGGCTTGCTTAGCACATGCGTTACACCGCTTTGCAGAGGAAATTAGAAACCAACTCGATAATAATGCAATAAGATGTATCCCTTGGTTTGCCTTCCACAGCAGCCGGTATTACCAAGTTGGGGACCCTGGCTAGATGCTTCAAATTTACAAACATTCAACAAACTTTGAGCAATTAAAGAATGTAGTTGAAGAGCTAATTGATGATTATGCAATTACAAAATAAAAGGAATATTAAAATAAAATAACATCAGAAGACAACTAGGATATATTTGTGAAACAATAACTAAATTGAAGGTATTTTAAAATTAACAATGTGGAAGGAAAGATTGTCCGACGAATCAAAAAAAAAATTTAAAACGTTTTGCAAAACCATTAAGAATTTCAAAAAAATTTATAAACATCTAATATTTTTGATCTGACCTGAAATCAAAGTGGGATCTGAAAATGCATCCTTTAAGTATTCTCCTTTAATTTCGTAAAGATGTTGAGAGATAATTTTCTATTTACAAATGTTCTTTCAGTCCGAACAGACAAAGTTTTACTTTTGATAATAAAAAACTAATTTGTATAAACAAACAAAAACTAAGTAAAGATATTTTCAAAGGCCTTAAGATAATTCTAGAAATTGTATACATATCACTTAGATTTGTTCTTTATAAAAAAAAACCAAGCAGATTCACAAAGTTAAACATTCATAACAAATTTGTTTGGAATCATGGTCATCGTTACACTTGATATCATGTTGACTTTTGTTTTCTCTCAATTTTTTTAAAATTTTTTTCTAAGCAAATTGATTTGTGAAAAAATAACGAAAATATAGAGAAGAAAATGAAACAAGTAAATAAAACAAGCATTGAATGCAACAATTTTAATCGAATTCTATAAAAGCCGTGATTGGCTTGTAGCCAATTTAAATACTCGTACACAGATATTGTATAATGACTTTAAATTTAAAAAAAGGACAAAGTAATATATTAAATATTTTTATCATGTTAGAACATTACAATCCTTGTTTTATTGCGTGCATACATACATATATAAGTATGTATGTATACGAGTATGTTAGTGAATTTAAAACACAGTGAAACTAAAAATTTCAAATACAAAGAAACCCTTTTTTTAATCATTTGTTTTAAAAATGAAGGGGGCTAAACCCTTAAATATTTTATGTTTGTGATTGCACATGGGTTTCAAATAGGGTACAGTTTAAAGAATATATATGTTAATACTGTGCTGTATGTATGCTTGACTGACATAACTTTCTAACTGTTGTTTATACCCTCTACCGCAGGTGTCATTCGTTGGTAATGTCTACAATATTAATCGTAGTCTCTATAAAGTATATATTTCTGGATCCTTATGAGAAGCGTATTGGATTTAACGTCTGTCTGTTGAAAAGGGTTTACCAAAGACCCCAGAAATTATGGGGATTAGATTGTTTTTATGCCACATTTGCAAAGCTCAATGTTCCTATTGAAATTCAGCCTAACTGCATCTAATTTTACCCACAGCTCAAAAAGTTTTTGTTTTTGAATAAGTGGACGTGGCGGTGCCATGAAATAAGTCCCCGATTTTTGGGGCTTTTTTTCATATGAAATAAATTACCAATTTTAAAAATGAAATAAACACCCAACGGAATGAAATTATGCCCCAATGTTTAGGGACCTATTTCATATGAAATAAAACACAATTGCTAAAATGAGTTAAGACACATTTGATTAAAATTGATTTCAATTAAAAAAAAAAAAAAATTGTGATATTAATTAAAAAATTAATTAAATTTGCACTAGTAAACAAATTAATTGTATCAATTCACTTGATTTAAAGCAAAATTCACTTGATTAAACGTTTAATACACTGGATTAAATTTTTAATTAAAACTGATTTTATTTTTTGGATTAATGCTTGAATTGGTGACAAATGTCGGAGAATTTTTTCAGTTTATGGTATAACCAACACCGGCTTCGCAAACTAAATTTGCTCTGCATAACCGGTCTTCGGCTGGGAACAAAGATTTCCACCTCTATGGTGTAACAAACCCCGGCTACACTAAATAAGCATCTCCGTGTAGCCGACCTTTGGCCAGGCGCAAGGAATTTCTTGTCTATGGTACAGTGTTGCCAAAACTTGAAGACCAAAAATGGCTAAATTTACGGGAAAAAATGGCTAAAAAATGGCTAAAAATGGGCTAAAAGCTTTTTTAAATAAAAACACATTAAAATTCAATAACACAGCAGAAATAATTCATTTAAAGTTGTTTACGATGAAATTGTTAGTTAAGATCAATTTCTTAAATAAGAATAAACGTTATTTAATATTCTGAAAGATATTTAAAAAATAAAATCATCGATAAATGTTATGTCGTTATTGTTCATATCATAGGAATCACTCGTGCCTATTAGTTTTAAAAAATTTGAAGGTAAATAGTAATCACGACAACATTTACCCAACCTTTTGATTCCAGATCTACAATAAAAAACAAGTAAGAAAATATAGTCGGTCAACCCCGACTATATGATACCCTACACCTCATTAGAACCTGTGTACCAAATTTTATTAAATGATCTGCAAATTTGCGATATGTACTTTACGCACAAGGTTTACATGGACGTCCAGCCAGCCAAACAAACATCGTTAATTCGATTCAGAAAGTGGTTCTGAGTCAATCGGTTTACGAAAAGGTGGGCTTAGGACCAATATTTTAAGGTGTTACAAACATCAGCACAAACGCATAGTACCCTCTCCACTATTGTGGTGTTGGTATAAATATTTCATTAATACACTGAGAAAATTAAATCGTAAAATCAAAGAAAATACACTTTGTTGCAAAGACTTTTATTGGTCAGATTGTGCCCAAAGACAAAACATCTTTACCGGAAAGGCGCAAAGATCTTTAGATTCCCATGAAATACATACTTAAAATCAAAGACTTAAAATCTTGTGGCAAGGATGTACGTCTTTGGAAACACATGAAACAAGTCCTTAAACTAAGGAAAAAGTATTTTGGCACAAAGACTTTCATTCGTTAGTCTTAAAACTTAAATTTTTGATTTTAAGTACAATTTTCATTGTAGCAAAGACGTAATATGAACATTATTACAAAGAAACGCAATTAAATTCATCGAAATAATTCTTTGAAATACTAAAGACTGATATGTAGAAACAAAGGCAATTTTTTTTGAAATCTGCTATAGAAATGTGTTAAAAAATTAAAATTTTTCTGCATTTTCAAAAGATTTTGTTATTCGTGCTTTATTCCCAGTTTTTATTATTGATAAAAACACTTGAAATTTATTGTTGATGGAATAAGCTATTCCTATGCGCATTTCACTGGTTGCTTAGGCCAGATCATCAGGAAACTTCATCCATAAAGATTTTAGAAAAACTAAAGATATTAAACCAAATAAAACTGTTAAACGTATAAGAATTATAGCAACAGTTCTACTTGTAATAATATCAAAGTTTAAACAAAACAACATATACAATAAACAGTGGCTTCATCTCATCTTACATTCCCCACTACAATTAGTTGAAATTCTCTCAACATTAAATATTTAATGAAACCAAACACAGCATTTTTATACAATTTTTTTATTTCAGTTTAATGTAATAAAAATAAAAAATAGTTCATATACAGCGTAACTTTACTTTAATTATTAAAAAAAAAGACAAAGACAAGGCGCACATGCACAATTGAGCGTTCCGTTCCTATCGATTGACTTACAATTATTAATGACAACCACGAAAACAATTCTTTTTATTTTTTACAATTATTGTAATCAATCGGCTACACTTGTTTCGTTATGCATTCGTATACAAATTTAACTTTAAAGACTAAATTCTTTAAAGATACAGACTTTATCTTTATTTTTTTTAAACCGCTCTTGTTTACCGTTGCAAGCTAACATGTGTGAACAAGCAAACATGGTCACTTATGCATTGAAGACAAAATTCTTTAAAGTTACAGACTTTGTCTTTGTAGCAAGGATGCTTAGCTTAAAAAAAACAAAGAAAAGTCTTTAATTTTAAATACGTTTTTCAACCCTTCTTAGCAAAGAAATTAATCGTTGCAGCAAATATTTTATCTTTACGGAAAAGATAATTTCTTTGATTAAGCTTCAAAGAATTTTAGTCGTTTGTGTTGAAGACGTACCATTTGCTTGTTTAAAGAATAAATCATTGATGCAAGGATTTTTTCCTTCTAACAAAGATATTTTCGTTGCAATTTTACAAAGACTTTTATTCTTTGATTTTAAAGCTTTTAATTTTCTCAGTGTAAAATCGAATTAACGGTTGCTAAATGTAACCTATTTCTGAAATTACTTTTAACGATGTTTACTTCAGCATTAGACCATGGAAGTGAGAGCAACTTTATAGTAAATTCTGAAATTTCTAAAAAAAAATTGTTGCCACCAGCATCTCTTTATTGAAATACTTGCAACCAGAAAGAAATACCGATGTTTGTGTTGATCCGTTTTATAATTTAATAAAACTGTTCCTTTATTTTAAAAGATGTTTCATCATCATCGTTTATAGCGATTTTCAACATTTGTAAAAGTTGTGATTTGAATTAAAGCCGTTTTAATTATTTAAAATGTTTATTTTGCTTTTATATATTTTTATAATAAAATAAAAATTATTCTTTTAAAAGAAAAACGGCAAGAAAAATTTTATGGCTAAACCAGTTTAAAAATGGCAAAAAAAATGGCTAATGGCTAAATGCATTTTTTAATGGCTAAACAGGGTGAAAAATGGCTAAATCTAGCCACTAAATGGCTAAATTGGCAACACAGCTATGGATTTTTTTAGTTAGTGTTTTAAGATTTCTATTCCAATACTTGTGTCAAAATTTATAGTTTTTTTTAAAATAATTCAGAGTTTTAAATTTACTTAGTTATAATTAAACGTATAAAAATTTATTTTTCTATTTTACGAAATGAAAGATAAAGAATGACGTAGTTTTTCCTGGAAAAGCCATCAATAATCGAACAATTTTAGGCGATTTATTGTTCGAATAATTTAAAATTGCTTATTTCGATTAAAGGATTAATCGAAGAATTTATACTGATTAATCGAATAATAATAATATCGACCCCTTTGTGCGAAATTATCGTATTTGCCAATTTTTTTGAAATTGAGTTTTTGATGCAATCTTGTTCTACATTCAAAGAGACGTCACCTGACAAAATATTGAAGGCGAATTCCACTTCGTTGCTCCAAAAAGTTAATGTATATTTTCATTTTGATATTGCAAGCAAAGGGGTCGATATGTTGTACTTCTGTTAAATGTACAATTTTTTAAAAGTTTTAAGTCGAATACAACAAACCAAAATTTTGTGTCCGTTGGAATTAAAAAAAAAACAATCATGTTTAGTGAGTAATTATTATTATATTTTCAACACAATTCAATAATTCACTTAGCAAAAGAAACAACGAAAAAGGTATGTTAACTCAAAGATTTATATTAATTTATCGGGTATGTTGTAGAAATAGAAATAAAGAGAAATTGAAATCGAACGATAATTTAAATTCAACTGTTAACTATTTACAAAATGGCCGTAGTTTTTCGTGGTTTTAAGTGTTGTTGCAAAATAGTAGATAAATACTTAAAGAATGAAGTGGATAAAATGGAATATTTTTATGAACTTTCAATACAGGGTCGTTTTTCAATCCACTTCAGTTCGATTTCTAGAACACGCCCGTATTCTGTAACATATTGATTGGTTCATGCGTTTCTCTTTTTATAATGAGTAACAGGTGTCCAAAAAGTTGTTAACGTAAATGTTCTTCAACAACTTCACTAAATTGCCTCTAACACAGCTACTATAGTTAACATAGTACTCGAAGAAGATGCTCCACCAACAAAATTAAAGGTGGCTACAAATGATCCAATTAATAAATTTAATAAACAACATACTTCGATCGATCCTCTAGAGGAAATTATTTGCAGAAGCATAGCAGAGGATGGAGTGTCCGTGAATAGTTTCAAAAAATCCGATGTTATATTGACTCTTAAAATCTTAGTGCCCGAAAGTGAAGCAACAAGTTGGAGCTACAACTTTTATTTCAAAAAATGTTTATTTACTCAAGTACTAATTTCTTCTAAAATTTTCGAAAAAAATCTCGTAATTTATAAAATTTCTGGATTTAAAATTATTCGATTAATTTTAAAATCTTATTCGTTTAAGCGAATAAGTTTAAAATTCCAAATATCGATTAATCGTTTAATCGAACAAAATTTTTACGAAAACAGCGTAGTGGAAAATGAAATTGTTTTTAATTAATTTTATATTAAGGTTTACATATTTATCTAACAAGTGACTTAATATACATTATTGTTTTACTTTATATTTTGTGTTTTACTATATTTTACTTCTGCTTTTTTGGTGTACCTTATTTTCGTTACCGAGACTGAATTTTTAGGGGTTTTATGTTATTTTAATGATTTGTTTATAATTAAAAAATGTGTTAGGAAAAATTTAAAGTGCATATTTTTTCAGTTTAAAGCGCATATTTTTCTATTTTAATTGTATGTTTTACGCGTATAAAACTCGATTTTAACTGCATTAAAATCCGGTCCCTACTTATTAAACATTGAAATTAATTACAACCAGGGCTGTGGCAACAATTTTTTTTAACTTTCCTTCATTTTGTATAAAATCACTAAAAACGGATGAAAATAAATAAAATTCTAAGCTTTTATTTAATTTATTTTTTAATAAAAAAAAATTGCTCGATTAATCGACATTAATTAATCGATTTATTCGATATTTGAAAATCGTCGTTTTAAAATAATTCGAACAAGAGTTTGGTTTTGTTTGAACGATTAATCGAATTATTCTTAATCGGTTGACAACTCTATAAAATATGGAAGAAAGATTTCTGAATTTTATAACAAAATATTTAAAAGTACAATTTATTTTAACTAAAACAAACAAATAAGTTCTTATGAACTGAGAAATCATAAAAAATGTATTTTCAGGAATAACAACGTATGTATGTATATTCCTGTGTCTATTTAAGCGTACGGAAAACTTATTTAATAAATAAATTGTAGAAGTAGTGTTGTTAGGTAATAAACAAAAATAAAAACAAAATTGGTCCAGACTATGGTAATGTTAAGACCGATATAAACAGCGGTTGAAAAAAAAAATTTTGCAACAATAAAAATTCGCAGACGCGGTGACTAAGCCAACCACCGATATGTGGTATATGTAATTTGATTTTGGTTTTTTAAATCTGTAAGAACTATTTTGATTCCAAAATTTTATTCATATCATCATTCATATCCTTGAATGACAATGACCCACATGCATACATATGTATGCAATTTGAGTTTAATAGAAAAGAATAAAGAAATGACTTTGAAATTTGAATGATAAAGAAGAACAACTCAAATTTAAGGAAATCATTTTTTCCTTTTGCGTTTCCTTTTTTTAACATGCTAAAAAAAATGTATCATTTTAAATCCCAATTCTATTGAATTTTTTATGATTTTGAAAAAAGTATTGTATGTTACGAGGGCTGTATGCAAAATGACAGTAAGCAAAAGGACCCAAAAATTGTTCATACACATTTTAGTGATTTTGCATAAGAAATAGAATCCCTTTTTTTGGGGCAACAACGAATGTATGTTGTAAATAAGACAAGCCAGCTGTTTTAAAAAGAAAAGCTTGCCGAAAAATTTAAAATCGGATGATTTACAGAGCAGCACAAATTAAGCTGCTTTATTTTGAAACCGTTCGGGATTTATAATCAACGAGATTCCAGAAGAGGTGTGATATTGTCCGTATCTTTACTTTCAGTTGTTTCCTTTTATATTTATACGGTGCCGTGCAATTAAGCCATTGGAAATAAAGCCATACATGGCCTTATTTCCTATTAAAATTTTTTGTTTTTTAATATAATTCTAATTTATTTGAAAATTGTTTTGTTGTTTTTTCTCTGGGTGTATATATTAAAAATATAACGAAAACACTTTTGGACGCAAGGATTTTCTCCTCTTTGGTATAACAAACACCGGCTTCGCTAACTAAAGCTTCTCTGCATAGCCGGACTTCGGCCGGGCGCGAGGATTTTCTCCTCTGTGGTAAAATAAGTATCGGACTCGCTAACTAAAGCTTCTCGGCACTGACGGCCTTTGGGCGGGCGTAAGAATTTTCTCCTTTATGGTATAACAAGTACCGGTTTCGCTCTGACTTGTTTCTAAACGAAGGCCGGCTATGAAGAGAGGCTTTAGCTAGCGAAGCCGGTCTTTGTTATACCATAGAGCAGAAAATGGACCGATCGCCCGCCGGACGCGCACCCCCCCTCCCTTCCACCTACTGTACCATATTTTTTCAATTTTGGTAATTTGAACCATCACAATTACACTGTTATGGCGTTATTACCACTTTGGTTAGTAAGCGATTATGGTGTTATTGCACTTGGATGGTGGAATTAAGCCAGATGGCTTTATTTCCTATGGCTTTATTGCACGGGCCCTATTTATAATAGCTGTAAAATCCCGGCGCTGCTCGGGATTTTCTTTATACAAAATTAAATACTGGAGAATTTTGTTAAAAAAATTTAAATATCACGACAATCGCGCTAGCTATCGGAAGTTTTATTATTTAAAAATCATTAGTGAAAGTAGACCTTTCCAACGCATGTACTCGTTTGAAAATCGGTTGAGTGGTTCTCTAGTGGCATATGACAACTTATTTTTATGTATATAGATAAAGAAACCATACGATCACTTACATCTTAAAATCTATTTATGCTTAAAGATTTGTTTTAAAATCAAAAAGATATTTAAAAAGTTTTAAAAGGTCAGTTTTATTTGGTTTAATATCTTTAGTTTTTCTAAACCAGTGAAATGCGCATAGGAATAGCTTATCCCATCAACAATAAATTTCAAGTGTTTTTATCAATAATAAAAACTGGGAATTAAGGACGAATAACAAAATCTTTTAAAAAGTTTTAAAAGGTCTTAAAAATTAATCAATTAAAGCACGATATTTCCGAATTTGATGATCATTTTTGCCAGGCAATTAGAAGCAAAATTTTGAAGAATTTCAAAATGCGTAAGGAGTTTATAAATAATTCAAATGTTCATTATTTCCGTGCACATATTAAAAAATGGTGTGTTAATGTGTTCTTAAACTAGAAACTCAAAATCTGATGGGCGTAGCTAATCATATCCAATGTTTTAACTGCCGAAAAGTAGCGGGGACATATAAAGACTTTCTACAAATAAATAAATTAATACGAATTTGTTTCTCGTGATTAATTCCCAATTTGTATTCTTGATAAATACACTGAAATTTATTGTTGGAGGATAAGCTATTCCCCCAAAAAGTTAAAGAAAAGCCAAACATAGTAGCAAAAAAAAACTGCAGAGTGAATGAGAATTGCAAACACATTAAAAAAGCCTTATTTAAAACGATATCAAAGCCAAAAAAAATGTAGAGGGGACTGTAAGAAAGGATAAACTCACTGTTTATTGTTAGTATTTTGTTTAAGATTTGATATATGGAGCTGCAAATAAGACTTTTTAAATGTTTGCAATTATCATTTCGGTTTTCTGCATTTTTTTTTTGGAGAAGGTTTGCTGATGATCTGGCCTAAGCAACCTGTGATATGCGCATTGCGCATTAAAACTAGCTTATTCGCCAAAAAGAAGTGTATTTATCGAGAATTAATTTTCATGTCATGTACGAATACTATATCTAATTGCAATTTCTAGCTCGACGCATTTGAATTGAATGCATAGCAAAAATATTAAGGGGGAATAATGTAAAATTTTTTTAAATTTGCTTGTGTTTCTCACTCTGCATTTTAATGCAAGCAAATTAAGTTGCCAGACATTTGCCAAAACTAAATCCTTTTTTCAAATTCTGGCATTTTTTTTATTCAACCACAACAAACAGTTCATTTTCATTCAGTTTTTTTTTTTGATAAATTTATTATGCGAATATTCTTTTAGTTTTTTCCACATTTTCATTTCCTTTCGTTTATATTTATTGAGGGTAAATTTTATGCGTGTTTGTGTGTGTCCTTTGTGTAAAATATAAACTTAAATGCAATAAATACACTCGAAGTTTTATGAAAAAGGCATTTTTAAAAATTGAATGAAAATTTGATGCATATTTCATGCTGATAAGTTTGGACTATTTTTTAATTGCTCTAATGTTGGGAATCTTTACTTTAGATTTAATTAATGCATTTTGATTTATAACAAATAAAACTCTGATATTCCTTGAGATACAAATTCGCATAGCTCTTCCTGACAATTCTCTTCCCCTTTTTTAAGAAATTCATTTTAACTGCAGGCCAAATATAAATTACACGATTAATTAAGACAAAATGTCTTAATTTATCTTGGCAAATTAAAAAAAAATTTCAAATTCTGGTTTAGCTTGACAAATGTAATTTTTTCTTCATTCTTGACACGCAATAAAAAGCTTCACAATCAAGCCAAATCAAGCCCGTCTTGCAACCCATACGACTGTCAAATTTCTTTCTTTAATTTTTGACATTTCATAACAAATTGTTTCACACTACATACATATTATACACTTTGAATTTGTTTAAGTTTTTCACATTTCGTAATACTCACTGTTAAAGTGTAAAAGGGCCTCAAAGTTTTGACGAATAATATGAATGTGGCATTTGGTGTTACAACAAATGATATTCGTAGTTATTCAGTTTAAACAAATTTTTCTCTTCGAGTATTGGAAAAATGCAAACATTTGTTTTTTTCTTGCCCAAAAATAAAATGCAATTTGGCTTGACTTGTTGTATCACAACAAAAAGAAAAAGGAGCAACGGTATCAGTATCATCCAGTATTGCCAGAATGTGTTTTCAGAAAATAAAAATGTCACGCAATCAGATTACGAATATTAAAATTTTAACTACAAATTAAAGTGAATAATTATATTTTTTAAAATTCCAAATAATGATAACCAATTTACAAAAATTTGGTGACAAAAAGAAATGGAGAGTCGCACAACTTTGAGAATTTAAAAATCTATCTGGTTTTCCTTACTATATTAGTAATAAAAACAACATTAAGAGACTTTTCTCTCGTTTGACAGCACTGGTATCAACAGCTTTTAACATTGTTTTTTCAACTTTCCCTTCCGTGCAATTTTACAACCATCACATTGCATTTATTTAAATTTAAAGCAGCTTCAATTTCATCTACTTTTTCATTTTTTTTTATTTATGAACATTTTCGTACTTATGTAAGGTATGTATGTAAGGTATGTATGTACTAACAATGTACGTACCTCATAAATGTTTATTTGCTCTACACATCTGGCTGTGTGTTAGTTAAAAGAAGGGTGCGCTGAATATCTTGAGATGCATCATGATATCAATGCTAAAACATAGATACATTCACAACTACATATGTATGTACATGCATACATATTTACTATTTCCTCATATGTTTTTTGCCACTAAAGGTGACTTTGTTTGCAATATCCCAGCGGAAAAAAGAAGGAATACGGATGCCTTCTAGAAGGCCTCTGTACTTTTGGATTTACAAGGCCTGCTCGCTCTATTTCACACTTATATCTTTTTTACACACGTTGTGATTGCGGAGTAGGCCTTCCGCTGTCGCTTCTTTAGGAGTTACATAATTATTGTAATGGGATCAAAAAAAAAATTATTTTGCTTATGCTTGTGCAAAAAACAATTCAAAAATTTGTACTCCTTCTCTACTCCCTTCTCAAAGAAGCGAATGTGGAATGTATATCTTATCGTTTATACGAAAGAGCCAAGGCCTTCTATGAGGCATTCTTTAACAGTTTGATAATAAAAGTAATTGAATCAAAAAAAAAATTAAGCAGGTCTTTAAAAAGGCCTGAAGTAACAAGGTTTCCTGAGTTTTCCCGCTGCGATCTTCCTCAGTTTTGTTGTATGAGTGTTCATACATGCATATGTTTATGTAATACAAACGTGTGAAGGGTTTGAATGGGATATAATTTTTCAAAAATTTCATTTATTCATGGATTATTTTCTCTTTTCTCTTCCTTCTCTTTATAAACTGTATGATGTTAACAAAATATTAGTTTTTTTTTACTTTGGCATGATGTCTTGTGTGTTTTCAAAGTTGCTTTTATGCAAGTTTGCATTTGTTTATAGTTTTTTTTTAGATTTAAAATTTTTTGTTTTCGAAATTTGTGGACAAATGTACAAATGATCTTTATTTAAATGTCACCATTTGTTTTTTTTTAGAAAAGGGGGAAAATATTGAACTTAAGAAAAAATGCTTTGATTTGACCTTCAAACACATGCTGAAATTTGTAATATTAAGAAATGGTTTAATTTTTACAAGGGCATCCTTGAATTGAACTTATAAAGAATGTTAAAATTAGAGCGCGGAATTTCATGCTTTTAGTATTGGAAAATATGCGCATAAAACATGTTAAAAAAATATGCTTTAAAAATTATTAAAATATGCATTTATTATTTAAAGAAACTTACAAACATCAACTTTTTGAAAAGTAAACTAAATTTTTATTAACTTTTTGATTGATTCTTTTTTAGTTGAACTGTCGATTTTAAGTTTGAAATTTTTGATTTTTAGTTAGGCTTGAGGTTATCAAATTTAATTTCAATTAAATTCAACATGAGTTCGAGCATCAGCTCAGCCAATAATAAAAATTATCAATAAACTTTAATTAATTCCATGTTGTAAAATTCCTTCCCTCAGTAAAAATAATTTATTAAAAATTAAATTTGATGAACTCAAGCATAACTAATTAACAAAAATTTCAAATTCTTATTTATCTATCGATAAAAAGTTTCTTTTAGGAATTCGGCTATGCCGAATCTTATGTACCCTTCACCATGGTGCGATAGGAACTGAAAGTTATGCTTATACCATTCTTTATATATAACAAATCTAGTTTACGCCCACTTCAAAATCCCGCCCATATTTTGACGGATGACCTAATAATGAATAATGAATAATGAATAATGGATATGAAAGCGCTATTTTTGGTCGCAAAAATCTAAAAATTGGTGTAGACGTGTAAGATAACCTAACGAATCATAATCAATCAAAAGCTCGATTTTGGTTTTTTGATGATACGTACTTTTGGATTTTCGACGACGATATGTATTCTTTTTTCGTACGGCTTTAAATATTTTTTTAATTTTCAATGATCCCAAATTAAAAAATGTTTTCCGGTCCTTGCAAACCAAATATAACTTATATTTTATTTTTGTCATTATGGTTTTTGCAATTGTTTTATGAAAAACATGGTAGAATAAGTACAAGGAATAGTCCAAGGCGAATTCATAAAGGTTACCGCATTATGAGATAAAGCTATGCTAGCCATCCCTTTTTTTGAATACATACTATGTATTTTGTTTTTGTAAAAAGTTAGAGTGAATGTCAAAATTATTTGTTTATAAAATATACACAATTGCTTTAGAAGGTAATTTTTGTTCCTCTATTGCAAATTTATTGTGGCTCCACTTATTCCTTACGCCTTTAAAAATCCTTGTGTTTAAATTTTATGTTCACTTTTTTGTTTTATAACATTTAAATAGGTTTTTTTCAAGAATTAATTTTTTTATTGAGTTTTAAATTTTAACAAATTTTTTTCATAAAATGTAAACAACGTTTGACATTCAGTATACACACAAGGAAATAAACATTAAACAGATGATTCGAAAATGTCACCTTTATGAATTCGCCTTGGTATAGTCATTAGAAATTTTATTCTCATTTTCAAAACCCATATAACGTCAAACAAAAGAAAATATGGAAAAAAATTGAAGCGAGCGTCAAATATCAAATAAATAATTTTGACGTTACATGGGTAAATAATAGGGTATTCATTTAATCGGGGTTTTGCTTTAATCGGTTAATCGCTCAATTAATTAACCGAGGTTTTGGTTTAATCGGTTAATTTAATTATTGATCGGTTAACCGATTAATAAAATTTTTGTTATAAATTAAGTAATTTCAATAAAGTAAAATTAAAAAATTATTTTTATTTGGCGTTTTTTAGTGAAAAAAATCAATAACATAACAAACAAAACAATTATTTAACTAAAACGTTCCAAAACATGAGCACTCATAAATGTGGGTGCAATTTCGGTAAAAAAAAAATTCAGGGGTAATTAACGGAAAACCCCAAATAATTAAAAAAGGGCACTTTCCTTTTCCACTCACATTTATTACTTTGCTACCGCAATCATAAAAATCATATAACCCTTTGTTTATTACTTTTTTTTAATTCTGAGAATCATAAAAAAAAGGCATCAATGTTTTTTCCAAAGAATTCATTCCTTTAATTAATTGTGAATAAAAGCGAAACGCGTTCATAGATTTTCATGATTTATGTGTCATTTTGTTCATAGGTTATGCGACTTTACGTGAAAGTAATAGGACTTGACACTTGTTTTTACCGTTTTGGATTTTTTATGAATTAAAAATAAAAAATTTAAATTTTTTGGGAAAAAAATATTTTTTTTTCTTCATACATTTATTTATAACTTCGAAATTGTTGCTTATGTAGCGAAACGTTTGAACATGCGTATGAACGTATGAACAGATTAAAGGAATTGTAATTCTTAATTTTTTTAAATCTGTTTCAGCTTATTCGGACTAGCGTTTCTCGAGTTATGACAAACAAAAGAGCCTAAAACATGACAAATTCCCCTATACGATACTTACTAACTTTAAATTAATTTTTAAATTATTTATTGAGGTACCATGACCAAACTAATGATGCAGAAGTTCTTCTTTTTGGGTACTTTTATAAGCAATTATCAGAATTGAGTCCCGAAATCATGTGTTGTACTGTGTAATGAACATACATACCTGGTACATATTCTACTATGATGAAAAATAGGTTTTTTAATTTAATATATGACAAAAAAAAATTTCATAATTTTGTTACTTCTTTTTGTTATTCATATTAAAATTTTGTAAATTTAATTACCTGACGATGCTAACCAAAGGTTAGCGAATTATCGATAGAAATAAATACATATACATAATATTTAATAAATAAAAAGACCTCAACCTTAAACAACTAAAAATAATTATAAAAAAAATTAAATATTAAAATTAAAAATTTTATGCGAATGTTTAAGGTAATTGATAAAAGTTATAACACAAAAAATTAATTTTAATGGTTACAAATTTATTTATGTTTGTTATATCCGGGAAACATAAATTTATTTAAAGAAGCGAAAAAAATATTTTAAAAAACTGAAACTATCTTTTCAAATTTGCACACCAACCAGAATAATAAAAATTTTCAAAATAAAAATAAAATTAAATGACAAAGGTAATTTGTTCAAATAAAAATACAATTATGAAAGTGAACATTTTTTAATTACCGCCAGGTTTAAGTAAATGGAAATATCCAATGCCTCACAAGCCCCATACAAGATTCTTTCCGGCATAGAGTATTTGTGACCACTAACCATCTTATTATGCTAGTATTTAGATTTAATTTGGTCCACACTTATTTTATTGCAATCTAGATCGTCTATATACGACTATAATTGCGCGTAGTAATTTTAAGTAATTTCACAATGTAAAATGTAACTCTCTTTAAAGTAAAATATATTTTTAATTTTTACAGAGCCGTTTGATTTAAACCTTTAAAATTGGTTGTATAAATCTTTAATAAACCTGAAATATTTTCTTTTAAGATGGCCGTTAGTCTCTAAAAATATAAATTATTTCGTAACGCCTAATCTCTCACAGTGTAGAAACTGGCTGCACAAAAGATTCCTTGGTTCACGGGGCTATGGCCTTTACATATGTACTAATACATAATTATAACACTTATAATTTTTCTTTTCTTTTCATGTTGTAGATTCCTTCCTTCACTTCCCAAAAAAATTGAATGAAAATTAAGCTTGATGAACTTAAGCCCAATTTGAATATCAAAAGCTTCAGTTAATAGATACGTAATAATGTTAATTTAAAAATGTTCAGTAGTGGTATCTGGTGCAAAGTTGATAATTTAAAATTCAGTCATCGGTTTGTCCAAATCAGGGAAACTGTATTTATGCAATTATAAGTTTCTACAATTTTACAGCTTTTTATAGATGTTGAAATCGATTTTTTAGGGCATATATTTCCTTTTTGCAGCATGTTTTGCTTACATTAGTCAAAACAGCATTTTTTAGTTTATAGTGTATGTGTAATTCACCTTTTTGGAAGCGTATTTTGATACTTTGTTATTTTTCAAATCAACAAATAACTCTTATATGAATTTAACCCTAAAAACATAATTTTATTCTGGGTGCCATGGTAGGCTAGTTGGTAGTAGGGATGCCAATCCCGAAAACCGAAATCCCGGGATTATTCTAAAAATTTAAGTCGCGAATAAATACAACTATATTTAAATAAGCCCTGTTAAAAATATTTTAAAAAATTTAATATTAAATCGTACTGGCAATGAATCCAATTTTAATTTAAACTGGTTACAAAGAGAAGTCGCAAGTGAATAAATGTTACATGCAATGCATTTTGTACCACAGAAATTACAATCAGAAGATAAAGTTCGGTGTGGTCTTTTTTCTAAGTTAATGATAATACAGGGTGGCCCAAAATTAACGAAGGGGTTTTAATTGGTTATAACTTTTTATTTAAGAAATAATTATAAAATATATATTTTTTAATACAATATATAAATGGGGAATCTTTTTAGTTTAGTTATGATTATGAATTTAAAAAATTGGCCTTTATATATGAAATAGTTATAGTTGGTAGTGAGCTAGTCTATCAGTGCGGTGGTTGCGGGTTCGATTCCCGTCAGAGACTCTGGTCTGTTTAACTATTACGCACACTACGAAATTTGGAATTTAAGAGTTTTTAAAGGGCAGGAACGCTGGGGTTTCTTATTTTTGGTTTAGTCGAATTTGTAGGGTTGCCACCATATTAAAAAACGGAATATCTCGAAAACTAACGGATACATTTTTTTAAATTCGGCCCGATGAAAACGCCTGGCAACCCTAATAGTAATAATTAAACATTTTTTTAAATTAAAATTACTCATACGTTTTTCTATAATATTATTATATTCCTAATTAAGCCCATTATAACTAAAGCTTCTTTTCGAATGCGAATGAACTTTTCCAATTATAAAACTAATAACAGCATGTAATCCAATGATGCAGTTATTTAATTTCACATCATCATACTTAAAACAAAAAACATCTAAAACACAAAACAAAACCAAAAAATTACAACGCAAAAAGACATTGGAATAAAGAAAGAAAAACCACTAAACATGAAGAAGAAATTATAACACTTGTGCACTTCCTTCATCCACTTGAAGTTTTTGTAATATAAAACTTTGTAATTGTACATGCTTCAACACTCTCATCACATGCATTAGTACAACATGAAGTGCATCGAGTTTTCTTCACCCCTCGCACGAACCGAAAAAAAAATCTTAAATCATTATTCAACGATGCAAACAAGAACATTCTCTTTACTAACTCATTGACTCAGTTGCTAGTTTAATCGCTCAGTGTGGTGCTTAACTACTTTTACAAGTATAAAGTAAAAGGATTTCCTTTTATAATCGCAAGTGAAAAACAATGAATTAAAATCAGAGGAAGGGAGAGGAATCAAAGTTTTTTGTGTTAAACTAATACTTGCAACATTAGAAGAAACTGAGTTGCTTTTAAACATATAAAAGTGTAAAGCAATGACAAACATTCTTACTTGTTCACTTAAGTCGACCATGTGATACCCCACACCCTAGGAACCAATGGGCAAACGTCGACCCGCACTAACAAAATTATATTATGATATTAAGATTCAGGTATAAGTTTTTTATGCTTAATGTTATTTAGATATCTTCATCAATATGAGATTTTTTTGTCTGTGTTTTAGGGAGGGGATTTATACAGAATCTACACTCACAATATTATTACAGTAACGGACTGTAGATTATTTAAGAAGTTTTCCATTCAGTCATTTTAAAATAAATAAACATTTAAAATTCCAAGCAAATTTATTTATAACTGATTCTAACAGTTATTTAAAAAACTAAGTGCCTTTTAAAATGGATTTTCAGTTTCAGTTAATATTGTTCGTTGATTAAGATAAATTTTTCTTTATGTAAAATTAAATAAAATTTAAAAAAAACAAATTCTGTAAAAACAAAAGAATTTTTTTGTGTAACAAATTCCCATTTTCTATTTGTTAAAATAATAATAAATACATCAAATTTTTAAAGTAAAATAATTGCGAAGCCATAGTGGTCATGCTGCTGGTGTCATATAATTGAGAGTTCTTCTGTAAACAACGTGGTCAGTACAACAAAAGTAAAACAAGCTTGTGTAACGGGGAAGTAAATAATAAAAGTATTCTCGCTGTCTCTCCCTCTCATTAGAAAACGAGCTTACAGGTGTCTGTCTGGTATTTTTAAGATATTCGGCATTTTTGTGAAGTAAACGAAAATTACTGAATTTAATAAAACAACTGAATATTTCTTATTTTTTACGGAATATTCAGTTAATTTATATAAAATAACTGAAAATTTATTTGTTTTTACGGAACATCGGGTTGAATTTTTGACAGTAAAAATTAAAAGAACTTTTCGTTAAAAATAAATGAAAAATAAGTAGACAGGTTTTTAATTGAATTTTCATTTATTTTATATTACAAATGCAGTCCTGCCTCAGCTATTTTAAACGTAAAATACACTTTATCGAATAAATTCGAAAAATAAAAAATGTTGAAGTTAATTATTGTCGCTAAAATAACGAAAAAAAACTTCTAAAGTAACAGCTGACTTCAAACGACAGCGAATATCGTTAAAAGCTTTACTGAATAACATATTCGATACATGTTCGTTATATTTATTTTAACGATACGATTATCTTTATAAAAGTTAGTGAATCGCACTACTGTACTTTGCGGACAAGGTTTAAATAGCCAGACGGACGGACAAATATCGTAAGATCAATTCGAAATGGATTCTGAGTTAATCAGTACACTTAAAGATGGGGGTTTGACCAATATTTTAGAGTGTTACACACATCAGCACAAACGCAAAACACCCTCTTCACTATTGTGGTGGGGGTATAAAAAATTACTGCTAGTACCCATTAATAAAGCATTTTTGGCGGAATGACTTCTAATATGGATTACCATTTTTATTATTTTAACAAGGCATACGACTAAAATAACTAATTTTAAAGAATTTATTACCTTTTTCCCCATTTTTTTAATTTAAGAATAAGTTAGTAGTTGATACATTAATTCGTATATTTTCATTTCAATTATGACTTTTAGAGTAAATATTTAAGAATTAGTTATTTTACTACATCGTATTTTTATGATCTGATGTAATGCGTTTTGTAATCGAGTGATAACACTTAAGTAAGTCACTATATGGCAAGACGTTCTTTTGGTAATGTGTAATTTTTTGCTGGGTAGTTTTAAAATTTTTTTTTAGTAAATCTTAGCCCACATTAATCAAGCAAATACCTTTCTATCCCATGATCGGCAAAGTATCTTCTACCATACTTAAGGGCCTAAGCCAATCAGCATTTTCTGTTTCTGTTTCAACAGCTTTTCTACCGATGCAATAATGATGGTGTTATTAATTCAAGAAGTGAACACTGTGCTGTGTACGTGCATGCAAATCAAATCACTGGTCAGATTAATCATACATATTACAATATTATTACAACCAAATTATAATAGAATCTGTTGAGTAACATGTTTATATTTTAAAATAAAACTGAAACATATTGCCCTTGTCAGCATATTATAATAGCAACTACACAATTGTTTTTTGTAAAAATATTAATGGTTGAAAACACTATATCATGACAAAGAACAACCATAATATTGTTTGGGCGGCAGTTTAGACAGCTGGTTGAATCATTATCCCAACAAAGTCCAAGTCAAGCCTTTATCCGAGTGTCTACAAGCAAGTCACTTGTGGAAGAACTTCTGCAATTATTTGCCGAATTGTTTCCACTCAACCAGAAACTTGCGGAAGTCTGCTTCTAGAAGTACCTTGTAGAAGTTATTACGACGAACTTGCTGCAAAAAAATCCAGACGTTTTTCCACACAATGTGAGTACAGCTTGCAGTTGTACAAGTGAATAATATAATGGAATAAATAATGAAATAAAAATTAAAAAGGGTAAGTATAAGGTGCATTTTCCCACTTGCTAGCATACAGATCTTCTGGAAGTCGACTTCTAAACAGGTAATTCTACAAAAACTTCTGGAAGCAACTTCCACAAAAAAAACTTGGTAGTGGGCACACTCGGCTTTTGATATGAAATGAAAAATTAACGAAAACATTAAAAATTGGATAATAAAGTTAAATGTGTGTTTACATTGAAAGAAAAAATTACATATGAAGTGAAGTGAATTTGCTTTTAGAAAACCTTTTTTTTTATTTTGAAAATAATTTCAAATAATTGTGAAATCATTTTTAAACGATGGTCGTTTGAAGAAAGGTTTGATATCAAATCATTTTCATTTTAAAAATCAAATCTTTGTGTTTGTTGGAATATGATAATGTACGAATTTTACTAATTTATCAGAAATAATCAAACCCTCTTAATTCTAAAAAATAAAACAGGTTTATAAAGATTTTATAGAAAATTCATTTCATAAACCTGTTTTATTTTTTTTTTTTTAATAAGGCCCATAGTTTTTTGAAAATATTTTCCATATAAAATGGCAGTTACTAACGTTGAAATTCAAAAGTGACAGCGAGCTCGATAACTCGCCAGATACGTAGCTCATAGTGGAACTAAAATACCAAGTTTTGTATAGGTCAGTGTACCAGTAATTGCATCACACTTTTTCGACTGCCATGTACAATCCCAACGCTTTGACGACGCCTTAAGAACATTAAGTCCAAAAAATTTGTGTTCTGAGTGGGGTTTAACTAATGTCGTAAATTCTTTCAGATGTTATATTATGTATTTCCGACAGAGATTCTGGCTGTCAAGCAACCCACGTACCGGCTAATACTAGTTGTAGTCTCCATTAATGCTATAAGCAAGAAAGACCTTTATCAGAACTTTTGAAATACTATATAAATATTTAGTTATATATAAATATACTATAAGTATTCTATAGTAGTATTTCATTAGCTAAATCGTTAGCGTCTCGATTTCTTTCGTAGACATATTTCTATGCGAAAGTTTAAATCATCAAAAAAGTACCAAGATTTATTATCTCATGCACTCAGACCCCTGAACCTATAATTTGATGCTTCTTAGTTTAATATTATAGAAAATTCAAAAAGTACCACTTTTTTCACCCCATTAAAGTATCCAAAATTTCAATGTTGTAATTGAAGCCCATAATTGAATACATATACATATGTCAATGATTCTTCATTCATTGAAATGTTTTGTATAAAAACTACCAAAAATAGGTGAGATTTTATCCCTTAAACGAATTTCTATTAAGTAACATAGTTGTATTTGCATATTTTTAGACAAGTAACGAATGTAATATATATTTTTTCTATTTTTATTGCTTTAAAAGTGAAAAGAGTAACAAAAAAGTTCCAAAATGCAGGTTTTAGGTTTTACCCGTTTACTCGCAAAAAAGGTTCTAATTTCAAAAACGTGCCAATAAGTGTAAAATGTTTTTGTATCTCTTTTAGCTTAGGAGATATGAGGTTAGCACATTTTGCATTTTTACCGCCTAAACATTCCAATTTTCAAAATCCCATCTTAGTGGATCAATTTGGCGAGAGACAAATCTCCGGTTGAAATTTTTGTGCTTTAGGCGCTTAAGGGCCCAATACACTTGTCAAATGCTTGTCCAGCAGACGAATTTACTCGTGTACATGTGCTGGACGTTATATTCGTTGTCATATCTAAATTTTTATTTTTTTTTTATCAAGCATCGTCGGTGTCACACATACAAACACATTTTCACTAATACTACCACAATGCTTGATGAGTATTTTAATCCGTGTATTTGAGCCTCAAGGCTAAGCGATGGCGAATCAGTCTGTCAGCCAGCAGCACTACAATTTTATATATATTTATATACAATACTATATACACTATGTATGTTTATAAAAGGCAAGTCTACACATTTTGTTGCTAAGAAGGGAATTTCGTCACCGTATACTTTTCTACACCATTCGCTTACCAAAATTCGAACTAAAGCTCCAATCAAGAGGAGTTATAAAAGAAAATATAGCTTGTGCAGAGCTAAATGAACTCGGTAAGTTATACATTTTGAGCTTCGTAAGAAACTCGAATTGGTTCTATGGTAAGAAATAGGTTAAAAAGTAAATTTTTATTTCTACAATAAGAAATAAAATTTTAAAATGTTTAACATAAAAATATAGTTCACGATTCTTGTACTTCCACCGTTAATTTAATAAACACGAAAAAAATTTAATTATAACACCCAAATTCAACTACTGCAGCTGCACGTACAACAGCAAACAAAAATTGTTAAATCATTTTTAAAAATGCCAACCATGTCAACTTGATAAAAATTTATTTATTTTATTCACAACCAAAAATTGTCAAATAAAGAATAAAATAAAAATAAATTACTTTCAAATTTTCATATGAACAAAAAACTCGCATAAAGTAATGCAATTCATGTACAACTTTAGTTTTATTTGCAATACCCAAAAAGCATTTTTGTGTCAATTAGTTTGCACTTCTAACTTTTGGTTTGAATTTCAAATTACTTCTAAAGATCGTTTTGTGTTTGCTGGGTATCTATCCACTCCTTACATATAGCACTTGTTAATGCAAGAAAAATGCAACAATATATGAAAAATATGCAAATGTATGAGAACTATTTCTTGTTGTTTTGTTTGGTTTCGTCTTTTACTTACATGTAACGGAAGTTGTCTGACATTAGCATCTGTTCTCTGCAAAAAAAAAGAGAAAAAAATCTGTTAAAACATAAAATAAAAACTTGTTTAACAAATACACATTCAAAGATGTACTAGTTTGGTAAAAAAAAAGGAAACAAATGGAACCACTACAGCTACAGCATGAACAAAATAATGGTGACATTTGTAAAATAATAATACTCGTAGTAGTCGAAAAGAGGATGTGAAATCTCATAATGACGTTGACGATCATAATCAAATGTTGATGATGTGGCTTTTTTAAATTGTTCAAACTTACAATTGTTTAAAGTTTTACCAGGATGAAGATTTCATGCATGCAAATAAATATTTGGAGAAGGGATGTAAATAAAGGGAAATACAAAATATCTATAAAATTCGTAGTCTAAATTAGCAGAGAGAAATTAATCAATAATGATTTTTCTTTATTCATTTCTCTTGGAAACATACACAGCTAAGTTTTTTCCATTAAACCATTAATCAAACATATAATAAGTTTTGATTAAAAATTTAATCAAGTGAATTTAATGTTTGCTTATATCTCAACGACATTAAAACAGAAAGTGTTGTTAATTTAAAATAATATTTAATTAATGCTATTAATTTTTTTACTGGTGCAAATTTAATTAACATCACAAATTTTTCAATTAATAAAGGAGTGTTCAAAAATAAACATAACATTATTTAGCGTTCGGTTCATACACCCAGGAACGATATCTATCGTTCGTAACTATTTTCAAGAAAGAGCCAAAAATTATATACAGGAGTGTGCTGGAAATCGCAAACGCAAAACCCAAGAATTTGGAAGTTGTTTTTAATAAACTTTAAACCTAATTCTTATAATTTTTGGTTTAAAATCCTGTTTAATAGGAAAATATTTGTCATAAAATTCTTTTATTACAAAAATCTTATTTAAAAACGACTTTTAAAATTCTTGCGTTTTATGTTTGCGATTTCCAGCACACCCCTGATAGTTTTCTGTTTTTCGTTAAAAAACAGAACAATTCTAGTGATGTTGTTGACAAACATTATATTTCAATGTTCTATAATGTTTCTTTTTTTACATTGATGAAGAAATGAAGCACGAACAGTTTGTATGTGTATTATGTATATGCTTTGTTTGTGTAAAATTATTTTGCTTAATTTTTGATTTTTTTTCGTATGTGTATTTTGTTTTTGTAAAAAAAGTTTAGTTTTTTACCAGCCAAAAGGCGCTACGCACAACAGAAGCGAACGAACATTAATGAGCTGAACCGAACCCAATGAAGTTTTTGGTTTAAAAAAACCGAACGTAATTAAATGTCCTCATCTTTTGTTGAGTTGGAAAAAAACAATATTATTTTTGTGTTCGTGATTTACTACACAAACACTATTAACCGAACACCAAGGAGTGATATTTAGTGTTTATTTTCGAACACTGGTGCTAACACTACGTGACAGTTTTTTGGCCAAATATATCTGAAAACTTATGTAAAATTGTCCGCTGAATCCGCATATGAAGTCAGAATTATCAAAAGTAGAACAGTTTTCGAGATATTCCAATATAACCGTTATTTGTGTTTTTAAAAAAGATTATGTCACTTAAGGCCGGGATTCACAATCCTTCACAATCGTACGATTCATTCACACGAAAATCTGAAGGAATTCTATCCTACATAAAAAAAATGTCTTCAAAATCTGTTGTCAATGCCACACTATCCCACAAAAAAAAAACCAAACTCAAATGGCTCAGCTACTTTACAAGAAAATGCAAATATGGTGGAATAGAACTATCATTTTATGAAAATGTTCATGAACATTTGCAAGTCGGACAGACTTTCATTTTTAACCCATGATTTTTGACACATGATTTTTTTTGACAAATCGTTCGACTGAATAGAAAAGTGTATCGCCGGATTTAAATGCAAATATGTTAAAAAAAGTTTTGACTGATTATTTACCAAACATGGGTCGTTTGTGCAGATTAGTCAAGAACTGACAGACTTACATTTGACAAAAGTTCAACCTTAATGAAAAATTTGATGATTTTTTGCAATTTTGCTCATTTCAACTTGTTTTGTTTTTAACCAAACAATTTAGTTGTCAGATTCATTTGGTCACGACTTTGTTGAAAATTCCAAGTCCAAGCAGTAACCGAGAATGGTGTTGGCTATCGGGAGATGATAACGGACTTCTTGTGTCCAGAAATTGACAGAATGGGCCTCGACGATATGTGTGCCACTTGCCACACAGCCAACGAAACAATAGCTCTTTTGCGGGAGAAATTCAATGGCTTTGTTATCTCACGTCGCACATTGGTTGAAGTTCATATAACGAGCGGCTAAAAATAGAAGAAGTTGTCGAAGGACATTAAAACTTGGCACATAGGCATTTTTTGTTTGAATCAAGAAAAAATGGAAAAACCAAAATGATCCGCCCACTTTTACGCCCACCTTCCATACAACTTGTATTGAAAAAGTGGCATAACTCGCTTGATTTTGATTGTATCAACTCAATTTTCACTAAAAATAAATATTATAATTGTAGAATGGGCTCCTGAAAATATATACCTGATCCGCCCACTTTTACGCCCACCTCCCACAGAAAAAACAAATAGAAAAAACATGAATATGAATTTTAAGTATCGTCTTTTAATAATTTTTTGACATCATTATCGTACTCCAATTTTTTGATTTGCAGCTTTGAGCGAAATGTGTTTATAAATGGGTCTGAAGACAATAAAAGATTATGCATTACGTCTTCATTAGTGGCTACACGTCCAGTTCTTCGCGAGTGATGTAATCTATAGGCTCTATAGTCCTTATTCCTTGCTTCCTGAGCTTCTTCGGACAGCATATCTGATACAAATAATTAATTAAAATGTAAAAAATCAAAATCATTGAATAAGGGCCTTTAGATAGAGACATGCCTATTGACTAGTATGTAAATTACATTTTGTAATAATTTTAAACAGTTCAGAATTATGGCAACAACAACAAGCATGAACGAAAATTCATGTTTTGTTACTTTATCACTTCATCACTTTATAGTTTTTACTGTTTTTTTTTTTGGAAAAGTGCAAATATGTGCAGCTGAATTTTTTTTTACTTTTAGATGAGACTTCAAGCTGTAATTTGACATCATTCGTTAAACAGCGCTCCACAGCGCTAAAAAGATACAGTCTATTGAAGTTGATGAACATTGAAATTTTGATGTTGTTTATATTTTGTTCTACAAAATTTTTTATATGGCACTTTTTCCAACTTTTTTTAATGCAAATCTCATCTTTGACAATTGTCATTTACGAAAATATACAACAAAGTCAAATGATAATTTTACTGTAATTGTACCAAAAGATTGAATATACAGTAAATTTACAAGCCATTTTAAACAAGCAAACATATATGAACTTCGAGCGTGTCTATCCAAACAAATAATAAATATATCAGCCTAATACTACGGAATCATAATATTCAGATATCTGCCAACAAAATACCAAAAAATTATCCAAATCGCCGAACATGCAAAAAATGAATTTTGGCCACTCTTCAACCAATGTGCGTCGTGGCGATGTAAATTGGCCATCACGATTACGTAATTTGACACTGTTGGACTTCTTTCTTTGGGGATATTTAAAAGAAAAAGTATACGCCAAAAAGCCAAGAACAATTCAAGAGCGAAAGGTTGAGATAATTCGGCACATTAACGACATTGAACCACAATTACGTCTCAGAGTCATTGAAAATATGGACCATCGTATAGAGGTTTGCCATTGAAGCCGTGGCGAGCATTTGGCCGATATTTTGTTTCACACATCATTTTCATAGATTCTTCTATCATAATAAAAAATATTGAGATAAAAACATCGTGTGTTTTGGTTGGACCACCCTTTAGCTTGTTGAAATTATCCCACGCTAAAAAGTATTTAATAAATCGCCTTTTTCTTCTTATAAAGCGTACAAAAATTATGAATTAAATTATACAAAAATTTAATCAAATAATAAACTTTTTACCGCCATATACACATATGTGCAGAAATATTTACATAATTTTGCATCTCAAAAAATTGTTTGCAACAATATTTCATGTTTAACATTCAGAAAGGAAACATTCAAACCTCAAAATGATTTTACAACAGTAGTGGAAGTATTTATATAAACGTACGTGGCGATTTTTAACAAGCATATGATTCCTCTCACGGCCATACATGTACATATGCCATCAGCATCCATTCCATATCTACTTTATCAGTTAAGTAAAACTTTGTGTTGATTGTGGTAAATATGCAATGATAAAGTACGGGTAGTTTAACAAACATTTTTACACTTATACAAATATGATTTTTAATGCATTTATTAATTTTTTTTATTTTGGCTTGTTAAATGATATTTTATGTTTTTTTTCAACTAGACTTCAGGGGCGTTAAACTCAAACATGGAACGTAACCAAACAGAACTTGGTATCCTTTATACGAAAGTAGTTTAATGTTGATTTTTCATACCCTACACTAGAGGTGCTCAAGACTAAATCTACTGTTGATTTTGTGAGCAAGAGAGAATTGCACTAAAGAAAATGTTGACGAAAATGTATTTGAGTTTGGTCGCACAGAAAAAGTTGCTGCGATAAAAATTGCACAACGTATACGCAAAGGCAATTTTGCAGAAAACCCCATAAAAGTTGCTTCGACAAAAATCGCTAAATGTATTGTGCAATGAAAATAACTGCACACAGAAAAAAATATCAATGTTTAATTAACATGGCGCAATGTTGATTTAAAATCATAGTAAATTTCTGCAACAAATTTAAAATTATCATTGCTTCATATTAATTTTAAATGAAAAATGTTTAAATAACATTGTTCAATAATGAATCCAAAAAAACCTGTTATAATTGTTTGTAAAGAGACAATAGCAACGCTATAAAAAGAAAAACATTAATTTTTTATTTTCATGTTAAAAATTATTTATAAAAATAAAACAAATTCCCGTATTCTTTTTGTTGAAATTATTTAATTGTGAGAGCTTCAGTGAACAAAGGGGAAAACAAAAAATTAAACATGTGTTACAGGAAAATAAAGAATTATATTCTCTTGGTCTCTCTCTCTGGTTCCTAGGGTAAGTGTTTAGAATGTTTCTTAAATTAACGCATATGTTTCTGAAGCAAATGTGAAAGCTGTAGATTGCAGTACTGAACAAAATAATTTAAGATATGAAAAAAGTATTTCTAATACTGATAAATATGTAAGCCAAAGGCAAGGTACCAATAAGTTTTGGTGGTTAAATGAATAAGCAATGTCTATTTCTTTTACTTCCTTGATTTTACTTGTATTGACATTTTTTTAACATCAAAATATCAAAGTAATGTTTTTAAGAAAATTTTTTCATTTCAGAATATTATATAATTTCTTCATTTGAAGTAAAAACGTCATTAACAAAAATCTATTTAAAAATATAAAATTATTGTACATATATTTTACTCGAGATCTCTGAAAAGAGACTGTGTATATTTGTAAATATCTATAATTACTAACTAGTGTTTATTATAGTTCTGTTAATTTCTCCAATAATGCAAATTAATAAACAAATTAAAAAAAAAGCATACATTTTTCTATTTTCATGTATAAAATTATTTATAAAAGGAAAATAATTCCCATATTCTTTTTGTTAAAATAATTTAGTTAAATAGTACATTAAATTTTCAAAGTAGAATAATGACGTAAACCATATCAGGCCATTGTGCTGGTGTCTTTTAATTGTGAGTGCTTCTGTGAGCAGAGGGGAAAACAAAAAAAGTTAAGCATGTGCTACATGTAAATATGTAAAACACTTTATGTTGTCTCTGCAGATTCTTCTTACTGTTATTTCAAACTCAAACCAATTCGATTGTTTCAACTTGAAATAACTTTCATTCCACGTGATTCGGAGTGTTATTTCAATATGAACGTAATTTTGCTCTAACTTTACGGGAATGTTAAATTAACATGCATTTTAGTTATTTTTAAAGAAAATAATGTTGTTCGCTATTAATTATAAAATCATGTTAAATCAACATGAAGTAACTATGAAGCAAAACACTACCGAAAAATGAAAAAATCAGCATTGTATTCAAGGATTTTATATTGATTTTTTTCTGCGTGTGTACCATAAACTCAAATTTTGCGTAGGTAGACTTAAGCACTTTTTCCTTTTTCCTAAAGAATTATGAACTTTATTTTTCCTTTTTCACTTGAAATAAACTTAATAGAATACCAGTGTGAAAAATTAACAAAAATCGGACCACAAATGACTACTTTTTCTTCCCAAAACAATGGTTTTGGCACGATTTTAAATACTTTGGTGAGGAGTATAAAAGATTCGATGTAGCCAAATATAGCACTCTAACTTGTTATACGCACGATACAGTAGTGGAGACGGTATTATGCGTTTGTGCTTATACGAGTAACACAACAAATATTAATCGTAGACCCACCTTCTGGTTTACCGATCTGCTCAGAATCACTTTATTAGTCGATCTTACTATATCCGACCTTCCTGGCTGTCTGGTTTCCTGTCTATGTGTGGTTGTATTACAAGCAAAAAAGTGCTCCGCACACCCCCAAACATAATGTATTTTCGTAGGAAGGTTTCGTAATAAAACTAATTTTTTTTGGATGACCGCTACGTCTTTTTAAATATTTCGTTATATTTTTGGCATTTACAGTCGGATATTAAAGTTTGTTATATTGAATTTTTGTCTCGAGAAAACCTAAATTTTGATCTAAAAGTCCATGACCTCTAGTATTCCGTTGTAGTTTGTGTCCACCAGATTTCTGTATATTAGGGAGTGTACGGGTATTTTTCTTAGGTACGATGAACCGTTTATGAGTGGTATAACCAATTGTTTGGCATAGTACCATGAGGTCAACCATGTCCTTGTAACCACGAAAATTATAATCTTTTGTAATTTTACTCAAAAAAGTTCACGCACCAATTGGTTTTTCAAAACAATGCAATATTGAATATTCATAATTTTATACGGGGTTTTTTATTTATTTTTAATTTTTTTTCGTTAAAAAAGGTCAATGATACGTTTAGGTTTCCGCAAAAATCTCTTACCATCTCTAAATACTAATGAAATTTCATACTTGAACTAATTTTTGTTTTAAATAAACATATTGTTAACTTTTTTTAACCAAAAATAAAATAAAAAATTTTAAAGTTCCATCGCGGTTGGTGCGTGAACTTTTTTGACCTTTGCGAAAATATAAATATACGTTCCCTTAAATTTTTTATGCTCTATCGGACTGTGCTATGACAATTTTGATATTTTAAAAAATTGTTAAAAAGTCATATTCCTACCCAATAAAAAATGGAGCTTCCAACGAAGCAGGTTTGTAAGGGAGAAACATAAACGTTTCGCTTACCATTGCGCTGACGGAAGACATGAATTTTATATGGCGAGTTCCCAATTTGAAGCAATACATTTTTGATACATAAAGCGCATTATTCAGCGCATATAAAAATTGTTGTATGTAACACACACTGAATGTTTCGATACAGTTATTTTTTAGTATTCTGCCTTACAAACCTGCTTCGTGGTAAGGGAATGCCGTAGCACTTGAAATTTTGTTTTTTTTATAAAGGTTGTTAAGAGTTCTTTCACTTACTTAACTGCATTTCTGTATGTCTTATTGCGTAGCGCATAATTGTGCGCTTATTTTTTTAAATGTACCATAAGTGCTTCGCAAAATGATAAAATTTTTTATTGGGTACTGTCTATGTTACTTTGTGCGTAAAGTCCAGGTCGTAAGTTTGAAGATAATTTGATAAAATTTGGCACATTTGTTGCAATTTTCAGGACAAAGCCTACTGAAAATTATAAAAATCGGTAATAATTTCACATGACCAACAAACTTCTTTCCGGGATAGTCGTGATGCCCATATAATGTTGGTATTTAAATTTAGTTTGGCTACAAAATATTTTATTACAAAAAAAATCGTCTTACCCTATTTTTTTTTTAATCGTGCCATATTTTATAATAGCTACTGTGTTGTGTCATGGAAAAATTTGTACTGGTAAATCCAAAATCGCTTTAAGACGAGCAAATCTTATATAGATGATCATATTTAAAAATTATTTGTCACAAAAAACTTGGCCATGGGATCCAAGCAGAGTACAATCTCGAAAATGTGTCTTTATATACTGTGGTGAAGAGTATCAAATGGTCGGCTTTGATAGAATATAATTTCTTACTTGTTTTTATCTATATTAGAATTTACTTGTTAAAAGTAAAATTAAACTTTTTAATAACCGGATCATATTTTTAAACTTCGTTTGTAGTTTTTCCTAAATAAATGACTTTTACTTAAAAAAAAATTTTCTTAAGAAATAGCATCTCTTTGAGTATAACGTATGAGTGATTTTAAAGAGCATGGGTAATTAATACTTATACGTTACAGTGCTAAAACTGTTAGCTTATACAAAAAATTAAAGTGTACTTGTATCCAGTGCTGCTACAACCAATTAAATTTTTACAACCAAAAATTTTGAAAAAGTTACCAAATGAAAAAAAATATAACCAAATTTAAAATGCCTTTTATTAATTGCGAAAAACATTAAAATTTTAGTTGCAATTCAAAGGTTATTTGTAGGTAATTCATTTACATATTAAAAAAATTACGAGAAACTTAATTAAAAGGTTTTATTTATTTGAGACTTTTTTCGTGAAAAAAACCCCAAAATTTCCATACAAAATTCAGTATATTGAAAGTTAATAATGGAATATTTTTTAATATGCCAGCTATAAATAACAAAAATTGAAAATTGTTTTCCGCTTTTTAGCTGTTATTGGCAGCACTGTCAAATGTGGCGATTTCTTAATTTCGATGGAAATTTTCGTTTGGCGATACGCCGAAATTCAAAACGATTGGCAATATGCGAAATGCATTTTTTGTAAATATTTTCCTATTACCTATACAATATGTATGTATCTAAAATATTATAAAAACTTAATTCTATTGTTTGTAAATTTTATTTAAAATGTATAATTCTTATTATAAATAACTGTTTCAAAATAGTTCTTTTTGATATATTTTGTGAATCATTGAAAAATATTGTGGCGAATATAAACTAATTCGCCTTTCGCAAAGTACATTCAATGGGGAAAAAGTATATGACTGGCAGTCCAAAGTTTTATATCTTTAAGAAAATTCCATAAATTTTAAAATTATATTGATATGTGTATTTTCAAATTTGTATAAAAATGTACTTCTAATAATAACCTAAATTCATAACATTAAACTTATTTTCAAGTTTTTAGAAACACTTAAACGAATTTTCTGAAATCGATTCCCCATGATTTTATGCACTTCCTACTTTAAGTCTTTACTGCTCTTAAAATCAAGAAAAACTACGCTCATTTAAAAAAAATAATTAAAAATTTCCATTGATTAAAACTTTATTTGTTTTCGATTTCAGAACATGGCGTTTTTGATATAAAAATCACAAATGGCAATATTTTCTTAGCAAAAATCTTGAAAAATATTTGGTTGCTGTTTTGAAAGGGATATTTTTTCGATAAAATAGATAGAAAACTTCCGTTCCTTGGTAACAAATCATGAAAAAATCGTAGTACACAGTACAAATTATTTGAGCTCGTAAATAATTGTGTCAAGAAAAACATATTCGTACGCATTATTATTTTAGATAAAAGTAACCAAAATGAAAAAAATATTCACATCTCCACATCGAAAAACAATATAACCAATTTTGGTTAGAAATAACCAAAAACCGCAGCCCTGCTTGTATCACACTAGTGATCAGTGGTGTTAGAAATTTTTATAAAAATATCTTCAATCGTCAAAAAAAATTCTTATTAGTTTAAGTTACAATACATAGGGCCTATTTCACCAATTCTTTTTAAATTAGTTTTTATGTCAAATAAAAATAAAATTATATGAAAAACTATATTAAATATTAATTGATATTTAAAAAGAATTGGTAAAATTTACCCATACTGTTACGAAATTTAGTTAAGAATTATTTGTTGTTGAATAAATAGATAATTTTATAAGTTCAAAGTGCAAAGACGTAGGCTAAAGAAACAAGTGAAGATCGTAACGGTTGTTTAAAACTGTTTGTGCTGGTTCAGACTCTTTATGGTTTAGTCGTCAAGTCTTAAGTAATTCGGGGAGAGAGAGCTTAAACTTAGGTTTTCAAAAGAACTGCCAAAATAGTTCATAAAACTTTAAAAATAAAACAAGGCTGATGTAGAAGATCTACGTTATAAAATTAAAGTCTGTCTTTGTTATTTTCTTGATATTCTTATATACTACCCAAGAATGAAAAAACAAGATTACATATTGCGCATGTTTATAAAATTCAGCTGTATGACGCCTCATCAGTATAGTATACACATGTTTGTTTGCTTGTGTTTCTATATTTTAGCTGTACTTATACGCTGATGTGACGTAGATGCGCAGAAACATTTTATTTTTTAAAGCTGAATTTGTTATATTGGTTTCTTTGTATCATGTATACTACCTATGAGAATTTTACTTAACCCTTTCTACTTTTTTTAATTATTGTGAAAGCTTTATCTTTCTCTTTCGATACCATGAAGGTATCAAGAATTTCTCTTCGCATAATTATTCTGACCAATCAGAATATACGGGTTTGGAATGTACTCAATTATGTTTGTCTCTCACATATATTCTGATTGATAAGCAATTATTATTTTTAACTTATAGCATGCATTTGTATTATGCTATTCGCATTGACTTACATTTAAATATGCGTAAATCAATGAATAAGTGTTGTAATGTGATCGCTTCATTTGCCAATAAGCGTGGCATTTACCCTACTCTGATTAAGGAAGTATGTACTAATTTCAGAGTTATGCCATGTTCGCACGGTGCCTTGGATTACTTCGCTCTCTGTTTTTATTATTACTTATTTGAATTACCATGTTCGCACGGCATTTTCGTAATCGGGTTTGACAGTTCTTCTTCTTATTTTATTAATTTTGTTTATTTCTAAATTTAATTGTTTGTTTGCGGTTACTTGTATTAAGAATGGAAAGAAAAAGTAAGTAAAAAATATTATTTCAAAGAGATACATACATATAAAATATTTATTTTCTTTTTTGGATTCCATTAAATTTTATAATATAAATTACTTCCAATTTGTTTACTTTGTTAATGTTATATTTTATTTGTTTTTTAGTGCTTTGACAGCTGGGGATGGAAAACACCGATACAAATTAGAGATCACAGTGATTTTAAAGTAATCCACAGAGTAATTAAAGTTGAATTACGTACAAATTAGGTAATCCGCTCTCAAAATTTTGTATGACGAATTATGTAATTTGGATCATAATTAGGCTGTGAATTACGTATTAGAGAGTGAATTACGAAAAAATGCTGTCGTGCGAACATTGCATTAGTCTGTATGCAATTTGCAACATAACATAATATATGCACACAGAAAATGTTGTAAAAGTGAATGTGTATTTATTTTTAATTCGCAACAACAGTATGATACAAATAAAGGGAGTCCCAGTAAGAATGCACTTTTTTATTTTAGTTCTTTAGTAAAGAGCTTCATTTTTAAAAATCAGAATCAGTATATGTGACAGCTGCCAAATTTCAGAGTTGCCACTTTCACAAAAAAAAATTACACTAAATTTAAAAAGTGCACTCTAACTGAAACAACCTTTACATTAGACCGACTGTCTCACTCTGTATTAAGCTTCGTAAACATGTCTTACAATGGTGTGAACTTGCAATTTTTGATTGACAACGTTGTCAGAAAAAGTATTGAGGGTCCATTGTAAGACAACAATGTTGTTAGATATTCGACAACCGTGTGAACACTGTCAGATGTTGGAAGCTTATGTTTTATTGTGAGATGTTTTTCAATTTGAAACGATGCAAATACATACGTATCAGGGATGGAAAATGGGGTTTTGGATTTTAACGCATCGTCAATAGCAAAACGTAGTTTTGATACTATGGCGGTACCAATTTCATATTTTCTGGCTCATCTCTTGTTATATGTATTTAGAAAAAGGACGTTTTATTACTGTCGAATTTTTTTTTAATGTTTTAAGAAAAAATTACAACGTTACGAAAGTTTCCATCACTGATATGCATGAGTGACAGGAAAAAAACCAAAAAAGTTTTATTATGCAAAATTAAAAAAAGTTAATATTCTTGCTATTGCTTTTTCTCTTCAATAACTTATCCAAATTACAGATCTGGCAATTCTGGATTTTTGTTGGCAGATACATTTATTATCAGACAGTTGTCTGCAGGGTATTATTACAATAGTCTAAACAGACAATTAACTTTTGGCGGCAATTTTTCTTTAGCATTTTACCTGACATTATTGTAAGATCTAACTGCCCGCCGTCTGTAAGAAGCTTAAATCTAAGAAACACGAAGATATGCAATGACTTTATCATATGATATCAAGTACAGTTCACAAGCCATTTTTAATTTTGATTTAATTACAAAATCAAAACAAACAAAATCTGTTTTTTTCCTAAGCTAATCCCGCGAAGCTCAACGCTTGTCTGCAGGAGACCAGAGTCTCTGGCGAGAATCGAACCCGCAACCCCGGCTCACCACCATCTTATCTACCAGGGCGCTCATTAATTAATAGCTGCGTTCGAGAACACAAAAGTTTTTACTATTTTTTACTGAACTTTACTGCATTTTACTAAATTGCGTTCGCGTACAGAAAATACAGTAAATGAGAACACAAATTGAGAGTGTAAAGTAACAGTTCTTGTCTGAGTATTTACAAATTTTTACTGCAGAAATTTTTTGCAGTAAAATTTAGTAAAACAAGAAAACATTTGTTTCACAAGGTAAACAAACAAAAGTAACAAACAAAAAACTTACAAAATTGTTAAATAAAAGAAAAGTTTAAATAAAAATTAAACCAAAACAAAAAGTGAATAAATATTACTTAATTAAACTTGTTTGTGAAGCATTTATTTGGCTAAATACCAACTTTTGAAACTTTTTTTTTGTTATGTTTATTTTTTAGAGTTGTAAAAGTGTGAAGTATTTGGGTATTTAAGTAATCAATAGCAAAAAAATTTTCATGTTCTTTTGAATAAATTTAACCGCCACAAATTAGTAAAATCAAATAAAATAAACAACAAAAAAAAATGAAAGATCTCATAAAATAATTTGTTTGTATTTTCCAAAAATGTTCGTATTATACAAAGAATTTAATCGAGTACTGATAAGAAAACGAGTTAAGTAGTCAAAAGTGTAAACATTTTTCAACACATCAATTATTTGTCATCAGCTGTTGCCTTTCTTTTACGAATTTTTACAAATTTTGCGTTCGCGTACTTTTTTATACGACAGCTTTTTGTGAGAGCAAATTTTTCATTTTACTCATTTACTGCATTTTACTGTAAAAGTTTTCAAACGCACCTAATAATGAATATCAAATTTATAATGTTTTATCATTTCGATATCAAATTGTTATCAAGTGTAATTCGCAAATCAAAAGTAAACTTGGCAACAGTTCAAGAAAAATTACAAAAAAACTAAACTTATTCTCATAAAGTCGTTAATGTCCGTTAAGCGACATAACCTTAATAGTGCCTTTGGTGACAGTATTTTGGACACTATCTACAATTTAGTCGCCGATATATGCAGGATAAGGGGAACGGGCAAAGGGGTCTACCCTTAGGACATAGATACTAAAAGTTCAAAAAGGCTTCCTAATGACTGCAGTATATTTTTGGCGAAGGCTCTAGGGATTTTGAAGGCCATAGAATTGGTAAGAGGTAACATTGCTGGGACTCAACGTCACTATATATGTGGACAGATCTTAGGGCCTTGATGGGCTGTGAATTCTAAACTAGTAAATAATTGTAGTCAAAGTATGCTAGGTACCTGCTCACTGCAAAATCACAGCTAATGAAATGGCCTTTGAGTTTTGGAGACTGGGTTCGAAAATAGGGGATGTCTGGAGACAGTCAGACCACCAATACCCTTTTGATTAATAATGGAATGGGTTCTAAACTTAACATATGGCAATGCAGTCAGCAGGAACATTAATTTTTGTGCTTCTTGGCCCACCAATTCACGTATGTCCAATTTCACAATTGAAGCACAGCCGCGAATAATGTTGGAGGTTACAAAATAATTATTTTTCAGGAGGTCAAGAAAAACGTTTTTAACATGCAGGATTATTTATTTTTTAACTTTTTTTATTATCATATAATGATAATAAAAGCAAAATATCAAAAAATTTTAATCTTTAATTACATAAAAATTTACAGTTTTTAATTTTTTTAGTAGAGGATAACGAACATTGCATTTGTAGGGTATTCATTTAATCGAGCTTTCGCTTTAATCGGTTAATCGCTCGATTAATTTACCGAGATTTTGGTTTAATCGGTTTATAATCGCTTAATTTGGTTATTGTTCGGTTAACCGATTAATAAAGTTTTGTTATAAATGAAGTAATTTCAATAAATAAAAATTCAAAAATTTTTTATCATTGGGAATTTATTAGGAAAAAAAAACAATAACATGACAAACAAAACAATTCTTGAACTAAAACAAGCAAAAAAAGCTAATTCATAAATGTATATCATATACCCCAAATTTCACCAAGTTCAGTTAAAACTTACTATTACTTTAACTACCAGTTAACAATATGTTTTAACAGCTTTAACTGATAGTTAATTATAACTGAACTTGGTGAAATTGGGGGCCAATAAACTATGCGATCATTTTATTAATACATTTTTCAATAGTTTAAGGTGCATGTAGATGATTGAATGTGATGTAGTTGTATTTGTCTGTCAAAATTACTGTTTTATGGAGATGTTGGAGAAATCAAAAGCAATCCATAATACAGATTATCGAATTTCTCAGTTCTTTTCCTGTATTTCTCTAAACATATAAAATCTTCCATTACGACATTAAATTTCAGTTTTAATTTTTCAAATTTAAACAATTCTAATTGCTTCGGTTAATGCTGTTAAAAGATTGTTTGTGTTACAATCGAGAGTTTCTTTTATTGTCAGCTCATCATCTGAGTCATCCTTGCAAAGTTCTCCATCGAACATTCTGCAAAAAAATGTATTTCCGAATTCCTTAATTTCTGATTTTATACTGTATTTAAATAATGTATTGCTAGAAGGAAAAAATATTTTTCTAAACACATACCTTTTGTTAATGAGGCAAAACAAATAATTAAAAACAAAAAAAAAAATATGTTACAATACTACAAAAAATTTAAAATTTTGTTTCTTCGGATAATCTGAAGACATCGTTAACGACATTTGCGTCTATGACCATTTTGCCAACTGGGTAAAATTTATTTTTACATTTTTTTATAAAATTTTTATAGTTTATGTTTATTAAATAAACATTATAAAGAATAATACCTAAAACTTCTATAATTGAGAAATGGTTGTAAAAAATGTCTTATAATTGTCAAATTGTAGTAAAAAATTTTCAAGTAAGCAACCCCGCAAAACTTCGTATGAGCCACAAATATGTTAAGCACAAATTTGGCGACGTAAACAAACGCACACATAATTTTATAAACATTAACACAATTTTACACAAAAAATATGAACAATTATCTTTAATTAAAATCATAAATAATCACTAATAATCAATTTTTATCACTAGAACAACGATAAAACCAATAATCAAATTTTAAAAATACTCATCAATATCTGTCTGAAAGTAAAATCTGCAGGCGCCACACATTTAAAAAGAAACAAATTCATAAATTTTTAAATGAACAGCGAGCGAACTCTTTAAATTGGTAATTATCTACACATGAATGTGTTTTCAGTATTGACATTATTGTAAATAACTTTTACAACATTTTTATATAAAAATATTTTGCATACTTGTGCTATTCGTCCTCATCATCCTCATCCCAGCACTGTGCGCAGTATCTACTAAAAATTATAAATTTTATTAAAAAACAAGTATGATTGGTATATTCGGCTCAGCCGAATCTTTGGTACCTTTCACCGACAGGAAACACATTTCAGAAGTGAGCTTTTGTTTGCAACATGTTGCCTTATACAAATTTGAGATAAAAAATGTCACAACTAGGTACGTTCACTTTATTGGGAATAAACCACGAATTTATCCATGGATTTTCATGAAAGAAATTTTATTTTATTTCTAAAAGATGCAGCTTCATGAAAAAATAATTTAAGTAGAGGGTTAAAAAAATATTATGTAATAAAAACGTAAAACTTTGTAATTTTTAGCTCTACACAAATTTGCGATAAAAAATTTAAAAACTAGGATCTTTCAGTTTATCGGGAATGGATTTTCATGAAATAAAATTTATTTTATTTCTAAAAGATGCAGCTTTACGATTAGGTACTAAAACTTGGAAGATTTGTTGACTATAATTTTTTATGAATTTTGTGAATTGAAAAATTTTAATTAAACAAAAAAAATTAAATTATTTTCCACTTGTGCCTCAATAACTCTAAAAGTAATGGCTTGATCAACGGATTGCATAACAAAATCGAGTACGTCGTTCCAAAGTTACGACAGGATGTATGGAGCAGCCACTTCAAAAATCTCAAAAAAATCTTACCATAGAAATCAAAATAATGAAGATTTTTGACGATAGGTGACTATCGCGGATCAAAAAAATTTAGTGTCTATTCAAGGCATTTATGCTTGTTGCATAGTGTTATGGACCGATCATCAGATAGTTAAATGTTTTCATTTCTAGCCATACAAAACATTGAATAAAATATCATGATTCGTAACAGCCCTACCTGCCAAAATGATTTTCAGAAGGGAATTTTATATTATGAATCATTACCAAATTCGTTAGAGTGATTTTTGGTATTAAAAACCTTAATTAGACCAAATTTCAATTAAGAAGTGAATTTTGTTTTAGCCTTTTATACTTTTTAAAGTTATTTTCAGAAGGTTGCTTTATATTGGACCTACGGCAAATTACACAGGCCTGCAAAATTTGGATATTCTGAGTACAGATTCATATTCAGTGGAACTAATACAAAGTATACAAGTGTAAACTAGCCTTAAGTAATCCATACTAAATATTAATGGTAAAAAGTACCTTAGAACCAACATTTAGACTATTTTCACTTTTAAAAGTTTTAAATTGTGTATTTTATTAATTTTAGATTCATTATTTACAAATATTTTTTTTTTAAAACAAATCTTTAAAACAATTGATCTCCTTGAACTCATCATTATCGATTAACCTACACATACAATTTTCCTATAAGTTCATACTTTTTTCTGATGTTTTCGTTATTAAAAAAAAGTGTTGATTATGATGTAGTCAATTTCAATATTGCAAATATTTATGTATGTTACTTTCTGCGCTTTTATCATAACACAGTACAACATTTTTCAGGGTGAATGGAATGTGAACAATTTTTATGTTGTACTGATGTGTTAAAAATGTACACAAGAGAGTATTTTAGATTTTTTTGTAAATTAAATTGAGGTCACTGTTCCTCACAAAACTTATTAACAAATTCACTAACAACAAAAATTTGTGAGTGTGTACTATTTTTTATTTTAATAGTTTACACGTAAAAATTGTAAAATATTGAATTTCAAAGAAAACTAAATTTATTTATTTTTTTCATTATAAATTGTAAACCAAATCAATTGAGAATGATTTTAAGCCAAATGATTGAACGTGTACTAAAATTTGTATGAAAAGCACTCAGTTTTTTTTAGTGTTTTTCCAATAAATTTTAATGTAAAAACAGCACAAAGAAATTATTTAAAATATAATAACCGTATTCACAAAACCCCTTGTATCAATTGTACGTTGTATTAAACAACATAGTTCACTATTGGTTTTTTTATACAACATACAATAGATACAACGATACAAGGGGTTTTGTGAATACGGCAAATATGCATTTGTATGTAAATTTTTTTAAATTGATCGTAGGAACACAATTGAACAGAATTGAACGTAGTAGCGTATTACGTTGTCAAATTAAAACGAATAATATTTTATACATACAAAGGCACACAGTAGATGGCGCGAACGTAAGAACGTATCTACGTCGAGTTAGATCTAATTCTATATCGTACGCCGGATACGACCGTATTGTCATAGAAAAATAAAAATTTAACATATAAAATTAAATTATTTTTGTGTTTTCAAATTGAATATTTGATAACAAAAAAAATAAACAATAATTTCTCTTCATCGTATAGTAAATTCAAGTCTTTTGCTTGAGATTTTTGGTTTTGGGACACTGTTAGTCAGGAAAGGTGGGTAAATTGCATGCGTGTTCATTGACTTTTTACGGTTTTGAGAGGTTTACAATATATTTTTTTGTGGGTTAACGAATAAAGATTTTACATTGATATTTTTTTCTGTAAAAGACTATATTGGGTTAGTAGCTCCCAATTTTTAGAACAAACTTTTTTTAAAATTTTTATGATAAAAAAATTCATTCGAAATAAAAAATAACGATTTTTTGGTTCACTTTATTAAAAGGTTTTTTAAAGTGAATTTAGTTGCATTTTAATCACGATTAAATTTGAAATCTCTACTTTTTAAATAAAAAAATTTCACCTTTATCTGTTTTTGCTCATCTAAAATAGGTACACATGATAGAAACCTTTCGTCAGTCATAAAATGTTTTGGTTGTCTTTTATTTAAATTTTAACATTTAAGACTAAAATTATCTGTGTAAAAAAGGAATATGCGAAGCAGTTAGTAACGGTTTTAAAAACCTGTTCAGCCAGAATTCGTCTATTTGAGGGCATATTACACCTGTCGTATAAACTCACAGTGAAAAAGTGGCAATAAAGATCGGATGAGGACAAAACTATCGGTAAAGAGAGGAAAAAACCTATCCACGAACAATTTACATGTGAATTTACAAGTGGATGTACCGAAGACTGGATTTGGAAACAGCAACGATGGTAGCACCAGCAGAAAAATTTTTTCCAATCCTGAATTAGATGCAGAAATAACTGCAATTGCATTTGATGTATCTACTGAATCAAAGTTATTATTGAAGTAATAACAAGTGGTTACAAAATCCATTTGCACGAGTTTGCCAATTTTTGCTTAGACACTGCAAAACAACTTTACGTTACTCTTTATCCCTGGCATATTATGACACCTACAATGCACAAGATTTTAATACATGGCGCAACTGTAATGTGCGAAGCATTGTTGTCAATCGGGCTATTGTCAGAAGAATCGTCTGAGGCACGAAATAAATATTTTCGGCTGAAAAGACAGAATTTAGCTGCAAAGTTTTCGAGGATTCAGTGTAGCAAAGATATTATAAGTAAATAGACTTTTGCTCAGTTCTGACCCACTGATAGCATAAGACCAACTCCAAAAAAAGGAATTACCCATTAAAAAGAAACCATTTCTTTTATGCTTCCGACTGTTCTTGGCTCCGAAGGGAATTCAGATTCGAAAGAGGACTTCGAAGAAACAGAGGAAGAAGAACCATGACACTCATCATCATCTTAGTGCAAAAGAGAAGTTGTTGTAAAACGTAATGTTCCTATTTTAAATAAGTAAATTAAATACTATGAAATACATAAAACGCACATAAAAGCATAGAAATTAATATTTTGTGGAAATTTAGAAAAAATTAAAAAAAATTTTTAGACTGGGTCGTTCCGGGGGTTGGTTTGGAGAGATACCTCCCCCTGCCCATAAAAGTTCAAAAATGTAATTCTCTTGGTATTAAGGCGTTAGTAATCTATTTCTTTTAATTTTTAAATTGTTTTTAAATATTACTTTATGTAACCGCCCAAAAAGGGGGCTGGGTCGAAAGGTGTAATTTTACCATATCCTGGGTCCAATTTAAAAAAATGTAATTTTTCAGTGGTTCTTCTAGGTGGAACTTTTTCCTCCTTGGTCAGATTTTATTTATTTTACCTGCCTAGGACCAGAACATATATTTCTCCCAAGTTTTATCGAACTTAGGGCACTCAATAATTTTGAATAAGCAATATAAGCAAAAACAAAATGTAATGTCCGGCCAGATTGGCAAAATACCCCTACATATGTATGTGCGACGCACGGCTCAATTGTGTTACTAGCATGAGTGATATTAAATTCAACCAAAATTTCAAATAACATTTATAATTAAATCTATTTTCAATTCACCAATCACCAATTATAGTTCGTAAGGTTTATTCATTTAAATGTAGGTCTTAGAGGTCCTTTCAATAATTTAGTAATTTTTACAACTGAAATTAATGTTATTGTTAATATTAGCTGGATAATTGTATAATTTATTTAAATTTAAAATGATTTGAAATCATAAATTTGTTTTTTTTTTATTTATTAATCGTGGCAACATGGGGCATCAACAATACATTTGCATCTTACCTTATCATCTGCAATTTATTTAATATCATCCCAATTATTATTTATTGCACTAAAAGCTCTGCCAGAGTTCTTTTCCACGTCACTTTTGAGCGAACTATGTAGCCGTCTGCTGCTCTGCGGACTTCAGTCCAAAGATGTCCTATTAATCAAGTTGGAGGACTTTCTGAGAGTTTGGCCTACAAACGTTTTTTTTTCCTTTTTTAATTCCCTTCTCACTGGATTCTCCATTGCAATTTGCCACAGATAGTCGTTGCTGGTGTAACTAGGCCAAAATACATATCTGTGGCATTTTGACAAAACATCTTAAGTCAAATTTTAACAGTTGAAAAAAATGTTGTTAATCGTATGTATTTTCAGCCAAAAAACATTTTTACTTCCGTTTTTAAAATTTTGTATTATAAACGAAATTTTTCTTTATTTTATTATTTGATAAAAATGGTTTTTTCATCGAGTTTTTTTAAACTTTCTTGCTATCTTCTCTCGACTTAAGATGTTTTGTCACAATGCCACAGATATATTTCACCTGTATACGTTAAGTTATCACATTTGTAAACATCCCAGTTTTGCTGCCAAATAACAAGGTGGATTTTACGCATGCACATGATTTTGAATGTAATTTAGTGCTTTAGTTAGCGCAGCCGGTATTTGTTAAACCATAGAGGAAAAAATCCTTTAGCCCGGCCGAAGGCTCACTATTGTTTGAAGTGCGCCTAGAAATCGTTGATGAAATGAAGCCGAATCAAATGCAAATTTGTAAACCAGTTCGCTTTAACATATTATTATTTAACATGTTTTTTATAAATTGTATATTGAAAAATATTTTTGTAGCGATGTTCATATATGTATATGACTGAGAATCTGCTGTAGCTCCTGTGGTGAAAGCACTTAGTGAACTTCATTTTAAATTCCAACCTTCAGAGTGAATGATAATAGGAAAAAAGGAAAAGGAACTCGGAAAAATACATGACATTGTTCCAGATATAATTCCCATCAATATGGGGGATGACCCGAAAAATGATTTGAGACTCACTTTGGTAAGTAGATAAAAATGCCTTTTTTATTAACTTGGACTTGGTGTTCTTTACCTTTCATTAAGCTCAATTCCATTAGACAAACAGCACCAAGTCCAACAACAAGAGGTCTGCTATTTCCCAAAAATAATACAAGGATTACAACATTTTTTTTACCCTACTTTTCTCTTCAAAATGTATTATAAAAATTATACAAGTAGAAGGCGCATCTGCAAGTTGAAATAAAAATATATTTAATTTTCCTGAAAATGATTTACAAAGTTATTCGAAATATTTGACTAAACAAATAAAATAAAACCAAAATGGCAGTGTTTAAGTACGAGTCGTACTCAAAAATTCAAGTATGAATAACACTTAAACGTACTCAAAACAATCCTAAATGGGATTACTTCGAAAACACAAGTTTGGAAAAACCGGTTTGCTTATTGTGTGTAGAAAAAACAAAACAACATATTACACAGTACATCACATGATATCGGGACTCAATTCTGATAATTGGTTATGAAAGTAGACCCAAAATGAATAACTTCTGCATCATTAGTTTGGTCATGGTACATCAAATAATAATTTAAAAATTAATTTAAAGTTAGGAAGCAAGTTTGACTAGGTGTTGTTTTCAACTTTTCTTTCTTGAAAACTACATTAGGTAATACTTATGCGAATTCAAACATCGATAGAGAAACAATTCTGATATATAAAAAAAACATTTTGTATAAAAAACACATTTTGATATGTGAATTGGTGTAGTTTACCTCTCCCCTACAGAGATTTTGTTAAATTTTTTTAGAACTGTTTGCATTTGTTTAATAAATTAATATAATTTTCAAAATATACTAAGATTTAATGAATTATTTTCTGGTGGGCTATAGTGTGTTGCAAAACTAGTTCGATTCCATATGGATTGTAGTTAAACTCGTTTCATTCGAAAATTCGTAGCAAAACTCGTTCGTTCCAAAATAAAATGTATTATTGTGTGGTTTATAGAGCACGAGCGAGTTTAACTTACATGTAAAACAAAATTTCCAAATTTGTTTTTGATTTAAATGTAAGTTGAACGGACAAGGTTTGCGCTCGTGTTCTATAAACAACACACATGTTTCTATATTTCAGTTGGTTTCAATTTCTAAATGTTGAATGGCATAACATTTCAGAATCAAAAAGTTCAAATAATTTGTTCCATTAAATCGGGCGTTATAATTATGTTTTCCTAAAATTCGAATAAAGTGCAACGAACGAGTTTTGCTTCTCACCTATTCATATGTAAATACAGTATAACCCGGTTAATTTCCCCACGCTGAAATGGCTTTCACGCTTTTTTACCTTGAGTTTTTAATCTCCGTTCATTTTCTTCCATTTTTCAAACAAAAATCCACATTTAATTGCCTGACGCTTTATTACCCAATTCGGGTAATTGCCTTAAAAAGTAAACTCCCAAAACAAAATTACACCTAAATTTCATTCGTTTAATTGCTTCAATACTATTTGACAACAACAAAGCAAGAATTGCAACCAAGTTAACATGTTGATAATTTAAAAATATGCACTAAAAATTAAAAAAAAAAATATGAAAATACAAAAAAAAATATGCTTATTTAAAAGCAAAATATTCCACAATTTAATATTGGCATTAAAATAAATTTTATTCTGGGCTCACTTTATGCACGTTATGCTTCAAAAACGTGAAAAAATTCAGCAATACCTTTAGTTCGCAAATTTTTCGCAAACAGATCGATACCAAATCAATAAAAAGCTCTTAAACGTACATACATTGTTTCTGCCTTCATTGGTCGCACAAGAAAAATCATGCGGTTTTCCTGATCATAAGTTTGTATATATGAGTACGTTCTTGATAGTAGGACATGACAGGACATCTCAAAAATCATTACAGATAAAATTAAAGACAGCAAATCCCTTGGTTTTTTATTGCTATCTCTTTTGATTTAGCTGAAACATGTAAAAATTCCTATATCTTAACTTTTTTCCATACATCAAAGTTAAGGTATCGGTATCTTGTAAACAAATACGTTTAATTACCTTACTGAGGTATTTAAACGTAGTCGCTTAATTACCTCAATGAGGTAGTAAAACGAATTCTTATAATTACCTCAACGAGGTAGTTAAGCGTATTCGTTTAAATGCTTACCCCGCATAATTACCCAAAAAGTTTGGCATTTTTGTCGAGGTAATTATCCGTGGAATGCTAAACTATATTAAAGCTCAATGCGTCACGTTTTAGAATTAAAATATCGACTTAACATTATTTCCAAAATCATTTTCTTGCTATATTTAACCATGTAAATGGTTGGAGTTGGAGTCGAAGTTGGATTCGGAGTCGTACTTAAAAAATTTCAGCGGATGGAGTCGGAGTCGGAGTTATCACTTTTTCTTGACGACTCCACAGCCCTGGTTAAAAGGTACGGTAAGGTACGCTTTGTGTCCTGTGAAAAAAATTTTTGATTAAAGAATTACAATTTGCATGGGTGGTCGTGGCAAACATCTGTCCGATACCTTTAACGATTTTCATCAAAAGTTCTTGTTTAATTTTGTTTTGAAAAACAAAGTACTCACTAGTAGTTAGTTACTTTTGCTGGTGTTCTACTGTATACAAAAAACATGAAAAATGTGTGGTCGTGGATTGGATGTATTTATTTGCATACAGACATATACATACATACATACATATGTATGCCCATTTATGTATGTTCATTGAAATATAATTCTGTTTTATTGATAACAAAAAGTAATTGGTGCGTAAATTTCAACAACACTTTTCATCATTGTAACATAAAAAAACATCGGCAGCCAACAACTAAAACATGTTTAACAGGCATTAAAAAATATAACATAATCAATAAAAAAAAATTTTATTGCAATTTGAAAAATACCAGAAAAATATTAATTAACAAAAATAAAAAAGGCTCCCGACAACCGTCATCATGTTAATAAATTTTCGTTTAGTATTGGGTTGTGTTCTTACTATTACAAAGGACTTGAAAGTTTATTAGTAAAAGAACCAGAGCAGCAATTGCGACAGATGATAAATTTCAGATGCTGAACACAAGAAGAAAACACAAGCACCAATAAATCCTTTGAGGTTTAATGCATGTAAAATTTATTGCTTGAAAAGCAAGAAAAAATATTATATTAGATTTATAATTTGCATTTGTGAAACTATATTTGTATGATGTTTGCTTTATAGCCATAAGAAAAATGCAAGCACACAAATTCATTCTAATACTTAACAGATTAATAGCACAATTATATGTTTTAATATGTATATTTCTTTATTGTAGTGAAGAAACTTCTTAAAATACATCTTATGAATTACAGTGCGAGCTCGATTTTCGCAAACCCCGATGACCACAGTAGGCAATATTTTTACATAACAGCCTTAATAACTGCTACTATTTATTAGAAATAGTCTTAATAAGTGCAATATAATTTTGTTTTATTCATTTACAATGTTTTTTTCTTGTATTTCTTGCTCAGAAACTTTGTTTAATCAAAATTATCATTTTAAGCCAAAGAATCCCATTTCAACAACATTTCTCAATCTATATTCTAGTTAGTCGTAAGATTTATCATCCAGCTCCCACTGTTTAATGATTTATTAAATAACTGCAATATATTTGTTAATTTTATTTTATTTATATGTGCGTATGTGACGGCATACAATCGAATAATCAAAGAAAACCACTGTACCGAGAGTTCGAATAATTCAGGAGTAGGCTCTGTATGGTATCTTTAAAATATAAGCCAATCTTTGTAAAACCTGACCTCACAGTATTATAATTCGTTGCATAACCTAATAAAAAATGGAGCTTCCAACGAAGCAGGTTTGTAAGGGAGAAACATAAACTTATTGCTTACCATTGCGCTGAGGCAAGACATGAATTATATCTAGCGAGTTCCCACTTTGAATTAATACATTTTTGACACATAAAGTTGTAATTATGAATTAATTATTTCTTTTTAGATAAATTAAAAATAAATTCAAATGATAATAAAAAAAAAATTTTTTTGAGTGGTCGTTGCTGGGGTGGGATTGGAGTGATTTTATGTTATTAAAGCGTAGGGATTTTATTTCCTTTAATATTATTCGCTATCCGTACTATCATAGGTAACAAAATATTTCAGGCTAATATTTTTTAACGTAATTTTTTTATAAATTCAGATAAATATGTACATAGACGCTGCATCTGCTCTTTTAAAGTTATGTATTTTTTTAATATTGAGTATTTTTTGGCTAATCTTCACTACTTCATCTTTAGAAGCGTGCGGCGCATGAAAAACGTTAAAAAAATTGTACTGGTTTTTAAATTACCATCCGAAAATATGGGCACAACTTTAAAATTAGGCTTTGTTTTGAGGTCGTTAAGAAAACACTCTGAAGAGATTGAGTGGTAACAATTGAAACATGTAAAGGTAACCTGTACGTGAAGGCCTGGGTTCGAGCCCCGCGGAAGTCAAGAATAGAAATTATCAACTAATTTTAATTAATTTCACGTTGTAAAATTCCTCTCTTCGTAAAAACAATTTAATGAAAATTAAATTTGATGAACTTTAGCCCAATTAAAAATATAAAAATTTGGATTAAAACCAATAAACAGTTCAACAAAAATAACCACAATTCTAATTAATGTTAAAAGCTATGGCACGAGCTCTATGTTTACATTTGTCCTTCAAGTTGTGCTGAAAAGGTCAACAAGAAAAAGACAAAAAAAATATACTTTGGACTTCGAGAACAATTCTTGACAAAAAGTTCAAAAAACAGAAGTAAGGAAGAACATGTATATCAACTAAAATAGCAAATTTCGATCTACCAAAAGTTAAACACAATTTGGTTTAAAGATTGGTGTTGTTAAACGGCAAAACCATCTCAAGAGATTGAATGGTTACAATTGAAAAATGTAAGGGTAACCTGTCCGTGAAAGCCTAGGTTCGAGCCCCGCGGCAGTCAAGAATGAAAAATTATCAATAAATTTTAATTACTTTCATGTTGTCAAATTCCTTTCTTCGTAAAAATAATTTAATGAAAATTAAATTTTATGAACTTTAGCCTTAAAATATCAAAATTTGGATTAAAAATCATAAACAGTTCAACAAAAATAACCACAATACTAAATTCTCTAATATTCAAAAGGTGGTGGGCAATATATAATTTTATTATTAATTGCAATTTGTTTGTTATTGTTGGAAAATATCATGCATTTAATATGTAACCCAGCATTTACACCAGGGATTTCCAAAATTTGTTTGCTTGTGTATTAGTGAGTACCAGCCCAGCAAATAAAATTGGACCACCTGACCCATTTTGATAAAATGGACTACTCCATGGACTGGTCCGATGTAATGCAAGCATGGACCATGTCATTGTTAAAAAGTGTTTGTAGTGAGACGACATGTCTTCGTTTTTTAACGACGTGCTTTCGTTTTTAAACGACTTCAAAACTAATCCTCTTGAGTATACCATGGAGTAGTTTTAAAACTACTCCTTAGTGGTCCAAAGGTGGGTTATATACCATGGAGTAGTTTTAAAACTACTCCTTAGTGGTCCAAAGGTGGGTTATATGATCCTCTCCTAGGACATCGTAATGTTAAATAGACCAGGTTTTTTCCATACGTTTGGGTTACTTTGGGACTAGTCCTGGTACTTTGTGGACTACTCTTTACACGCATGTTTGGACTGGGCCTATTATTTGCAGGGAGAGAGTAAGCAAATTGAGAGAATGCATTTATTTACAGCCGAAATAAAATGTTAGTAATATATTTTATAAGTATAACACAAAGGTACAAAATTAAAAATTGTTTGTGTTGATAAAAAATTTGTAGCAATTCTTTACCAATTCAATGTCGCTGATTTTAAAACTACACTTTTTTTTATTCGGAAGCTTTTGACTCTAAATCAGTTTCAAATATCTTATCAAACAATTGTAAAAAATTAAAGATTTTTATGTTTTAAAAATCCATAAAAAATAAATATTGCACGCAAATCACAGCTGATAGAAAACAAAGTGCAGTTTTAAAATCAGCGACATTGAATTGGTAAAGAACTGCTACAAATTTTCTAGCAACACAAAAAATTTTTAATTTTTTTCCCTTGTGTTATACAAGTTATAAAATAAAATCTTCTAAATTTATACTTTTATGGCAGTTTCGTAATAGTAGAATGCTTTTCAAATGGGATGAACCTAATTTATTACGTTGCTTGGAACAAATTAATTTTAAATCCGAAAAAATTTGTTCGCATAGGTAAGTAGTGCCGAATAAAGAGAGGTACCTCAATGAATTTTTTTTTAGTTCAGGATAGAACTCGCCATCCAAATCTTTCCAGAACTCTACAATATTATTTTCGTCTGGGGCATTTACTTCGCTTCGTTGTATGATTAGTTCTGATTGAATATCAAATTCGTAGTTGCTTACATCGCAACGAAAAGGGTTTTCGAAAAGATCTAATAGCGGTTGTAAAATTACAAAATCTTGAAACCTGTCTTGAAAATTATTGAAAAGTGTTTCAAATATTTCGGCATATTCATATCTTTTGTCGATTTCGAGATTTCTGTAAACAAGTGAAGTTTTTGGAAAGTTGGAAAAATCACCACTTTTAATTTGGGCAAAAATTAGAAAAAGTTTTGTTTTAAAATTGTGAATGATTTTTCACAAGTCGCATATATTGCGTTCCATTCCTTGCAATTCCAAATTAAGTTCATTTAACATACTTGTCGTGTCTGCCAAAAAAGCTAAGTCTAAAATAAAACTATTGTCTTTTAAACACTGGACTAAAACTTTTTCTATTTTCTCAGTTTCTAGAAACTGAAGAACTTCTTCTCTTAAATCATAAAGTCTATTCTACTTAGCCACCGAACTTCTGTAAACATTTTCAGGTTACAATTCACAGCATTTTTGTTTTTTAAAAAGGTAACAAATTTTCGGTGGATAAGCGCTTGATGTCCTCCTCGAATTTTATTTATTTTATCCTCTGCTGTCTTCATAGCTGGGGTATCATTTATGAATTTCGATGCAAGAGCGGTCTGATGAATTATGCAGTGAAAATTATGAACTGCAAATTCGTGTTTTTTTAATTGGCCTATAAGTCCATTATATTTGCCCAACATTACATTGGCTCCATCTGTGCAGACTCCAGCAAATTTGTTTATGTTTACAATGGAAAGAAGCTTTTCTCTGGCAACATCATACAACAACGTGCCAGTTACATTTCCATAAAATGATTCTAAAGCAGGGATGTCAGCGCCTTGCACAATTGTGCAAATTAATTCACATGCAGCGTTACCGTTGGTGCCACTAAAGTAGCAATTTGCCACTTTTTCGACTGCTTGGATACTATTTGGCCACTTTTACAAAATGCACCCAAATGTGATACTTTTTGTAATTCTTGCCACTTTTTTGATACTTTTTACGTTAGGAAAAGATACTTTTTTTTCATTCTATTTCGAATTAGTTTCAGAGTTTAAAGATATAATAACTGACCCAGATGCATTTATACATGAATTTAAACTTCTAGAGAGTAAAGTAAATGACACGAATTATGAACACATATTTAAAATTTCAAATGCTGAAGATTTTTGGCGTGAAATAGGAACATTGAAAAATAGATTTGATGAATATATATATTCAAACTTGTACAAATTGATCTCTCATATTTTTACATTGCCACGCTTCTGCTGAGCGTGTTTTTTCTAAGTTAGCTTTAATCAAAAATAAAGTAACAAATAGGCTAAAAGTAAATACTTGCGAATCCATGCTTTTATCTTTAAATTTGTTAGATACTAGCCTTGAAAATTGGGTTCCAAGTGAAGACATTCTACGAAAGTATAGAAGTCGTTTTAAGAACAACTAATTGTAAAAAAATATGTATGTAACTGACCATTAATAAATAACACATTGAAAAAGTTTGTTTAACCATTCTAACTGATTTTTTTTTTTTTTTGGAATGCTTAAGACAAAATGAGCACAGTTTTCTCCCATCACGTCACATTTATCAGATACACCAATTATTGTAATTTCGGAAGATGTTTTGTACCACAATTAATAACAAAATCGAGTAGTATAGTTTTGTTCTATTAATTTCAAAAGTTTCTGTTATTCGTGCTCAATTCCCAGTTTTTATTCTTGATAAAAACACTTGAAATTTATTGTTGATGGGATAAGCTATTCCTATGGTTTTGTTCTATTTGTAAACCTGATTACAATAATTTGAAGCAATAATAGACGAATTCGGATAAAAACTAAATATCAAATACTAAAGAAATTAAAAGGCTTGCATTTAAATTTAGTAGCATGTATGAATGCCGTGTATTTTTTTGTATTAAAGTGCGAAACTGATTAAATATAACGAATTTTAAAAAGTGATATTTTCGTTTTTTTGTTTAGGATTTCTGATAAATGTGACGTGATGGGAAAAAACTTTACTCATATTTGGCCATAGCATTCTAAAAAACATAAGAATCTGGTGGAATAGGCAAATAAACTTCTAAAAAAAATTTTAAAACCTGTGCAATACAATGTCTTAAATAAATCAAAGAAAATTTATTCAGAAAGAAAAGTACAAGAAATATATTACTTAATGTATGTATATATCGAAACGCGGCTTGCTTTAAGGTTTAGGGAGCTATAGTATAAAAAATTTGTTGCATCTTTTTATTATTTATTGCTTTACAACTTTTTATTAATCAAACATTTTATGGATTTTAATTAGTTTTTTCCTTCCCTTGTAAACATAAAAAAATCGAGTTACGCCTTTATTTAGCCATCGATATAAAACAAATTACATAAATATCTTCTAATTGCTGCAACAATGTCAGAATTCAAAAAACATGTTTGGCAGAAAACGAGTTTAACGTTTTTGAATTACCAAAACATTAAAGAAAATATTTTATAAAAATTACTTCTCGAGAGAAATATTTATTTTAATTTTTGCAACAAATGAGCCATAAGTATGTATGTCTATTGTAATACGATCAATTGTTTTTTAGTGTATATAATTACTAGATATATGTTTTTTTGTTATGTTTTTATACCATTTATAAAATGTTATTTAAAATTATAATAAATAGAAAAAAACGTAAAAAATACATAATAAGTACACCTATTTTAATTTGAAAAGTTGTGCCACTTTTTTTATAAAAATCCCCTTTTCGGTGCCACTTTTTTTTTGGATATCCCCTTTTTTTGGTACTTATTGAAAATATCCGACGGTAACACTGTTCACATGTACGCTTACGCTCTTTTATTTTGAGAGCGTAAAATATAATTGTTTACTGAGAAACACTCTCATTCAGCGGGAAATATCGCAAATATTGCAAGGCCTGTTTTGAGGCCTCTAAATATATTTATGTATATAAATAAATATACAATAACTGTATGTAGGTACATCTTTTTTTTGTTTTATTATCTTTTTTATTTTATTTATTATCTATGTTTTTGGTTTGTTTTATTTCTGTTTTTGACATTGTACAATGATTTTAAAACAGGGATTTCCATTTCTTTGCACAATTGTGCAATTGTGGTTATTTTTTAAGATAGAATTTTAAAATTTTATAAAAAAATATATATGTAAAGTGAATCCTAATCAACAAAAATTTCAAATTTTCAAAATAATTGTTTTGCATTTAACCTAACAATATGTGTTTTGTTCGTGAAAAAAATTCGTTGATGCCTGTAACAGGGTCCCTTTTTCTTTCGTTAAAAAGACGTACCTAAATGCAGAAATTATTAAGAAAAGAAAAAGCCACAAGAATTTGTTGGTATTTTGTGATTGTGAAAATATTTTTGTTTCTGTACCAATCGCGTCGGTGGGTTTTTTTTTGAAAACTCTTTTCTTAAGTAGGTAAAAATATTTAAAAAACAAGTTAAAAAAGTCTTGTTTTGCTACAATTTATATGTAAATAACCTCTACACATAAAAGCAAATGTGACAGCAGGTAAAATTTTTGGTTAAGAAGATGTGTTTTATTGATGTATTAATGAAACTTTGTTGTTTCGCACTATTTTTATTGCTTACTTTTTTATGCTACAATTATATGACCGAGTCTAAAGAGTAAACCTTACTACTTTATGGTATTTATTTAATGTAACTTTGACCTGTTATAATGATTTTATACATTTTTGCAGGCAAACTCAGGTGCGCATTTGGTATTTTGTAAAAAGTTATGATATGCCATTAGCTAGAATTAAAATGTATGCACAGATGTTTGAAGTATGAGTAACCCAACACCGTGAATACCATTTCTATTTTACTTACCACTATGAATACCCTAACTTTTTACTAAAATAACTTTTTCACGTTATAATTCTCATGTAATTCATTTTATTTTTGAATATTTTTCTTATTTTTGTATACCTGTAAACTTCAAATTAGAATTTCATTTAATAGTCTTGTAGACAGCGATAACGGACGTGCAAGCGGATGAATTTATTAAAAAAAAAGATAAATGATGCCATATAAAAAATATTTTATGATAAAAAATGCATTTAATTATTTTCAATGTCTCTTATGTTTTAAAACATTTGAACTTAAGAGATTGTATACTTTGAAAAGGCATTATGATCATTTCCATAATTATTAAATTAAATTTAATAATTTAATAAGGCCTTGCAATAGGCCTCGCAACCGCATATTTCGCCCGCTGGGCATGTAAGAGATAAGAGTAATCTCACCAACACAATCATAATTGACATCACTGTTCTAAAGTAAACATTGACTCAAAAATAGTGTATTCGCTGTCTAGGCATCGAATACAAATTACAAGTTCACACAGATCATTTATGTCAGTGCTTTCGTCTAAACAAATTGAAAAAAATTCGCACGACGGCCTACCGTTTGACTGGACAGGGGAAGAGACTCTATAAATTTAGTATTATAATTAAGCCTTTCCCAAATTTTCTTCAGCAATTGCTTGATAAAAACACCATCCCACAATGGTCTTCCTTTCTTAACAATTTCCAATGTTACTAAACTTGAAATCTCCATTTTCAGTTTGGGAACTGATTTTGTTTCATTAATTTCCTCTTCTAATAACCATTTTTTTCAAGTTTTCTAAAAAAATTGTTTTATTTTTATAAAATAGGGTTCTCTTTCCCTATCATTTAAATTATTTATATTATTATGAAAACGATCGCAATGCCGTTTAATAACAAATTCCGTTTCTTCCTTAAATGTTGCATAGCATATAAGGCATTGGATGTTACCAAAAGCGTTTTTGACTGCATAATATTTTTTAAGTGTCATCATAAAGTTTTTTCTGTTAACCTGAAACAAAAAGTATACAAGTATACAAAATTAGTAGTGGTATACAAAATTGTGCATAGAAATGGACTTCCCTGGTGTATTTATTAAAAAATAAAATAAATTACATGAGAATTATAACGTGAAAAAGTTATTTTAGTAAACAGTTAGGGTATTCGTAGTGGTAAGTAATATAGAAATGGCTGGGTTGCTCATACTTCAAACATCTGTGCATACATTTTTATTCTAGCTAATGGTATATCATAACTTTCTAGAAAATACCACATGCGCACATGAGTTTGCCTGCAAAAATGTATAAAGTCATTATAACAGGTCAAAGTTACGTTTAATAATTACCATAAATTAGTAAGGTTAAAGGCAAAATTAGTCTTTACTTTCTGTTTCTGTTCTGTTCCGTGCCGTTCTGTTTCAAAATTGTAAAAGTTACTTTTTCTGTAGCAACTTATTAGCCATTTATGACAAATTTATTAGTTTTGCACCATCCATTGTTTTATTTCAATAACTTTTATGCACATAAATTTGAAGAAATAAAATTTAATTAACGTATTTTTTATTATTTATTTTGCGGTAACTTACAATTACTTAACAAGTTTTTGATTTTATCAAACTGAACCGCAACAGAACAGAACAACAAATCAATTTCACAGGTTTTTTAATAACAAAAACAAATCAGCTGGTTCGTAACAGAAAAGAAAGTAAAGACTTACTGAGCCTTAACGCTTTGGGCTCGGTCAAATAATTGTAGCATAAAAAAGTAAGCAATAAAAATAGTGCGAAACAATAAAGTTTCATTAATACATCAATAAAACACATCTTCTTACCCAAACATTTTACCTACTGTCACATTTGCTTTTATGTGTAGAGGTTATTTACACATAAATTGTAGCAAAACAAGACTTTTTTACTTGTTTTTTAAATATTTCTACTTACTTAAGAAAAGGGTTTTCAAAGAAAGAAAAGACCCAACGACGCAATTGGTACAGAAACCAAAATATTTTTACAAGCAAAATACCAACAAATTCTTTTGGCTATTTTTTTTCTTAATAATTTCTGCATTTAGGTACGTCTTTTTAAAGAAAGCAAAAGGGACCCTTTTACAGGTATCAAAGAATTTTTTTTCACAAGCAAAACACATATCGTTAGCTTAAACGTTGCAGTAAATGTTATTGTTAAAAAAAGTTACTAAATAAAATTTACGCTAGCTTTGCTGTTAAATATTTTCAACAATTTAAATTATGTTAAAATTAAATAGAAATGTTATATTACTCTGCATTTAAGTCTTAAAATTAAGACTCTAAATATTGCACGCAAGGCATTGGATGTTACCAAAAGCATTTTTGACCGCACAATATTTTTGAGTGTAAGCTGAAACAAAATAATATAGCATCCGCTAAACATGTACACTTGTCGAAGTCACACCGACGACTGAATTAAAGAGCATAAAAATATGTGTTTGTAGTGGTTTGCACAATTGTGCAAAGAAATGGAAACCCCTGTTGTAGTGGTATCAGCGTTGCCACTTTGTGGGTAATTACCCCAATTTGGTATAATTTTTACTGTCGTGGGTAGAGCGTGTGTAATTTCTCTTAGGTGTAATTCAGGTGTTATTTAAAATTCTTACTACAGATACCCAAATAAAATCAAGATTCAATTTCAGTGATGACATTTATTTCTTTTTAAATATTATTGATTAAAATGCACAGTCTTCTGAACCAAAGAAAAATACTTTAATCATTAAATATATATTTTCAAAAGTTTGGTAATAAATGTCGCAAGAAGGACTCTTAGATTCAGATTAAGATGACTATCCAGAAGTTTATTGAAAAAACTTATTCGAACTAGCCTGGGGGTAGAAATGTTTCCAATATTCCAACATATAATTAATTTTATTTGTGTCTGCAAACTTTCAAATGCTTTAGATTGAAGAATATTTAACGCCCTTAACAGTTCTAAAACTGAATTACGAAAGAAACAGTTGTATAAAACCTTGCCGGCATTAAGCTTACTAAATATAGTATATAGGGTATTTTTAAGACCATGAAACTCAAAATTGTAGAAAACACAAAACAAATTAATTTTAATTGCAGATTAATACACTGCATAACCATTTGAAACTGATTTAAAACAAATAGGCACAGCGCCTGTCCTTGACGAAACACATTGCAGACGTCCAGTTTTCTTTTTCGAGAATTGCTGGCTGCATGTCACGAATAAAATGTACAATGTTGACCACCAAGACGTCAATTGTTGCTGTTTTATCAGCATAGACCAGTGACTTCACAGAACTAGGGAAAACAATCAATAGGTGTCACATCGATCGGCCTTAAAGTCTTATTGACAGTTTATTTTCTCTAAATGAACACATTGCCTTCATTTGTGAAAAAATTGGTTGCGCCATTTAAATCATAAGATCGCCTTTAAGAGACGAAAATCTATGGTTGATTTTCAAAGTAATTTTGGATAATTTGGTAGCGTTGTTTAAGCAAGAATCTATCTGTATATGATGATGTGCCTGAGCAAAAAGTAAGAGCAGTATGACAGTTCAGTTTTCGGGCTTATAAAGGAATTGCAATAAGAATTTTTAATCTTTCTAAGATGTATGCAACCAAATATGGAAGGTTAACTCATTATTTTAGGAGTTTTATTAATTATTTTTTAGTCTTTAATGTTAATTAATAAATCTATCTATCTATCTATTTATCTATCAATCTATCTATCTGTCTTCTATATATATAAAACAGGATGTGTGCATGTATGTAACGTATGGAATCCAAAACGGCTGGGCCGATTTTGATAAAATTTTCAGGGAATCTTCAGAATATTCAGGCGGGTGACACTGTGAAGTCTGATTTTATATTTTCGGTCTGCGGGCGGAGGGGCGTGGCAAAATCCAGGCGAAGTTCGCCGGGTACGATAGTTTTAAAAAAGAATGTTAACATATTGACTTATATTGATCTTCTTTCAATGAGTCTGTTGTGTTTTTGCTCTTTTGTGAATGCCTTGTTTCAAATAAAACTTCAATTTTATATTAGGTGTAATTTCATTTAAATCGGGTAATTTTGCTTCATCTAAAGTGTAATTTTGAATTTTGTTGGTGGTAACACTGAGTGGTATGCACAATTGTGCAAAGAAATCATTGTTGCCAACTTTTTTTGAAGACTTCCCGTCAAATCGCACTTCAAAAATCGCTAGAAACCGCTAAATTTTTTATTTAGCTTAAAATGTTTTAAAAATATCGCTAAAATCTAAATATTATGTGAAATGTTTACACAAATCTAGATATTGGGCTTCACTGACTCTTTTAGTCCCGCGAACGTACAAAATGTGGATATTCATATTCTGGGATTTGTATTGCTTGAAATCTATCCAGACATTAGAGTTAAGTGCACTTAATATACTTTTGGTAATGATGCTAAACATTTAGACCGTAGACCAAGATTAAAAAAATTGCTAAAAGAAAGAAGGAAGTAAATGCAAGACAATCGATTTGAAATTTTACACTATTTTATATTTGATATATACTTACATTTACTTTCTAAGGGACATTAATTCAAAAAGGTTGAATAAACATATGTATGTATATATGGATATCATGGCCACTACTGCTTATTAAAGCTTATAATTTTTAAAAGTTTTTGCTGGCCATTATTTCAAACATTCATGCTTGAAATATGTTTACAATCCTGACAAACGAATAGACAATTTTTGTTTCGCTCCGAAGACTTCGCTTAGATTTATACAAATTATTTTTCACTTTTTAGGAAAACTAGAAATAAGGTTTGTATCCGTTAACTAAATAAAAAGAAAGACGAATTTTCGTATAGCTAGTTACAAGCTTGCTTATACCAAACAACATACTTATATGAACCCAGGCAAAGGCTTAAATTGGCGCTTTCTTGTTGTTTTTTAAAGCATCACAAACAGTATTTCTTGAATTCTCGAATTACAGTACGTTGTTTGGCATTAGGTTTGACTACCGTGTGGAAGTTTTATCCAAGGGATAATAAAAAAATACTTCTAATTTTTGGTTGCTTAAGTGCTTTAATATAAACATTGATTTGCTGTAGACAACACCTTTTTAACTTTAACTTTGACTATAGATTATATTTTGATCGATAAAAGTTGATAACACAAATTGTTTTAAATAAATTCAAGTCCGTTCTCAGTTTTTTTTCTATCACGTCTAGTTTTTTTTTTGGGCTGGACAAATATTTCCCTCGAAATAAGGTGTTATGTTATGTTAATAAGACTGCGAATTGAGCAAGATGTTTTGTATACAACCTTTTTTAGTAAACTTTGGACCAATACAGATTTATTTTTCAAGCTATAAAATGTATAAATCTTTCCTCGTTTTAAGGTAAATATGGGAATTTTCAGCGAAAAGTCTACTTTTTTCAATGTAACGCCAGATTGCAAATAAGGTATTTTCGGACCATGTTGTTCAATCGTTATCCCTTTTGTTCCTAAATGTAGAGCTAGTTGCGCTTTACACCAAAATATAAAAAATTGACTAAACGTATAAAATTTTTTAAGAAACAATTTAAAATACTTCTGGCGTTTCGTTACTAAAAGTAGACTTTTCGCTCGAATTGCCCATATTTGCTTATGCTTTTAATTAAAAAATGTTTAGTAGTTTTTTTTATATTATCATAATTAAGGATTTTTTTATATTTATTAGAAATAGGTACTTTAGTTAGCAATGATGTAGCTTATTTCCCTTTTTAATTAAAAGGTGTAGGCAGGTATTTTCTTTTGCTTTTAATAAAAAAAATATTACTAGTGTTTTAAATTTCCTTAATAAAAGAATTTTCTTAAATCCTTTTTATTAATTTTAGCAATTATAAATAATTAGCAATGATTATTTTTTATTAATACGATTTCCGTATGACGTGCTAAATTCCCAGTTTTTCATATTTGATAAATACACTGAAATTTATTGTTGAGGGAAAGCTAGCTTCTATGCGCATTTCACTGGTTGCTTAGGCCAGCTCATCAGGAAACCTTTTCCAAAGATTTTAGAAAGGCCAAAAATATTATACAAATAAAACCCTAAAGCGAATAAGAATTATAAACACTCAAGGTCTTACTTGTAACGATATCAAAGCCAAAACAAAACACCAACAATAAACAGTGAGTTTATCTTTTCTTACATTCCCCTACAATTGGTTGGGTTCTTTCCGACTGGAATTGTAGTTGTAAGTGGGTAAAAAGAAAAAACAAAATAAAAAAACAAACTGCTTCATTCTACTGTCTTCGTAAGAAAACAACAAAAAACCCAATTTGCCAATTCAGTTTTTTTGCACGGGCACATGCAAGTATGTATATTATCAAAGTTATTTTCGGGAATACAAAATTTATTATTAATACGATTTCCGTATGACGTGCTAAATTCCCAGTTTTTCATATTTGATAAATACACTGAAATTTATTGTTGAGGGAAAGCTAGCTTCTATGCGCATTTCACTGGTTGCTTTTGTTTTTTCTTTTTACCCACTTACAACTACAATTCCAGTCGGAAAGAACCCAACCAATTGTAGGGGAATGTAAGAAAAGATAAACTCACTGTTTATTGTTGGTGTTTTGTTTTGGCTTTGATATCGTTACAAGTAAGACCTTGAGTGTTTATAATTCTTATTCGCTTTAGGGTTTTATTTGTATAAAATTTTTGGCCTTTCTAAAATCTTTGGAAAAGGTTTCCTGATGAGCTGGCCTAAGCAACCAGTGAAATGCGCATAGAAGCTAGCTTTCCCTCAACAATAAATTTCAGTGTATTTATCAAATATGAAAAACTGGGAATTTAGCACGTCATACGGAAATCGTATTAATAATAAATTTTGTATTCCCGAAAATAACTTTGATAATATACATACTTGCATGTGCCCGTGCAAAAAAACTGAATTGGCAAATTGGTTTTTTTGTTGTTTTCTTACGAAGACAGTAGAATGAAGCAGTTTGTTTTTTTATTTTGTTTTTTCTTTTTACCCACTTACAACTACAATTCCAGTCGGAAAGAACCCAACCAATTGTAGGGGAATGTAAGAAAAGATAAACTCACTGTTTATTGTTGGTGTTTTGTTTTGGCTTTGATATCGTTACAAGTAAGACCTTGAGTGTTTATAATTCTTATTCGCTTTAGGGTTTTATTTGTATAATATTTTTGGCCTTTCTAAAATCTTTGGAAAAGGTTTCCTGATGAGCTGGCCTAAGCAACCAGTGAAATGCGCATAGAAGCTAGCTTTCCCTCAACAATAAATTTCAGTGTATTTATCAAATATGAAAAACTGGGAATTTAGCACGTCATACGGAAATCGTATTAATAATAAATTTTGTATTCCCGAAAATAACTTTGATAATTATTTTTTTAATTTGTTATCTAAAAATATCTTATTACTAAGTAATGAAATTCTAGTCAAATCCCAAAACAACTGTTAAAATGTGCAATTTAAGTACATTTAAGTTTTTATTCATACACATAAACATAAATATTTTCTAATTAAAAGTGAGAAATGTTGATAAGTACATAAGTCAACATGTTGATAGTATTTAATAATAAAAACAAATTCTTACCTTTAACACTACTAGACGTACACTAGTATACAACAACAGCAAAATGAACTTTTAATGCAGCAACAAAACACACAAACACATACACTTGTTCAAATTTACTCTTACTTTTGTATTGTTTTCTCAATAATTGCAACTAACTTCCCTGTAGGAAATGTCACTAGTGAATCTGTACTGATTCACTATTAACACAGTCACCAGTACTAGTGATTTATTATACCCCAGACAATGTTATTTACTATAGACATTTAACATGTGCGTGTCATTGGAAATCTACTACTGACGTTGGTACTACTGACTAGGTACTGACTAGGTAGTTCCTTTGGGAACATATGTAGATATTGGAACCAGAGAATCAATAGTACATTTTAGTAAATGTAGTCTACACTTTTGGTACGAATACGAAATCATAACAAATTTTTTTTTATTATTTCTTCAACTTTTATAGGAATTGTACTTCTCAGTTGTTATTGATAAAAATTTTTGCGTATTAAAGCCAAATATAGTGGCAAATGTAGTGAAGTGTAGACACTTTGCAGACAAAGTCACCAAAATAGTCGACAAAACTGGTGACTTGGAGACACTTGTACCCAGGTTTCCTTCAGGGTTGCTTCCCTTTTACAAAAACACAAACACTATTTTTGGCAAAACAACAACAAAAGCTAAAAACGAAAATGGCTCACAATTTTTTTTATTCTTCTTTAATTTGATATATTTGGAAGGAATTTTATGATAATTTTAATTATTTACACTAATTTCACATAAATTTCTATACTTTTTGCAAAATAAACTTAACACTTTTCATTCTAACACTTTAAATTTTACGCTTTTAACAAATTTATTTATATTAAGGTACAAAAACCTTATTAAATTTGCGCTTAAAATATAAATTTTTAAAAAACACGAAACGACTTCTTGATTGCACTAAATAAAACCGCGAACTGAATTGATGAATATGATAAGAGCAAAAACTAAAAAGATTAAAAAGTGGGGTGACATCTATGTGTCATTGCCTAAATTGACTGGTAGAAAAATTTAATAACTATTCAAATGTGTTTTAAGAAAAACATTGCTAACACAAACCGCGTAGAAATATTTTTGAAAAATGATTGAAAAATATTGAATAAAATAAAATTACAAATAGAAAAAAATCGTATTTTTTAATATTCGCAAAAAAAATAACAATTAAAATTTTTTTAAGATTTTTAAAAAAACTAGCTATAATTTTATGCATTTCCAATTGATCTGACATACTCACTGATTAACAATAGCCTATCACCCTATGATAGTAAAGTCCCTTGTAGTCCTTGATAACATGGCCACTACTGCTTAATAACGCTTATAATTTTTAAAAGTTTTTGCTTGCCATTATTTCAAACATTCATGCTTGATAACTGTTTACAAACAAACGAATTGATAATTTTTGTTTCGCTCCGAAGACTTCGCTTAGATTTATACAAATTATTTTTCACTTTTTTTATGAAAACTAGAAATTAGGTTTGTATCTGTTAACTAAAATAAAAATATAGAACAATTTTGGCAAATCTAGTTGCAAGCTTGCTTATACTAAACAACAAACTTATATAAACCCATGCAAAGGCGTAAAATTGCGCTTTCTTTTTGGTTTTTTAAAGCATCACAAACAGTATTTCTTGAATTCCCGAATTACAGTACGTTGTTTGGCAAAAGGTTTGACAACCGTGTGGAAGTTTTATCCGAGGGATAATAAAAAATATTTTTAATTTAACTTAACCTTTGACTATAAATTATATTTTGATCGATAAAAGTTGATAACACTGTTCTGCCGTAAAAATTGTTTTAAATAAATTCAGGTGCGTTCTCAGTTTTTTTTTCTATCACGTCTAGTTTTTTTTTTGGGTTGGACAAATATTTCGCTCGAAATAATTTCAATTTAACTCTTAATAAGAAAATACATAAAATCTGCTTAAAACGTTTTAAAATTTTTTATAGCGGAAACAAATTTAATTTCCACTAATACAATTTTTTCTTATCACTTATTTACTTTGAAAATAAATATTTTAAATCTCTTATTTTGAGATACAAATTGTAATTTTCAAATGCCTAGAACAAAATTGTATTTACTAGTGATATTAAAAAACCGCTAGATTTCCCGCTAACCGCCAAAACGGAAATTTTACCCCGATTGACACGTTAAAACCGCTAGAATCGCGGTAAAACCGTCAAATTGGCAACAGTGAAAGAAATGGAAACCCCTGATCTAGGGGCACTCAAAAACTTTTAGGGCTTTAAAAAAAAAGTAAGTGTTATATTCGGCTGTGCCGAATCTTTTCTGACCTTCACTGACAGTTTGAATATTTCAGGCGTGGGTCCTATATGGAATCTATTAATGTATGTATGTATATTTATTTTATTGATTATATAATTTTGGATTTCACAATAATATAATGAATTTACATAAAGAGTTCAATTAGAGAATAACTTAAATACCTAAACATAGGTTGAAAAAAGCAATTATATTGTATCAAATTTATTATTAATAATTAAAGGGGAAAAGGAGATACAGTAGAATACCCAAAACATGATTTAAAAGAAGATCGTATATGGGCGTTTCCACAGAAAATTACCCCTTACAGCTCAAAAATTAAATTATAATTTTGAATTTTTTTCCGCTAATATTATACAAAATAAATGTATCTGTCATTTTCCGAAAGATTTACTTTAATTTTCTTTATACTAACAAAAATGTGTAACTTTGAGTTACCTATAATAAATGAATTCAAACACAAACAAAAAACTGTCAACTTTTTAAAATGTACCGACCGTTACTTTTTAAAAAAAATTTTTGGGTAACTAATTTCTTTGGTTTGAAAATATGTAAATCCATTCCTTTAACAAAACATATCAAAGAATTTAATTATATATTTTACTTGACATATCCTGCGCAAAATTTTACAATACATGATTGTTTCCGACATTTGAAAACAGCACATTTATAAAGTAACGACCGTTACTTTTTCAATGGTCAAAAAAGTATTGAAATTACATTTTTTCTGAATTCTTTCGGTTGCTGCCGTTGCTTGAACTTTCGTAAGTCCAAAATGGAGCAATTCTCGTGGCATATTTGGCTAGGTAGGAATTTTATTTAAAAAATCTCCGAAAATCGGTAACGACCGTTACTTTGGATACACCCATATGCTCATATGTAAAGTTTGCACACTAATCATGAAAGTTTTCAGTAATATTGAATATTTTGTCCTTAACTAATAACAAATTATAGCGTGAGTGTAGTCGGACGTTAGTACATATACTTATGTAGTTATTTATTGCATTAGAGAGCTTTATGCTTTTATGTACTTCTAGTCATATAAAATTACAAATATTTTTGAGGGGGGTTTTATATTAGATTCATGGTAAATTATGGCAGTGAATTTGTAATATGTAGCGTTTATGGTTTTTGTGTCTCATCATCGCTTGTTAACAATTCGTGTTTATCGCTTTTTTTCTTTTTTTTCGCTGGCTTCCAACTGGTCCATTGAATTACTGTCATACACGTTATGATTTTGCTTAAAATGGTTTGGCAGGCGGTTTATTAATTCCTCTTCCAACATATTTAGAGGTTCAGGGGGTAGACCACCTCCAGTCTGTCTCATTTGATTTAAAAATTATGAATTTTTGGTTTTGGCAACGGGTTGAATTTTTCGCCACTGGGTTTGTAGTTGCTCTAATGTTCTTTCTACTTTTGAAGCTGAATTGAAAAGTGTGTGGATTGAATTTAGAGTATCCTTTTTCATTTTGTTGGAATTGGTACCTATTTTTGCATTCTCAATCATGTCTAACTTATCAAAAACTATTTGTGATAAAATATACTGTTAAAAAATACATTTTATTTTCACCTTTTCATCCTGCTCCCATTTTAATATTTTTTGTTTATTTTTCTCAATTTTTTCCATTTACTCCCCCCCACCAAATTTTCACTTTAAACTTTGTGTAACGCTCAAACTAAAATACAAATGTCAAAATCAATTTTCATTTCAACAAAAATCATAGTTGAATTTAACTAAAACAGACATGTAGATTTTTCTTAATCGGGCGATTTAAAAATCGTTTTGAATACGGGTGTTAGTACACAAAAACTGTAATTTGAGCTTAAGAGTTAAAATTTTTTAAATAAATTCTTATATCCAGAAAATTTAGTCAACCCCTTCAAAATGATACCAATATTGGCCATATACCTTTAGAAATGTAGTGGAAAAATTACATATTTCTATGCAAACTAAAAACGTCCATAACTCGAAAACTGAGCGTTTGCGCCAATTTTTTTAATTTTGTTCTTATTTTTCAATTTTCTACCACACTAGGTTAGGTTAGATTCCATACTTTATTTTATTTGGAGCTGCGTCGGTGAACTAGATTTGTTCCTACAAGATTAATACTGAGCTCCACTAATTTGTTGTTTTTAATGTAGTTGTTCTGTCTTCAAACTCTTGTCCGATTATGCGATTGTGTCACTGTATGTATTTATTTGAACATATTTGAAGTTTTTCTTTTTGGTGTAGAAATTTGGCTTGTTCCCTCGGTTTTTAAAAGGTCGGGATTGCACCCAATACATAGTTTTCACAATTTGTTTAGAAATTTGTTGTTCAATCTATTTGTTGGAACCACTTTATAATATATAAAAAATCTCAATTATCGAAAGATGGAATTAAAAATTACGCTTTGTTGTTTCTAGGATTTTAGCTTTTTTTATTCACGTTCACTTATTAAAAAAAAATAATAAACATTTGTTTTCATTGTTCTTAAAGCAGAACAAAATTAACATCACATCTATATCCCAAACAAAACTTTTTTGATAAATGAAAAATGTTTACAAACGGCGACCGCGACGACCACCCTTTCTACGGGTAGAATCAGAGGGAATGGGAGTAACATCTTCAATGCGACCAATCTTCATGGAGGAACGGGCCAAAGCACGAAGAGCAGACTGGGCACCGGGACCAGGTGTCTTGGTCTTGTTGCCACCGGTAGCACGCAATTTAATGTGCAAGGCAGTAATGCCTAAAGTTTTGCACTTTTCAGCAACATCCTTAAAATAGTATAAAGAAAATAGTCTATTAGTAACTAATCCAATATGAAAATTATAACATGACTTACTTGGGCGGCCAACATAGCGGCGTAGGGAGAAGCTTCATCACGATCAGCCTTAACCTTCATGCCACCAGTGACACGGGCAATTGTTTCACGTCCAGACAAGTCTGTTACATGGACGAATGTATCGTTGAAACTGGCATAGATGTGGGCAACACCGAACACGAATTCACCATCACGTACTTGAGGGCCCAAAGATACTTGGACTTCTTCTTTTTGAGCTTTAGCTTTTCTAGGAGCCATTGTGTTTTAACTGCTAGTCAGAAAAAAACCATAACAATAATCAATAAACAACCATTCATATACACATTCCTATTAAACTAAAACAATACATTTTAATTGTTATTATTAAATTTGTGAATTTTGTTGGTTTTTCTATTGTAAAATGTTTGCTAACACACACATTTTACATTTCATCTTTACGTTCTGTACAAGAATTTTATTTTAATATTTTACACTGATTATCTTTGATAGAACTCCTTGACATCCAAGTTTTAAGGCATAATTTTCTTTCACTCTTAAATTTTCCATATTCACTGTTATATTCTTAACAGTATTTCACTACACTTTTTTAACAAAATTCACAAATTTTATATAAAAATTAAAAAAAATCAAGACCTTTATTAAAATACAATCCAATTGCGTGAACCGGATATTGAAAAAGGAAGTCCAGCAGTTTTGAGCTGTCAAAATTGTCAAAACTACTAGAATAATTTATGCCGAATTGTCAAATGTGCACGAAAGGGCGTTACTACACGAAGTTCTACCATACTGCTATGTCTACAGGGTTGTATTTAAATACATTACTGATATCGATTGTATATGATTATTGATTGATTATTTATCTGGTATTTTGCAGTATTATTTAAAATTTATTTATCGTAAATTTTAGGAATTTTGTCTCTTCTTATCATAAAATGATAATAATGTAAATTTTAGATTATTATTGTTGTCGTCGGTTTCGCATTTGCAAACTTCTCACTTATTTTTTGCTATTTGTATTCACATTCGCTAAAATGTATGCGAATATCACAAGCGAAAATGAATGGCAATATGAATAATATCTAAACACTTTATTATAAAAAAAATTTTATCTAATCAAGCATCAAAATGCTTATTTATTTACGATTATTAACCTTTAATTTTATGAGTAATAAGGCATCCAAAATTAAGTTTGGTTAAATTTAACTTTTGGTTTCTAGACATTATGCACAATAATTTAGATTTACTTTAATATAAATCTTTATTCTTCTATAAAAACTTTTTAAGCATCTGATTTTCAAACTATACAGTACAGCAGTGCCGAATCTTTGATACCCTACAGTGACAGTTAGAATATTTCAGGAGTGGGCTTTAAATGACATCTATGGTCAATTTGCAAAACCTTGGCTGCAGTTCCCTTTAAGGCAAAAATTAACTCAATTGCCTTTACTTCATTGTCCGTTGCATGCATTTTTATTATCAAAGATTTTAAATTGGAACTTAAACACGTCGATTGGAGACTTGAGGATCTTCATCTAATAACAACTTCTGGAACAATCCGCACTGCTCCCTCTTGATAAAGAATACTATTAGCTTTCGCTTTCAGATGGTGTAGTTTTTCATCAAAATCATTGGAAATTCTTTAAGCTTCTCAAGTTTTTCATTAGAAGCCTCGTTTGTCACTGCCTTCCATTTTCCTAGAATTTTTCCATTTTTCTAGAAGTTTCTGCTCGCATTTTTTGTGTTTACATCCATGCTGCTTGATATTGCGCGGGTAGCAATTCCTATTACTTCTTTTCCTCAAAGTCATAAGCTACGATATTCATGTTGCTTCGCTTGAATTCGTAGGATTTTTCTTTTCTGCAACTCAGCTTTATTTCCTGAAGTCGGCAGATACAACTTGCTTACAACTCTTTCTTGAGCTGTTCAACTTTAAGCTCATCGAATTTTATTTTTGATTGTATTATTACTATTTTTTTTAGTGCACTCCTGACACCAATTGTTACGTTTTTACTTTTCAAAACGCTTTTCGGTTTTTGCCTTTTATGATAAACATTTAAGTAATTTGAATAGCATAATTAATAATCTTTATTGAAATTGTTTAAAATGTTCACAAAATGAATCCACTGTTGCTAGTAAGTGCCGGTTCACACACGTCAAGTTTGACTCGTCGTCTTGTGTTTTTAGGAGAGACGGGAAAAGAAATGGCCTTCTCTTTTCCCTTCTTTCCTAAAAGTTCAAGTATTGACGAGTCAAACTTGACGTGTGTGAACCGGCACTAACGAAATGAACCGTATAATGCAATGGTGGGCGATCCATAGCACCAGGCTTGCCATTTTAGCACTTTTAGTGCTAGATTTAGCACATTTTTTTCTGAATTATCACTAAAAATTTCGAAAAAGGTGCTAAGTGCTAGTTTAGCATATTTTTATAACTACATATTTAGCATTTTTTTAGATCCTACATACAAATTAGACTGCAAACTTCTACTTTACAGATCCATATTAAAGCAAATCTGTTGCTATGGTATTCAGTTATGGGGCACTGCCTCGGCCTCTAAAATCGAAAAAAATTCAAAGGCACCAAAATACACTTCTTTGAATAATCTCAGATGTCCCTTGGTATGTTAAAAACACAAATATATACAAGGATCACAATGTTCCATTAGTTAAAACTATGATTACGAAATATGCAGTAAAATACTTAAAAAGGCTCTAATTGCATCCGAACTCACTAGCTCGAAATATTTTAAATGACACCGGCCTCACTCGCTTAAGGAGAAGAGATACTACAGCACTTATCCATTTAGTTGAGCGAATAACACCTAGATATGTGAACAGAGCCCGCGATAAAGAAAATTTTTGTCTGGTACTGGCACGACATGAAATAAAGTATTAGGATAAGATTTTATAATTATTGTTAGTTCATATTTAATATATGAAGATTCAATAAATAAATAATGAAATGCACATAACTTTTAACAATTTTTGCAAATAAAAAAAATGGCATAGCATAGTAGAACAGAGCATATTTTTTTTAAATCACATAAAAGTTTTCGCATCAAACGCAATTACCAACTAGCAATGCCAGCACTTAGTAATGCTCGTTGAAATTCTGGCACTATTGTCTTTTATACTTATTCCGAAATATCAATTGCCATTATTTTCTATTTGTTAATTTGTATGTGATGCTTAGAGCGAAGTTTGGTTTTCTGATCATATTATTAACAAAAATAATTTCTCGACACTACAAAAATCATTGTCGGGCTTTAGAGAAGCAAATTAATGTTTTTTCTGACATTTGGAAAAAACCATCAGCTATTCAGAAAGTTCAGCGAAGCAACCTCCTATTGGACCCAAGACCTATTAGATAAACCTTGCTAAGAACTAGAATTAAAACATAACTGTTAGGTTCAGTTATACGCAAAAGAGAAGGTGCAAAATTAGACAACGTTTGGTGCCACACTTTAAACATATCGGACGATATTGTAAAAAAATTAGTTTATCGGAAATGTACCAAAATGAGCAGTGTCCGACCGAACGTTCGGCTTCGGAGTTCGGCCAAGAAAGCGAAGTTCGGCTAAGTTCAACAACCGAACTTTTTAATGATTATTTAATAAGCAAATACAAATAATGTACAACTGTGGTTATATTGCTAATCGATCATACTAAAGAAAGTAGTTCTAAAAAATACATTCAATTCATTACAATATCAAACTATATAATCTTAAATACTAAAGTATGAGTATTTTTCTATTTTAACTAAAAAATAGTTTAATATTATTTAACTAAAAAATATAGTACAAATATTTTCTAAATTAGTCAGACTTTAAACAGTACAACTGTTTTTAAAATAGGTATTAAAAAAAAATGAATTTTTATTTTTGTTTATGTTTATGTTTATTAATTTTTTTTTTAAATAAAAAATCGATCTCAAAAACTTTTTGTTTTATTGAAATAACTTATTTATTTTATTGAAATAAAAAAAAGTTCGGCTTCGGCTTCGACCAAAAAAAGCGAGTTCGGTCGGAAACTAAAAATGAGTTGGTATATGAGGAAGATGAAAATGGCATTATTGAAATTTTAAATACATAGTTGTAACAACTTTATTTATTTTATGCATAGCACAATTGTGCTGAGAGATTATGTCTTCATATTTAGGTATTTAAACGTTTTTTCCTTTCTTTGCTTTTATTAATTTTTTTCTATTCTTGAAACACAGAAAAACTTATTACTATTTGCTTAGAAAAAGTTTCATTTTCATTAAGTATTTTTTTTTTAAGCTAATTCATTTTAAATTGAACCTTTGTTTTACATAAATGAATATGGTTTTTACTTTTTTCTGTGAACAGTAAATCTCTGCAATTTGAACTATTAAAAAATGTATATTTTATTTTACTTCAAATGCGTAAAATATTAAATAAGGAAATATAATGCACCATTATATTTCAAACGCTTAGCTTTATGTTTGGTGGGTACTTTTGCCATCTCACAAATAGTAATAAGATCAATCCAAGCACAGTTTAAGTTTTACCCACTTCAGGTATAATGTCTGAAATAAAACTCAATTCACATTTATTTTTCAGCCAGAATTAATAGTTAGCAACCATTTCTAGTAGCTTCCAGAACTTTCTGTTCTAATTATTTTTAAATAACTTTTATGCATCTAAATCTAAAGTCTACCTTTAGGCGTAAAAATATAAGTGCCGGTTCACACACGTCAAGTTTGACTCGACAAGTCTTGAGTTTTTTAGGAGAAAGGGGAAAAGAAATGACATTCTCATTGAAATACAATTATTCATAACATTTTTAAGTTAATACGACAAAAATTCACAAGGTAACAACTATAAATACAGGGGTGTGCTGGAAATCGCAAACGTAAAACGCAAGAATTTGGAAGTTGTTTTTAATAGACTTTAAAGCTAATTCTTATAATTTTTTGGTTTAAAACCTGTTTAATAGGATAAGATAATAATATTTTTTTAAATGTTAGTGCCGGTTCACACACGTCAAGTTTGACTCGTCAAGTCTTGAACTTTTAGGAGAGAAGGGAAAAGAGAATGTCATATATTTTCCCCTCTCTCCAAAAACTCAAGACTTGATGTGTGTGAACCAGGACTTAAGGATTTTTCTGGTTTCGATCTCGTTCTTGTTTCATTTTGACATTTTTTAGTGTTGTTAGTGTGATTCTTTTTAAAATTGATACAAAAAAGTAATTCAAACTTAAAAGTATATTATTTAATACTTTTATTATTATTATTATGTTATTATTATCACTTTATTTTATTAAACATCAATTTTGATTTTTTTTGAGAGCTAGTTCAGATAAACTAACGATTAATGTTATCAAAATTGGAGATGATAGTACATTTTTCCTGTTTCGCAGCCTGTTTCAAAATGAAACGACCTGTTTCGCTCTCAAAATTTTGTATGAGAAAACAAGTCGATTCAATCATGTTTGTGGTGCGAAACAGGAATAAGAGAGCGAAACACGAATATTGCTGTCCGTGTAAACATGATATAACAAATCATCTGAAGGAGCCTTCACACATTAGACTAATTTTTAAGCGAACAATTTTTGTTCCATCAATCACACACTCTAGTAATATTCTCCGGCATAAAATGTGTACATGTACAATACTTTATATGTATTAGTGTTTTTTGCATTTATTTGTTTTTGAAAATGTGCAAGTATTTATTATTATTATTATTTATTAATAGATTTTTGTATGTACATATTTAATTTAATTCATTTACAATATGTTTAATATCTAAATCTATATATGGCATAACATTTTGTTGTAAGCCAGATTGGCACAATTCTAGGAAAGTAAATTTTATTTACAAAATATCGATTTTTTATAATTTTTAATAAAAATAAAAATGATAAATTATAAGTTAATATTTTCATGGAAAATTAAAAAACAAATTCATTTAAGATAAATCTTCTGTATTTTAAACAAACTTCTATATATTTATACAGGGAGAAAAAGTTTAAGCCATTTAGTATACATATAACTTCATTCAAATCTAGCATGGTTTTACCAAAATATCGTATTCTAAATTCTTTGTACAATGGGCAAACACCAATAAAGTGATAAGTATTAGTTTTGTGCTGCTGTGCGGGGTTGAAGCCGGTTGAAAAACCATTCCCTTCACCTCGCTTGCCAATAAACTGCCATTTTACGCTAGCGCAATTAGCCTATGATAGGCCAAGGTAACGGGTTAATGATATATTCGCCGCATAGTTAAAGACATAACACCACCCTGTGCCAATAAATACATAAATTTATTTTCATTAAAAAACCATCAAAATATTAAAATACTTTCGATTTTAAATTTTTTTAACGAATACTTAATTTATTATTAACACAAAATATTAAAATTATTTAAAACATTGCAAGGACAACTCTTCCTTAAAACTTTTTCAATTCGAAACACCCTGTTATATTTTTCTTTTTTGTTTCGTAGCACAAGAACTTTGTTTTCGCTGATGTGAGTGAATAAATCGACAAAGAAAAATTTTTATAAGCTCCCTACGACGCGACGGAAAATTTGCAATTTTTATAAGAATTAAAAAAATTATTAATTAAAACTATGTTAACAACCAAACAAACAATAGTGTTTATTAGGAAATTGTGAAATATTGCCAAGAAAATGTGAATTTTTAGTAAAAATTCAGACTTGAAAAAAATGGTCTTTAAGGTCGTTGAATTTTTTTTAATCAAAGACGACCATGTAAAACTAGAAAAATAAAAAAGATTACATATAATAAACATTTTTCGAGTTAAAAAGTCTAGACAAAAATGATTTTATGTTTAAAAATGTTAAAATGTTTTCTGACTTCTTTTTAAAGTTTATTATTAAGTTGTGAATTGGTAAAAAAAGTTTTTCTGCAAAAAAAAATGTAAAGGGAAAAGGTAAAAAAAGTATTTTTCATGGCGAATATAAATTGTCAAGGCGAATTGAATAATTAAAGAAGAAATACTGAAGCGAATTTAAACTAAAAACAGATGAGAAAATAATAACAATAACAACGAAATTTACGAGTAAAAAGTAACGAAGAAAAATATAAATAAAAGCATTGGAGAAAAGGGATTTCAAGAAGATACACTTGGTTCGTTCCGTGTGTGTATGTAAGTTTATAAGTATGCGTTTGTGGAAGGAAAAGCAGCTGTTCTTTAAAAGATAAAGAAAATCAAACAACTGCTGCAGACTTTTCATTTTCCATAGGAGGCAGAGTAATTTTCTTAAGATGCTGGTGTTTGAAATATTGTTTCCCTCCCTTGTAGTATATACAATCGAGCATGTGCATGTGTGTAAGAGTTGTAAGTGCGTTTGATTTTACGCACGCAAAAAGTAAAGAAAATTAATAGAAACAAGCATACAGAATTTGCTTTTGTCATCTCCTTTGGTATTAACAGACCCTAAAATACCGTCATTTTTATTTTAATATGTACTACTAAAATAAAATTACCTAGGTAAACCTATGATCAAAAAATCAATAAGTTTTACCAAAACACCAATTAAAGGCAGACACTGTGAGAAATAATATTTGCAAATTTTTACAAAATTTTTTTTTGTATTTCTGACGTATTTTTTGGATTTTCTATAATATTCCAAGTCTCGTCTGCTAAAAAAAAAACAAACAAATAATGTTTAAACGAATAAATGTGTACATAGTTGATAGTTTGCAGTGTATTTACTGTATCCCTTTATTTCATTGATTTTTAATTTTTTGACAACACAAATAAAAACAAAGAAACACATTCCGTTTGTTGCTTGCGTTCATTTAACTCAATGTTGTTGACTTTTAAATATGTACAAAGAAACTTGTATTAAAATTGTTTGATTTTGCTCTCCTCGCAACTTGTATAAAAAAAACAATAAAAAAGTTAAACAATTGAAAATTGTCTTTAATTTCTTTAATATTTTTTAATAAAAATTTATTTTTTTTAACTTCGCTGCGAAATTCTACGTCGCTGCTAACGTAAAAGTCGTCATAATCATTTTATTTAACACCGTCTATTTTTAATGCCACAATCTTTCTTGAGCGAAACAATACAAAAAACATCTGTGGGGGGTAATAAAAGAACAGCAAACCAGTATGTAAAAAGTTGTCGAAAAGAAGTGGTAAAAACAGAAGTAACAAACAAGAATTCAAAGTAAACGTAGCAAAGGAAAAGGAAGACATTAAATTCCCCCGTTTAAAAAAACAACAGTGCTCAAACGCTCATTACTATACATTTATCCGGTTAAAAACAACCTAAAATACAATAAAAGGACAGTAATATAAAGAATAACAAAGCAACCAGCAAATAAAACTACAACACAATTGTTAAGTTAAAAAAAAAACGAAAATTCAAACAAAGATAACAAGTCGCGTTGTACGGGAGTGATTAAAATTAGCAAAAAGAAAATAATTAAAGTTAGTCAAAACAAAAATCCCTTCAATGACTTCTAAAAGCAAAAAATAAATACCACTTCTAACAACAACAAGAATTATTAAACCCTTCTAATCTGTAACGAAGTTCTGTTATAAAAATGGTTAATAATCGTAATAACAACAATAATAATCAACAGCCTGCCGGTGGCGGCGCTGGAGGAGGTGATCATGTACAAAATCGCCGTAATGCCGCCAATCCACCAGATGGTGGTGCTGCAGTTGATTGGGTTCAAGAGGATTTAGAACGTTTTAGTTTCGATGATTCTGATCGTTTTGAAGAAGATTCTTTATGTAGTTGGAGTTCCGAACCCGAATCTTTGTATAATAATTGGAGAGGTTGGAAAAAACCTTCAAATTTTGGTTTAGGAAATAATGCTAATTCCTCGGTGGGGGCAGCAGGTGGTGAAAATCCCACAGATTCACGAGAAAGCAGTGGTTCGGGTAAGTTTGAATTTTATGTTGCTTAATTTTTAACATGGTGTTAATTCAAAAGGCTCCTGAATAAAAACACAATTTTAATACAGAGTAACTTTGGCTCCCCAGCTAAAACATAAATTATAAAAATTGATCATATGGAAATGTTAGGCGCTGCGAGATATGACCCAGAAAATATGGTCTCAAAAAATTGACCCCAATTTTGGGATATTTTTCATAATGCAAAATGAGCCCATTTTTTAATGAAAAATAACCTAAAAAAATGAAAAATAACCCTAAAAATAAAATGAAATATGACCCTAAATTTTGGGTAATTCTTCAATATGAAAAATCACCTCAAAATTTATAATGCACTTTAACACCGATTATGGCCTTTAAAGGCTAGGTTATAGGTAATGTGAAAATAAATAAAAAATAAATAAAATAAAAAAATAACACAAAGAAAGATATATAAAAAATTTTGGGTGGAGTTCATATACCCGAAACTATAAATTCCAAATTTAGAATCCCGATCTCAAAATTATTTTGATAATCCGAATAATTATAATGTTTTGGTTTTAAAAATCGTTAGATTGTTAGCATGGTTTGGCTTTCGGCCATGCGTAAGGATTTTTGCCTCTATGGTATAACCAACACTGGCTTTGCTTACTAAAGCCTTCGGCCGGATGCAAGGATTTTCTTTTCTATGATATAACGAGCACTGGCGTCGCTAACTAAAGCTTCTCTATTTAGCCGGCCTTCGGACGGGTGCAAAGATTTTCTTCTCTAAAGCATCTCTGCATAACCGGCAAGGATTTTCTCCACTTTCGTATGAGAATTCGGGTTTTTTGTACTATCCCTAAGCTTTTATCCAGTAAAAACTGTGCTCCAAAAGGAGCATGTCAAATCGCTTTAAACCTGCTGATGGGATGCCTGATTTTTGTATGGGGTGTTCCCGGTTTGGAGGACTATTTTCTGCTGAAAATAAGAGCTTTTTTTTACATACAAACACAGCACTCCTAAAGTGCTTTTCCATGGCTTACTATATTAACACATCATTAATATTTTGCAGTTACTTGTTAAAGTGCCTTTTTCGATCATTCTCGAAAACCATAATATATTTTTATTTTTTCGCATTAAAACCTTCTTCGTTTTCAGCACCAAAATAACAGCTTTTTTATATATTATTCTTTATCATTTACTACTGTATTAGAGCTCTCTTATTGAAGCGCTCGATTTTGAGCTTTTTCTCTTAAGTGCTTCAAAAAACCCAAATTTTTTTACTGGGTACACACAATTATATATAATTTGTGTAAAAATTTTTGGTGTGATTTTTCATTTCTTAAAATTTGCATTTTGTATTAGTAAACGAAAAATATCCCCAAAGTAAAAATTGTGATTTTATTTGGGGCCTTCTTTCATTCATTTATATTGGGGTAATTTTTCATTGCACTTAAAATGCAAAAACACCCTACCGAAAAAATGAAAAATAACCCCAAAAAAAAAAAAAAAAAAATAGCCCCTAAATTGCGTGATGTTGTGTCATATGTAAAATTTTGAGAACGTTATTCACTTTCTTTTTGGGGAGATATTTCTAGGGGTCATTTTGCGCACCGCCGAAATGTAATCCAAAGAGAAGTTCATAATAATAAGTTTAGTTGCACCATTAAACACATATTAAAAAACCGTAAGAGTATAAACAAGTTATTATTATTATTAAATTCCCGTAGTTCCTAGGTGGAACATAGGGCCTTGTATAAACAAGTAAGAGTACTATATTCGGCTATGACATATCTTATAAACCCTGCACCATGGTGCAATTAGAACAGGAAGTTATATACATATCTAAATACTGTTTTGGAATTACCTACATATGTATGTACATATAATACAATAAATGAATGACCAAAACTAGGCCAGACTCACTCATTTTTTTTATTGTTGCAACTGGCGTTGCCACACGTTTGCGTTTTAATACCAAATTAGGAATATTTTTCAAAGCCCAAGTTTTCTTAATCTATTCTTCTTATATATGTATATATTAACTTAATAATATGTTGAATATATCAGTTAATAAGTTTCATAAATTGCAATTATTCTGCGAATATAGCTAAATTTGTATTAATTAATTACAAAAATAGGGGTCGAACTTTGGGAATTTCTGTTGTTAAAAACATTTAGTCTAAATTTACACGTTTCATCTTTTGATGCTCAACTTCTTTTCAATTCCCTTTTAAAGATGCCAATTTAATCACACGCAGCAATCGGTTTCAACTTTTTTCGGTTCAAAACAACAACAATTTTATTAAAATCGAATCATAGAGAAAAAGAAAAGAAAAAAATTACATGCAGCCATCGTTGTGCATATACCAGCGAATAAAAACATAAAGCGTATTGACCGAGTACAAGCATCTCCGTACTAACCCCCTTTCATCTTTCTTCTCTCACCTAAAAACATAAGAGTTGATCATCAAAAGATGAAACGTGTGAAAGCAGACTTTAGGAAGAAATGTTTGCTAGTGGCAACGTTAATTCACACATACACAAAAGTTTAGGTAATTTTTTTCACGTTGCCCTTAAGAAAATGATAGAAATTTTGTTCTACGCCATGACCATTATTCTGTCATCAATGACAGCCAAATGACCGGTAAAATAACGGCCACTCTTCTTGTATGTATTAATGAATTATTTTTTGTGCCACGGCCACTTTTTGCCGTTCTCAAAACCAGTGACGTCCAAAATGTAAACTGTAGTTGTATTGCTTCATATTAATATTAGTGAATAGAGAGACAAATTGTTGTTAACAAAAATAAAAAATACGTAAGCATTTGCCGCATGTGCATCAAAATCGCAAAAAACTTTAAAAATTCATTTTTTTACCTTTTTCCACTGTTCGGGTCCATAGGTAGCAAACCGTTAAAAATTCAAGGAAACGACCAACTACAAAAATGTATTTTATGGTCTTTTATATATAGTTTTGTCCGCACATGGTTATTTTTCCATGGCTTAAAAAATTGCACACAGTGTAATCGACGACTGAATTGTGTACTCTTGTGGACTAAATGAAAGAGCGTAAGAACGCGTGTGAAGAATGTGTGTCAGGGATGATAATTGAAAAAACCAAAATCGTACCAACGAGATCAATCGAGTTTTTTATAGTTTTTTTTAATTAACATTCTGAGTCGGATCTCCTCAAAAGGATTTCATGCGACGTTGTTTGAACAAAAAATCTTTATTTAAAAATGTTTGCTAAATAATTCTTTATTTTTACTTCTCCCAAAGATTTTCAATTGGATTGGATCCGGTGATAAACTTGGCTAGTCTAGGGGAGTTATACTTTATTCACGAAACCAATCTTTAACATAGCAGGATGTGTGTTTTGGATCATTATCCTGAAAGAAAACACATCTAAGTGACATGTTTTTCTGGCGTATGGCAACGTTGTGTCCTGTACTATGTTTTTATAATCAAACCATAGTATCGGTTAAACGACAAATAGGAACCTTAAATCATAATTTCGCTGCCACCTTGCTTGACGGTCTTTTTTGTAAAACAAGATGAAATTAAACACCAGGAGGCCGACGTATATTACGATTCTTGTCATATCTAAACACATTTTATTTTTGTCACGTCGCTCCTTAGGATATTTTGCAAAATTTTGTTTCGCCTGTTTTCTCACAGCAACTTAATGATTTTTGCAAAGGACAGTCTGGTCTTTGTTGGAAAGTTACAGCAGCTAAGGCAAAAATTGCTCCAGACTATATAATTGGTTTTCTTTTGGCGAGAGTAACAATTTAATTATCTGTCTTTGGTAAAGTTTTCATAACCTTTCCAAGTTTGTCCTACTTGTTACTTAGATAGTACATGAAGATTGTATCTGTTGTTTTTATACATACACCACAATAGTGGAGAGCATTAGTGCTGACGTGTGTAACACCTTAAAATATGGGTCCTAGACACTCCTTAAATTATACCGATCGTCTCAGAATCACTTTCTTGTTCACAAAGTACAGGTCGCAACTTTAAAGATAATTTGATAAAATTTGTCTCATCGGTTGTTATTGGAAGAAGGACCTGTTGCAAATGTGTTTTTATATACTGTGGTGTAGGGTATTATATGGTCGGGCTTGACCGACTATCCTTTCTTAATTGTTTAATTTTGACACTTTTCTTATTTCTTTTTAATATCTTTTAATGAAGTCTACATTTTTGATCGCAAGGATCTAAAAATTTGATTTTAATAAAAGGAACATATATCAATCAAAGGCTGACTTCATAAACGCAGTGTTGCATTGGAACACTAAACGAAATAATTCCTTAAACTCCACAACTGTTCTGTAGGCAATTCCTTAAGTTCATTGTTGCATTGTAACCGTATTCACTACTCTACGGTTGCAAAATTTGTGCATTGTTTTTTATTGTGGTGCTTTTTCAACGCATTTGTTTTTAGCAGGGCTGTGGAGTCGTCAAGATAAAGTGATACGACTCCGACTCCAACTCCGACTCCTTTGATTTACAGTGTAAATGAGACTGGTCATTATTTGACTTTAACCTCTTTTTTTTTATTAAAGTTCATTTTAAATGGTTAAATATATAAAAAAAAATTCTATAAAAATTTCAAATCGGTATTTCAACTTTAACATTGAGCTTTAATTGCCGCATTGAGCTTTAATATAGTTATTTACATATGCCCTACTCATAGATGCAAAACTCGTTCGTTACACTTTATTCTAATTTAGGGAAAATGCAAAAAAAACATATAACACTCGATAAAATGGACCAAATTAATTGAATTATTTTGATTCTGAAGTGTTATGCCATTCTTGATTAATAACTCAAAAGTTGAAAAATATAAACCAACTGAAATAAAGAAAAAACCGATTTAATTTTAGAACTAAAGAGTTTTGCTACGAACTTTCGAAAGAAAGAAACGAGTTTTGCTATAATCCATATGGGATCGAACTAGTGTTGCAATGCACTATAGACCACCAGGAAAATTATTCATTGAACTTTAGTATATTTTGAAAGTTATATTAATTTATTAACATTACGCAAACAGTGCTAAAAATGTAACTATAGTTCTGTAGGGGATGAATAAACTACACCAATTCACATCTTTTTCAAAATACGTTTTTTATACTGTTGGGATCAGAATTTTTCCTCAATGGATATGTAAATTCCCATTAGCCTTATCTAATGTACACAAACTCCAACTTGCTTAGACGTAAATTGCAATTTTTATCTAAGCATACAGATGCGCCTTCAGTTTTTTCTTGAATAATTTGTATACCACATATCGAGGAGAAAATTAAGGTAAAATAAATTGTCAGCCTTGTATTCTTTATGGAAAATCGCAAACCTTTTGTTGTTGGACTTGGTACTGTTTGTCTCAAGGGATTGAACAGTACCTATACCATCATGGGAGGTAAATAACACCAATTCCAATTTAATAAGTAAAGGTATGTTACCTTATATGACGTAATATTATTAAGGATATCATCGGTATGAAAAAAAACATATTAGAGTCGTAAAAAATATTCAAACAAAGGCAAATTTTTAATACAGAAACAGAAGTATTTGTGATTTTTAACATGTTTTTGCGGTTTAGAGCACTAACGTTTTCAAAGTGTGGCTTGGTGTAACTTATCTTTCACCTGTAGAGTAAAAAAAATTTGAATTTTTTAACAAATAAATTGAGATCTGTTTCTTCAGTGTACTCGCCATAGTTTTTTCCGTCCCATAGTTAATCAATATTATTATTGTCCAAGACCAAAATATAATACTGCACGTTTTTATTTTCTCTCGTAGTCTATAATAATTTTTCGGGTTAACCCCCACATTGATGGGAATTATATCTACATAGAACAATTATATGTATATTTACGAGTTTCTTTTCTTTTTATTTCTATTATCATTCACTTTAAAAGTTGTAATTAAAAATGTAGTTCGTTTAGTGTTTTCGCCACAGAATCTACAGCAGATTTCCAGTCAAATATGTATATGAACATTGCTACAAAAACATTTTTCAATATAAGATTTATAAAAACAAAATATATCCAAGCGAACTTGTTTACAAATTTGCATTTTTAAATTCCCTAATTCGACTCTATTTCAAAGAGAACGGTTTAAACAGTAAACCAGCGAGTTTTTTTTACAGAAAAAGCAAAGAGATATGTACATAATTTTGAAAATGTCTTGTGAGTGGATCGAACCAGTTTTGTTACCACCTGCACTCGTAAAAACATAGAAAAAGACATGCTTTGATACAATCTATATATTTATTCACATAAAGTGTTAAAAGAATTGTCAAAATCAATTGTTAATTCAATTTTTGAAACTTAATTACTCATAACTTCAAAATTTTTAAAGCAGAATCTCTTAACATTTTTTTATTTTAAAAAATATAAGAAAAGTTTTTATGCCGAAACATTTTGGAGTGGGAGTCGGAGTCGCGAGTTTTTGTGGGTGCTACGACTCCGACTCCGGTACAAAAATCTCAACTCCGACTCCGACTCCACAGCCCTGATTTTTAGTGATGCTTTGCAATACTGCGTTAATTTTTAATTTTGGGTCAAAAAAATATTTTTTCTCTTATCGACTTCTAATAGCGTAAATATGTTATTTGCATGAAAATCTTTGTTTTAAAATACATTTTAAACCAAAATTATTCTATTTTTTATGAATAAAGCTATAAAATCATTTCGAATAAAATGGTACATAGAATACATCGATGTTGGTGGTTATTTTGGCAGAATGGTTTTCTGCACCAAATGCAATTTCTAAAAACTCACAGAAATTTTTATTTACATAAGCGGATTGTCCCAATGCTTAAGAAAACATTCTTTAGCCTTTAAAAATTGCGACAAAGGTAAATTTTATAATTTAATTTTTTTTAAAGTAGACCAAATTTCAATACGTTTGGTGGGGAACAGAGAACTGCAAAAATCACTAATTTGCTTGATTTATTCATACGCTTAAATGTACACCAATTCTAATACTGCAAAACAAAGTTCAACGTTGGGTAATATTAACATCGTTTCGTAAACATTTTAATTGTGCATGTGTCAGTTGGATGATTGAGCGTGTTTTATTTACATCATTGATGCGCATGCAACAGGGATAGAAAATCGTATTTATAATTTTGTAACAACTATGAAAATAAAATGTATTTTTCAGGCCATGACGGTACCAGTTTTTAATATTTATCAAAAAAGAAAAACAAGCTTAACAAAATTAGGTAAAAGAAATTAAGAAGTGCACAAAAAATGTAACATAAAAATAATAAATATTACATATCTAAAGAATTCTTGACATAAGTACGGAAAAAACAGAAGTTAGGAAAAACATGTAAAATCAATTAAAAAATGGATAATCATTCAAAAAAGCAAATTTCGATATACCAAAGGTTAAAAATACAATTTGGTTTAAGGATTGATATTTGACTATTGACGTCAGCAGTCGTCGATGGCTGCGAGTGTAAGACGGCAAATCCATCTGAGGAGATCGAGTGGTTGCGATCGAAACATGTCATGGTAACCAGCCGCCTGGGTTCGAATCTCAGGTCAGTCAAGAATGAATGATTATCAATAACAATTTTAATTAATTTTCATGTTGTAAAATTCCTTTCTTCATAAAAATAATTTAATGAAAATTAAATTTGATGAACTTAAGCCTGATTAAAAATATTAAAAATTTGGATTAAAAACCATAAATAGTTCAACAAAATAACCACAATTCTAATTATCTAAAGGCTATTTATAAAATTCCTGAAATGTTAACACATACTGCTTCAATTGCTTACTTGACCTGCATTAAAGATTTATATGTTAATTTAAGGAAGCTACTTTGTGTTTTCAAGAATTTATTAATTTTAGGCCCGTTTTCAAAACTTACCGGGAGCAAAAGTTTGAATTTTTTTGGCCATATAAAAAGTGTTCAATTATTACAACTTCACTTTAACCGAAAGTGAGCGATACGTTAAAGGAAAGTTCATCTGTTACGCTAAGTTAAATTATAATAATTGAACACCGGCCAATAAAATTCTACCTGCCGCTAGCGGTAAGTTTTGAAAGCGGGCCTCAGCCTTTTACACCACATAAAATATAATAACAAACGCAAAGTTGGCAACAAGTGCTAACGAATATCACAATATTTTTTTTTATCGAATGTGCGCCATACTACCAACTGAAAATTCTTTTGATCAGAATTTTTGACTACAATCGAAAATTGAATTTTGTTTATAATGGACACTACAGTTTCCTGTATGCCATACTTTTACGCTGACATATACTGAAGTCATCCGGTAGTCTGAAGGATATTTGTATCCGTAATTTTTTTTATATTATTAGTTGGAATTTAAAATTCGTTACATTTAAAAATAAATATAAGGGCCAGTTAAGTTATTATGTTAAACTTTAATTGCAAAAACGCTCACGTTTGTTTGAGCTCAAAAATGGTATTCCAAGAACATTATAAGGTTATAAGGCAGACGGGAAAACAAAATTATTGACAGTTAAGACATTTTGAGTAATTTGGTGAGTTGCACGATATGACGAGTCTATTCATGAAGACTTAAAATAAGCAATACCTTTATTTTTCCATCAAATAATTCGGTTACTTATCATTGGAGCAGACACTGTAACATCTGAGAAAAAATAAGTTATATGGCAAAACTACGTTTGCCGGGTCAGTTAGTATTAAATAAAAATACCAAAATTATCTTTCTAGGGTTAAATTTAATAAATTAAATCTGTATCTATCTAATACATAATTAGGGGCCTACGAATATTCGCGTTCGCATTTGCGAACTATAGCAAGATCGAAGATCTAATGAACGAGATTTCTACATAAAAATTAATTTGTAAAAAAAAAAAAATCACACCTTCTGAAAAATCAATATTATTTCGAATTTTTAATGAAAACTTTTAAGGATAAGGAGGGATATATTTTTAACAGGATTTTTTTTATTTTAGTTTAAGGGAACTGAAGAAAACATTTTTTTTTTAATTTTACAGAGCCTTCCCTTTTATTTGTTATTAACTTAACTAATCATTTAAATTAAGTATTCTTGAAAAATATTAAGCTCTTTAAAAAGGACATAAGAGGAAATCAAATACGAAGCTTGCCTATGTTTTGTCTCTGGATTAAACGATATATACAGGCGTTTCTGCCAAAAAGAAAGTTTTAAATTTGCCACACAGTGTTATTTTTAGAATTGAATTTTTATACGTGCGTGTATGACATTTACATATTTTTTCTGGTTTTTGTCTGTTGTTAATAAATGCTTTTATTATAAAACATATTTACAAAATTTTGAAAATTATGTGTTGGTTTGCCTGTTGCTGAAAACATTCAATTTTTAATGTAGGGAACATTTTTTTAGTTGTAGGGAAAAAAGGAATTTTTTTCATAGACACGTAGGAAATTGTTGAAATTTCTCCTGGCATCACTGGACAGATTCATCATTGCACTGCCTAAATTTTGCAAGAGAACGCAGTATAGAAGACAGATTGCCGCTACGTTGTCTTTTCAGGTAAGAATAAATTTAATTTGGAAGCTTCAGACGGCTATAACGTTTCCTACTTTGGAACGTTACAGCTGCAGTTTTTGTCATATCGTCGTTCGCAAGTTATTGTGTTCTATATGACAAAAATGTCATTTTGGTAAATCGCTGTTAAAGTTTAGTTGTAAGTTACAAAAAACTGAACCGAAAAAGTTGTCGCAACCTTCTTACCAAGGAAACTTCTAGAGTTTCTGGTTTTATTTTTGATTCAACATTTTTTATTATTCGAATTTATTCTATGAGCTAAATTTCAGTTATGTATTTTATAAAGCTTTTTTGTAATAGTCCTTTTCCTTCAATTTTTCAGAAACGACTTTATACACTACCACACACACTACATAACTGAAATTTAGCTCATAGAATAAATTCGAATAATAAAAAATGTTGAATATAATATAAAGTAACCTTCGGAAGGAAATAATTCCCAGTTTCTATTTGTTTTATTTTTGGTAAAAAAAAATTTCAGTCATTGGAAAAGCTTCTAAGAGTAATAAGCGTTTAAAAAAAAGCTTTGTTCTACATGCACTTATTTACGAAACTCTTATTGTTTTATAGCATATAGAACAAAATGTAATAAATTATTGTGAGAAATGAAAAGCCATAGTTGGGGGTAGTACACTAAATTTTGATTTAAATCAACATTGCACTCTTACTTAATAAAACTGCAAAAAATTATTTTTTACAATTTCTTACCAGCTTTAGTGATAATTGGTATTTTTTCACTTAACAAATTAATTGGTATTGAAAATTTTTTCACTATCGCTAACTGTGATTGTATGCATAAAATCTGCACTCAATCAAAATTTGTAGTTCCAAATTTGAACTTACAATCAAAAAGCTGTAAGAAAACATAATTTCTAAATATAAATAATCTCCAGAACCACTGGGCTGATTTCGTGCAAACTTCACATAAACCATCTACAGACTATCCCCAACATACCCTTAAATTTTGGTTGAAATCGGTCGATCCGTTTTCGCAGTTAGTGGTGACATCAAAGTGTACACTTCTTTTTATATATATGTATATAGATAGAACAAAACGTAAAAATTTATTGTGAGAAATGAAAAACAATTTCATAAAATAAACTTTATTTCATAAAATATTGACTTCATTTTAAACTAAATCTTAAACTAAATCCACTTAGGCAATACTTGGTAATTTCTTAAAACAAGGTAAGTTTCGTCTATAAAATAAGAAAAAAAATAACTTAAATTCATTTGAATTCGATTTTTAATTTAAGCTTGTTAAACAAACGAACACACTGCCGTATTCATAAAAATATTTCAAAACTAATTTTGTATGAAAATTTCCCTTAATAAACGTTTGTTAAATTTAATAATCGTATATGAATACGGGGGAAAAAGTTGAAAATATTTTTTTAAGTTGTATTAAACAAATTATTGTAGTATGCCACATCATCTAGCGATTAAAAGTTATATAAACTTCTCACATCATTAATTTTTTTCGATTATACCTATTTAATAGCTGAATTCTGAAGATGTTTAACAAATAAATTGTTTGGAGTTAAAAAAAGCAAATGATAACAAAGAAAATATCAAGAAATCAGTAATTGCTAAAGTCTTGTTTACAATATCTCACAAGTTTTACGTATTCCATAATACTTTGTGAGATAGAAATCTAATCAATTTGCTTGCGACTGTTACCAAATCTAATTTAACATAACAGTTTGTGTTCACACCATCACACAAAGTATAAACACACACACATGCAATTAAATGCAACCCTTTTTTTCATTTTCATTTTTATCGCTCATGTATTCACAATATTAGACTTTTACATATTACTTGAGTTTTTGACATGTATTAATACAAAGTATAATATTGGGAAATAGCCTTAAGCGAAGGTTAATTTACAACTATTCTATTTTGCAACACAACAAGGAACAATAACATTTCATTGATATCATCGATTAGAAAACACGCGGACCTAATTAAAAATTAAAGGCTTTTGCATACTGTTTGTTTTTTTTTTGCCACTGCAATGTGAAGTCACAAAAAGGAAATAAAACAAAAACAGACAATGCAAGGAGTTCCAAAGTACTACAAACTTTATTTACACTTTCATGTAGAACAAAATAAAATATCATTTTTTTTATTTAGTATTTTTGCTCCATTTGTGTTCTTTATGCACGGTTTTTGCATATAGAACACAATATGTTTCGAAGCTTGTCATTGAAGTGTTGTATAGTACAAAGTCAATGTCTCATATTTCGAAAACTATAAATAATACGAGCAAACTGATTATACAGATCGACAGATCTCTAAAAGTTTACATAAAAATCAATCTAATCTCAATTTTTTATATTTTGTGGTATAGAACACAATAACTTGCGAACGACGATATGTTTTGGTCAAAATTGAGCCACATTTTCTTGCGTGCCAGATGGAGAGGAAGTATTTCTATAAGTTAAGTACTTTACAGTGTGGAGCATTTTTTTTTATCAATTTTCGAATCGTAGATAAGCTTGCTACAACGACAAACATTTGCTCTGATTTTTGCGGCTGAGTCGTTAGAGTTCGATGCTTCTCTCAGAATTGAACTTTTACTAGTGTTCGAATGAACCTTATTATTACTTTTTTTTATTGTTTTGCCGTTTTCCGACTTAATATGTAAGAATGCCCTTGTATCTTTAAAGCTTACCGATTTTTTCAGTATTTCGCTTATTGAAAGCTTTAAATCCTCGTAAGCTTAAATTTTCGCTTTCACAGAATCACAAATGACTCACGCATAACAAATCACGACTTTTGCACATCATTAATAAAAACACATAAAACAATGACAACAACAACAGCGATAAAAGTTTCGAAGTGCTTTTTGTTTATAAACTTAACTTTTAAAATAGCGCTCGCACATAAAGTTAAAATTGAGCCCAATTAATAACTTTATGTCCACTTAAAATGGGAAATTCCACAAATAATTTTTTCCAAATTTAAGCAAAACATTTGAATAAATAACTTGTTGGTTACATGGTTACATATATAACTTTTTCAAAATTACTTGTAGTTAATAGGATTTGATAACGCAAAATTTTTAGCTTTGTTTTTTTTTTGCCAATTTTTTCACTTTTCTCTCACAATGTTAAATTTCAACGTTTCACTACAAAAATACCGTTACGTATTTGACATTTATTTTATGTAGAATTTTGTGCACTTTAAGAGAGTACTTTTGGTTTTCATGGAGGTTAAACTTTTTTTAATTAAACCGGGAAATTACCGTCTTTGGCCCCTATGTGCAGAAGTTGGTCTGCCGCCAAATCAATTCTATTAAACGGGATTTTTGGCAATTCAAATGTTTAGGGGGTAAAAGAAAGTAAAAACGTTGTAATTCGGTTAACCCATATCTCCTTAACTCAAAGAGATAAACAAATTTAATTCCTATCGTTGTTCGTTAAAAAATAACCTACACCTGCCAGTTTTAAAATTCGGTCCTTTTGGGGAGAAAACGGGTGTAAATCTTGTGTTTTAAACCTTTTTTTGTTACCCATTTTATTTTTTAAACCAATAAACATAGAAATAAAAATTGTATCACAATTAAATCTTATCTTAAAAATACAAATATAATATTGGTACTTTTTCGAAATTCGAACGTTTTTTAAATTTCTGTATCAGATCAAAAATATCTTATGTATTGATAAAAACAATCGAAATATAAAATTAAAAATTGTGAATCAATTCAAATTAAATTGAAGTGAAATCTTAAAAAAATAAAAAAGTACTTAAAAAGTTCTTAAAAGATTTTCTAAAAAAACTGTGGGCCAATAGAAATTCTATATAAAAGTTTTTCATTTTTATCTAAAAAAATTTTTTTTAATTATCCAAAAGTATGAAATATTTAATATGTTTTTCTAACATTCTTGACTCTTGATGAATAAAAAACTCCTTTCTTTGATTTAGTGTGGATCCCCACTGTATGATTGCATTTAAAGATTTCCATTCCTAAACATGTTTTTGTTGTATGGTTGCATCGTAAATTATGCATTAAATCTCAAATCAATGTCAATTTACGAATTCATCTTTTGGATACCAAAAAGAAATAAAAAAAATTGTCCGAAATACAAAACCAGAAATATGTATTGAATCAATATACACTGTTTTTATGCTTAAAACTTAAGCAACAACTGCAGCAAATAAGAAGATAAAAGACAAAAAGAACAATAACAGCTGCACAGAACGTTTAAGGTAACATAAAGCTTTACTGCTCTATTACAAAGGCAAAATAAGAAAAACAAAAGGAAAATATTCGAGTGAATTTAACTTCAGAGGATTTGCTCTAAGAGATAAATTGTTGTAGACCAACAACTACAAAGAGCAGAATCAATAATAGTAACAATAATACAACATTGGACACTATTTGTACTCTGTGAAACATTGTCTTGTCGAATGGGCTTTATTTCCAATTCAATTCCAACAAAATTTAATGTAATTTAATGCAATGCTGATGATGGTTATACATACATACATACACGAATGAGCCATATAAAAGTATGGAATCCGCCATCTGGGTATCTGATGGTACGAATTCATCGGCGATCTGGTCCACCAACATGCTAACGCTACGCGACACATAAACACCACAACATGGGCACGCCCGAGCAACAATCTCTGGCAACTGCTTATACAGCTGGTTTATTCGGTGGCATGTCATAACGTCCAGTGTCATAGTGTCCGTGCGACACTTTTGAAATGTCATAATGTCCGTGGGCATTCAGACACTTTGCAAATGGACATTATGTCATTTCTAAAAATGTTATAAGGTCCATAATTACTAATACAAAAAATGATCTTCATACAAGCAGAGAAAACCGTTTTTTTATGGTCACAACCAACAAAACTTTTTTTAAAGAAACTAATTTAACCATAATATGGTTGACGGTGACAATGATTTGGTTAAATTAAACATTACATGGTTAACATCTTTTTAAAAATTTTTTTGTAGTTTTTTCTCTGGGTGTATATTTTAAATATATAACGAAAACTCTTTTGGGCGCAAGGATTTTCCCCTCTATGGTTTAACAAGTACGTGCTTCGCTATGTAAAGCTCCTAAAATCTGCCTTGTTTCCGAACGAAGGCCGACTACGCAGAGCCGCTTTAGTTAGCGAAACTGGTATTTGTTATACTATAGAGGAGAAAATCCTTTCGCTCGGCCGAAGGCCTGCTATACTTTCGAGTTTGAAAACATGTTGTGGACATTATTGCACTCCACAAAATGTCATAACGTCCTGCTCTGATGGACATTATGACACTTTTATAAGTGTCATAAAGTCCATGGACACTGTGACACTTTTTTGACACTGGCCGTTATGACATGCCACCGTTCATTCCCCTAAGGAATTCTATAGAGCATTACCGAATCATTGTTTAGAACATTGTATCATACGCAGCCTGGTGACTTTAATGCCTGGGCCATATAGTGGGGCTCTCCGTCGATAAATGCAGGATGCCGAATACTCTTGGAGGCTTTTTCGGCATTATGTTGTGCTTATGAATACTAGAAGTGAGTAAACCTTCAGAAGAACTATTGACATTACGTTTGCCAATAGTTGCATTGCAAATTTAGCTACATGGAGGATATCTGATGTGTATTCCGATAGCGATCAAGAGCTATTATAGATATTCAGGACGAACAGCGCCACGTTACCCTAAACGTTAAGAACGCTTTTAACTCGGCGAGTTGGTAGCATACGTAAGTGCTTTGGCCCGACATGATGTACCAAGTTGCCTAATGCAAATTATACAGGATCATTTTCGAAATTGAGAGCTGATTTACGACACTGATGTTTGTACTAGAAGTTTCAAAATTACAGGTGGAGTACCGCAGGGATAAGTACTTGGCCCAATATTGTGGAACGTGATGAACGATGGAGTACTGCGCTTAATTTTCCTTAAAGAGTTAAAATATTTGGTTTTGCAGATGATATTACACTAAAGTGCGTGGCAAAAGAGTTACTAGAGGCGGAAACTATCACAAACGCCAATATACAAATCGTTATTTCTTGGCTTGCACCAATACAAATATACATACCCATGCACTTATGTTGCTGCTCCCCTATGTTTTACTGTCAATTACCTTAAACTTATAGTCGCTTAAGTTGTTATTTATTCGTGATTTAAAAGTTAAACGCACGTACAAAAATTTAAACCAAAAAATTAACAAAAAAAAAAAATTAATTGCAATGATTCTAAATTTAAACGGAATATCTTAAGAAATAAAAAAGAGAAAAGTAAAATATAAGAAATAAAACAAAAAATAATGTGGCATTAATATTATTATTTTTAAGGCATTTTTGAAATAAAACAAGTAAGAGTGCTATATTCGGCTGTGCCGAATCTTATATACCCTTCACCATGGTGCAATAAGAACAAAAAATTATGTGAACACCATTCTTAAGATATAAATAATTATATTTTGTGCCACGCCCACTTATCCAAACCGTCCACATTATGTCGGATGTTGTGTTTTAACAACCAATTTTTTGGGAAATATGTTCTACTAAAAATTGCCGATGTTTTGATACATAAGTCGTTTCCATAGGTCATATAGCAGCCCTAAAATGTAGGATTGTATAAAAATTTTGATGTTTTTTAGCCCATTTTTGGAGTATTTTGCTAATAAATTGCCCATTATCTAACCGATTTGATTGTTTTATATACCGGAGTGTTAAGGAATAATTTAATTACATTTATATACACTTGTATATATTTTAACAAACTTAATTATAAAAAGTAAAAATGAGTAATTTTTGGGAATTCAGTATTTTGGTTATAACTCAGCCATTTTTTAACCAATTTGACAGAATTATATACCGACGTGTTTAAAAAGAAATTTACCATTTAGCTGAGTTATAAAGCTTGGACTCGGGGAGATCTATGGGAGGTACCACGACCACTTCTCCAATCCCGCCACATTTTGTAGGATGGTGTTTATTGGCTACCTAAATGTGTGTACCTAATTTGGAAACTTTGGCTTTTGCCGTTCCCCAGATATACAGCAAAGTAATAAAATTACAACAACCACAAGGGATTTTTGGAAAATATTAGAGGTAGTCGTGGTTTTTTGCTCATAACTCAGCAATTTTTTAACCGATTTGACAGATTTATATACCGACGTGTTTAAGAAGGAATTTACCATTTACTTGAGTTATAAAGCTTGGACTCGGGGAGATCTATGGTTCCCGAAAGTCGGTATTTAAAAAAAAAAAATTAATTTTGGTCATAACTTTTTTGTATCTGAACCGATATTTCTGAATTTTTTATAAAATATGTTCTACTAAAAATTTTCGATATTTTGGTATATAAGCCATATCCATAGGCCCTAAAATTTAGGTTTTTATGCAATTTTTAATTTTTTTTTGTACGGGAGGTACCACGCGCACTTCTCCAATCCTTAAATTAGTAAATATTTGCAATCAAATTCCAGATGGAAATTTCAGAAATTTTCTTTCAAAGTTTTAGACTTACATTTAAATTTTTGTGCCACTAATTGCCATTTAATTCATAGTTTTAAGAATATTGAGCATTCGTCTAGCAAAATCATAACGCATCTTAACGCAATTTAAGGAGGGGAATTCTAGTTTCAACATTATTTGAAGAGTTATTAAAATTTAAGTAGAATAAGTCTGGGATCACACTATGAAAGTTTTCTTTTAGAAAGTCTGAGTTTACTGGTGAGAGGGGAAGAGAACATGCTGTTCCTTTTTCCCCTCTCATCCATAAACTTAGACTTTCTGAAATAAAACTTTCATAGTGTGATCCCAGGCTAAATAGACAAAAACGTATAATTTTGGCTAAAAGCTAAAAACTATTTCAACGACTTTAATTCGGGTACAATATAATCACCCTTGTCGTGGTTGGCGAACTTAAAATAAGCTTGGGACTGTTTGGTAATATATTAAAGATAACGTGAACTTATTTCCTTTAATCTATTACAAAACAGTTGGCAGGCTAGGGAATGGTAAATGGATTCCAAAATCAATTTTCGATTCTTTGATCGACTTTTATTATTTCGATTTTTGAAGTCGATTAATCGCACCTAAAATTCGATTTTAAAATCGATTTAAAATCGTTTAAGATTGATCACAAAGGGGGAAACAATTTTTTTTTTTGCAAAATATTAAAGAAATTTAATTAAGATTTTCCCGGCAGGTAGATATGAGCACTGTTTATCATTTTCCTGCAAAAAGTGAACATGTGTAAATTTTGAGTTGACTCTCTTTAGAGGAATCAGTACGATATGTAAGTACATTTCACATATTAAAATTATGTTCTTGATTAAAATTATAAAAAAAAATTCTGAATTTTAGTAATATTTTTTATAATAAACGTTTCTTAATATAGCAAATACGCCAATGTATGAATAGTATTTCAGAGAATTATGACAAAAGTTCTTGTTTAATGGCGACTGTTTCTTTGCTAAGTTAGCTTTAGAAAACAAAAGTTTCCATGTCATTGATGTCGAAAAGATGCAGAAATACTCCCTTGAAATTTCGCAAATAACTAGATTTAAATGTCGCCCACACACTGGTCTGTTAAAATAATAGCGTAATTTCACAGGAATGCCATGGTTTGATTCGCCTGTTGTGTTTCTATAATTTTATGTTGATTTTCACAACGCTCACCTTCAGTGTTTGGTTCGGTACGATACGCTTAGAATTGTTTTGTTTACCGTCCATGGATGACTTTAATTTCTGAAGAACTAGAGGACCTATATTAAAGTTGAAAGTATACCAAGGGTTCTAATAAGTAAATACGTAAAAATACAACTGATTTTTTTAGCTTTAAACTTAGAAAACTGCATAAACATACCTACACACAAAATAAAATGTAAAGTTGTAAATGTAAGTTATGATTAAAAAAAAATCGATTTTAAAAGTCCAATATTCGATTTTAGTCTAAAATTTTTTTTAACACAAAATCGATTTTCGATTAGAATCGAAATCGATTTAACATTCCCTAGGGCAGGCGTATTTAAATTCGCCAACGAGCTGGGAAATTTTTGACTTATTGTTATTGCCATTGGTTGCAAATAATTAAACTCATTTTATATTATTTTCATGTCATTCTTTACAAAAAATATACCGGTAATTCCGGGAAATGAAAGAAAAATATTAAGCAACTTAGAAAAAGGAAAAAGTTTGTACAATTAGAAACCCTATTACTCGTAAGTTACCTTTATGTTAAGGATTTCCGTTGAAATGATCGTTTAGACAGAAGATACATATATTAAAATGCTGATTTAATTTCTAAAACTTTACGCCTTAAAAATTGTCAATTTAGCTATCCAAAATAAAGGAAAATAATCCCAATTCATTCAGAGCATCCCGCGGAATTGTAAAGTTAATTTTTTAAACGATTTTCTTAAAATGACATGCACTTACAACATTGTTGGAAGCAAAATAAAAGCTACAAGTAAACAAATACAGCATGCACGAAATAGTTGAATTGTACAATAGCAACAACAGTTGAAATAAATACAAAAATGTTGTACATACATAAATAAATTGCACATTTTAAATGGTGGTATGAGTTTAAGGGAGAGTAATTGTCCTCACAAACATGAAAACATATAAACATTACATTTTGCAACAACGAACATTACAAAACAAATTGTAAGTATGAATTAAAAGTAAATGAAGTAGACTTGCTATGTCGTGGTTGATGATGATGTTGTTGTCGTCGTATTTTACGTTTAAAAGTAAAAAACGCGTTGTTCGTGGTTGTAACTGATGTTAATTTCATTAAAAAGATATCAACAAAATGAATCCTTGAAGAGGTTCCTTGACACTAACTTTACAAAAGATATACTTACAGCAAGAACTACACAACCACCATCACTGACACAAACACTCACAATTTTAGTTGTAATCTTTACAAAAACAATGGAAAACGTAAGTAACAAAAAAAAAACAACACAAAACAACATAAACACAAAACAAACGAAAATGAAAATGAAAAAAGTAGATATTTTTGGAGAATAAAAATTGTTTACGTTGAAAAATGTTCAGGAATAAGCTATTGAAATGGAAAAAAATAAGGGGAAGGAACGAATGGAGCTCAAAGTCAAATGAAAATATTCATACAAACAGCAGCAAAACCTTAACTGCCCGTCTATACCAGAGATAATTATTGCGACAAACATATATTGCAGTAAATGTCAAAATTATGTTATCTTTAATCTAGACAACAATTTGTTATACATATTTATTGCCGGCAATTTATGTTGCAATAATTGTTAGTACATTTTTGTTGACATAAAACGTAAAATTTGGTTGTCAATTGAAAAAAAAAATGGAAGCAAATTTTGTGGGAAAGAAATTAAGTTTGTGAAATTGTAGCAAATTATAATTGTAGTAAAATAATTAAATTAAAGAATTAAATAAACACTAAAATAAAATTGCAAAAATTATTTTTATTAATATAACTTTTTTCTTATTCGATCTTTATTATTTAAATTTATATTAATTTATTCAAGCTTGAGTTCTTTTTTATATAAAAATATAAATTTTATTTTAACAACAAAAAAAAATAAATAAAAATTAATATTTTTATATAAAAAAAGATCTCAAGCTTAAAGAAATTAATATATGTACATTTAAAAAATAAGTCGAATAAGAAAGAATTTATATGTATACAAATAATTTTTGCAAAATGGCGGGAGTTTTTACACTGCACCTTCTTCCTTGATTTTTTTTCCAAATAACGAGTTAACATAAATACGTTTTCCCATGCCCATGCCTTTAACATAAGAAATATTGCTCTGTTATTCTGTCGACGTTATTGCCAACTTGCTGAAATAATTATCTTTAGTGTAGACCTAGGGTAAAGGAAAATTTATAAAACACAAACAAAATGCAAACAAAGGAAAAACAAAGTAAATTAAAAGAACAACAAAAAATAAAAATGGATTCTATTGATTCAGCTGTAACGAATTTTAAGGCTGCACCACAAACGCAATCTAAATTTAAACTTCGTTTTTTTGCATGTTTAATTGAGAATAAGAAATGTACATAAACATCTGGGGCTTAAGTAACTGATTAATACAATTAATATATTATATTGAAGCTTTTACGATTTTTTTTAAGATACATAAGAAGTAACTTTATTTCTTAGACTAGAGAGTTTATCCGCCAATCTCCTAAGGTTTTCCTGGAATTCATCTTACAGAGAATTTCCAAATTTAAAAATATAGACAAATTAAAAAATGTATATTAAGACCCAATACCTTTCACTGACAATTAATTTTCATAAAAAACTAGTTTGTTCATAAATTCCACCAAATTTTATCCGCCCATCTTCTTCCGTTTTTCTGGAATTCAAAAAATTCTTTAAAACAAAACATGTAAAGTCATATTAAATATGTATCTAAAATAATAATATTTTTTGATTAGCGGGATACGTGTTAAGTCAACAATTTTTTAGTCCATTTTATCTAAAAATGTAGGTTTAATTTCGATTTGAATAAATTTATCTACATATCACAATTTTGTACTCTGTTATGAAATAAATTTCGAAATTTGGCTCCACGCATATGTTAGATGCAGAGTACCGAAACGTTCACTAATTTTACAGTCATGAGCAAGCGTGAAAAATTAAAAATTTTACTGCTTTTTCATCCTCATGTAACAGCAGCTATACGCATATAGTTTTTTACTTGCTATTATTAATTCGCGCTGAATTATTGTTAGATGTGCTTTTTTACTGCTAATTAAAGGCCTTTACGTCGAAATTTGTATAGGGACTGAAATGTCAAATATTTTTTGTAATGTTGTAAAAAATTGCAAATACAAATGCAATTGCAATTACGAGTATAGAATAAAGCAATGAACGACCATTAGAGGAAAAGTCCGCTAGATTGAATACCTTTTGGATTGAGAATCAAAACTTTTTTAGTGTTTTTCAAATAACTTTACATACGTAAGAAAAGTGTTTTTAACAATAAGCACCCACCGACGCGATTGGTACAGAAACCAAAATATTTTTACAATTACAAAATACCAACAAGTTCTTGGGGCTATTTTTTTTCTCAATAAATTCTGCCTAAAGGTACGTCTTTTTAACGAAAGTAAAACTGACCCTTTTAAAGGCACACACAGAAAAAAATCAATGTAAAATCGTCGAAAACAAGGTTGATATTACCGTTTTCGGGATTGATTTTGCTTCATTGTTACTTCATGTTAATTTAACATGATTTTACAATAACTTGCGAACAACATTTTTTTTTTTTAAATAGCCATAATTCATTTTAATTTAACATTGCAGTAAAGTTAGAGCAAAATGTCATTTATATTGAAATAACAATCCTTATCACTTTGAATGAAAGTTATTTCAAGTTGAAACAACGTGAATTTCATGTGGAATCAAATTGGTTTGAGAGTGATATAACAGTGTGAAGAAGCTTCAGGGACAATAATTCAAAACACTTACCCCTGTAACACATGTTTCACCTTTGTTAACAGTAGCATCAGCAGAATGGCCCGATATGGGTTTCGTCATCATTCTACTTTGAAAACTTGATGTTCTTTTTAACTAAATAATTTTAATTAAAAGAATACGGGAATTGTCTTCTTTTTATAACATATTTTAAACATGAAAATAAAAAAATTTACAATTTATGCATGTTAATTTACCAAGATAAACTTTTGATTTTAATATACAACAGGTTTTTATGGATTCAATATTAAACAATGTTATTTTAACAGTGAACAATATTAAATAAACGTGATTTAAGGTTATTTGATTATTTTCATTTAAAATTAATATGAAATAATGATAAATTTTAATAAAGGGCATACTTTTGCAGAAATTTACTATCACTCACAATAAACATTTCGCCATGTTAATTTAACATTGGTATTTTTTTCTATGTGCATCAACGAATTTTTACACAAACAAAACACATAACTTTAGCTTAAAGGCAAAACAAATTGGTATTATTGGAAAATTTAAAATTGACTTGTTTTGTTGATTACGATTCACGTTACAGATTTTTATAAAATTTTAAGGGTCTTTCTTAAAAAATAACCAAGTTATTTACAAAATTAAAAATGACGGATCATCAAGTATATCATTTTCTTAAACAACATAATATATAATCAAACTCAAGAAAAAAATTTGCAGAGTATTTAATTCTTTTTATAAGAGCACATTAATATTTTTAAACGTCAAAACTAAGTAATCTGTTTTATAACTGTTTCCACGGTGTTAGTGGAATTAGTGATTAGACTGAAAATAATTGCATAAGAAATAATAAAAAAAAGTGCTGTAACATTATAAAAACCGAATCCATATAAATATGTATGTAATAAAAACCCTATAAAAAGTGTGACTATCAGCTTCTTCCACATAGGACTGTTAAAAAAGTCTACCCCATTCCACTCCAAAACAGGTCCTTAGATTTTTGTGTCCATCAGACTGATATGATAGAATACCTTTATGAATGAATCTGTATGGGACCAGAAAATTTCTTTGTTATATAAAAAGTTTATAATACAAAAGAAATATATTTTATTAGTTTATTTAAAATAATCTGTTTTTTTTTGTTAGGATTGCATTCTCCCAAGTGGCCCTTCAACAATACATATCCTCAAAAAGACAGTTATTCTACATTTTTAGAATAAATTACTTAGCTTAGCTATATTTTGTGTTATTACCTTCAGCTTTATTAAAATCTAATAATATCTTTTTTTTGGAGAAGTACTACTTTGTCCAAAAATACGGGGGCTTCTATCAATACTACTCTTAATTGGACTATTCTTTCCTTTTTCTTATTAATTTTTTAGAAATCACGTAATTAAAATTTACTTTTTGCTTCGTACATAGCTCTAAAAGTATGCGATACAGAAGTTCTTTTGTAATAATTGTAGACAAGTATCTATGTATGTGTATGAGTAAAAATTTTATTTACAAAATATGTTCATTGCAAAGAAAAATTCATTATAGAAATTAAATTAAAATGAAAAATTTAATGAAGTACATTTTTTAGTTTAAACCACTACTTATTAGTGATTAAAATCAATCAAAAATTTTACATAATAGGTATGTCATCATCTATAATAATGTAATTTCCCCACGTTGTTAAATGCAGCAATGCCTCCGCTGCATCAGAAAAGCAAACTTCTTTCACCATGTCTACGCAAACCTAATGATGCTACATATTAATTGTGTGATTATCATTTTTATAATGTAAATCTTTGGCGTTGCGTTTTACATAGAGTTCGTTAAAATGTAAAACCGCGGTTTCGGTTTTATAATGACTAAAACCGGTCGGTTTCGGTTCGGGGTTCGGTTTTGAAAATATTAAAGTTAAACTTCATACGTAGACAAATATATTTTTTTGTATGGAATACAATTTTTTTATTTGTTTCAATTCAGGTACTTTTATTAGCCCTTAAGCGTAAACCTGGACCTGGTCAGGAATTTTTTGACTTTTATCCAGTTTTTTTTTATATAATTATAAATTATATTAGAACGAAACGTTATGTATTCCTCAATCAAAGTATTTTTTACAAGAAAATGAGAAGAAAGTGAAAAGACCGTGGGCGTCGAAATTGGCCAAATGAAAATTTTGTGAATATTGTATCCACCTGGGTACAGCCAGGCCCTGCCAGGCCTATTATATATGTACTGCAGTAAATAAAATCTAAATAAAACGTATCAAAAAGCGTACGCAACACATAAGAATTCTTTTTTTTTATTGTTTTTCGAATAATTAACCAATTCCCGACAAAATGTTCCTGCTATAGCCATAAAACTCCATACAAAATACTAGTGGTCCCAGGTGTCTACTTAAAAGTCTAAATGGTAACATTTGTTCTTCTTAGTACTTATTTTGAATTTTAAGTATTTTGAAATACCTTGCCATTGTTACAGGCTGTTATGTATAAAGTTTTTGTATATAAAGTTGGAATGTTATAAATAATTTGCAATTTCTTTAAGAATAAATAAATTGGTCAAGTATAAGCTTAAACCGAGGTTTTTTTCGGTTTTTAGGCATTTAAAACCGCGGTTTCGATTTCGGTTTTAACCAAACAGCAATCCCTAGTTTTACATAATTAAGGCATTAAATGCATTGCTTAAGGACATTATTGCAATTAAAACCATGAAGGTACTTTATCTAAATAATCTATTATACTTATTATTTAACAAAAAATATAATTATTTAATATTTTAACCCCCAATTTCACCAAGCTTAGCTATAATTAACTATCCGTTACAGCTGTCAAAATATATTGTTAACTGAAAGTTAATGTAATAGTTAGTTTAAGCTGAACTTGGTGAAATTTGGAGTAAATGCTTATTTTACTTATTACTAATGTACTTTCTTTAACTTTCAACTTAAATAATATTTTTTCCTCAAAAATTAATCGGTTATCTCATTTTTATCTGAAATATTTAAAATTGCTTTTAAATCTCAAATTATTTCAATTTACCAAGTTGTTTGCTTTGCATGTAAACTTATGAAATGTGATGTTACAATATTCTGCATTTAAGATGTCGATATGTGCAATTCTTTTAATTTTTTTTTTTTAAATTTTTGATTACAAAAAATCCAACAGACACTTTGGCTGGTTGCCTATACCAAAAATATTTTACACAAACAAAATACACACACAGGCATTTCGTGCTGTGGTCATGGAAACAGTCGACAGCAACAACAACATAACTATTGAGGAGCGTTACTAAAACTTTTTTCCTCATTCTTCATGACTGAAAAAAGGCAAAAATTTATATTTCCTTTCCTCACCAACATTACTGAATTAGCGAAATATTAACAATTCATTTATGACTGTTAAAAAAAGTTACATATTTTACATTTTTCATTCATGAAAAAATCCAAGAATGATTAAAAATGAGCGATCACATATGAAGTTTTCTGAACTTTTGTTAGAAGAATCATTTTTTACATGGTTGCAATTATCAAAGGGATTTATTTCTCTGTAATAAATTGTCCAAATTGTGTTATCTTTGCGAAATGTATATGTTTATAAGCAAATTATATTTATAGCACTCGTACTAATTCAAATATGTGCAAATTTCGGTAAGTCCCAATTCCCATTATACGATTTTTGTCGTTTCCTCTTTGAAGTCCGTCTGTTGTTTACATTGTACGATTTTTGTCGTTACTTTTTCTTTTGCAACCGATCTTCAATACATTTTTCGTCAAATGAGAGAACGAATGAGCGAACAAAATGAATCGAAGAGTACACTCGCTTGTGTACCCCTTTTAATTCCTCTCTCCCCTCTCGTCCATAAGGTAAGAATCGCAACGGTAAAAATCGTATAATATGAATGGGCACTAACGGCATCAATACCGGTACATATTCAATTTTAAATGGTTTCTAAGCGGTATCGGTAAGATGTTCATTTGTTACAACCCACGCTTAAATGCTTTTCATATTTATTTGCCTTGAGTATTAAATCCCCTGAACTAAAAACTTGTTTATATTTCTTATTTGAAAGCAAAATATTCAAAAATTTAGTACATGCATTAAAAAATAAACAAATTGTGGTCGGTAAAGTCAATACACCACAGTATTTGCAGACGAATTTTCAACATTTACACTATTTGCAACCGATGCATCGCGATGGGCACTAATGGGCTCACCAGAATAAAGTTATGTTATGATGTTAAGATTAATATAAGAGTTATTTGTGTCGAATATTAACTAAAAACACCAAATATGTGAGATATTTTGTCTTAAAGATATTAAAAGGAAGGCCGCTAAATTTTATATTAATGATAACATTCATTTAAAAGGATGAAATAGCTTAAATATTTTCGGGATTCATATTTGAATCGATGTTTAAATGTTAATTGATTCAACAAAATTTCATCTGCAGTACAGTATGATGAAATTATTAAATATTTTATGGGCATAAAGGAAGAAGCATGGGGACTATTATAGTTATCATAGACCGATTCCCACAACTTACATAGGTTTCGTTTTTCCGGCAATTAAAGCGTATTTACAAAATTTTATCAAATTATTTCAAAACTGTAAAAATGGCAAGGAAGAGATCACTTTAAAATGGTGTTTCTGAGTCGGTCCCTATACTAAGAGATGCGTCTAGATTTCTATGTATAACACACATCAGCACTAATATTTATAATTGCTTTTTCCATAATTTTTGCATATATTTACATACATATAAATAATTTTAGAGTTTTAAATAACATTTATCTTCAACAAAAACTTTCTTTGGCTAACAATTGTAAAGTGACAATGAAATGTAAATGGCGAAATTAAAGCATCAGAAAATTTATCAGTTAATTAGAATTTCAAGCAATTTTTTTAATTCGCTGAACATTTATTAAAATATGCTTTAAAACGTAAAATACGGCTACAAATTTTTAAAATGTTCTTTTAACAGAAAAAGTAAATATGACAGGACATCTCGAACAGTATAAATAAAATTCAAAACAGCAAATCCCATTTTTTTTATTTCTATCTTTTAGATTTAGCTGATACATACATGTACACATTCCTATGTTCCATATGCTTAAACTTTTTTTCATATATTAAAGTTAAGCTATCTTCTAAAGAAATACGTTCAATTGCCTCACTGAGGTATCTAAACGCATTCGTTTAAATGATTTTCTCCATAATTACCCAAAAATATTGGCAATTTTGGCTTTTATTCCTTTTGGGCAAAGGAGTTTGTGATTGCTGGTCGGGGGAGTATACAAATTCCGGGTCCAGTGGATCATATATTTCTATAATACAGTCATTAAACTCCATAATTACACTATAATAATTAATATATTTACAACAGTTTAAATTAATTTTACTTACAAATATACTTTTCCACTTTTGCAAACTTTGATTGCCGCTCAAGAAAACAATAATTATTGGCACAATTAAAGCATTTTATTGCCGCATTATTGTCTATCGAGTGGTTACACCGTTGCCGTATCAGGATTGCATTTGATTGGGGCAAATAAGAAAAATATTGTCGAAGGTTGCCGTATGAAGCAATTAATTGTGACTTTACACGATTGGCGCATAAAGTAGACCAATAATTGGTGCACTGCGGCAATCGTGTAACCCTACCTTTACAGACTCACAGAATTTAGTATTAAGTATTTAAAAACACGAACATATTGTTGCGTTTAATAACATTTACATAAATAGAAAAATCGATTAAGCTATAAAATTCATTGACATTTTTGCATATTCTCCTGAACGGCACAATTTGTTTGAAAAAAAGGAAGATGCAGAGGTATTAGGTGTCGGGTAAAACGGCGTGGAATATTAAAATTTATGTTACGAAGATGAAAGTCGGAGAGGACATCGTCATTTATCAAATTAATTAGAAATGTCACATTTAGCATAATCCATCGGCTTTTAAGGTTGGTAGGTTATTTAATGATAACCTTGCAATATATGAAGGAAGATTCCCAGCATAACGACCAAATGAGCTCCTCAGGCTGAATAATAGAAACTGCTTTTGAACAGATTCTATTCGGTCTATGTGCATATTAATTTCAGGCAATGTTCGAAAAAACACAGCACAAGAACGATATTAATTTTTTTTAGTGATTATGTAGACGAACACAACCCTTAATATCGTTCGTAACTAATTTCAAGAAAGAACCGAACATTATATAATGTTCTGTTCTTCGTTAAAAAAACAGAACAATTGTAGTGATACTGTAGACAAACATTATATTTTAATGTTCTATAATATTTTTTTTAGATTAATAAAGAAATGAACAAACAAAATTTTTAGCAACGACCGCACCACGAACAGCTTGTGTATTAATTTTGCTGGCTTTTTTGTTTTTTTTTCGTATGTGTATTTTGTTTTTGTACGAACATTAATGAGCCGAACCGAACACAATGAAGTTTGTGGATTTAAAAAAAACCGAACGGAATTAAATGTTCCCATCTTTTGTTAAGTTTGATAAAAACAGTGTTATTTTTGTGTTCGAAAGATGACTTACAGGGAAACGTTTTTTTTTTAATGATTTTCTACACAAAAACTATTAGCGTTTGTGTTTTCCACAAATCTACCGAACCGAACACTAAGGAACGATATTTAGTGCTTATTTTCGAACACTGATTTCAGGATTAAAACTGATTTTATTTTTGATTAATAGTTTAACTGAAAACAAATTGACGAGAATGTCTTCTGTGTATGCATACCCAATACAGGAAAGTTAGCGCATTTTTTGAAGGAAAATTCAAAAAGGTCAAATATATAATTATGTACCTTTATAAAAATGTTCCGGAAAAATGGTTTTTATAAGGAAATTGTTATTTTATTTTACCTTCCTCTCTCTTAATAAAGGTTAGGTCCGCAGAAAAAGACATTTAGATTACCCGCGGAACACTGTACACCATTCAAATTATACTACCAAAATCGTCAATATTCGCCAAATTTAATTTTGTTAGGATTTTTGTTAGGAAAAAATAGCAAAATGCGATTTTTATATAAGAAACGGACATATCAGGGAAATCGAATGAAATTGAAATCGACGGAGGTAATCAATTTTTTCAGAACATGGCTGAAAAAGTAAACAAAAGTTATTTTAGTGTTTCTAAAGTTTTCTAAATTTGGAAATACACAAATGAATTTTAAAGATTTTTCAAAAATAAGTTACAACGGTTTATTAAACAAATTTTCATTAAAAATTCCCCTCATATTGATTAAAAATATTTTTGATTTATAAAAGGGTTATATCTGAAATATTTTTTATGAATATGGGTGACATTTAATAAACCCTTAATAAACCTTACATATTTTTTATAAACAAGACCTACATACATATGTTCTATAATTTCAGAATTTGTAGGAGTTTACTGTAAAAAATGGCTTTGAATTTAATTATCTGGCAATATTTTTAATTTATCAGCTAAAACAACCTTTGACTGTCAGTCATGTACTTTTTTTCAATAAATGTACGTTTATTTCCACAAAAATATTATACAATGGTTCATAACATATAAAAAAAAACAATTTTGAAATAATTTTATTCGTTATAGGTTTGATACACCGACTATGTTTAAAATAATTGAATTAGGTATGGGGTATATACATTTATTTGGATACCGCCTTTTTCAATCAAAAACCTGTTTCACGAAATTTTTTTATAATTTCTGAGATATTAAGCATTAATTTTGCTCCTTATAAAAATAAATTTACACAAAAGTCGTATACGTCACAAAACAATAATTTTTACTTTCAATAAAAAACTGTTAAATTCCAAGTTCGTTCATGAACCTTTACAACAATTTTCATCTTCCTTTAAAACATATGCCAGAAGCAGTGGTGAAAATATAAAAAAAAATCTATCAGATATATTTTCAGAAAACTGCTGAAGATGTTTCAAATAGAAAATATATACAATAACCGCCAGGTCTCTAAACGGAAATTTCCATTGCAAAAATGGTTTTAAAATCGCCACTTTTGGCGTGAAATCGTCACATCTAACAGCATTGCCTGACACAAATAAAACTAAAATCCCCAGGGGTTTTTTTTGGGGAAAAACACTTTTTTCCCAGGGGGTTAATATATTATTTTTATACGCCATTTGTGCAATGGCAAGACCGGGTTGGTCCAGACGTTGTTACAAATTTTTGTTTTTTTTTTGTCATATCAAGACGTTTGCGGTTCGATACCTTTTAAAGAGCTTGCATGTAACGCTTGTTTCTATAATAAATAAAATTAAAACCAAAATTTGCAACATAATGTAGTATGAGTTATTAGAAGCTCCTCTCAGAATAAATACACACTTTAGAAATAACTCAGTTTGCTGTGACAAATTTATTCCATTCTCTCAAATGCTAAAGGCCTAAACATAATGTGCTTGAGTTGCCTTAAGCAAGTGTGCGAATACATGTTAATTATATGAGGCAAACCATATTGAACTTAAGGAAACTTTTTGCTAAGTTTAATGAAACTGTCATTTGCTTAAGCAAGGTGCGAATCTAATCGCACATTCCGTACGGAATCAAATGTTTTTTTATTTTGTTTTTTTAAATACATTTGAGAGACTTTTTGTTAATTTTTGACAATATGTTAAGCAATGCTATGCATATTATGGTTAGGCCTTAACACTTTTTAATTCAAACAACATGTAAAACAAAGTTGCATTATAAACATTGATGTATAATTATTTTTCTTGTGCGTCTTTTTAAGTTACTCAAAGTACAAATAACATAAGTTTAAATAACATAATTGACATAATATTATTTAATTTTTAGAATCTGTGAGAATTTTTGGGAATAGGAAATTATTTTGTGGATTTTTGGGGATACAAAATCGTAAATTGGGAATAAGTTATTAAATAAAACTAGGAACCCTGGCGGATAGGTAACGTCAGAAATGTGTATGTATGTCTGTACATATGGGCATTTCCATGTCATCGTACGTGACATTTGTACACCTTCAGAGAGATAGAAAATTTGCCAAAATAGTATTAACTGGACATTTTTTTTATCATTATGTTTCAGAGGGTTCTATATATGAAAAAAAAAATTATTAAATTCGGATCCTTGTTGTCCAAAATATCGAGAAAAGACAGAGCATATCGTACGTGACATAAAACGGAAGTGATTTTGGGGTGAATGTAAAAAAATACGAAAATCTGCGAATTGTGAGAGGTTTTTCTTCTTTTTTTAATTTTTAACATTAAACCAGATATTTTACCTTTATAATCCGTAATTGGAATTTTTTTTTTTTGGATGGTTTAATAATGAACAAACTGTTATATCGTTCGTGACATACCGTACGTGACAGATTTTTCTTTTATTGTATTTGCAAGGCATGAAAAATATTTTTTGTAAATATATGTATGTAAATATAAATAACAAATAAATATTCAAGCTCGAGGTCCTTTTTTGTATAAAATATTCTTTATTTTATTTTCTCCAATATTTCGTTATTCTTTGAATAACATCATCAGGGACGTTCAAATACTTATTTACGCACACAAAAATTCTTATAGGCTAGTGTGTTGCTATTACCGTCGTCATTTTCTTACGACGCTAATTTTAAAGCATAATTCCAGGGTTGCCAGTTTCTGTATTTAATCGGAAGAAAATTGAAAATTGTTAATTGCAGTTACTAAAAATGAATCAAAGAGAAAGTCAGTTTAAACTTTTATTTTTTGCTTTTTAAAAATTGTAATAAGCTATAAGTACGTCTGCATAGTAAAATTTGGGTGTTTTATTTCTCTTTAATATATTTGAAAAAAAGTATCAAGCGTTTTAATATTTTGAGTCGTGGTTGACATTCTCATGGAAATGCCCATATGTAACTATATGTACCATTGACAAGACATTGGTTAGAACAATTTAACTTATACTGCATAAATGCAGCAACAAGTATAACAAGTATAACCTCGATCAACAATAAGAACAACAATTACAATCCATTGCAAAAATACAATCATGTTTTATAAACAAAGATACAAATTTAGCATCGACTTTAGACCACGATGGTCAGGATCACTACCAATCAAGGAGACTGCCACAAGTCACAAAAGCTAACTAGCTCGCACACATTCACAAGCCCAACGCTGAATACAAAAATTCTTTTAGAAAAAAATGAACGTAATTGTGACTTATTTTTAGGGGAAAAAATGTTCCTGTTTTCTTCTTTATAATTGTCGGTAGTTTAAAAAAATTGTTTAGACTGAAAAATAAAAAAAAAATAAAAAATTTTAACTTAAGCGAAATTTTGATTTGAATTAAAAAAAACTAATGTATTTATTTATCAAAAAATTAATTTAAAGTTGTTGCTATGTAATAAAGGTTTAATACCAAATAAATCAAGGTAAAATATTAACGGACATATTCATAAAAAAATATTTAAATTTAAAAAATAAACCGCATTTTCTATGGACACTTGTTTAATAAATCTTTAATTAATATATTAATTTTATTTCTTGGATAGGTACCTACAAAATAATCTTTACAGACTAAATTTAACTTAAATTGCTTAAATAAGATTTTTAATTTTTACTCAAATTCACTATATGATAAAACATTAATGTGCTTCTGATTAGATAAATCATTCAATGAACGCATATCTCGATCTCATTAGATCTAATGGTGTTTTCTTTTCTACAAAAAATTTCACATTTTATTCAAGAAAATGCAATTTGGTGTTCGTTTCTTAAAAATGCTTTGCTCTCTCCCTAAATGTGTTAATGCCCTGTAAAAAGATGGCTTCTGTTTATATACATATATAGAGTTACCAGACGAAATTGGGAAAAAATCGCCTTTAATCAGGACAGTAAAAGTTTCAAGTTTTAATAGTTATTTTTTCTATTATTTTATAGTAAAAACAAAATAAAGTATTACATTGTTAATGGTAAGCTGTCAGTGATATAAAATTAAATGGATTCGGTGTTATAAAATTGTTTTGAAAAAAAATGTCAAATCAAGAAATCATAAAAACTTGATGTTAATAAATCGGCAATCTGGCAAGGTATTTTCTTGTTTACATATTATATGAAAAACAAACTAAAAAAATTGGAATTTCATCATTTATTTTGTTTATTTATTTATTTAATATCGATCTATTAACAAATTTAGGTTCATGTATACTTTTTTATATTTTGAAGAATACACTTTTTGATTTATGTATGTATGTATATATTTTTTTTATATATTTTTGTCAGCTGTTAAAAACAGGGCGATCAATTTTTGTGTTTTGTTCTCGTCAAATAAAAAGTTGCAGGATTACATGTTCGGCAAAACATTTTATACATGTACCTTTTAAAATGTGATATTTTTTTTTGTAGAAAAGAAAACACCATAAGCAAATCCTTAGAGCAAATTTAATTTAATGTAATTTAATAAAAAACAAGTTAGAGTGCTATATTCGGCTGTGCCGAATCTTTAATACCCTCCTCCGACTGTTCGAATATTTCAGGAGGGATATCTATATGATGTCTATTTATTATTAATTTATCTTTATAAAAACAGACATCAGCATTAAAATTGGTTGGTTTGAGGTTTAGATCTATATTAAATTATTTAGCAATTTAAACTAGCTTGAGTAACAGTTTCAATTAAAATTTTGTTATGATAGCATTATTTTTTACGGTTTTAGGCGTACTAAACTGTTTTCCGGTAGTAGGGTTTATATGGGGCCTAAGGTAAATTATAAACCGATTTTCACGAAATTTCACAGTGTTATTTCTAGTCCTAAAAAACTGTGACGTACCAAATTTTGTTATGATAACATTATTTTTATCGGTTTTAGGCGTACTAAACTGTTTTCCGGGAGTAGTGTTTATATGGGGCCTAGGGTAAATTATGGACGGATCTTCACGAAATTTTACAGCGTGATTTCCAGTCGAATAAAACAAATTTTTGCAAAATCTTATCTCATTCCGTGCCTTGTTCCACCATTTATGTTATTTTTGTAACAAAATTATCATTTTACAAGCAATTTGGCGCCTAGTTTGTTCATTTCTTTGAAGTTGTTCGAAAGTGAGCGTGTTTTTAACAGACAGACAGACGGACATGGCTAAATCGACTTAGAATCACTCAAGGACCCAGAATATATGTATATATTTTATGAGGTATGAGATGAATAATTAAAAAGTTTCACACGGAATGACAAACTTAATATACCCTTTTCGCAACTAATTTTGGTGGAGGGTATAAAAAATTGTCTGAGAGATCTAGGGGGAGCACGTATCCATGAAAAATATTATAAAAAAATTTAAAGAGCGAATTTTTTCTTCTTGTTTCTAATACTAAACCTCACTTCACACCTATTTAATATTTGACGTCCTTCACGTAACCACTAGTTTTATAGAAAAAAAATATTTGCTTTTGCAAAAAGTCTGGCTAATTCAAACATCATTTAAAAGTTTATATATTACATTATACAAATATTTTCTTACAAATAAAGTTTAGTTAATAAATAGAAATTGTTAAAAATAAATCTAAAGTTTGATCAGTTTACTGGTCACGCATTTTTTTGGATTTTTTCGCCAAATATTTGTGAAGTCTGAACATGGTGTAATAATAAAGGTGGCAGCACTGCGCCAGATGACGATTTGTTGATCTTTCATTGTTTGTCTAGCGTTATGTCAAAGTTTTGTTTATGTTTACAAAAAGTCCACGTTTTGTGCTGTGATTATTGTATTTTATTAAACTTTTTGATAATTTTAAATTAAAATAAATAAGATATTGACCATAATAAATTAAAAATTGGCTGAACATTTATTTATTTCATCACGTTCACCGGCACGCTTTGATTCTTGTTTAAAGTACTTTTTGACGTAAACGGTGATATAATTTCCATTTTTATTGTAATGTTGTATTTGTTGCCACCTGCTTATTCCACCATGAGTCTGAACATACCTTTAACGTAGAGGTAGATGATGAATATGAAGAAATATTTAAAAAAGAAAGGGCAGATTTAATAATTTTTTTTTAATTATCTCAATGCGATTAGAATTTATGGCAGTATTAAGACCTTATGTTCTAACGCATATTCTAGTTAAGATCTAACAAAAGAAGCCAAATCACCTTTTTTGTGTAATGATCAAAACTTTATTAGACTGGCGTATTTTTAATTAATAAGAGGGCAATTTTTTTTCGCTACTTTAAATAATAAGTTATTCTTATACTTCTTAATTAAAATTTTAGTTTACAAATCAGTTTGTTTATTTATTTAAAACAAAAATGTTTATAAATTTTTGAGACAAAAATGCAAAAAAAGGAAAATAAAGAAAATAATAATAACGATATATTATATTGGACAACAACAAGCACTTTATAAATGAATAAACATACTTCCGCATAATCATCATAAGTACTTTTGACTACCAATACATACGAAGATCGGCTTAAAAGCCATTTGTATTTCATGAGTCCCTTTCCCCTTCTGCAGCAATTCCTTGTTATTTTAAATTTACATCCAAGTTTGATTTCAAAATCTTTAAACTTCAAAGACAAAACATTTTAGGGTCTTTTCTAACCGATTGAGGAATGTCTTCAATGTTTGGTTTCATTTTCACTTGTTAAATGATTTGATTGGTGCAGCTCAAAACTTACACACAGAAAAAAATACCAATGTAAAATTAACATGGAAAAATGTTGATTGAGAATCATGTTAAATTTCTGCAAAAGTATGCCCTTTATTTAAATTTATCATTATTTCATATTAATTTTAAATTAAAAATATTGAAATAATCCTAAATCACGCTTATTTAATATTATTCACTGTTAAAATAAATAAAAAAAAATATTAAAATTTAAATAAATATGGATTCGATATTGAATCCATTAAAAAACCTGTTTTATATTAAAATCAAAAGTTTATCTTGTAAAATTAACATGCATACATAGTTAAGTATGTTAATTTTTTAATTTTCATTCTTAAAATATGTTATACAATGAAGACAATTCCCGTATTCTTTTAATTAAAAATATTTAGTTAAATAGTACACCAAGTTTTCAAAGTATAATGATGACAAAAACCATATCGGGCGATTCTGCTGATGCTTCTGTTGACAAAGGAGAATACAAAATAAGTGAAACATGTGTTACAGTTGTAAGTGTATTGAATTATTCTTAAATAAATGTATATGTTGTCTGTAAAGCTTCTTCACACTCCCTGCAAATAATAGGACCAGTCCAAACACGCGTGTAGAGAGTAGTCCACAAAGGACCAGGACTAGTCCAAAAGTAACCCAAACGTATGGAAAAAACCTGGTCTATTTAACATTACGATGTCCTAGGAGAGGATCATATAACCCACCTTTGGACCACTAAGGAGTAGTTTTAAAACTACTCCATGGTATATAACCCACCTTTGGACCACTAAGGAGTAGTTTTAAAACTACTCCATGGTATACTCAAGAGGATTAGTTTTGAAGTCGTTTAAAAACGAAAGCACGTCGTTAAAAAACGAAGACATGTCGTCTCACTACAAACACTTTTTAACAATGACATGGTCCATGCTTGCATTACATCGGACCAGTCCATGGAGTAGTCCATTTTATCAAAATGGGTCAGGTGGTCCAATTTTATTTGCTGGGCTGTTATAACACACTCAAACCAATTTGATTCTACATGAAATTCACGTGGTTTCAACTTGAAATAAATTTCATTCAACGTGATTCGGATTTTGATTTCAATATAAATGACATTTTGCTCTAACTTTACTGCAATGTTAAATTAACATGAATAATAGTTATTTTAAAAGAAAAAAATGTTGTTCGCAAGCAATTATAAAATCAGGTTGAATTAACATGAAACACGTATGAAGCAAAATCACCACCGAAAAATTTTAAATCAACCTTGTTTTCAACGTTTTTAACTTGATTTTTTTCTGTGTGTAAAGGTAGAAACATTGTGACGTCATTAATGTCAGATGTCCCATAAGTTTTGTTTGTTTGTTATTGACATGTTTTAAAGGTAAATGAATTAAATTTAATGCCTTATTTTTTCAATACATTTATTCATTAAAACAATCAAATTTGATTTGAAACTTAAACAAAATAATACCTTAAAGGGCCAAATTGCTTCTCTTATGCCCGTAAATTCTACAAACAGATATCTAATCGTTATCGTACTTACCTATCCGGTAACACTGTTTTGTTAATTTCAACGTTAATTATGCCAACGTGAGTTAACTATCGAAAATCGATGTTGTAAAACACACTTCACTTTAACCCGTAGGTAAAAAAAACGTTTCAAAATTATGAAAACTACGTTACACCATAGATTTCTATACACAGCTAGATATTTTTTTGTAGAAATGATGGGCATTAAAGGGAACCCGTATTATGCATGTTACCAAGGTTTGATTTCTAAATTTAAAATTGTTTACAGTTACCAAAAAGAAAGTTGCCATATATGGGCATTTCCATGTCATCGTTCGTGACATTTGCACGCCTTCAGTTAGAGGTAGAGATTTTGCAAAATTGTAGTAACTGGAAAATTTTTTTAACATAATGTTTCAATTAGAGGGTTCTATGTATGTATATGAATAAAAACTATCACATTCGGAACTTTGTTTTTCAAAATATCGAGGAAAATAGGTGAATACCGCACGTGACATAAAACGGAAGTGATTTTGAGGTGAATTTAAAAATATGCGAAAACCTGCGAGTTGTTGGAGGTATTTTTTCAATTTTTTGCATTAAACCAAATATTTTACCTTTATAATCCTTAATGAGAAAAAAATTATTTTGTGAATGTTTATATAACCCAACAAACACGGAGGTTTGATTTCAAATTGCAAATGATTTGAAATCAAACGTTTGATAATGATTTGAAAATCATAGCGTTCTCAACAAAAAGGGAAAATTATTTTCAAATTGAAAAATGCCTTTATTTTCAACTTGCTTTCAAACGTAATTCTCAAATGTTTTTTAAATGTGGATTATAATACAATGTGGAATATAAATAAAACTATTTAATTTTTTTTATTTAAATAAACTTTGATATAAACATTCGGTACCATAGCTAAAAGATGAAATAGTGTTCTTACCGTCCTCTAATTCTTGGAAAGACAAATTACTTGGCTCCCTTTTATTTTGAGGATTGTAGCACCGCGATCGTTCAACAAACTTTCTTCACTTTCCCGTTTTATTATTTTTCTTTTTTTTCGTATTTTATATCACTGTAATTTCTTACAAATAATTCTATTTTTCACAAGAAATAAACTGTTCACTTTATATTAATATTTATTCTTAATAGTAAAACACATGTAACCATAAGGAAAAAAATGTAACTTTAATCGCCATTTTTAATGCTTACATTTATTTTTCGCTTTAGTATTGCCCAGTTTATTTTTGATTTGATTTTAACATTTGACATCAAATTGATAAAACATTTGATATCAAATGTTTATTTTCAAATCATTATCAATTTGAATTTAAATGTTAAATCAAACAATTGAAAAACGTTTGAGAATTGAGTTTGATGTCAAATGATAAAGTCATTTCATATCAAAGGTTTGACTTTGTGTTTGTTGGGAATGAACAAAATGTTATATCGTTCGAGACACACCGTACGTGACAGATTTTTCTCTAGAAGTATTTACAAATTATTAAGTATTTTTTTTTGTAAATATGTATATAAGGGTCTCAACGGCTTAAGTGTACGGCATTCACCATACCTTGAAAGTAACAAACAAGGAAATGAAGTACTAAGGAATAGTATTCAATTGTATGTCGGTAAGAGAAGTTGTTCTAATATGAAGTCGCATATTACAAATAATGCAAATCTTGCCTAAAGTCGAAAATATTATAAAAGTTGGCTAAACCTGAAAATTGTTAAAAAGTTGCGTACGTTGAAATGTATTAAAAGTTGCCTAAAATAGTTGTCTTAAAAATCTAAATTTGCCTATTTCAAAGTTGCCTAAAGTTAACTATGTATTTTATAATTTTCCTAACATTACCCTTAATTTAAAAATAAAAAACTAAAACAACCTGAAGGCTCAGTTAGCCGGGAGTAACAGTAACGTTGCAAATAAGCTGATTCATTTTGTTGAATGTAAAGCAATTAGAACGATTATAGTTAGCGGCAAGATGTTACGTCTCAATCTTTACGGTAAGGTTACTGTTAAGGCTCAGTTAGGCGAACGTTGCTGTACCGTATCTGTACTGTATCAATCAGCTGTTCGCTTTTTGTTATATGAAACGCAATACAAAAGCTTACCGAAATGTAATGTACCGTAGTTGCAACGTACCATTCTGTTTAAAATAGAATTTCATACCGTTGTTACGTGACATTTGTAAAACAGTGATGGGCGGCTTTTATGCTTCTTGGAATGCGGGTATTTTTGCTCTTTTTTTTTGGTACTTTTTTCAGTAAAGCTATGGAATTGTGACAAAACAACATTTTTTTATATGTAAATACAAATATACATATGTTAAGATATTTATGTACAGTTACAATGGAAATGTAAAACGTATAAAAGGCTTTAAATGGTATCAAAACCTTGTTTGGTGTAAGCACATTTACAATAAATGTATGCTTAAAATATATGTATGCTAAAATACAAATTTGTTTATGGTAAATCAATAATATAAATATTATTAAAATACTGTTTTAAATACCATTTAAATCACTAGGTACTTTTTCTGCACAGCGGTCACCATTTAAAAATTTTTGATTTCCATCACTGTGTGTATTGTTTTATGTATACTATTTATTTTTGTTTATGTATGGGAAAAACATATGCCACGTTTTTAAATGTTCTATAAGTGCACCAACGTTCTTACAGTACGGTGCGGTACATTACGGGTACAGCAACGTTCGCCTAACTGGGCCTTTACTCCCGGCTAACTGAGCCTTAATACTCATTACATTTAACATACTTTTTGGATACTTTAAATAAATTGAATTTTCTTATCTGGAAATTGGACATAAACTCTTTACATGTATATGTATACGAAAACCTAAAAAAGACAAGGAAGACAGTATAGTCCATCAAGGCCGACCATATGATACCCTACGCTATAATATTTAATAAAACATTTTTGAGTGTGTACCCTATTTGGGACCCATGACCAGAAAATAATTGTGCTATGAAGTTAAGAATCATATAAAAGTTATTTGTGCTGAATGTTATTTAGATACATATTTTCATTTACATATATGAGATTTGTTTGCTTCGAACCGATTCAAGGCTTTATAAGGGACCTAAATTAGGACCTACAAGCACAACATTTTGTCTTGTAATAGTACCTATCGTAAAAATTATTGTTGCCAATTTTTTGTCAACACCAACTAGGGTAGCCAGATTTTAAATTCGGAAAAAAGAGTACATTGAACACAAAAAAACAGCACAATCAAGAATAAAACAGTACATTTTTTTGGCGAAAACAGAACTGTTTATTTAAGTTATTATATATTTAAAACTTTTGATTGAATATGCCACAATTATAAAACGAAAAACACTTAAAATGTGTAACGTCAAAGGAATGATTTCCGTTTTATGCCATTTTATACGTATATGAAATTACTCCATTTGCGTTAAAAAAAAAACACTAAAACGAAGCATTTGGCCTAAATGTTTTTTTTTAATTTGAAGGCAGGAAAACCATAACATTCCTGTTAGCCATATAAGAAAGGAGAAAAGCCTAACTTAGCTTAATTGTTTGTGTTTTGTTGTTGATTGTGTAAGTAGGACTTTCTTAAAGCATATTGGTATTTAAAGCAATTTTCACCACACACATACATAGTTGCACAAATCATATAGAATTTGGGAAAATGTATGTGTCCTTAGTTAATTTTCCAATTTCAAAAAATTTTTAAAATATTTACAGACAATTTTACCAAGCTCAGCTATTATCTATAAAATCCAAAAAACATAGTTTGGTGAATTTTTATTTAACAAAATCTGAAAATAGTAAAAAATATAAATAAAATTTTTGTAAAAATTAACGTAGTGAAAGGAATTAGGTATTTTTATATATTTTGAGCCCGGAGAATTTTTTAAATTTGTACGTTTTCAATTTCACGTGATTTCGATTTCCAGAACTTGCCCGAATATTAAAAAAAAAATTCTAGGAATTAAAGATAATTGTGTTGGAATAAGTATTTATTTAGTATTTAAAAAATATAATATTTTTAACAAAATTTCGATTTTTTTTTTGTCTCTCTCAGGTGTTTAAACGAAAATACTATTGGAAGAGGTAGCCATTAAATCATATGTCTTAAAAATAATAACATGAAAATATACAACTGCCTCGAGTCACCCATTATAATTAAGATTTCTAATGCGTATTTATGAGAAAATAATGGCCACAGCGTAAAAAGTCTTATTTAACATTTTTGTTAAGTTATGTACTGTCCCTTCCATCCATGCAGGTTATCTTTTTTTTTTCTTTTAATGAGGAAAAACACAGGTGTAATTTAAATTTCTTTCTTCATAAAATTTAAATTTAGACAAGACACAAAGGGTGTTCATTACAATAATAATTAGGATATTTACAAAATATGACTTTAACAGGGTTTTTCTTAATATCTTGGTTTTTTGTAGACTGAATAAAAAAACAGTACAAAGTGTAAAAACAGTAAATTTGCCTACTGTTTTGGACATTATGCATAAAACAGTACAAAATCTGTACATGTACTGTTAAAAACAGTACGTATGGCAACCCTAACACCAACATTAATAAGGAAGTCAAGGCATTTAAAGCTAATTTAGGTAGTAGTATTTGAATGGGAGCTATGGTCAAATAAGGACCGGTTCCAATGATACTTGGTTAAGAGGTTTTAATGAATTTTGCGATTACTGCCCATCGTTTCCAATTAGGGTGGCATCTCGAAAATTCGTCTGTAAATACTATGGTGTTTGGTCTTTACCGACTACAATTTTAGGATTGTTTTTATTATTAAATGGATCTGTTATTAAATTGTTAAATATTTTGTTTTCAAATTAGGAATTTTTGAATTTTTGGGAGAATATGTTTAATGATTTTCAGGGCATATTTTAAAGTTTTTACTGCATATTTAATGCGCATAAAACATGTTTTTTAGAGCATATTTCCGGTTTCCTTGGTTATTATTTTTTGAGTCGTGGTTAACATTCGATTTTAAATGTCCATATGTAAGTATATTGTATTCTAGTTCTATATCACGGAAGCAACATTTATTCCTTTTTGTTGTCAATTGAAAATATTACTGGACCTGATTAAACTACTCTTAGTTCATAATAATAGTTTTAACACAAACTTCATGAATATCATGGCTCTGTTTCTCAAAACAACAAGCTACAAATCTACAAGTAAAATATATTTAAAACAAAAATTGTAAAATTGTTGCTTTTTTAATGTATTTTACTTGTAGATTTGTAACTTGTAGTTTTGAGAAACACGTCCCAGGAATAGATGGGAAAGCAAAATATTTATTACAATTTTAAAGTTAGTAAAACTTTTCAGATTACACTCGTACGTAAATCCAGCACTTGCAAATTTTGCTGGCAACAGTAACAACTTTCAACTATCAACAACAAAATAAGTATATCACATATACAACCACATTCGTACACACTAGGGTGTTCTGTCGATTAATTTTAGACAAATAATTTTTCGAATAATTTAAAACTGCTAATTTCGATTAATTAATCGAAGAATTAATACCGATTAATCGAATGATAATAATATAAAGTATTTCTGTTAAATGTATAATTTTTTTAAAGTTATAAGTCGAATAAACAAACCAAATGCATGTTTCCGTTGGAAGTAAAAAAAACAGACATGTTTAGTGAGTAATTGGCTTTTATTTTTGTTTCATTTTTTCATCACAATTTAATAATTCATTGCACAAAAGGAAAAACGATAAAGGTATGTTAACTTAAAGATTTATATTAATTTATCGGGTATGTTCTAGAAATCAAAATGAAGTGCAATTGATATCGAACGATAATTATTTACAAAATTATCGTAGTTTTTCGTGGTGTTGCTCTTTCAAAAATGATAGATAATTAAAGAATGAAGTAGATAAACTGGAATATTTTTTTGAACTTCCATTACAGGGTCCTTTTTAAGATTGGCTCGATTTTAAATCCACTTCATTTCGATTTCTAAAACACGCCCGTATTTTTTTACAAAATAGTTCATTCGTTTCTCTCTTTAGAATGAGTTTGGTTTAAATGAAGGATAAATCTAATAATGCTAAATGCAACAGGTGTCCAAAAATGTATTAACGTTACTGATCTTCAACAACATAACAAAGAATGGAATGGCCGTGAAAAGTTTAAAAAAATTCGAAGTTGTATTGATTCTTTTAAAATCTACGTGCCCGAAAGTGAAGCAACTATTTGGAGAAATATTAACATTTTGTTTAAAAAATAATATTTATTTACTTAAGCACTAATTTTTCTAAAAATATCGAAAACAAATCTCGTAATTTATAAAATTTCTTGATGTAGAATTATTCGATTAATTTTCTTTCATTTAATCGAATAAGTTAAAAATGCCAAATATCGATTAATCGTTTAATCGAACAAAAATAAAACCCGATTAATTGAAAACCCTAGTACACACATTCAAACAAGTGACCCTTTTCAGTTGATTGCAATCATTATTGGTTGCTTGTTAGTTGTTGTTGTTGTTGTTGGATTTGTATTGTAATTTTTATTGTTGTCATTATTTATCAAACAGGTAGTAGAAATATATAATGTTCATATGTATATACATAATTCTCTATGTATGTATGTATGTATGTACCTATTTATGTATTGTAATATTTAAATTGTATGAATGGCTGAATGACAACAACATGAGGTTTATTGTTGTCGCTGGTTTTATAAAAATTAGCCGAACATGCATAATGGACGGGCACTGGCAATACCAAACACTTGGACTCGTATGAAAACCCCTTTTGAAAAAGAGAGGAATCAATGATGATATCAATATTAATATCATGTATCATATAGGCATGGATGTGTCCTTTGTTTTTGTATATGTTGTTTGTGAGTGTGTTTTTGTTGTTTAAAGCCCACATATTTTTAAAACTTTAGTGCGTTTATTATTCAGACAAATAAAAATTTTTTCCTCTTTAATTTTTTATTTTCAATACATTTTTAGGGGTAAAAAGGTTAAAAAATAAAACATAAATGTACAAACTATTTAGTATGATAAATATACATTTTTTTATTTATAATAAAAATTATTATTATTTGGCATGTTTTAAATTTTCCGTTCCTCTGCAAAACTGTTTATTGTATTCGAATTGTTGGCAATTCCTTTTCTTTTTCGATAATTTTGTAAATTTTGGGTAACTTATTTTTACTAATAAACAATCAATAGGGATAGATAACAAATACCGATCTGAAAAAATTTGGAGAATCAGTTGAAATTGTTTTCCTCAAATTGTTAACATATCCCGCGTGAGGAAAGTTTTCTAAAGAAGATTGGAAATGCATTAATAAATTAAAGAAAACGGACAAAACAAATCCATCTATTTAGCGTCCTTTTATCCTTCACCATACATATAAAGAGACTCTAAGTAACATTTACCTAAATGCAAGTTTTTGTTATTGGTTTTTATTTGTTTTAAAATAAAGATGTTTTATCGTTAAAATATGCACAATTAAATCCGTTTCTCAGCAAAACGTTTTATTTGAATAAAAGACTAATTACTTAACTTTGGTTAAAACGATCAATAAAAAAACATGGATTTTCACATAATTTCAGCCCCTGACTGTTCAACGTCATAATCGAGAGTACTTATAAAATATTGTTATTATGTATAGTAACTAATGGACAGTTTTTTTTTGCAAAGTAGGTATTAAAAAGGTTTAAGGAAAAATATCTTTTAAAATAAATTCTCTTAAAATCTCCTAAAGATAATTAATTGTAGGTATTGTTAATATGAAAGAAATCCTTTATAAAATTGGTAGAGTGGAATTAAAAAAATTTGCCAACAGATAAAAAGAGTACATGAATATAAGTTTGTCATTCCGTTTGTAATATCTACAATTAAATTGTGCTGGGTTTATATATGGTATTTTTTTTTATTAGCTGCATGAGAACTTTAATGGATATACAATACAGAAATACTTTTGGAATGATTTTTTTATTTTAATCCGGTTGATCATTTCATGGCATTTTTTTTTAATATGATTTTTTTAAAGATGCCCGCCACAGAGACAGAGTTGATGAAAAAATATCTTTTTATCGTCAATAGTTAATTTTTAAGGACCTCCAGAATTTGTTAAAATATGAAAATTCCAAATTCGTGTGAGTATTATTTACTCTCTGGTTAGATGAATAATTCTCTCCATAATCTCTCCAATTTATCTAAGGGGCTTTCTGATATATATAACTTTTCCTTCGGCAGGTTTAATTTTCTTTCTTAGATTCCTTGTAAATAAAATGGATATTTTTGGCAAAATTAAATAACGAAATCGAATTTCATGCAATGTCTTGGAAATTTTAACTCCTTAATGTAAGAAAACCTTTTGAAAGCAGACTTTTCTGTATGCCTCTGTATGTGATTTGTTTGGTTTTAGGAAGGCATAGGAGCTAGGGAACAATTGGCGTTTGGTCTAAATTGATGTTATTCCACTTTTTTGGTATTGCGGAAAAAAATGCTTTATATAATTAAAGAAGAAAATATCGATTTTAATGTCGATAGGCAGGTTATAGAGTTTGATTTTAGACGTATGGTTTCTTAGGAAAATTTTCTTAGAATCTCTTGTAGATTACGTTTTAACTTTACGAGTTTTCACCAAAAAATAATTACCCCGGAGAAGTATACAAAAAAAAACAAGTAGACTATTCTATTAATAATGTTTTTTGTTTTGAACTAGAAATTTCTTTGGTAATTTTTTACGAAGTTCATTTTGAGGGCAATAGTTCGTGTCAGTATAATCATCACCGTCGTTGTTATTGCTGTCTGCTTTTATCCTTTTCCCTTCACATACTATATTTATATGTCGTTAAACAAAGAAAATCTATATCCTTTTTAAAATTTTTCGCTTGCTTTTTCGTATATCTTATCTTAATACATTACTACAACCTTTATTTCTTTTTTGTTTGTTTTATTGTGTCATCGTTGATGTAGTATTATATCTTAGCTGAAGGTATTTGTTACTGCTGTTGTCGGGGATGGGAAATGGCCTTTCGGATTTTGTACAAACTTTAGGAACAAAATGTACTTATTAGACCACGGCGATACATTATTATTTTTTTTATTTAATGTACACCTAAATTACAATTACAACAGAGAAATAAAAACAGATATTTTGTTTATAAAGAATTTTATGAATAAGCACATTTGAGTTAAGATATACAGTTACGGACAAAAAAATAGGGTGAACAATATTTTCAGTAGGAGTGCTAATGTTTTTTAACGTTTATTTAATGAAAATTGTATAAGCTTAAACTAAAAATAAACAAACAGTAGGAAATATAACTAACAATTTTACATAGTCCCATATTCGGGCTCTTTAGTATATTACTTATCTATATACAATATTTACATTATCTTTTAAAATTAATTATTTTAATTTATACAAAATAAATATGTACAAGTTTTTATTATAATTAGTTTGTAAAGAAAACTTAAAAAAACATTACTAATATAACGCAAAAAATAAGTAAAAGTTATAGTCAGAAAACAAATCGAAAAAGTGGAAGCCACCACTTTAACCTACCAGGTAGGATTAACTTTAATTTACTTTATCGCTCACTTAAGTTTAACGTAAAATTTTAATAATGGAACACTTTTTATAAGGCCAGTTAAAGTCTACTTTAACAAACAGTCGTATGCGTTTTTTAAATTCGCCAACCACGATAAGGTTGATTAATTACTTAGTAGATATGTTGAATTAATTCTAGCTTGAATTAAGTTCAAGAAAAATTTTATTTTGGAAACAATCCTTCGGCTTTTGAGTGCTGGGAGGCTTATAAGGGCTAAACGGCTACGACACGGTGGAAGGTTTATCCCATGGAAGATTCAAGTTTATTAACATACAAGTAAATGTGTAAATTAATGTACCTAAATATTACGTGCAGATTAAATAAAATTCATTTGAAAGTATGTAGTATGATTTTAGGGTTAAGACAAATATGGATTGTAGCCCCAAGTATTCTCTTTAAAATTACATTTAAACCATCTTCGTATGTAAAGTAGTTTTCGAGATATTAAAGAAATAAGCTTAACACATTTGGCTAATTCGGCGAAATTATGACATTATATATTCCTAATAGGATAAAAGGAACCTTCTCACCAAACTTCATTAAAATCGAAAGGGGTCATGCCCCACTCTTGGTCGATTTGACATGGAATTACCCACATTAAATTTAGTGAGTCTCACTATTGTTGACCCATGAAAAAGGGGGTTTGACCGCACTGTGCGACATGATAAAACTGTGGCTTAAAAAAAATTATAAAAGAACATCTTGCTTAAAAGTTTGGTGAAAACAAGAAAAGCAATTTTCCATCCCTGGTCAAATGTATGTACATATTTTTAAATTAATAAATTGGTGTGAATATGTGTTTCTATGTAATTTTGTTATTAAGAATGAGTCAGTCGGGTGAGACGATAAATAACGGTGCCATTATGTCTGGATTTTTTGTCCCCTCTTCTTGTTTTTTACGAGAACATACGTATGTATGTACGTACCTTGCTCTTTTTGTTTACATTTCTCAGATACATACATATGTTGAATATGTATGTATGTAAAATCGCCACAAATGCATTTGGTTTATTCAATGTGTAAGTGTAATGGCCGTTTTCTCATTACACAATTAACTTTTTCCCAACGAAAACCTGCACATTAAAGAAATTTGGTTTTCTCAATGTCTTATTTGCTTCTATTCTGTCGCAAAACCAGCACTCATCTGCCGATTATTTATTTTCCGTACACATAAATTCAATGAGCTGACTCCCAACTTTTACCTGTATTTTGAGAAGTGTTGCCAACTTAAAACCATGTTTTTTGTCGGTATATTGAGAAACCCAAAATTATTAACAGACAGTTTATCGGTCTAATAAATTTATGTTTACATTTAGAAAAAGGCAGTTTGACGGTACATTGAGAAAATGGCCATAAGATTATTTGTTTGTTTTTAATTTAAAAATTAGAATGTTAAATTTACATTGTGGGTATTTTGTCTGTGGTTTCTTTTTAACTTTGTACCTGTGTACTTATTTAATAACCTTTTACCAGCAATAATAGAAACACTTTCCTTTGACCATCATCCCAAACTCTAGCCACAATACCTTCAAAACCTTTTGTTTATTTATACGGTAATTTGTTTGTCAGGTTAAACTATGTACATATGTACATATATGTATGTACATATGTATATTAATTGATTTGTATGTGTGTATATGAATTGATTTGAAGGGAAAAATTTCCATTTTACTTTTAAACCTAAACTTATTTTTTGTTTTTTGCATTTTTGAAGTAATTATCTTACATTATTAAAATACAAACATGTGAACATATACAAATAATACAGATTTTTCACAGTTTAAAAGGTTTGGAGTCATTTTGACCCCACATGTGCATTTAAAGGTTAATCTCCATTTAGCACTCTTTGTCTTCGTATGACTGTAGATTTTATTTTTCTCTAGTTTAATATGTATAAATCGGCACAAAAATTTACTTTATTTCTCTATCTTTCCCTTAGAAATTCCAAATGTTTCAAAATTTGACTTCTGACCTTCATGACTTTTTTAGAGTTAATGTTTTGCGATTTTAGTAAAACCTTTAGAGTATATTTAAAATTATCTAAGCAAAAATTGCGGCAAATTAAGTTTTTTTGGCATTACCAAATTTAACAATGCACGTTACAGAATTGCATTCGCAGCCAAAAATCGCTAAATCAACTTTATAGATTTTTAGCGATAGTGATTAAGCTTTAGCGAATTACAGAATACGGCTGCTGGACTAGTTTGAATAAGCTTACACCTAATAAAAAATGGAGCTTCCAACGAAGCAAGTTAGTAAAGGAGAACCATAAACATTTCGCTTACCACTGCGCTGACGGAAGACATGAATTTTATATAGCGAGTTCCCACTTTGAAGCAATACAGTTATTTTTTAGTATTCTCCCTTACAAACCTGCTTCGTGGTAAGGTAATGCCGTAGCACTTGAAATGTTATTGTTTTTTTATAAAAGTTTTTGAGAGTTCTTTCACTTACTTTATTGTATTTTTGTATGTCTTATTGCGTAGCGCATAATTGTGCGCTTATTTTTTTAAAAGTACCATTAGTGCTTCGCAAAATTATAAAATTTTTTATTGGGCATTAAAATTCATAACTGTTAGGAAATTGGGCTCAGCGTCCAAAATATGGCCAAAAATTAATTTTTTCCGAAAATCATAAAAATTGAAATCGCAGGTACGAAAAAATTGTGGGAGGTCTGGAAATAACTTTTTAACTTTTTTATTTCCTATTATATCCGCAGTAAATCCCAATGTCATGATCAAAAAATTCGGAAATTTGCTAAGCAATACATATTTTTGAAATTTTTAAAATGGAGTTTTGAAACTGCCGTTAAAAAATTATTTTTTTGGTAATGCCTGCTAACAGGTAAACAGTATCCTATAAAGACAAAAACTTTTTCTCAAAATATGTTTATTTTTTCCTTGTTTAAGTGGCCTGAGACACGTTAATTTTTGAACCAAATTTTGTCTTTTATATGACATTATTAAACATTATATTGCAAAAGTAATTATTAAATAACAAAATTTTCACAAAAACTGAAAAAAAATTCTCCTTGTAAATGAACCTTCAAACTTAAGGGCGGATGTGCCAAATTTCAGCCAAATTTTTTGCGAAACATAGTTTTTTGATGGGAAGAACATTTCTAGGGGGAGTAACGGTACAGTTTCGCAAATAGGAAGTATAAGGCACAACCTAATATAAATACATATGTATATACATACATACATTTTATTATTAAAATTATTTGGATTCTTGCTAATTTAGAAAAATATCAAATTCGTCATGTTTTGCGGAGAAAAAGCACAAATTAATCCAATGTAAGTATTGCATTGCTAAAGAAAAATAAATAATAATAACCCATCTCATGTCAAATTTGCCTTTTGTCGCTTACGATGTAATGACAAAAAGGGCTCGATATGGTCTTGATCAATTCGAAGAGTTATTTAATATAAATATTGCATCGTTCGTCAAAATTGGACCACTAAACTTTAGATAGTCGGCTTTAGAAATCCGCTTAATTAAGATTTCTTTGATTTAAATATCAATTATAAAAGCTACTTTTTCTTACATGCATCCCCATTACTTCTCGTTAAACATTCGATTTTCCAATCATAGCTCCCTGTCAGTTATTGAAATTGCAAATATTATGACATTTCAGAAGGAACTGGGACTGGACACCAAAGGAATCAGAGACACCAAAGCTAAATCTCGAAAAAAAATTCTCTTAAAATCATTTTGTTTAGGCTTGGTTAATTTTTTGGCAAATTCAAATAAAAAAAATTCAAAATTGCCATTGCAATTGTACTTGCCAGCCTCATTACCTTCCACCTCTCATACGTAAGAATGGGTCTCACCACCGAAATGCAAATTTCGATCTACCAAAGGTTAAAATACAATTTGGTTTAAGGATTGATGTTTGACTATCATATTTGACTATGATGTAAGACGGCAAATCCCTCTGAGGAGATCGAGTGGTATCGATCGAAACATGTCAGGGTAACAAGCCGCCTGGGTTCGAATCTCAGGTCAGTCAAGAATGAACGATTATCAATAACAATTTTAATTAATTTCCATGTTGTAAAATTCCTATATTCATAAAAATAATTTAATGAAAATTAGGTTTGATGAATCAGGCTTAAGTGATTAAAAATATTGAAAATTTGGATTAAAAACCATAAATAGTTCAATAAAAACAATACTAATTATTGTAAAAAAAATATTTATCAGAAAAACCTTGTAAAAAAGACCCCTAATTTTTAGTTGTCCATGTCTTGCATGTCAAAAAGAGTGCACAATTAACGGAAACTGCATTTACAGATTAAAAAGTATTGAGATCCACTGAAAAAAAGATTTTAGCGATGTAAAGTTTTGCTTATTGTGTACTTTGGGACATATAACATTGTCGAATTATACGCGGTTGTATTGTAAATAGAATGCATTTAAAATAGCGAGTTGATTTATAATTAACCTTTTGGAACTCATCCACAATCTCTAAATTGTACGAATTTTTTGTTGACAAAATTCGATGACTCATAGAATTGTTAATTCATTTTTAAGAAATACTTTGCAACATTTATAAATGTGTCAGCATTTTACGGTAACAAATTTTATATTTTTTAACTAGTTAACAAAAAACATTTATTTTCCATTTCTTTCAGAAGTCTCAACACTTACAGAATTAGCTGCAAAATGTGTTGCATCGTTTATACCCTTCGAGCTAGTGGAACATGTTTATCCACCCGTACCGGAACAACTGCAATTGCGTATTGCATTTTGGAGTTTTCCGGACAATGAAGAAGATATACGTTTATATTCATGTCTCGCAAATAGTTCATCAGATGAATTTAATCGAGGAGATCAATTATTCAAAACAAGAGCCGTTAAGGAACCTCTACAAATAGGTAATGATAGGAATTACAGTAACATTTATTAACCCCTTTTAACATTAATGTGTCTTAATAAATTCATTGCAGGTTTTCATTTATCCGCTACGGTAGTGTGTCAAACACCCAGTCAGAATTTTAATGTCGCCGTTACATTTGATCGTCGACGCATATCGTCATGTAATTGTACATGCGGTTCAACGGCATACTGGTGTTCACACGTTGTGGCCGTTTGTTTACATCGAATACATTGTGTGAGTTTTAAACATTTGCATTTCCATTTTTTGTTCTTTCTTTGTTTAAAATTTTGCGTGTCGTGCAGGTTATTAATTTATTATTCTTTTGTTTTTCTCTTTATGATATGGCATATCATTTTTGTATAATGCAGCCTTTAGAGGTGTGTTTGAGGGCTCCTGTTTCCGAATCATTGACTCGTTTACAACGTGATCAATTGCAAAAGTTTGCCCAGTATTTAATTAGTGAACTACCACAACAGATTCTGCCTACAGCTCAACGTTTATTAGATGAATTATTAAGTGAGCAGCCAACTGCTATAAATACAGTTTGTGGCGCTCCCGATCCTACGGCAGGTGCATCCATAAATGACCAAACAAATTGGTATTTAGATGAGAAAACTTTACATGATAATATTAAAAGAATATTAATTAAATTTGTTATGCCGGCACCAATGGTTTATAGCGATGTTAATTACTTAACCAATTCCGCCCCACCGGCTGCCACAGAATGGAGTTCACTTTTACGTCCTCTGCGAGGACGTGAACCCGAGGGCATGTGGAATTTACTTTCAATAGTAAGGGAAATGTATCGCCGGTGTGATCGGAATGCTGTTAGGCTACTGGAAATCATAACTGAACAGTGTATGGCATGCGATCAACTGTTGCTTTGGTGGTATCAAACCAAATTGTCTTTAATGATGGGTTCTCATGGTCATAGTGGTGGTAAACATTCTAGCACACACACGAATTCTAAAGCTATAGAACATGCCTGTTCTTCTCTGTTTGATGAAATAGTTGTGCTTTGGCGTTTGGCAGCTCTGAATCCCGGTTTAGCTCCAGACGAACGTGACATGCTACATGCCCAATTTACAGCTTGGCATTTAAAAATCTTAGATCGCGTAGTTAAATGTCGCATTATGCCTTCGTCTTATAATAATAAACATCAGCAGAATATGAGATCGGATGCTGAGATGTTTGTTGGTTTCAAGCCAGCAATTGAGGCCTGCTATTTGGATTGGGAAGAATATCCTATAGTTGGCATAACACATACACATGAAACGAATCCCATTTACTACTCCCCCTTTACATGTTTTAAACATGCCGAAAACAAGTGTGAAACCGCTAATGGTGGTCAGTTGAATGCTACACAAGCCTTAATGGCCAATAATAAGCATTATAATTATATAAGCACGTCTTCGGATCATAATCAACATGGGGGCTTTAAACAGAGACTGGAGAGGCCGTTTCGTGAACGGTTTTATATATCGTCAAGTAATAATTCCAGTAATTCATCTAGTGACAGTGTGCATGCTCGTTTACATCAAGGGCTTGAGGTGTCGGCTGCAACAGCAGCTTCTGGTTCGGAAAATGCTGCTGGCAATGGTTTACAAAGTGTAGCCGGAAATTTAGATAAAACCTCTAATCCAGCTGCTGGTTCTAGTAGTTTAATGACTTTGGAAAATCGACCTTCAACATCAGCTCAAGCTCAGACTTCATCCGCATCTGTCGTAACGGTGCAAGACTTGCCAAGATTACCTTTAGCGGGTCTTATTAGTGTAGCAGCTGGTGGTGGAGGCAGCGGTAATGATGGAAATCGCTCAAGCGCCAGCAGCGAAGGTTTTTGTGAGAACGATGACTTTGGTGGGGATAGTAGTAGCAACAACTTATGCGCCTCTGATACCGATGGTCGCAGTATAAATCCAGCCAAATTTGTTAACAACAAACCTACCATGTCCACATTATCTCAATCGGATTCTCAACAATCTTTTGACGTCTCATCTCCAGATGGCTCAGAGAACACAACAGGCAAAATAGGATTTTCTTTACCTACAACACCTACCAACAAAGCAATAATCGTGGCTACTTTATCTTCACAATCTTCTTCAGATTCAACTTCCTCCTCTTCCTCAGCATCCTCCAATTCTTCATCATCCTCTTTGCTTTTAGCAGCGGGTTCGGAAACTCCCGCCTTAAAAATAGCAAAACCTTTGAGTGGTAACGATGCCAGACGTTTGTCAAAAGATGATTCGTTTTCCTCATCCAGCGATGAATTTGTATCGCAAGATAATAATCGGCGTTCAAATGATGATTTAACACCTGTGCCAAGCACTTCAGCGGCTGCTAGAGCCGCCTTGATGAAGGCAACATGTAGCAATAACATTAAAGCAACGGTCACAAATGAAAACCCAGCTCCTAACTGCAGTAATATCGCTATCGTTAGCAATGATAGTAAATCCGCACCTTTAGCAGCTGCTGTGCAATCTGGTGCATTTACTGGTCCGTCGACTTCGGCGCAGGCAAATGCTGCATCTACTTCATCGGTAACAGAAAAACCTCATATTTTCTCTAACCTACGACCATCCGACGATGCATGGGATATACTACTAGCAAGAGCTGAGGGTCTACATGCACATGGTCATGGCAGAGAGGCGTGCACCTTGGCTGTACGCTTAGCTGAGGAAATGTTGGAAAATCCGCCCAATTTAATGATGGAAATGCCACCGGCTCCAAAGAGGAAAGGAAAGAATAAAAATATTAATCCTATATCGCATCATTTAACAGTCTTAGCATCGGCAACTTTAACAAAATGTGCTTTTCTGTGTACGGTATTGTCGGAAAATTCGGAACATTATCACATAGGTTTTCGCATTTGTATATTTGCTTTGGAAATGCCTAGACCTCCGGCCTCAACGAAGCCTTTAGAAGTTAAATTGGCCAACCAAGAAGCAGACATTTTAGCCCTGCTTAAGAAAATTCCCATAGATGAGCCTGAATTGGAGGTTATTAGAGACAGAGCTGAAACATTACGCAATGGAACATTCAAATCGAGAGGAGAAGCTTTGCTGCCCATTAATTTGGCTTCATATATATTCGACGCTTTGGTAATGCCTTCTGTGTCCATGAAAGATCAACGTATAAGATCGATGAGTATTTACCGGCCTATAACCGATGAGAATCTAGGTTTTGAAGCTGCTGTAGCAGCTTTGGGCCTAAAGGCGAATGTTTCTGAGGCCGAACATCCTTTGCTGTGTGAGGGTACACGAAGACAGCGCGGAGAATTGGCTTTGACTTTGCTATATTTTTATAAAGATGAACCTCATAAGATTGCCAAAATTATGGAAAAGTTATTGGATCGGGAAATACATACACTTCTTAAGACGCAATTACTGCCGGCTTATTACTCAAATAATCCTCCAGTCAGAACACCGGCCAATTCCACCCACAGACAAGGAGACGATTACAATAACAGACATGGTAATGCTTTGCATGGCACGCCTCATAATGCTGCTGGTAACTTAGAAATGTTTCCACCGGACTATGCATCGGTCGGAGGTAATAGTAGACCTACCAGTTCGACCAGTGCCGAATTAGAAGTTAATATGGCAGGTATGAACATATCTTCACCGGCCAATCCCAACTCTCATTTAGCTCAAACGCAAAACAATCAGAGTATAACTTCAAATGTAGCCATGGGATCCCAGCAGACTACCACTACACGAGTCAAGGATTTAAGATATAAAGGGAAGCGGGCCTACCCTTCAATACCAAATCAACCTTCAGAGGCTAGCGCACACTTTATGTTTGAACTGGCCAAGACAGTGTTAGTTAAGGCCGGAGGTAATAGTTCGACATCTTTGTTCACTCAAGCTACTGCCAATCACAACCACCACGGCCCTCACCGTGGTCTGCATATATGCGCCTTTCAGTTGGGTCTTTATGCTCTGGGTCTGCACAATTGTGTTAGTCCTAATTGGTTGTCACGTACTTATTCTTCTCATGTTTCTTGGATCATTGGCCAAGCCATGGAAATCGGCGCACCGGCCATAAGTTTCTTAATAGATACTTGGGAAGGGCACTTAACACCTCCTGAAGCTGCCAATATGGCCGATAGAGCATCTCGTGGCTGGGATAGTAACTATCCAGCTGCAGAGTTGGCTCTTTCGGTACTACCACATGCTGCCGCTTTAAATCCTAATGAAATACAGAGAGCCATACTTCAGTGTAAAGAACAAAGTGATTATATGCTAGAACGAGCATGCATTACAGTGGAAAGTGCAGCTAAAGGTGGAGGTGTATATCCAGAGGTACTCTTTCAGGTGGCCCGCTATTGGTATGAATTATACATGCGCAATTCCCCTAATAGTGGGGAGCATGAACATGATGATCATTTGGATCACTCGGCCGCTGTAAGTTTATCGGCCCTTATAGAATCGCATCAACATCATGAAATGCAAATGCAACAGGCTGCTGCTCAACAACAAGCAGCGGCAAATCAACAGGGTATGGTAGGACCTCCTTTACAAGGGCCTCCAGGTGGACCTGGGGGACCCCAACAGCCTGGTCAGGTAGTGGTGACAACAGCACCACCAGCGTTCCAGCAACAAGTACCCACTTTGGCACCCGTTGGCATATCGCCCTATAACCCTTATGGTTTTTGTCAAGGCATTTATCACCACAATTTACAATATCCTACCAATCAAATACCTATGTATTTACCACAAGGACCACCGCCCGGGCCACCTCCACCACAAGCATATCCTGGTTATCCACCACCCCAACAAGCACCCGGAGGACCCAACAATCAAGCGCCCAATGGTGCCAACGCTCCTTCACAGGCCTACGTACATCCGGCTCAACAAGGAGGATCATTTCCCCAAATGCCACCTCAGGCTGCCTACCAAGCAGCCGCCATGCAATGTGGACCACCAGCATTTGTGCCACCACCACCGCAGGGTCCTCCCGTCCCACCAACTGGACCACCACAAATGCCTCAACCACCAAGCATGCAAGCAGCTGCTGCGGCTGTTTATTATGGACAACAAGGACCACCACCATCTGCCCAACACCCTGCTGCTCAACAAGCTGCTGCTCAACAAGCTGCTGCTGCTGCTCAAATGGCCGCCATGGCACATCAACAAATGCGTGCCAATCAACAGCAAGTTTATCCATTTGTACCAATACCACAGCAACAGTCTCAACAACAGCCGCAACATCAGCAACCACCACCACATAACTTAGCTCATGCTGGACAACACCATCAGCAAATGCAGCCACCACCCCAACAACAGCAGCAACAAGCTAATCGTCAAAGACATCCTCATCAGTTTACGTAAGTTTTTTTCCTGAATTCTAAATAATACAAATTTAACTTGTGTTTTCACTGAATGATTTAGACCTGCTCAATTGCGCTACTTATTGGCTGCCTATAATGTTGGTATGTTAGCAATGGAAACATTAGCACGCCGAGTTCACGACGATCGTCCCCAAGCAAAATATGCCCGTAATCCTCCCTATGGAGAAGATGTAAAATGGCTTTTAAGAATATCGAAAAAATTGGGTTCTCAATATCTGCATCAGTTCTGTGTTTGCGCCGTGAATTCAATAGTTAGTCCGTTCGTATTGCATGATGTGGCCATTGAATCGGCACATTATTTAGGCAGAAATAATCATCAATTGGTCATGCAACATTTAAGATCGGCTCTAACGCCACTAGTTCAAAAGTGTCAGCAAATGTAAGTTAACGTTTGTTAATAAAAATTAGTAAATCAATTTTTACATTTTTTATTTTGATTTCGTTTTCAGGTATATACAATGTATCCATCAGAAATTGTATCATTTAACTCCAGCCGACTATGAAGATTTCGCCAGTATTATTGTGGCGGCTCGTGCTGCATTTCAAATAACTCCCGAAGGTAGTGCTCAGTTTAAAGATTGGTTACAATCGATTAAAAGGTAGGAATGAATTCGTTAAGGTATGTTCACACTTGACTAACAATTAGCCCAATCACGAATATTCCCAAGGAATTTTTTTCTCATAAAAAATACTTGTCTCAAGAAAAAAATCCTCCTAATCCTAAGTGGGATCACCGAAGTTGTTTTGCGAGAGACGCAAAAAGTAAAGTTGGTAACACATGCAGTGTCGCCCCCTTTCAACAAACTTCGTCTGTCCAGTAAGAAATCTCCATAGTATAAATTGGGACTTACATACATCGAAATTTATTTGTTGTGACTAACTATACCACAAAAAAATTAACCTCAAAAATTAGATATTTTCTTAGATAAATTGGTGCTGCTGATCTCGAAGAAGCGTTTTCGAGATATTCGCGAAAATCTTGCTTCTCTGCAGTTGTTTTAGGTACATATTTCGAAAACTCTCGAGAACTGTTCAACTGAACTGTACAAGATATCTCTATTCTCTTTCAGAACATGTCCAAATTTTATGTTTTTTCGCTCCATTAAGGCAATAAAAAAAATTTTACAATTTTTTTTAAATGATTATTAGTATTGTGGTTATTTTATTGAACTATTTATGGTTTTTAATCCAAATTTTTAATATTTTTAATTAGGCTTAAGTTCATTAAATTTAATTTTCATTAAATTATTTTTATGAAGAAAGGAATTTTACAACATGAAAATTAATTAAAATTTTTATTGATAATTTTTCATTCTTGACTCAATCTGGGCTCGAACCCAGGTGTTTACGGACAGGTTACCCTGACATGTTTCGATTGCAACCACTCAATCTCTTCAGAGGGCTTGCCGTTTAACACTCGCAGCCATCGACGACTGCTGACGTCATTAGTCAAACATCAATCCTTAAACCAAATTGTATTCAACCTTTTGGTAGATCGAAATTTGCTTTTGAATGATTATCTATTTTAATTTATTTTAACATGTTATTCCTTTACTTCTCTTTTTTCGTACTTTTGTCAAGAATTCTTCTTGAAGTTCAAAGTACATATATTTTTGTTTTTTCATTTTTTTGTCTTTCTTTTTCTTGTTGACCTTTTCAGCACAACTTGAAGGACAAATGCAAACATAGAGCTCGTGCCTTAGCTTTAACAATTATTAGTATTGTGGTTATTTTATTGAACTATTTATGGTTTTTAATCCAAATTTTTAATATTTTTAATTAGGCTTAAGTTCATTAAATTTAATTTTCATTAAATTATTTTTATGAAGAAAGGAATTTTACAACATGAAAATTAATTAAAATTTTTATTGATAATTTTTCATTCTTGACTCAATCTGGGCTCGAACCCAGGTGTTTACGGACAGGTTACCCTGACATGTTTCGATTGCAACCACTCAATCTCTTCAGAGGGCTTGCCGTTTAACACTCGCAGCCATCGACGACTGCTGACGTCATTAGTCAAACATCAATCCTTAAACCAAATTGTATTCAACCTTTTGGTAGATCGAAATTTGCTTTTGAATGATTATCTATTTTAATTTATTTTAACATGTTATTCCTTTACTTCTCTTTTTTCGTACTTTTGTCAAGAATTCTTCTTGAAGTTCAAAGTACATATATTTTTGTTTTTTCATTTTTTTGTCTTTCTTTTTCTTGTTGACCTTTTCAGCACAACTTGAAGGACAAATGCAAACATAGAGCTCGTGCCTTAGCTTTAACAATTATTAGTATTGTGGTTATTTTATTGAACTATTTATGGTTTTTAATCCAAATTTTTAATATTTTTAATTAGGCTTAAGTTCATTAAATTTAATTTTCATTAAATTATTTTTATGAAGAAAGGAATTTTACAACATGAAAATTAATTAAAATTTTTATTGATAATTTTTCATTCTTGACTCAATCTGGGCTCGAACCCAGGTGTTTACGGACAGGTTACCCTGACATGTTTCGATTGCAACCACTCAATCTCTTCAGAGGGCTTGCCGTTTAACACTCGCAGCCATCGACGACTGCTGACGTCATTAGTCAAACATCAATCCTTAAACCAAATTGTATTCAACCTTTTGGTAGATCGAAATTTGCTTTTGAATGATTATCTATTTTAATTTATTTTAACATGTTATTCCTTTACTTCTCTTTTTTCGTACTTTTGTCAAGAATTCTTCTTGAAGTTCAAAGTACATATATTTTTGTTTTTTCATTTTTTTGTCTTTCTTTTTCTTGTTGACCTTTTCAGCACAACTTGAAGGACAAATGCAAACATAGAGCTCGTGCCTTAGCTTTAACAATTATTAGTATTGTGGTTATTTTATTGAACTATTTATGGTTTTTAATCCAAATTTTTAATATTTTTAATTAGGCTTAAGTTCATTAAATTTAATTTTCATTAAATTATTTTTATGAAGAAAGGAATTTTACAACATGAAAATTAATTAAAATTTTTATTGATAATTTTTCATTCTTGACTCAATCTGGGCTCGAACCCAGGTGTTTACGGACAGGTTACCCTGACATGTTTCGATTGCAACCACTCAATCTCTTCAGAGGGCTTGCCGAAAAAAGAGAAGTAAAGGAATAACATGTTAAAATAAATTAAAATAGATAATCATTCAAAAGCAAATTTCGATCTACCAAAAGGTTGAATACAATTTGGTTTAAGGATTGATGTTTGACTAATGACGTCAGCAGTCGTCGATGGCTGCGAGTGTTAAACGGCAAGCCCTCTGAAGAGATTGAGTGGTTGCAATCGAAACATGTCAGGGTAACCTGTCCGTAAACACCTGGGTTCGAGCCCAGATTGAGTCAAGAATGAAAAATTATCAATAAAAATTTTAATTAATTTTCATGTTGTAAAATTCCTTTCTTCATAAAAATAATTTAATGAAAATTAAATTTAATGAACTTAAGCCTAATTAAAAATATTAAAAATTTGGATTAAAAACCATAAATAGTTCAATAAAATAACCACAATACTAATAATTGTTAAAGCTAAGGCACGAGCTCTATGTTTGCATTTGTCCTTCAAGTTGTGCTGAAAAGGTCAACAAGAAAAAGAAAGACAAAAAAATGAAAAAACAAAAATATATGTACTTTGAACTTCAAGAAGAATTCTTGACAAAAGTACGAAAAAAGAGAAGTAAAGGAATAACATGTTAAAATAAATTAAAATAGATAATCATTCAAAAGCAAATTTCGATCTACCAAAAGGTTGAATACAATTTGGTTTAAGGATTGATGTTTGACTAATGACGTCAGCAGTCGTCGATGGCTGCGAGTGTTAAACGGCAAGCCCTCTGAAGAGATTGAGTGGTTGCAATCGAAACATGTCAGGGTAACCTGTCCGTAAACACCTGGGTTCGAGCCCAGATTGAGTCAAGAATGAAAAATTATCAATAAAAATTTTAATTAATTTTCATGTTGTAAAATTCCTTTCTTCATAAAAATAATTTAATGAAAATTAAATTTAATGAACTTAAGCCTAATTAAAAATATTAAAAATTTGGATTAAAAACCATAAATAGTTCAATAAAATAACCACAATACTAATAATTGTTAAAGCTAAGGCACGAGCTCTATGTTTGCATTTGTCCTTCAAGTTGTGCTGAAAAGGTCAACAAGAAAAAGAAAGACAAAAAAATGAAAAAACAAAAATATATGTACTTTGAACTTCAAGAAGAATTCTTGACAAAAGTACGAAAAAAGAGAAGTAAAGGAATAACATGTTAAAATAAATTAAAATAGATAATCATTCAAAAGCAAATTTCGATCTACCAAAAGGTTGAATACAATTTGGTTTAAGGATTGATGTTTGACTAATGACGTCAGCAGTCGTCGATGGCTGCGAGTGTTAAACGGCAAGCCCTCTGAAGAGATTGAGTGGTTGCAATCGAAACATGTCAGGGTAACCTGTCCGTAAACACCTGGGTTCGAGCCCAGATTGAGTCAAGAATGAAAAATTATCAATAAAAATTTTAATTAATTTTTTTTAAATGTTTATTAAATAATATTTCGTTTCAAACGTAGTTAGCGTAAAATTGTTATCGTCGGACAAGGAATTAAGAAATAACGGCATATTTAGTGATAACATCCGAATTTGAATTTTCACAAAAAAATTTTTTTAAGAATGCTACTTTTACACTGTGGAACAATAAGTTTGCGGTTTGGAATTTGATTGCAAATTTTTACTAATTTGAGGTGGCTGATTTCAAATCTAATCTCCATTTTTGTCTATCAGCTCTAGTTTTCGAGATATACCGTTATGTCCCAAATTAAGGCACTTTCACTACATATATTGGAATAACCTAAAAACGGTTGACCATATTCAGTTAAAAAAAAATCCGAAACTCGGCAACAATATTATCTTTAAGCCGTGCTTACATTGCTTTTAAATTGGCCCTGTAGTTTCAGAGATATCGTAGAATTTTTGAAGAAAATTTTCAGTTGAACAGTTCTCGAGATTTTTCGAAATACCAAAAATAACTGCAGAAAAACACGATTTTCGCGTATATCTCGAAAACGCTTCTTGAGAACAATTAATGATTGCCATATTCGCGATGAGCAGTTCCTCATTTGTGAAGTTATGGCAAAAAGGTAAAAATTTGTGAACCAGTGTTAGTGGCCTCATGTAATTCCACTTACAATTTTTTATAAACTGCCTTCTGTTTTGCAAGGGCATTTTTTCCCGGGGAATCTTTAGTCGTGATTGGGCTGAATGAAACTAGTGCTTACGTGTGGCGCGTTAAATATTTGTTTATCAAATATTTGTCTATCAAAATGAGAATTTTACATTTGCTGAATGTCAAATTTAATTTATTTATTTATTTCAATCCAAGTAATATTAAAAGGGCATATAAATGATTTTAACAATTGCGTTTAATTACACTATGCGACAGTCAAAATCGGGATGGGATGCAACCAACGGGAAATGTTATTTTGGTAAAAAAGAAGTCATACGTGTCCCGGCGTTTCGCTGGGTCACGTCTAGGAATCGAGATATATCGATTTGAAAAATGGGCTAAAAAACATCAAAGTTTTTATAAAAACCTAAATTTTCGGGCTGCCATACGTCCTATGGATATGACTTATATACCAAAAAATCAGTTCAGATACAAAAAAGTTATAACCAAAATTAAATTTTTTTTTAAATACCCACTTTCGGGAACCATAGATCTCCCCGAGTCCAAGCTTTATAACTCAAGGAAATGGTAAATTTCTTCTTAAACACGTCGGTATATAAATCTGTCAAATCGGTTAAAAAATGGCTGAGTTATAACCGAAATACTGAATCCCCAAAAATTACTCTTTTTATACCCTTCACCGAAGGTAAATAGGGTATATATAACTTATTTTAACAAAGTAAATTATAAAAAAAGAGTAATTTTGGTCATAACTTTTTTGCATCTGAACCGATTTTCCCGAGTTTTTATAAAATGTTCTACTTAAAATTTCCGATATTTTATAATATAAGTCTTATCCATATTTTGATGTTGTTTAGCCCATTTTTCAAATCGATATATCTCGATTCCTAGACGTGACCCAGCGAAACGCCGGGACACTTCGTTTTTACCGATATAACTTTCCCCGGTAGTTTGAACCCTTCCCGATCACTGACCCCTACCATTTGTCGCACAGTGTTATTTTTAAGTTTATAAAAGTTCGGGTGAAAAAGCTAAACGTACATACATACATGTTAATCAAGTTTGAAAGGATAATTTAAAAATTGTTTGTGTTTCCTTTTAAAAATGTAAAACTAAGATAGGATTATTTGCATTTCCTTTAAAAAAAACTTTTGTTCTTAAATTTAAATGACATATAGATCTAAATCATGCAAAAAGGAGTTGTGGACACAAATAAATGCCGCCCTTCAAAGCAATGCTAAATGACAAAGACTTGATTCACATAGTATGACTACATCAGCAGTCTCATCAGTTGGAACAGCTGCAGCAGCAACTTCAACAACATCCGCATCAGCAAGTTCGTCAACATCATCAGCAACCGTATTAGCAGTTAATGCCGGGGTATTACCAAATGCCTCAGCAACAAATACAAGCAATATTGTAGCTGGACCAACGGCATCATCTACAACAGCATTAATAACAAATCCTGCCACCAATAATAGCAACAATGTAAACAACGCAAATAGCAATCCGTCAAATGCTCTTTATGAAGGGCCATCTTGTAGTAAAAATACAGTTATCACAGGGACAGAGGCATCGCAACGAAACTTGCCCTCACCACTTTCAACAAATTCGGTTTCATCGGCAATTTCAGCCACACCGACAACAACATCTGCAGCCTCCTCCCTGACATCCTCAACAGGTTCGTTCTCGTTTGGTTTTGGAGGCCAACAACAAGCACATAATGTTGTAATGGATACAAAAGCTGGAGGCACGGCATCTTCATCCTCCTCGTCGGCCGCAACTTTGCAAGCTTCACGAGGTAGCAGCAGCAACGCAAATAATAAAAGTGAGGCAAACACTGCTGCAGCTGGAGTCGTGGGTACAGTTGCAACAACAATGTTGTCAGATGCATATCATCATCAGCAAATGCAATTACAATTGCAGCAACAATTCGAACAACATTATCAAATACAAAATTACTATCATCAAGCTCAACAGCAGCAAATACAACAATATCAAGATTTCTATGACCAGCACATGTATTTGCAACAGCAGCAACAACAATCGCAGTCAAATAAGTTGCTGTATACAAACGAACAGCTACAACAACGTCATCTGTATAATGTGGGTGCAGTTACTGCAGCATCTGCTTCCACTGTACGCCCAAAACCGCCACCTCCTCCACCACCAATGCCAGCACCCTCCCAACAACAATCGCTGGTATTAATGGCTGGTAACGTACCATCGTCAACAGCGTGTCTAACAAATGTCTCAAATGCAGCTGGTACTGCAACAACCCCAAGCGGCAATAATAACAACAATAATAATGCAACGACTTTTGCACCGCAAACTATTAATTTTGTTAATGCTTCTAATAGTGGCAACATAGCAATGGATTTTCAAAATTATTACCATCACCATCATCATCACCATCCACAAATGCATAAAACGACAGTAACAACAAATAATACAAATATTGCTGCTGGTACAGCTTCTTCATCTTCAACATCATCCGCATCAGGCTCCTCATCATCACCATCCTCAGCATTATCGATATCACTGAATCTTCAACAACCGTCGTTCGTAACAACTCCTCCAATTGTTGCTGTTGTCCATCCACCATCACTGCAAACTGTAAATCAACCACAACAACAACCGCATCATCATCACCACCATCATCATCAGCTGCAGCAACAACAGCAGCAGCATTCTCATCATAATCCACAGCAACCGCAACAACAGCAGCAGCAACAACATCAATTGCATCATCAATATCATCATTTGTCTCAGCTCGGCCATTATCATCAGCAACTTTAACAACGTTTTTATTACATGCTCTTTGAATTGTAAGAATTATTTCAATTACACAAAATTTATTTTGATTTCTCTTCTCTGGTTCATTTCCCTGTTTGTTGTTATTTATGTACTTTGTAAACACACTTTTTTCTAAAATCAAATAACTTTATTTATTAATGGAATTTAAAACTTTAAATCATACAATTAGTATTTTATGACTTATTTGTATTTGATTCAGATCAAGGCCCATTGAAAAGGTCTGTGCAAGAAGCCTGATGATCATTGTTTATGTTCTTTTTAGATGATAGATGGGCCTTGATTCAGATTTAGTTTCCTTTAAATCTCAAATGTTATATAAGTTTTCTTAAAATATTAAATTTTATTTTGAGTTAGATTTTTTTTTTATATTTTTAATATAAATATAGAAACTATTCATTTATATTTGATGATTAAAAATATATTTTTATTTTTCTTTAAATATCTTATTTATTCTTAATGGTCTTAATCGATCTTGTTTTATAAAATGAGAAATTGGAAATTTATGATTTTAGCTTTATTAACTCAAATTTCGACGTTTTCTGTTTTTAAATATATATAAAATTAATGTTTTGACTTTAAGATGTATGTAAGTTAAAATCTTTTTAGTTTTAACAATCTTTAAGTCAATCTCAATTAAATTTGTTCTATTAGAATTATTTACAATTCTTGCTTTTAAAACCTAACTATGATTTGAAAAAAGTTAAAACAAAATTTCGAAAATTCGTAAAATCTGCAAAAATCTAAAACAATTTTTTATATAAAGGGTAATCACGATGGTCATTGTGCAAATTTGCAATGTGTATATTTGCAGTGCATATTATGAGCATACCACTTTTATTTTTTGTGCAAATGTGCTATTTTTCTAAAAATTTATTCTGGCAACACTAAAAACTTCTGGCAGCACTGCAAAAAATCTGCATTTGTTTACAATTATACACAAGCAAATTAAAATAAATTTTTTCTTTTTGATTAACTTAAATTTAATTCTCTATTTTATAATAAAACCTAAAGTGTTGAGTTTATAAGTTTTCTTAAAAACAATATGGCGCTGCATATGTCAAATGTTACTGTTTACATTTGTTTACAACGTAGCAAATATGCACTACTAATCTTGCTCATGGTTTTTTTAGTGCAAACGAAGTAAAATAGAGCAAATTGCATATACGTACATTTTGTTGTTGTCTTGTGCAAATGTGTGCATTTTTGCACGCGATTGCATCGTTTGCACACTTTGCACTACCCATCGTGATTTCCCTTATTATTTTAGGTGTATTAAAATTGATTGTTCACAAAAATTTTCCTAAATTTTTGCTATACAAGCTATTCTTGTCACCAGAACAAATTTCGATCTTTTTTTTTCATACACATTAGCTCTGTTCCACGTGTATAACGAAACAGTCCGAACTTGCACAAAGTTACCCAAAAGCGTTCCACATAACAATTTTTGTGCAATTAAGAGAGTAATTAATAGAGTAATTTTTTTCATTTCCTGTACAAATTTGCACGAACTTTTTCTTTGGGTAAAGTTCGGACAAGAAAAAACAATCAGCTGTTTTTGTTAACATATGAAACAGATAAATAATTCAGGAAATTTACAAGCAAAAGAAAAAGTTTTGTTTTAATTAAAAAACATATTAAAAAGGAAAATGTAAGGTTTTTGTAAAAAATTAAACTGGTAAAAACGTTCTTGCATACATACATATGTATTTCCCCTAATCTTTAAAATAAAAAATTACAATAATGCAAATGTTTTGGTTTTATAATGTTATAACTTTTAAGCGTCTAAAATCACTTTAATAGATCTTAATTTGAAAAGTAAGCAGCATTAGTATTTGAAGAAGTGCAAAAATGGTTTTTTGCGTTCCAGCAATTTTGGGTAGTTTCGGCAAATTTAGAGAGTAATTTTAATTTTACTCTCATTAGTCCGAACTTGCCCGAGATTTTGTGGTACACACCTATTGTGTGTACTACGGATTGTACTGTGAAAAGTTTGGTTTAAAATGATAAAAGACACTTTATTCGAAAAAAGTAATTTTTTTAATTTCTTAAAGTATACAGATCAAAATTACAAGAAATGTTTCGACAAATTTTAAAACGAAATAAATGATTAATGTTCTTACCATATAAACAAAGATCTCAATGTGACATTAATGTATATGATGGAAATTGATTTTCTAAACGAAACAAATTAAAATCGAAAATTTCGTTTTTAGTATATTATAGAATTTATTCTATGACCATATTTACATTATGCAATTAACGCCTCAACTTTCGCATGCAATTTTTTATTTGTTTTTTTTTTTTTTGTTCAATTGAACAGAAAATCAAGGTCTCAATTCAGAAATGAACTCTAAACCCGCTCATACCTTTTACTTGGGATATCGTTTTGAAATCGATATATTATCATCACAAACCTAATTGCCACTTTAAGAACTTGTTCTTTAATTAATGGGAACCACAATAGTGGAGATCATGTTATGCGTATATCTTAAAGTATACCCATCGACTCAAAAACAGATTCGGAACCCGTCCTTATTATGTTTGTATTAAGAGAATTTGCTTCAAAATTATTTGATTGCAATCTAAATCATCTTACCAATTTTATTAAAATCGCTATATCGCGAAAATAGCTTTTAATGCCATAAATGTTTTTCTGGTAGGTCCAAAACTAACCAAAAGTCCCACGTAAACCCCCTACTTAATCATTTAAAGGCTAACAAATCTCATACACACAATACATCTAAATAATATTCGGCACAAAGAACTCCTTCATGATTTTCAGCTTCGTAACATAATTTTGTTTTCCAGGGTCAATGAATGCCCATGGGTCCTAAATAGGGCACACTCGAAAATTTGTTTTTAATACTAGGTGTAGGGTATCCTATGGTCGGACTTGACCGACTGTACTTTCTTACTTATTTTTATTCTGAGTATCGCAGTTGATTTAACGAATTCGAACTGTCCGTGCGTCAGTTGAAAAGCGTTTTACAAAGACCTCAAATGTGATGCGGACACGGTTGTTATATTTTACCTGGGTGTTGGTACGATAGGATACAAAACAAGCTAGGCTGATAACAATTAAGCATATGAAGTTTATTTAGTTCTAAAAGTGTAAGAATTGATAAATCGTAAACAAATTTAAACAATTTTAAATTCATGATATAATAACTTTTGAGTCGTTAGTTATCATGTTAAAAAATTCATGTTCACCCTAAATTATGATCATAGACATTTTTATAGAAAATTAAATAAAAAATATATATTTCGGCTATTTGCTTAAATGTAAATCTAAAGCTGGCTAATTTTGTAAATGTAACAATTGCGAAAAATTATCTTTCTGCAGCCTAAATTTCAGAAATGTAATAATTTCGGGAAGAGCTAAATTTGCGTAAAAGTATGGCTGTTTTCCTAAACGCCTGTTGCATTGTAGTAATACATGGCAACATGTTCTTAAATGCAACCATGAACATTTTCACATTTAGTTCCGAAAGGTAACTTTGTAGTTGTCACTGCGCAGAGAAAAGAAAATAAAGCAGTAAAAATAATGTATGTAGATGCAAACCATATTCATGTACAATAATACAACGTATGTAAAAATGTAAGTACACAATGCATCAAAACGTCTGCTTAAGATATGATTATTTTTCGTGAAGAGAAAATAATAAAATGAAAATCAGGCAGAGGTGCTTATCAGGTTTAAAGGTTATTTTGTTAATTAACAAGTGGATGTATTTTAATTATGCAAATTCACACAATAAAAAACCATGGTTGAGTTAGTACAAGGTATATTCATTAGAAATCGTGCTCCTAATTTTAAAACCCATATAACGACAAACTAAAGAAAATAGGAAAACATTAAAAAAAACGTCAAAAATCAAATAAAATTATTTGACATTACATGGGTAAATAATGACAATTCTTCCTAATAAACATACCTGGTACTTATTCTACCATGTAACAAACATTAAATTTATTGCATGGAGAGGGAATTGTATGCAAACTAAGTTACATTCTAAAATTACAATTTGTCTAGCAAAGTGGTTTACAACTTAATATTTACATTAAAACTCTTTCCAACTGCTGAATTATTTCTAATTATTAAAATGTTATCTGAAGGCTTTTTGAAAAGATAAAATAAAAATTCTAAAAGATCTTTTAAATGAAAAGAGGTACTTCTGGGAGTTTTGATATGAAACACTTTACATTTTGGTCGTTTTGAAAATCTGTACTGTTTTCTTTGTTTTAACAAATTCTATAATTAATAAATTAATTTAAAAAAAAGGAAACAATAAAAACGTAGTAAGAAAAACTTATTTATTATCATTTATATGATACACTTACTTGTTTGAATTAAAACTTTTCAAAACTTGATATTTAATTTATTTTAAATAAATAATTGGTTTTTAGTAAAAATATAACATTTAAATATATTATATGACTTTAATTAATATACATAGATATATAAATTATGATTAACACCACCGTTTAACATTTACATTTTAGTTTCGATTTAAATAATTTAGACAAACAAAAGTTCTATTACATATTTAAAGAAAGTAAAAATCATACACAGACTGACATTTTTATGTTTTTCTATTTATTAACGTTATTAATACATAATAATTATTTTGGGTGAGAAAACTGACTATTTTCTCACCAGTTATATTTATATTTTGCTATTTAACAAATGTTTCTTTATTTCTTTCTAAGGTTTGAATAAAATTGTTTAAAATCGTAAAACTAGCAATTTATTAATTAAGTTAGGTGCCCGTTTACATTGTGCAATTTTCATTGCTGCAATTATTCTTAGTTCTTTTCTAAAGTTGTATTTTCGTTAAAAGAGATTTTTATGTTTAATTTTTATCAGGGCAATTTTTTTGAATACATGTTTGCAAGTGTATATTTTTTACATTTTCTTTTTTAAGAACAAGGATAAACAACAAACAAATACATATGTAAGTGCTGATTCACACGCATCAGGCTTATCTAATCAGTTTTTGTTTAATTTTCTTTTGAACATGCGTTTATGTTCACATGGTTCGAGCGTCATATTTCTTGCGAATTTAAATCTCCGTTGCATTTTATTTTTATATACATGAAAAAATTGGGAATTTCTTTAGCGTTCTACCGCAAAATCAATATTTTAATAATAAGATGGCATCGATCAACTTGAAAGTAAATGTACAAATAGAAAATTGCAACTATAAAAATCGCAAAATATAAACGGGCATAAACATTATATTTTTTTAAGATTTTAGGAATCTTTTTTTTTTTTTTTTTTTTTAAATATGTATATACATACATACATATATATTTATATTAGAAACAATAAATTTTAAGATTTTGGAATCAGAAATATATATTTTTTATTTTTAACCTTTTTAATTTCAGAATGTGTTCATCAATATTTAATAAAACAAGTTTTTTTTTATTTAAACATTTTTTGTTTATTTTTTTTTTTATTGCTTAAATATATTTTTTTTACATTTTATTTTATACATATACATACATAAACGTACATACATATATACATATTTTTATACATACATAAATATAATAATTTGATTTTATTGAATTTAGTTCTTAAGGGGCCCATAGACACATACTGTTGACAGCTACTGCCGAGAACCCTTCGTATACGTGTGTGATTGATATTTTTCTACACACCAATCAATCATCATTTTAAAATAAATTTCATTTCGTGAAATTCAAGAAAACCCTATTTCCTTCACACGTTTTTTACTCAAAAACTATTTTAAATTTGTTTAAATTTAAATTGAAAAGAAAAATATATTTTTTTTATAATTAATTAATTTATTTTATTGTTCATTTAAACAACTGTCAGCAGTATAAGTTCATTTCAAACCTGTTTTGATTTTTCATACTGCATTGTCTGTGTGACGCATACATAAATAAAAATTTAAATTTACAAACACGTGCTAATTGCATGAGCATAAGCAGTATGTGTCTATGGAACCCTTTGTTTTCAGCTAATGTTTAAGTAAATTTTTATTTTATTTGATTGATAATTTTTCATTGTAAATTTCTATTATCCCTTTTTTGCAGTTTTGAATAAATATGGTTTTTTGGATTTATTTCAAAACTCACTTCAAAAAAACACATAGACTTTTTTTAATTTTTAATTTCTAAATATAACACAAGAAAAACAACAACATTGAAATAAAACTTATAAAGATCTCTTCAAATTGAAGATTGTGTAAAATAAATGAAATTTTAATTTAAAAACAAAAAATAAAAAATCTTGTAAAAATGAAAAATTTAAAAGATAAGAAATATCTCAAAATAAACCCCAATATCAAGCACATTGAAAGTCTGTTTTTGTAAAACGGTTAAGAGATTTCAATTATAAATACAATAATTATTTAAGGCCGACTCACATAGAATCCTTTGTACAGATTTTCTTATGAGCTTTGTCCCATATCGTACGTCTCCGTTAACGCAAAGTTCTTAAGTTGGGCAACTTTTAACGTACGTCGAGTTATTGAAAGCTATTAGTTTGTTCTTTTATTTGCTTAAACATATTTTTTTGTGCTGTTTCAGCAAAAATTAAATACAAAATCAATAAACTAAAATTAAATTGTCTCGGTCTTGATTTAATATCCGTCATCAAAGTATTTATTGTGTGAACTTCCTACATTGTTACGTTAGCGTAAGTTAAAAAAGGCGCTGTGAAAAGTACAACGGGTTCATGTGACTCGGTCTTTACTCAGTTTCAACTAAACCCCCTGTTTTCATAAAACATATATCGTTACAGTGTTGCCAATTTATCCACATTTTTAAAAAAAAATTTCAGGTTTTTAAAAAAAAAAATGTTGACCACTAAATTTAAGATATGCTGCTATAATTGTATTGTATAATCTTATAAACATTCTAATCAACCCTAAAAACAATCCAACTTAACATAACAAATTTTCAGTTCTTCCAGTTACAATTTAGAATTTTCTATTTACGTTTTTTCAGTTCGATCTGCTTGATTGAAGGTTTTAAGTTCCATTAGCAGCCGTCATACAAGCATCTAACATAGTATCCTTTATATATTTTAATAATTATGCTTAAGGTAAGTTCACATTTAACGAAATAATCGAAAAATAGCGAAACCACTAAATTGATCAAGCGATAAATTAATTTTTAACAATTTTAATTGATTAACTAAACATTGAAGTTAATAAACTGTTAAATGATTTTTTTAAGATTCGGCAAATGTTTTTAAAAATAATGGTTGCGTGTGGAACGTCAATTATTTGTTTAGTGTGACCATATCATTAAATTTGTCTCAGAGAAAACATTAAAATGAGGCAGTTCCGGTTTTCCAAAACGTTTTTTTTTAAATATGCTTTAATTGTGGGAATTTATGCACATTTTAATTAGTGGCCAGTATATACTAGGGTATTCATTCGGTTAACCGTTAATTACTACCCGATTAACTGATCGGTTAATTTAAAATTGGCTTTTTTCGATTAAAGATTAAACCGGTTAATTTCAGTCGATTAACCGATTAACCGATGTAACAAAATTTTCAAATTTTTGTAGTATTAAACCATATTTTTTTGTGTTTTTAATTATGGGTGAGTTTTAAAAAGTCAGTTGCAAAGAAACCCACTTTTAAAATGCGTTCTACAATGCAATGTAGAACTTTACAATGTTATCTGTAACAAAGTTCACCAAAAAAGTTACCAAAGTGCACCAAAAAAGTTGCGTCTAGAAATATTTTTCCATATTTCCGACGTATGCGGAATAAAATATGGACATTAGCAGAAATAAAAAAAATATCAGGTATTAAAAAATCAAAGTGAATATGCAATTGTTAAAATACACAACTCAAAATTATTTTACAATTAGATATCTAGCCACATCGATGGGGTTTTTTATATTTTGAGGCAGCCTACCTATAGCCTCTTGAATCACATTTGTGTGCATTTTCTATAACATCCATTTAATTATAGTGATAAAACAGTCTAGTTTTCTTGGTTCCTATCCCCATTTATACAAATTTCTTTTCAAATTCGCCTAAAAAGTTTGAATTGGCGACCATTCATGAGCGCCCATTGTTAAGAAGCTCCCATCATCCAGCCTGGAGCAAAAAAATTTTGTAACAAAGCCCGTATTAGATGTTTGATGATAACTGACTCTTTTTTAAGACTGCTGGTACGGGTTTCTTTGCATATTTGACTACTCTGATATGTGCTACATACTTCTAATTTTTAACTCTTCATTTATTTGCCACACATGGTAAGATTTTGAAGTATATCCGGCAATTTCTACCTTAAACATAGCTATGGTTTGGTTGCATTGTATCAACAATTTTTACCGGATCTTCGTAATCTATTAACCGGTTTTTTACTTTCGAAAGCTTTTACTGTCTTATAAACAAAAGATTTTTCAATATGGATTTTAGAAAAGTGATGAAACAATTCAAATTTTTTTAATCAGGATTATTTTCATAAAATTTACAAATCAACTTACGACCTTCTAATTCGTCCCTGCAAATATTATTGGAGCACCTGATCCATTTTGATTAAATGGACTACTCCTTGGACTGGTCCGATGTAATGCAAGCATGGACCATGTCATTGTTAAAAAGTGTTTGTAGTGAGACGAAATGTCTTCGTTTTTTAACGACATGCTTTCGTTTTTAAACGAAGTTAAAACTAATCCTCTTGTGTATACAATGGAGTAGTTTTAAGATTACTCTTTTGTAGTCCAAAGCTGGGTTATATGGTCCTGCCCTAGGACATCGTTATGTTAAATAGACCATGTTTTTTCCATACGTTCGGGTTACTTTTGGACTAGTCTTAGTCCCTTGTGGGCTACACTTTCCACGCGTGTTTGGACTAGTCCAATTATTTGCAGGGGTTTTATGATATTTTTTGAAAAAAATTTTTTCTACTTATTACCAATTTATTGAATTGATCTCTAGCCATAAAGTTATAGGGAAGTGCCGTTACTTTTTTCATATTTTATTTTAATTTTACATTTTATTTTTGAAAATCAGTCCAGTCCACCTTTCATTCCGCATACGTAAGATATATTCTTAAAATATAGTTCAAAAACAGAAATTAAGGAATTTGGAAATAATCTTTTTTGCAGAATGTTTGTTGCTGAGCTTTGTCAGAACGATTTAGATGATGACTTGACAACAGAAGAAACTCTCGATAGTAACACAACGACAGAATTAACCGAAACAATAAGAAGTGTTAACCATTTAAAAAAAATAAAACAGGACTCTAATGGCATAATGGATGATTTTATATGTTTAGAGAAATCTAGGAAAAAGACTGAGAAATTAGATATTCTGTATTATAGGTTGCTTTCGAGTTCTCCAACATTTAAGATAAGTGAAAGAATTTTTTCCAAGTCATGTTAAAGCAAAAGCCCGATTAAATGAATACCCTAGTATATACTGAGGTCCCTACAAATATTAATTTAATTATCATCATCAGAGGTCTCGGAATCCCAATCCGGCTTAAATTTTGGCGAAGATGTGACACTTCATTTAAGCTTACTTTTACCAATCAGCTGTCGAATAGGGCTTTTCAGGATTCCCAATACATTCCAGCACGTATGGCACAAAATTTAAATTTTGCGTTAATTTTGGGACACCATTAACCAAGTTTCTATTGCTTTTTGTATAAAGAATGCTTTTTTAAGCCCGATAGAACTTACGGAAGGGTTATCAGTCAAACGAATTGTCATACTCCGTTAATTTTTTGACATTTAGATCAGTAAACTCTGGCAAATCATCATGAAAAGATTCGTGCTTAAGAAATGCTAGCAAGTAATTTCTTTAAAAATCAGTTATCGATGTTTTATCGTAAAATAGTTTTCAGCTTTTTGTTATTAAACAAAATTGCCGCATGTAGAGTAAGACCAATCCAAATATTTGGCAATAAGTTGATTTCGAGAAATGCAACTGTCCATTGGCTTTGAAGGTTGTGGAATTTTACATCTCTCGATTATTTATTGTCGAGCATTCGTGAAGTCACTTGTTTATGCTGATAAACCAGCAACAATTGACACCTTGGAGATCAACATTGTACAAGTTATTCCTAACATACGGCCAACAATGCTCGAAAAAATGTCTTAAAATTAGACGTCCATAATGCGCTTCGTCAAGAACAGCGCCGGTCTCCATATGCCTAAAATTATTTTCAAATGTTAATGCCCATGTATTAATCCTTCAAATAAAAAAATATTTTAATTGAATTTGAATTTTTTATGCTATTATTTGCAATTTCAAGTTCTATCGGGCTTAAAAACACCCTTTGCAAGCATAAATATCGAAGTTAATACATGTCCATCTCTGTTTAACAGTCTGCGACAATTAATCCATTAACCATTTGCAGGAAGAAAATAAATAGTGGACAACACTTTCCATTCAGGACATACATATTCCCAAAATTCTGGTTTTGCAATTAAGTGGTGTAGGGTATCATTAAATAGACGATACATTATTATTTGTGTTAGTTTTCTAAAATTATTCACAAAGTATATATTAAGACGCTTTTAAATATTCTTTTTTTATATAAAATTTGATTATTTTAAAAGCCCTAAAAGTATGCTAATAATTTTCATTAACATTAATATAAAAAACGTTACTTTGAATTGGAAAATACTTTCAAAATGTAAAATAATAAAGTAAAATTAAATTTAAAAATTATTCAAACTTATCGTGGTTGGCGAATTTAAAATACGCCTACGACTGTTTGGTAATAGATTAAAGAGAACGCAAACTAATTTCCTTTATTATTTTACCAAATAGTTGCAGTCGTATTTTAAATTCGCCAACCATGATAAGGGTGAATATAAAAACTAAATAAAAACAATTAATATATTACATTATGTAATATTTATATAAAAAACATAAAACATTTTAATATTTAAGCAAAGATTTTAAACAAGAGAAAAAAGTGTTCTTTTTAAAATTAAAACAGTTAATATACATATAATTTTAAAAACTAAAAAAAAAAAAAATACAAATTATACTACAAAAACTTTAATAAAATATACAAACATATACATTCATAAATATATTGTAAATTATAAAATTGCAAATAGTAGTTGTTAAATATATTTTACAGTTTCCATAAAAATCTTTAACTAAAAACGAAAACAAAATTTTAAACAGAATAAAAATACAACAGTAGAATACAAGAAAATAAGATTGTAAACTTTTGAAGCACTTAAAATATCCTTATAAAAATATTACAAAAAAGTACCATTAATTAAACAAAACAAGTATTAGTAGTCTATTGTATTGTTTACAGCTGTTTTTTAACGTTTTTATTCGTCTAAATATTAAATTATTTTTAAAAATAAAAATATTTCGCTTCTATTTACATTTAATTAAAATTTAAACAAAAGCAGCAATATTAATATATTTATATACACATTAGTTTATAAAATTTAAATATATTAATATACAAAATAAAAAAAATAAATACATATATTTAGATTATATACAATATTACAATATATTTAAATTAAACAAAAATCATTTAATTATTAAGCAAATTATGCCCACAATTTAAAACACTAACAAATCACAAACTCCTCCTAACCCAACTTTCTCAACACACACTTGATTCTGGAACTAACAATTTTAAGCAAAAAATATTTATTTGAATTTTTTATAAAATAGCAGGAAACTCTTTTCTTCTTCCACTCTGAATAATTCCGTTGTACAACAATGCACTAAGATTTCATTTTGATTAATTAAAAAAATCTCAGACATTTTAAAAATTTTATTATTCGAAATTATGAGTTTTTTCAAAACAATATTAAAATTACTTTAAAAAATTTTAAAAATGTCTGTTGAAACTGTTTACAATTATTTTAGTATAGAAAAAATCTGTTACGAAATGTATTCCAAATAGTTTTTTAAAAAAACAAAGTTTATCTTACTGTTAAACAGTTTCAAACGTAAACGTTATTCATACAAATTTTCAACCTTAACGTTCGAAATTTTTGAACAGACAATATGATTGTAAATTGTGACAAAACTCCCCACAAAATTAAATTTTAAGAAAAAAAATTTTTTTTTTAAATTATTATCTAAAGTTTTTGGACAACAAATTTTTAATAAAAAAAATGTTTATCCTATCTTTTGAGACAAAACATTTTTTTTGTTTGTCCCACGTTTTTAGACATTAAATTTACAACAAATAATTTTTGTTTCAAGTAATGGGACAAACAATTTGCTAAAAAGAAGATTGTCTCAAGTTTAAAAATAGAACTTAATATGTAGAAGTATTGCCTCTAGTTTTGTGCCAACGTGTTTATTTTACATAATTTTACCTTAATATTTTGTCATTTTTTTTAGAAAATAAGTGTTTTTATTTAGTACATATTGAAAAATTAGGGTCTTTTTAAAGAGTGATTAGCACCTTGTATAAAACATTTCTTGTCACAAAACAATAAAAATTTCTTATTGCAAAGCATTTTCGATTATTTTTTTTGTCACAAAACAGTTTTCATAAAATATTTCTTGCCACAAAGCATTTTCAAAAAAACCCTTTTTTCTATGAAACTTTTGTTGCCAGGAAACATTTTTTATTAAATTTTTCTTGTCACAAAGGATTTTTTATAACCATTTTTGCCACAAAGCATTTTCATTAAAACCTTTTTTGTCACAAAACATTTTCTTTAAAACGCTATTTGTCACCTATAGGGTTTTTGTAAAAACCTTTTCTTGTCACAAAGCATTTCCTATAAAACCCTTTTTGTCACAAAGCATTCCTTAGCACAAAGAATTTCTATTTTTTGTCACAAAACATTTCTCTTCACAAATCAGGCTTTCGACAAAACAATTTTTGTCACAAAACATTATCTTTAAAACATTTCTTGTTACAAAGCATTTTCTATTAGACAGTTTTTGACGCAAAACATTTGCCTAGCTTTTGTTCTCATAACAATACATATAATAAAAAAAAGAAACTTTGAGAACGTACACTCTTGTTTTAAATTTCTCTTATTTACTTGATCAAAAGTACTAACTGTCACAATTTATTACTCTTTTCAAACTGTTTTATTGTCCGCGGTCATATTGCAAATTCATGTTGACAACAAATAATGGGTTTTCTTTAACGATTTTATTAAGAATAAAATATATTTAAAAGATTATAAATTAAAAGAAAAAATTAGTTTTTAAACAAATTATACATATAAAAATACGTATATTATATACAAAAATATAAATTATACAAAAGATTTAAAAAATAAAACAAAAACTATAAATATACATATTAAAATATTGAATAAAATAAAAATTACATAAAAACTATTTAAATATATATTTCAAGTGAACAAAAAAAAAATAAATAAAAAACATAAACTTTAAAAAAGAAAACCAAAATAAAAAATAAAAACAACTTCAAAAATTTACGAGTTTTATTGGAGCCTACAGTTCTTTTATTCTTATTATTGGTAAAATGGAAAAGTACCAAAAACGTTTGTCTTAAAATGTGTCTTAATGTAATTGATTTTAAAGATATTAGGCATACAAATTATTAAAGAAAAAGAAAAAAAAAGAAATTTAGTTTTTACTAATTTATCTCCTGATTTGTTTAAAATTAAAAAGTACCGAAAACATACCCTCTAAACTTTACATACCAGGGGGAAATTACGTCAGAATCTCATGCGCATGTAGCTTTTTACATTCCGTGTACAATAGGCTTTAGGTCCGTTTTCACAACTTATCGATAGCTAAAGGTAGAATTTTATCGAACGTATAAAAAGTGTTCCATTATTTAAACTTATCGTGGTTGGCGAATTTAAAAAACGCCTACGACTGTTTGGTAATAGATTGAAGAGAACGTAAACTTATTTCCTTTAATGTTTTACCAAATAGTTGCAGGCGTATTTTAAATTCGCCAACCATGATAAGGGTGATTACAACTTTAGTTTTACCTAGGATGAACCATAAATTACTTTATCAATTATTATAAGGCCGGTTTAAAGTCTACTTTTATCTATCGGTAAGTTGTGAAAACGGGCCTTAGAAAATTATTTTGACTACTCTGGGAAAAATGTATTTATAACATTTTTAACAATATTGTGTTGGATGGATATCAATAACATGTTTGCTTGATAAATGATTTTTGCTGTGCAGTTTTCTTATATTTTTATTTGGATGATCGACGAATACTTCTTTCTTCACTCTTATATTTTTTACTTCTCCGCAACATTTGGTCTGTTGGACCACGTAAATAGGAAGTAAAATGACAACCACTTTTATATTTGCTCTCGGTAAATAAGTGTTCCCAAATTGGTACAGCGACCTTTAACTGGTTAATAGCATTACCATTATGCTGTTTTCAAAATACAGTTGCATTTAGATACGCATGTTATGAATATAAAATAATTCCTCTTAAATATTTTTTGCTATGTCACTTTGTAAACTTTTCAATATGGTTTAAAAGAAATTCGGATTCTTTAGAAAAATCAACCCCTAAATACGCTAAATGAATGTCGAGTGGGAAATTCTTAAGGAATGTTACAATAGTCCCTCCTAAAAATTGTTGTAAACTACACAAGCGATTAACAGGTAAGTACACCTACACACATTTTAAAAGGCATGAGAGTAACCAGTAAAAAATTCAACAGCGATTCTCAAACAGTAATTTAAATGACCTTTTATAGAAAAATATGGTGACATTTAAGAAAACTCTTTTAAATATAATTTCTTAACAAAATTTTACAGATTATAACTTATATTTTCCTAACAAAAATATTTATTTAAAAAAAAAGGTTTTTGTTCTTATTCGAACTAGGAACTAAAAAACGTTTGGCCCTTTTCACCAACAAATACTTCAGGGATATAGTAGAATATTTGTAAATAGAATTTTTTTCTGAAACATTTTAAATAAATAAGAGGGAAACTCCTTTATATTTTTTGCTTTGTTAACATTTTTCTGTATATCCTAATATGCACTCAAAAATAAAATTTCAAGTGCTTAAAATTAAACTAGAAATGAACTAGAGTTAAAACGTATTTTTAAATGCTATTCAAGTCTTAAAATATTTTTCTAGTATTCACTTGATTTCAAATTCCCATTATACTGGAGAATGCTATTGAAATAAAGTGTTACAAAAGTATATATCAACCCTTGAAACTTAAAATTCGAACCTGAGTACCAATTGTGTTGCACTTGATTTCCAGCAAAATTGCTTTTTGGGATACTTCAATAACACAAGGGAACAAGGTTTTGGATGATTAAGAACTGAATGTAATTTTTCCTACCAGCTCGACTTTTCGAGATAAACCGTTATGTCATTAGTAAAAAATTGCATCAAACTTCCAATCAACGCCAAACGAGTTCAATGTTGTTGCCTTGTGTAATCAATAGCATAAAACTGCAAAAATATCGCTTGTCTTTTACAAATGCCTGTGTCTTTAACAGCTTAAATGACATTTTTGCATTGAACGAAATAATAGCTCTATTCACAATCTTGTGCAAATGGCCTTGCACCGTAGCTTTTGCAAAATGGTATAGTATATTTTTACTTTACACCAACAAAATATACAGCAATGCACTTGCTACTCTTTTTTTAATATGCAACACCAATATATCGAGCCCTAACCGCGAAAGTAACGTAAGCGACATCATTTTCAAGTTTCGTTTTCTTTGTAATAAATAACAAATTTCATACAAAATTTATATGAAATAAAATAAGCTAAACTCTCTCCTGTAAAATTTGAGTTTTGGCGCTTACGTTATTTTCGCGGTTAGGGCTCGATATTTACTCGACGTATGCAAAACTTAATAGCAAACCGACAGCTGACAGTGAATTTTACGTTTGTAATCGCAAACTACTTGTTCTTATATAGGCCAATGCTCGCTTAAAACGAGATAAAGTCGTAATATTTCATTTTGTCCCACTGTTTGATTAATGGAGATGGATTTTCTTTTTATTTTGGATTATCCCGAATGTGCTGGATTTCAATTCCAAACTGCTTAAGAGAACTCGAAACAATCTGACGCCTAAATTGCTATTTTATCAACTCAGGATTACTCAAGGACCAAGAATATATGTACTTTATGGGGTCTTAGATGAATATCAAAAAAAATTTCACACGGAATGACACACTAAGCATACCCTCATTCACCTCAAGTGGTGGAGGGTATACAAATAAACATGCAGGTACTCATATTTGTAAAGTGTACAAATTTGTTTTTATTAATTTATTCGAAGAATAAAGTACTCGATTTATCTTTACAATTAACAACTCCTACATTTACGATATTTTTTAAAAATAAAACAATTATTTGCAGATTAGGAACTTATGTAAACTATGCAAACATTAGATGCACCCTATATCCGCTTCATTTTTTATAGGCAAAAGAAAAAACAAACATGTCGAAAACATAACAAAGTGTTTTATCGCAAAAAGCCAAGCTGTAAGTCGTATAGAGCTCAACAGCTGTTCAGTAGTGGGTCGCACTGGTGAAATTTCTAAGATCACATGAATGGCTGCTAAAGTGAGGAACACATTCTAACAACAAAAAAAATAAACAAATTTAACAACCACTCTAGTACAAGGCCCATTGAAAAGTTCTGCGCAAGAAGCCTGATGATCATTGTTTATGTTCTTTTGAGCAGTCAAAAGTTGTTTACATTTTGCTTACATGTGCATGTATACGTTTGTTTACGCCCTGCAAATATTATTGGACCACCAGATCCATTTTGATTAAATGGACTACTCCATGGACTGGTCCGATGTAATGCAAGTATGGACCATGTCATTGTTAAAAGTGTTTGTAGTGAGACAACATGTCTTCGTTTTTTAACGACATGTTTGAGTTTTTAAACGAAGTTAAAACTAATCCTCTTGTGTACACAATGGAGTAGTTTTAAAACTACTCCTTTGTAGTCCAAAGTTATATGGTCCTGCCCTAGGACATCGTAATGTTAAATATACCATGTTTTTTCCATACGTTTGGGTTACTTTTGGACTAGTCCTAGTCCATTGTGGGCTACACTTTACACGAGTGTTTGGACTAGTCCTAATATTTGCAGGGCGTTTATACCCTGCAAATAATATTGGACCACCTGATCCATTTTGATTAAATGGACTACTCCATGGACTACTCCATGGACTGGTCCGATGTAATGCAAGCATGGACCATGTCATTGTTAAAAAGTGTTTGTGGTGAGACGACATGTCTTCGTTTTTTAACGACTTGTTTTCGTTTTTAAACGAAGTTAAAACTAATCCTCTTGTGTATACAATGGATGGGCCTTGCTGTAGTAGTACTGATGTTTTTTTTTTGGTATCAGTCAGTGAATTACTCAGTCAGTCATCCATTTCACAAGCTGGTGGTACAATACAAGTGGTTGCTTATGAATTAGTCGCGAATGTATTAAGTTTGAGAGAACAAATGCCAAGTACGGATGGAAATCATGGTACGATTGTACTTTTTTGGTACATTTTGAACCTTGTTAGTACCGTGGTACTACTGCGTCTTACCTGGTACAATTTAAAAATCTCAACGTTTTGCTAGATGTCAACTTTAATTTTATTTTATTTTCTTTTTTTTTACCTTTTTCTTCTTTTTAATGGTCAGCTTTTGTTCTAACGTTGTTTTAATAGGTACTTTTGTTAACTACATGCGCTGTAATATTCGTTAACACTTGTTGCCAACTTTTCGTTTGATATGATTTTATGTGGTGCAAAAGGCTGAGGCCCGCTATCGAAACTTACCGCTGGCTAAAGGTAGAATTTTATTGGCCGTATTAAAAGTGTTCAATTATTATAATTCTATTTTAACCTACCAGTGTTTTTTTTTTTTTTTTTTTTTGATAAATATTAATTTTGTTTTATTTTGTTTTTATAGTTGGTACAAAATAATAAAGGCCGTTTCCATCCCTGATGCGAATGGTATGTAAGTTCGCCTGCAACAGATTGTCTGTATGAGTATGAATGAAATGAAAAAACGTTTGTTTTAGTAATTGAAGAAGGTTGGCATAGAAAAACGACTAGAGGAGACACTATTTGAAAAAAAAAATATAAGCAAATTTCATTCATGTGAAGTAACAATAACAAAATAAACACATTTCATACTATGAAACACAATTATAGAGCCGAATTAGGTGTAATTATTAGTTTCATGGGTAATTTCTTTAAAGTGTAAATCAAATATAATTTTAAATTCTTTTATTTTAAATGCGGACAAAAGTTTATTTTTACACGTAAAAAAAATTAAAGGAAATGAAACTGTAGAGAATTTTATATTAAAGATGTTTCCAAATAATATCAGGATTTGATTTTAGTGATTTGATTTTAAACCATTTTAAATTTTAAAAATGCTCAGTGTACTTAAGAAAAGATGTTTAACTTTCAATACAGATTTGCAAACGCTGAATAATAAATAGCGCCAGCATGAACTTTTAGTTTTCAATAAATATGAGCTTCAGAGTGATTTATAAACCGAAAATTATTACTGGTATTCAAACTAAAAATGTACATGTTTGCAATGTTACAAAAATTTAAAATGCTTTAGATGAGATACTTTTAAGCGCCCTTATTTTTTAGAAAAGTGATTTGTGATATGGACTGTTGCATTAAGCCATTACTGGAATTTTATCCACTAAGGTAGGTATACAAGAAAAAGACAAAGATAAAGAAAGGAATTTACATTTATGCAACCAAATGTGGAAGTAGAACTCATTATTTTAAGTTTTTAATGTTATATAAGGTTAATCTAAAAAGTGCGGCTAATATTTATCTAATTTAAATGCATTTTTTGTGTTTTTTTTTTAATTAAACGTTAATTTGATTCCATATAAATCGGGACATTTTGCTGTATCTCAAGTGTAGTTTTGAGATTTGCTGGTGGTGACTTAGTTTTTTTTTACAGTTGAGAAAGGTTTTTCCTCTCTCTCTTTCTGTTCTAGTTGTTTTCTTTAATTTCGATGGGTGGATGAATGGTTTGATTATTGGTTAGAGAGGTAAGGAAATCTATTTATTTGTTGTTCTTCTATTGCTGTTGCTACAACCAGCGTTGCCGTTGTGACACAAAGGTATCACTTTTGACCCCTTTTCATGAAAATGACAATTTTTGAGATCCTTTTTTAACTTATCCCTTTGTATTATTTTAATAAAATTTATAACACTTTTTCAACCTTTTCAAATAACTACAAGTTTCCATATTCCTTACGAAAGTTCTCATGAGTTTTGTAAACATATGTACATATGAAAATTGGTAGCATGTCATTATGTCCAGTGTCAGTGTCCACGGACACTATGTACAAACAAACTTTAATAGAAACTTGTGAGTTCATGCTTTCCTCTCTCAATTTGCTCGAATCGGAGCTGGAAGAATGGACTCCAAATTAAGAATTAATTACAAAATATAGAATAAGTATTTCTAAAAAGTGATAAACATTATCAAAAATTTTTGTAAAAGCAACTTGTTTTGTTGTTAATATGACTAATATTGGAATGTACCTGTGAATTGTTTCTTAGTTTTAACATTAATTTATAATCCTTTTTTCTTCAATACCCTTTTTATGATACTTTTTCGAATTTTTCAACGGTAACCCTGGCTACAACTACTGTTCTTGTTAATGTTGCTATTGCTGCCTTTTGTTGTCGTTTTCTCAATTGCTCGAGTATGAGTGCGTATTATAAAAACCTACAACACTTTCGTTAAATTTGACATTCGTCTGGCAATTTTCAAACGCTCAACAACGCTTTTATTAGTCTTTGTTCTATCTAAACACTAGCCAACAAAAATATTTAATTATTTTACGTTTTTTTTTTAATAATTTTAAAGTAAATTAATGGTTATTAATTGAATTCAAGTGTTAATTTACGTTAAATTAGCTCAAAGAATATAGTTTAATCTTAAACAACAACAAAAATTCCAACAACATGCCTTTTGCTCGGGAACAACTTGAATCAGTCATAAATGAAAAATTGTGCAAATCCGAAACTATTAAGTTGAGAAATAAACACATTGGGTAAGTTTTTTTCCAACGTTGTTAAATCAATGTGAAAACATTTTATACAGAAACTTTTAAAAAAATTTTCTTATCATTTTTTTATTTTCTTATTTTATATACCTTCTTGTCTCAAAGCACTTTCGATAAAAATAAAATATTGTCAGAAAGGATTTTCTATAGAGATTGCCCTGTCAGAAAGCATTTTCTTCAGCAAATCTCTTGCCACAAAGATTTTTCATAAAGAAATATAATGTCACAAATCGTTTTTTTTTGTCACAAAGTTTTTTCTATTAAAATTTTTTTGTCACAAAACGTTTTACATTGAAAATTTTTTTATATAAAGCATTTTATTAGAAAATTTTTTATAAATCATCATAAATCACACAGACTTTTCTTCAAGAAATCTTGTCACAGCGTTATCTATAGGAATTTTCTTGTCACAAAACATTTTGTTAGAAAATTTATTTTTACAAAACATTTTTATTAAAAATTTCTTGTCACAAAGTATTTTCTATTAAAATTGTTTTATCGGAATTCATTTTTGTTTGAAAATTTTTTGCTACAAGCAGTTTCTTAAAAAATTGTTAGTCATAAATCAATTTTCGGTTTTCTAACGAAAATATCTTGTGTGAAAATTCTTGTCCCAATAATTTTCTCAAACAATTTTTCTTGCTTCAGTTATTTTCTTTCAAAAATTTGTCCTCTTTTTTTGGTAATTCTGTAGAACTTTTTTCGTCACAATTATTTTCCATACAAAGTATTTTTATACAATTTATTTTCCGTAGAAAATGTTTAGTCCCAATTATTTTCTATAAAAAATTCATAACTTTCTAAATCATAAAAAATAAATTTTTTTATACCTACCAACTTTTTTTTTTCTAGAAAATTTGTTTCGTAAAAATATTGTCCTAATTATTTTCTATTAAAAACTTTCTTGTCACAAGTTTTTTCTATAAAACATTTTCAAGTACCAATAATTTTTCAAAGAAATTGTTCTTGTCAAAATTATATTCTATATACGAGTTCTAATCAACAGCAGAAATATCTATATACATATACATATATATAAAAATGTAACGTTACTGACTGATTCGTCATCGCACAGCCTAAACGCCTGAAGCTAAAAACTTGAAATTTGGACCAGGGATTGTTGGAAATTCTAATGTTTAGGGGCTAAAAAAGAGTAAAAACGGGAAAATTCGGTAACCTTATATATCTCCAAAACTAAAAGATATACAAAAAAATGTAATACCTATCGTTGTTCTTTAGAAAAATAAGCGGACAGGTGTCTGGTACTTTTTTGAAATTCGGCCCTTTTAGAGAGTTAACGGGTAAACCCCAACTATCTTTTAAACCAATAAACATAGAAACAAAGTTAACACCACTTACGAAACGAATACAAATTTTGTACTTTTCCGAAATTCGAACATTTAAGGGGTAAAAATCGTATTTTTTTTGGTACTTTTTTAACAAAACAATTTTAATCATTCATTGACATATTCGTACTAAATAAAGGGCTGCCACTACAATACTGTAATTTTTGATACTTTAATTAGGGGGAAAAATAGTACCCAAAAAATGAAATTCGGGAAATTTCATATTTTTCTGTAGCTTTTTGGTTCTACAACTGGTATTTTTTTTAATAAACTTTGGCTTAAAAATATGTCCACGAAGGAAAAGGAGACGCTAACGAAGTAGCGGGTTAAATGCTAGTTATTTATAAAATAATTTGGAGAAAAAAACATTGTGACACATTTTAAATTATTTTTTTCTTTGGAAGATTGTCAAACATTTATTATGGCGTTATTTTTGCTTTTTTCACAATTTTTTTAAAACAAATTTTCGTTTCAAAAATTATTACTGAATTTTTTTAAAGTTCAGAATTTTAAATAATTTCTAAAGTTTTATAAAATTTAAAAAAAAATATTTTAATCATATTTGTTTGTTATATTTTTTCTCATTTTTCCTAATTTTTAATTTTATTGTCTCTTAATCAATACTTGAAGGATTTGTAGCCTTGAAGGTCATTTTCCCTTTTCAAAAAATACAAAATTTTCTTTTCATTGTCAAGGTCACGTATCTTGTTGCCAACTACAGAATTAAACAACAAAAAAAAGTTTCTCTATAATTTTTTATCTGTGTGCAGTAGAATTTTGTTCGAATTGTGTTGAGTTCGTTGGCACTTTGAGATTTGAGCGAATTTATTTATTTGTACCTGCGTACAAAATCGCATAATTTGTTTGCTTTATTTTTTGTTATTATAAAGACTTAAACAAAACTTTAAAAAGATTTTTTTTTGTTTAGATTTTATAAATTTGTTGAATAAAATTAAAGTGAAAAGGCAACCTGTTTGTTCGCTGTTGAATTAAAGGAAATGGGAAAATGAAATTTTCTACAAACTTTAATAGTACATAAGAGTAGACAAATTGAACTGTCAATTTAATGCTACACTTCACCCTGAATTAAGTAAAAAAAAATGACATTGCTTTTGTAAATGACCATGGAAAAGTCCTTAACCTTCAATATTTAACAGTTAGGCTCAAATTAACAGTCATTAGTTAATTATTAGTAAACTAAAATTATAACTTTTGCTTAACAAAATTAGGTATCATATTTACAACAATTGGTTAAGTACAAATTTTAATCAGTCCAAATAATGGTAACTCTATTAAAATAATAAATATTAAAAAAAAGCAACATGTGAGAGTTTAACTAATGGTTAAGAAAAAGCTAGACATAATATTTTATTGGTTAAACTGTTGTTATAAGCTAACTAATGACTGTACATTTGAGCCTTAGACATGTTTTAAAAAAGATTTGTCAGAATGTTGAAAAGGTTCAGTTGGTTCGTGTGAGTAGCCACATAAAATCGAGAGTAGGTCCAAGTGCTCTCTATTTAATATGCGACATACTGACCCTTATTCACATTTACGTACGTATCAGCTTGTCTACGTTCTTTCTACTTTTTTAGTCAAGGAAATTGTCAAACTGTCACACTAAATAATGTTAGAATACTCCAGTCTGATTTTGTTACATACCTTGATATACATTTGAATATATGGCTGACTTGGCGTCGACATACAGAAACGAACACTTTGGTAGTTTAGTGAAAATGTGATTGTATGTGTGACACAGACAACGATTGATGGAAAATCAAACCAATTAAGATTTCAAAACGATTGCACGTAGTTTGAAAGTCTACGGTGCCCTTAAAAATGAATAACATTTCGAGTTGTAAACACTAACAACGCAATGCACAAAATCTCTGTTGTTTTTGTATTGTAGCAGTACTGCTGCCACCGTGTGCGTGAATTTCCCTTGAGTAACATCTTCCAAATGAGTCAATCTATTTTCAAGCTCTTGCTTATCGATAGGATTTAGGAATCATTTAATTAAAAATATATTACCTTCGTGAAATCAGTTAGATGGTGAAGTATAATTAAGAAATTTTAAGGGATAAATATGGCTTAAATTTTTGACAACATATGCTACAAACTTAGAGTTGATTTAACTGTGGACTTTATATCTTAAGCTGGTTATTGCTCAGGGCCTACAGGAATTTTACAGTTTCTACGGTTTATGTCTACACCCAATAGTTCCCTTGTTTCGTTCAAATGTTTTCAATTTATAATTTTTAATTATTTCTCAATAACAATTTGTAATTTTCGTTTTATGTTCTAGGCAAGCCTGTCAATTGTTTTATCGTTCGGATCCCTTAAAAATTGTACGAGGTCAGGGTCAATACATGTACGATGAACAAGGGACTAGATATTTGGATTGCATTAACAATGTTGCTCACGGTAAGTGTTTTTTAAATCTATAAATAGATATACCTCTAATAGCTACTTTACACTATCAGACAAGTCTTACGTTAAAAAAAAAAAAAAAAATACAACCCTGTCATGATAAGTTGTTATTGATTTTTGAAAAATTTCAAGCAATAATTAGATCAGAGTTGAATTTTCGTCAAAATACATAAGACTTGTGTGATAGTATAAAACGTAATAAAAACAGCCGTACCTTAACAAGAGCGGAAAACGGAACGTTTTCATCAGCTTAGCTTTTACGCTGCTATGCCATACCTAAACAAGAACGACAACGTTGTGTCACCAACAGTAGTGTTAAATAAAACCCACATAATATAAATAAAAAGAAGAGAAAAACAGCCAGATTGACATAAAATATCTATGTAAATTGCCATTATTTATTGACAATAGCGGCCAACTTTACTATTAAACGCGCTGTCAAAATCGGATTTTCCAATTGCAAAGCGTTGACGCCACGCTATTTAGGGGTGCTTCATACAAATTGTATGGGCATGAGAATTTTTGACTGCTAGAAAACGCTTTCTTCCCTTGTTTACTTACGGCTGTTAGTAATATTGACGGCATGTTGTAGTCATTACAAATGAGGCTATCAGCGCAGAAGTGGTGTAACCCACAATTTAATTTGGTTACGATTCTGGTGTAAGATATGTTCTTTGCACTGTTCTTTACAGTGCATTAGTCGAGTAAACCAACTGTTTGTATCCAAAACAGATGGTGGTAGAAACATAGTTTTTGCACGAGCCGTTACAACCAAGTACTATAGTGCAAGAGTAGTGTTAACTCCTCATTATCTCATAAAAAGTAGTGTGGGGTTACACCACTTCTGCGCTGATAGCCTAAAATATGCTGTTCAGTAGTGAGATGTCGTTTGCTGGGATATTCTATTAAAAACATAAATAATTTTTTATTGACTTACTCGTTTTTGGAAAAAAAATTGCAAATCGCGCTTAATTACTTTTAAATAAAATACGTAAAAAATAAACATATACATACATATGTATTTATAATAAAATCTTTATTAAAAAGTTCACCTTTCAGAGATCACATAATAATATTTTGAAGTAATTTTTTCTTAAAGTACACAAAGAATAGACGTCATAAACTAATACAAATATTAAGGCAGCAAAATTTCTTCGGTTATCAAATTAACCGTTGAAACACAATTGCGTCGTATGAACTTAGAAGCGTATGACGTGGATACGTAGTCAAATTAAAACGCATTATATTTTATACAAAGGCACATAATATGTGAACTTAAACTTCTTTTTGCATAAGAGGGAAAAAGTAATAGAAATGTGTATTAAAAATAAATTTTAAAATACATATGTATCTAGCCTTCTCCGAGAAAAGGGACCTATTGTGTCAAAAAACGGGTTTGGATTTAAAAGTGGATTGTGGTACCTAAAATGGTGTAGAATAAGATGAAATGAGTTTTTCTCAAAACTTAATTTTCACACACTGAAAACGATATTTTTGATTTCAAATAATTTTCTTTTTTATAATCGATTTCCATTAAATACCTGAATATTTTCAAAAGACAAAATTCTTTTACGACGGAATTGGGGGTAAATGGACCGTTCTTAGAAATTAGCCGCGTTACGTCCTACGTTCTTACGACGTACGACCCAATTGTGGTCCTAGCATTATATTTGAATAATAAAAAATAATTTACTCTTAATGTTCTCCTAGCATTATATTTGAATAATGAAAAATTAATTATAAATAAAAAAATAATTGTTTTTAATTGCAATTTATTGAGATGGTTATCAGTAGCAGGTGAAAGTCCCTGATTTGATTACTATTATCTCAAAATTCTATTTTGAGTTTTGTATAAAAAATTATTTTCAAACAATTTTTTAAATTATAGAATTTTTATTCATTGTGATTGTTTTTGTTTATTTTATAATTTTTTGTTTATTTGTTAATTAATTAATTTATCAATAAATGAATGGCCAATTAAGTTTTTTAGTGAGGAAGTATAAGCATGTAAAACAAAAAAAAAAATACAATGCTTATTGTCCTAAAGAAAAATAGTATCAGAAAAAATAAATAAAAAGCTTGAAATTATTTCCCAAGGATGGTGCGAGCGGAAGGGGATACAATTTGTATAACATTGAATTTGTTTTCATGGTAATTTTACGATATTGATTTTTTTATAAAAAATTACGATATATTGAAAATTTTACGATATTGATTTTTAAGAAAAAACTACAGTTTTGAATTTTTGTAAGAATATAACTCTATTTAAATTTTGTTTAAGAAAATTTCCGACTTCAAAAATTTTAATTAAAAATATTAATTTCCAAGGTCGGCACGCAATGGGGTAACACATTTTTGAAATATTGAAATTGCAATTTTACGATATTTTACAAAAATTTTCAATATTAAAAAATTTCAATATATTGAATTTTTTTAAGAAAACTTTACTACTTATATTGAACATGTTACTGTTATTTCTTGAAAACATTTTACGATACAGTTATTTTGTGTAAGAAAACTTTCAGTACTAAAATAAATATCCTTTTGGAAAATTATTTGATTCTTAAATTTTCTTAAAAAATTATAGATACCATAAGTTTTCTGAGAAAATAAAATAAGATTTATAAAAAAATTCTTTCTCATTTTATTTCGCTCTCACTTAATTGTTTTTTTGTTTTATTTTAATTAGTTTTAATGGCTTTTAAACATTTTGCAAAGTGTTTTGTTTTATTCAAACTGACATAATTTTTATGTTTGGTTGTGGGCTCAACGTTATAGGTCTGTTCAATAACAATGAAAAATGAATATAAAAATTTGAGGGACAACAAAATTGTGGAAAGTTTATGCTAGTAAAATTTTTATTAGCAAGAATTGTCCAAACTGTTGTTTAATATTTTTGTTAACAAAACAATCATTTGAAAATGTGTAAAAAAATCATTTTCGTTATTTCAAAACTAAAAGTTTTTCAAATTTAGGAACAAAAGCTATTTGCAATTGTTTAAAACAATTGAATAAAGGAAGACAGAATGTCGTACTTTTCAGCTGGAAACGGCTCGTCATTATGCCTTTCTTGCTAGTTTTTGCGCTCATTTACGTTTTTATTTTTTCAGTAATTGGAAGAAAAATTTTGTAAATTTAAAATGGTCTCTCTCGTGGCTGGTTTTTGCTAGTAAACTATATGAACACACCTAATAATAACAATATATTGTGTAAATTCTAAAAATCATTTTGTTTAATTTACATTATTTTCAATTAAAAAAATTCTATTCAATGATATGTTTTATCAAGCTGTTCATGAGTACATAAGCAATCATCAACAATTCACGTGTTTTGTAAAATGTGTGATTTGCTTTTTTAGTAATTGTTTTGTATTATTTACATTTTACGAGTGCAAATAAAATTATGGTTACTTGTGCTACAGTTGATTATTTTTTATAATCAATATTAAATATTCTTAATGTAATGGTTTACGAATTTACAAATGTGTTTCGAAAAGGGGCTGCACGAAACAGCACGTTTTAATGGTCGAGTAACGTGTATAATGCAGTGCCCTTGTTACAGAAACTACTGCGAAGAAAGTAAATTTTATAAAAAAAAACTCCATTATTCAAGAAAAGAAGGGTGTGTTATTAGAAATAGTATTGGACGTTGGTTACTAAAAACCTTTTGCATTATAAAAAATACTAAAAAATAAAAATAAACCACAAATTTTTCAAAAATAATTTAAATATCGTAACATTTTTTAAATAAATTTCAATTTTGTATAATAATTTTTTTAAATTTAAATGTCGTTAAATTAAAAAAAAAAAAATGTAATGTACATAAATTAAACTTTGATAAAACAAAAAATTATATTTTGTCAAACTGCTTTAAAGAAAATGGTAATTATGTAAAATTTTCGTAAAAAAATTAAAAAATGCATTTTCTTAAAGAAACTTTTTATATCGTCAAATTTCCTATAAGAAAAATCCATACTGAAATAATTTCTTAAAGCAAATTCTAATATCGTAAAATTTTCTAAAAATATGATTGTAAAATTTTCTTAAAGAATATTTTGAAACCGTAAAATTTTCTAAGACAAATTTCAATATTGTTACAATCTTTAAAATCTAAAACCGTATAATTTTCTACAAAAAAAATTACAATATTGTAACAATTTCTTAATGAAAATTCTATTATCGTAAAATTTTCTAATAAAAATGATTGTAACATATTCTTAAAGAATACATAAATATTGTAAAGTTTTCAAAAACAACTTAAAATACTGCAACAGTTTCTTAAAGAAAATTCTAATATCGTAAAATTTTCTAAAAAAATTATAATAATATTGTTACATTTTCTTAAAGAAAGTTTTTATATCGTAAAATTTCCTAAAAAAATGATTGTAACATTTTCTTAAAGAAAATTCTAGTGTCATACAAATTTCTTACAAAAAAAAATTATATATTTTAGCATTTCTTAAAGAAAATTCCAAGATTGTTACATTTTCTAACAAATTTTATTATCGTAAAATTTTATAAAAAGATCAATATTGTAAGAATTTTTAAAAGAAAATTTCAGTATTGTAAAGTTTTCTAAAAAACTTACGATATTGTTACATTTACTTAAATAAAATTCTAATATCGTACAATTTTCAAAACAAATTCCAATATTGTAAAACTTTTTTAAAAGATAATTAAAAATTCAACATTTTTATTTTTTCGAATTTATTCTATGAGCTAAATTCGAAAAAATAAATATGTTGAATATAATAAAGTAACCTATGAAAGGAAATAATTCACAGTTTCTATTTGATAATTAAAAATTTTATATTTTAATTAGGTAAATTTAATGTTCATGAAAGCCTTGGTTCAATTCCCGCGGCAGTCAAAAATTAAAAATGATCAATAAATTTTAATTAATTTCATGTTGTAAAATTTCTTTCTTCGTGAGAATAATTTAATGAAAATTTAGTTTGATGAACTTTAGCCTAATTGGAATGTCAAAATTTGGATTAAAAAAATATTCAATTCTTCAACAAAATAACCACAATACTAATTATTGATAATTTAAATATCGTAAAATTTTCTAAGAAAAAAATTACAATAGAGTAAAATTTTATTTTCCTAAAAATATTCCAATATTCTAAAATAAACAAGTAAGAAAGTATAGTCGCTCAAGCCCGACCATATGATACCCAACACCACAGTATTAAAAACAAATTTTCGAAAGTGTATGGCTATATGAATAGGGATCTACCCATGTTTTAAATTTCATTTAAATTGGTTTGATAGTTTCTGAGAGGCAAATTTGCACCCCATCTCCCCTCGTGGTCCCATTTTTTTAAAAATGCATAGCTTATATGTCCGTACAAATATGGATCCATCTATGTTTAAAATTTCATTAAAATAGGTTTGATAGTTTCTGAGAGGCAGAAATTGCCCCTTGTGCACTTTTGTATAAAATGTTATACGTTTTAATCTGACAACGTATCTACGTTTGTACGCTACTATACATATTTGAATACACTTCACCACAAGAGGTGAATGAGGGTATTTACCTTTGTTATTCCGTCTGAATTTTTTTAATATTTATTTAAGGCCGCATAAAGTATTTACATTCTGAGTCCTTGAGTAATTCTGAGTCGAATAACGACTTTTTCGTCTGTTGAAAAACTGAACATTTAATATCAATTAAGGTGTCAGATCGTTTCTAGTTCTTATTCTGGGTGAAGGGTATCGAAGATTCAGCATTAGTCGAATATAGCACTTTCACTTGTTTTAAATAATATTTAAAGCAACAGTTCGTTTCCATTTAATTTTTAAAAATACTAATGAAATGCGTATAAAAATTTGTATTACGCATTTGAATTTATTTAATTTTTACATAATTTTATGGCGTCAATATAAATTCTAATCGACAATCTTTTTTTTCATCACAAATCAACAAAACGTTTTTTAAAAATAAAAAATTTTAAAATTGTCAAAACAAGTTGAGAAATCAGCCGAAAATAACGCGAGCTTCACGTGATAAATACGCAAAATGTAAAATACGAAAAACACTATGTTTTGTTAGGCCTCATTGAATTGGGCTTATCGTGCTCACTTTATTTTTTGTGCACTGAAATTTTAATTACATACGTATTACCAAGGCGAATTTATTATCGGTGCAGATACCTATTTTTTAACTTTATAATTGTTGGGTGTTTAAATTTTGTTTATTCTCTTTGTTTCTGTTTTTGACATTGTACAATGATTTTACAAAAACGTGTAAAGAATTCGCCTAGCATATTAGTCCGAATTTACATTTACGGACATACGAAGTTTGTAGGCAAGATCTTAACCGGATTTTGTAAAATTTTTCCGCAACATTGTCAAGAAAAATCAAAAAAATTAAACATTTTTGATAATTTAATTTTAATTTGGCCTGTAGCAAGGTATATTTACACAAGGTAAACTCGTTGGCCCATATGTTTGTCAGCTGTTTACCTAAGTTGGAACACCAATGTCAAATTCCGTGTATATGAGCCAAAATTTGTACATTTGTGCGTTAAATTTATATGAAGACAATTTTGACAATTCCGTTCCACTCGGTTATTTTTATAGAGCAGCATGTCTACACTCCCAAATGAGTCTACCTTGTGTAAATATACCTTGGCCTGTAGTTAAAATGTATTTTTCAAAAAAAAGGGGAACAAATTGTTGAAAACTTTTGTAAAGTTTGACACTGTTGTTGACTTCGACTAAAAAACATATTAAGGGTATTCACGTCACAAGTTGCACCCTTGCGCAAAAGCGCAAAAATATAACAACAACCACACAGACAATTAGTTGTGCGTATATAATTTTCTTTGTGGTTGTTGTTATGTGTTTGCACTTTTGCTTTTTTGCATTTTAATAAATTAAAAATGTAATTACATATTTACATAATATAAATTAAAATAATCTTTGGTAATCGGTTTTATTTTATCTCTAGCAAAAGTTTTGATAGTTTAAAAATGTCTTTGACAGTTCAAAAATATATTAATGAAAAAAATACAATCAAGAATAACATTGAAATAAGTTATTTAAAAAAAAAACTTTTACTATCTTAAATCATTAAAATCTTTTTCCAAAGAAAATGAACCGTGATAGTGCCGCAAATCAATTGATTGATTTTAAAAATAACGTGATCTCAGTGGGTACAATAACCACCGGCAGTGGAAATCCCATTGGCATTAAGGATGGGTCCTTAAGTGTTGGTCCTAAGGGACCTCTACTCCTACAAGATACAATATTTTTCGACGAAATGGGACATTTTTCCCGGGAACGTATACCAGAACGTGTAGTTTTTGCCAAAGGGGCTGGGGCCTTCGGTTACTTTGAAGTGACTCATGATATAACGAAATATTGTGCAATTAAAGTGTTTGAGAAAATCAAGAAACGTACGCCAATTGCCTGTCGTTTTTCTATCTACAGTGGGGAATTGGGTTCAGCGGATACGATGCGAGATCCTAGAGGCTTTGCAGTAAAATTCTATACCGAAGATGGTATTTGGGATATAGTAGGTCAGAACTCTCCCGTATTCTTCATAAGAGACCCCTTATTATTTCCCAGTTTAATACATTCGCAAAAACGTAATCCCCAAACAAATTTGAAGGATGCCGATATGTTTTGGGATTTTGCTACCTTAAGACCGGAGTGTATCCATCAGCTATGTTTTATGTTCGGTGATCGTGGCATACCAGATGGCTATCGTCATATGCATGGTTATAGTGCTCATTGTTATAAATTGATAAGTCCCAAGGGGGAGCCGATCTATGCAAAATTTCATTTTCGCACCGATCAAGGGGTACAGAGTTTGTACGTTAAACAGTCTGCTGATTTGCAAGCCAGTGATCCCGATTATTCAGCTCGTGATTTGTTCAATTCGATTAAAAATGGCAACTACCCCAGTTGGTCCATGTTTTTGCAGTTGATGACTTTTGATCAGGCTAAAAAATTTAAATATAATCCTTTTGATGTTACAAAAATCTGGTCATATTCGGATTTTCCTCTTATACCGGTGGGTAAGATAGTGCTCGATCGTAATCCCTGCAATTATTTTGCTGAGATAGAACAATTGGCGTTTAGTCCTGCTAATATTATACCCGGAATAGAACCGTCTCCAGATAAAATTTTACAAGCACGGCTCTTTGCCTATTCTGATTCGCAACGGCATCGTTTGGGTGCCAATTTTACTCAAATACCGGTGAACTGTCCCTATCGCGTCGCTGTTAAAAACTATCAACGTGATGGGCCCATGACGGTTACTGATAATCAGGGTGCCTCTCCTAACTATTATCCTAATTCATTTTCTGGCCCGGAAATCTGTTCTCGTGCCAAAACCTTACAAACTTGTTGTCCCGTGGCCGGAGATATTTATCGTTTTACTTGTGATGATACGGAGGATAATTTCAGTCAAGTAACCGATTTTTGGGTTCTGGTTTTAGATGACTGCGCCCGCAAGCGCTTGGTCAATAATATAGCGACCCATTTATGTTGTGCAAGTGTTTTTATACAGGAGCGAGCTGTTCGAAATTTTACAATGGTCCATGCGGATTTTGGTCGTATGCTAACGGAGGCTTTGAATTTGGCGAATATGGGTCAGTTAAGTGTGGTTTAAGAGGAGAATGTGCAACAATTAAATATAATTATAGTAAATAGTATTAACCTAATTACGAATAAAATTTCACCGGGAAGGGAAGAATCCCTTCTCCCATTTTATCAATTGAATTAAAATATAAAAAATGGGATAAGGGTTAAAAGCTTTCGGAAACCTTTTATTCATAATTGGGTTGAATATGTCTTTTTCTGGATTTTTTTTTTAATAATTCTAAAATTGTTTATAATTCAAATAAAGAGATATACATAATTAATTTATTTATTTTTATTATTTATTTTAAAGGCCTACAATTGGTGCATAATTAGAAATTAAAGAATTACCAGTGCTGTCAAATTAGGACTACATGAATTATGGTTTCCGCTATAAATAAATATATTTTAGGCTAAATAACGATTATGTGAAGATCTATGTTTCGATAAGATAAATTGCACAATAATTGGAGCATAATAGGGACTTATGCCCGTAATTTCAACAAACATATATCTGGTCCTGTTCGTACCTAACAGTTATGTTTACCTATTCGGAAACACTATTGTGGTAATTTTAACTTTAATTTCACCTACGTGAATGAACTATCGAACTACACTTTAACCCGTTGTTAGGGAATGCGTTTTTAAATTATGAAATCTATAGATATCTATACACAGCTAGATATCTATTTGTAGAAATTACGGGCATAATTGCATTAAGGCCAACCACTACCGTAAAATTAGTTTATCGTAAAAAGCTATCAATTGGTCTTTTTCACGATTTATCAAAACCAGAAAAATAATAAATACGATTTCCGTTCACTACCTTAAGGAAAGAATTTGAGACGAAATAAATTCTTTTAATCGGAGCTAAATTTGGGCTACAAAATAATCTACGATCAGAGAAGATTGTATAAGAAGCCTGTAATGATCCCTCGATCTTAATAAATACAAAGCTGATATTTACGTTTTAAAACGCCAATTTTTGGAGATTCGAATGTTTAGGGCGTAAAAAATGGTAAAGACGGCTAAATTTGGCAATCTAAATTCTCCAAAACTACAAGAGATATAATTAAAAATTTTGCATAGAAAAAAAAGCGGATAGGTGTCTGGAACTTTTTTGAAACTCGGCCCTTTTAGGGAGTAAACGGATAAATCCTGTATTTTAGTACTTTTTTGTTACCCTATCTATCTTTTTAATCAATTAATATAGAAATAAGGGCTATATTACATTCGAAACTTATCTAAAAAATTCAAAAATCAGTTTGGTTCTTTTTTGAAATTCGAACGTTTAAGGAGTAAAAATCGTAACTATTTTTGGTACCCATTTTTACAAAACAATTTTCTCCATTCATTCGTATTAAATTATGGGCTCGCACTTCAATATTGAAATACTGCTACAATATTGATACTTTAGTGGGGATAAAAAGGAAAATACGGGAAATTGAATTTCTTTCCTTAGCTTTTTTGTTCCACAACTTGTACTTTTTTTTAACTTTTGCTAATAAAATTCGACATGCAATGTCCTGAGTATATATGGCTCTATGAGGGAACTTTTTGGTACTTTTTTGATCTTTAACTGATACTTCTTGAATTTCCGTTAGTATTGGACCTAGAAACATGAAATTTAACATGCAATGCTCTGCGTGAATGAACATTTGTAAGAAGGATCATTTTGGTACTTTTGCGTTCTTTCGCGGGTACTATTTTAATTTCCGTTAATATTGGCCCTAGAAACATTAAATATGTATAACATTCAAGGTCCTGAGTGAATGAGAATTTTTAAGAGAGTTTTTGTAAATGTTTTTTTTTGGCAGGTACATTGTAAATTTCCGTTAGTATTGGGCTTAGAAACATAAAATTATGCAGGTGCAGACAAATGTTGGAACTTTTTTTTTTATTGGTTCCTAGAAACATAAACTTTGGCATATAAACATTTCCATGAAAGAAAGGGAGACGCTAACGCACTAGCGGGATAAATGCTAGTCAAGAATAAACATTGGGAATTAAGCACGACAATCAAAATCTTGTTAATTGTTTTACTTTTATATACATACTTCCTTTTCTTTCTATCTGAGTCATCATTAGGGCAGTTTAATTTAATATTTAAGGCAAAACGGAAGTGGCGTCCTATGTAGGAATAAGAGGAATATATAAGTATATATAAAGGCAGTTGTGAGGGTGATCATCTTACAATATACTTAAATGATCTTTCGATTTTAGTCTATATTTAATAATACTACTAATGTATGTATTAATTTTTTTATTTATCAAACAAAAACGATTACTCTGAGCTAATTATGTTTTCAAACAGATAGTGAAATAGTGTGTCAAAGATTTTTTTTTATTCGTAGCACGATTTGATAAATGAAAATGGGGTCTCTTTTAATGATTATTGCCTGTTTATGTTCCTATTCTATGACATACTTTTGATAAAAAAAACGCAGTCTTTTTGTTTAGAGAGAATAACTTATTCTTACTGATCACATTTAGAGTGACTGCATTTTGCAAAAAGAAGCAGAGTTTAATAATTTATTTTTATTTATTTTAAAATAAAAAGGCGCAAAACTAAGTCGCACAACGCTTTGTTATGAAAATATAACAAAATAATCACTTTTTATTATTATTATTGCAACAAAGCAAGTACTAATAAAAAATAAACCATTTGGGAAAAAATTTTCTCACTTATTAAGTACAACAAATTTAAAACAGACTGTAAATAAATAGCCAAATTGTGTTGAATAACGAACAAATTTGTTAAAAAAAAATGCAGCATTTTTAAGTATTGTACTACAAACACTTATCTTTAATAAAAATGTTCCACGTTTTCAATATTTGCTAGAGATAAACAATGATTAAAAACAAAAACATTTGAAGACAAATGTTTATTTAGCATTGTGCTGATGGCTGTTGTTAAGAATAAAAATAGTTCTGCTCAAATTATTGTACTTGTCAAAATAATATTTATTTTAAGTTCTAAAATAAATATTAGTCGTGTGTATTTGGCATGATTTGTTATTTTTCATAAGTACATTTCCACACGAGACATGAGACGTTCACATGTTTCTAAAGAATAACAAATGATAAGAATTCGAAAGTACAGCACGAGATCATAGAATTCGCTTTTAAATTCGAGGTTTATGTGGAGTATATATGGACATTGGAAATTTTTTTAGAAGATAAGAAAATTGTATTGACTTGGACTACTTTTGTCAATTACAGTCGAACTTACTTATAAGAAATCTCCTTGGAACCAGAGAATCAATCTCGCGTGCGGCGGTTATCTAAAAAAAAGAAATTGAAAAATGTTCAATTACTTGTGATTTGAAAATTTCTTGTGATTTTTTCGATGGGTTTGTTGGCTTGTACACGAACAATTTTCCGTTTTTTCATTTTAGTGATTTGTGCGCGCATAGCTCCATAAGCAAGTACCAATATAGTCGAGCACGAACAAATCATATGCACAAATCAGTCGAGTGTGGGCAGCTTAAGCGAAAATTTTTTTTTAAAGTATTCATCTTATTGAGACTAAAAATACCCTTAAGGCCAACGTTATTTGAAAAATTTGTTCTCTGTAAAGAAAAATTCACTGCCTAGAATTTTATTGTAAGGCGATCAAAATGCATTAAGATTGGAAGGAAAAAGCTGTGTTATTAAAATCTATTCATAATAGGAAGAGCTTCATTGTAAAGCATTTCACTATGGAGAAGTTCGACTGTATTTAAAAACAAAGTTATCAAGTTACAACAAAATTATTATTGAAAACATTTGAAATGATTAACGATTAAGAGAATTTACAAAAACCTTCGTTGGACCTTCTTCAAACAGATCAGCAAGAGGCCAACATTCCAATAAACATACATACATATATAAGGAAGTATGATTAAAGGTAAATTAAGTCTCCGTAAGGACTTAAATAAGGCTTACGATTGTATATAATGAAATTAGATTATTAGAAAGACATCTGAGTTTATTAATAGAAACTTTTTTTTTAGAAAATCGATTAAAGTTCTAAAACAGAGTTAAGAAAATTTATACTAAAGGGTGGTTAAATTTTAAAGGCCGATGTTGATTTTGAATAAATCACAAATTATTTAGGAAATTATTGTCATTTCTTTTTATTATGATAATATTGGTATGGTTCAATTATGTATGGAATGGCGGCACACCTCCATCAGATGGTTCAAATTTTCGATGACGCCGAGGCACAATTGAGTTTCTATGCCGTTAATTTGCCGAATTATCTCATCCTTAAGCTCTTGAATTGTTGCTGGCTTATCGATGTACACTTTTGAAAAATATACGACCCGATAATTCTGCCAGCCCATAAACCGCACCAAACAGTCACTCTTTGTGGGTGCATTGGTTTTTCGACAATTACTATTGGATTATCATTCGCCACTGAGGTGAAAATTAACCGAAAAATCCGAAAAATTTGAACGCCCATTTTCATAAAAAGCCTAAATAATTAAAACGCGTTGCTCGATTGTGTGTATCTTTCCATGGTTCAAATTGAATTAGTCTGAAATTGAGAAATGTCAAATGAAATGCAGAAAAAAACTTGACGTTTAGGTGTGGTTCACATTCAACGTCGGCCTTTAAAACCACCCTTTTTAAGGGTCATTTTCCTACAATAAATAAAATCACGCCTTAACGCTTTGACAAAATAAATTATTTTTTAAACTACTCATGTGATTTATCAAGTTAATCACGTAAATATCCGGAGACTTACGATTTAATGCAAATAGAGCCAATTTGATTTTAAACAACTTTAATTTTAAAAGAGTGTTGTTTTTGGTTTTAATTGATATTAATTTAAAATAACCCTTATCATTTTAGTTGGTCACTGTCATCCAAAAGTTGTAAGTGCCGGATGCTTACAAATGGCAACGATTTCCACCAACAATCGCTTTTTGCACGATGAATTGGTTCAGTGTGCCAAGACATTGACCAGCAAGATGCCAGCACCTTTGACCGTTTGCTTCTTTGTAAATTCGGGTTCGGAGGCCAATGATTTGGCTTTGAGGTTAGCACGCAATTACACCAAACGTCATGATATTATTACACTAGACCAGTAAGTATCCGCGAAATTTTGAAATTTTCAATGAAAAGTAAATAAATTAATTTTATTATTTCTCTTCTTTTTCAGTGCCTATCATGGTCACTTGACCTCTGTTATGGAAATTTCACCCTATAAATTTAATCAACCAGGTGGTGATCCCAAACCTGATTATGTTCATGTTGCCCACTGTCCCAATGTATACAGTGGTCCCTTTATGGACAAGGATCATCCCAATCAGGATATGACAAAAATATACACTAATTCCATTAAAGACATCTGCGACAGTTTGAAGGCTCAAGGAAAAGGTGTAGCTGCTTTTATAGCTGAATCCCTACAAAGTTGTGGTGGTCAGATTATTCCACCAGAGGGCTATTTTAAGATAGCTTACAAAGCTGTACGGGATGCTGGTGGTCTTTGTATTGCCGACGAGGTACAAGTCGGGTTTGGTCGTGTTGGTACTCATTATTGGGCCTTTGAGACTCAAGGTGTAGTACCCGATATTGTAACCGTAGCCAAGCCAATGGGTAATGGTCATCCTGTAGGTGCTGTAGTAACCACACCCGAAATCGCTGAAGCTTTCTATAACACTGGAGTGGCTTATTTCAATACCTATGGTGGTAATCCCGTATCATGTGCCATTGCTAATGCTGTAATGCGAGTCATTGACGAGGAAGGTCTTCAAGAGAATGCCCGTAGAACCGGTGAATATTTGCTCAAACAATGTAATGAGTTAAAATACGACTTCGATATTGTGGGCGATGTACGTGGTGTGGGTCTTTTTGTTGGTGTTGAATTGGTTAAAAATCGTGAAACACGTGAGCCTGATACCAAGACTGCCCATTGGGTAGTTAATCGCATGAAACAAATTCACAAGATTTTGGTTTCATCAGATGGACCCAATGACAATGTCATTAAACTAAAACCTCCCATGGTATTCAATCAAGAAAATGCTGATGAATTTTTATTGGCCTTCCGTGAGTGTTTAACTTTGTTGGTCAAGCAAAGAAATGACGATGATTTGCCTAAAGTTGATACTCCGTTCAGCATGGCCAGTAGTAGTAATAAAAATACTATTGACTCAATGGCGAGTAAAACACAAATCTATGAACGTCATGAACGCTTAATAAAATCAGTTTAAGTTAATTACTGTGTATCATTAAGTTTTATCATATCCAAAGTTTTATTTTTAAGAAAAGGAACAGAGTTATTTACAATTTGTAGAGGTTTTACTTTATTTAATTTAGTTCTAGCATCTAGAATTATGTTGTAAAAAGGTTTTATCATCTTATTCCATTTTTAGTTGATTTACAAGAAATTTTACAGAAAATTCAAAAGTTAGCAATATAATGTTATATGCATTTAGTTTTAAGTTGTTACACTTGTTATAAAATAAAAATAAAAGAAATACATTTAAAACAAAATTATTGGTCTTAAAGTGTAAAAGAAAAGATAAAAAGGTTAATTTAATCAAAATGACAGAAATGTATGCCATTGGAATACAATACAATAGCTCTGTTTCTTTACTCTACTTTGGGATCCCTCGGGATCCCAATTTGCACGAAAAGCGTTCCCGTACTTTTAATTTGTGTAAATGAGAGCAGTTTTGAGAGAATAAAATTCTTCTTCTTCTTGCACGAAACAGCCCAGACTTTTTCTTCGTGCAAATTGTGTAAATTGTCAAACAGCTGAAAACACAAAGTGCCGGTTCAAGTCTTGAGTTTTTAGGAGAGAGGGGAAATGAAATGGCATTCTCTTTTCCCTTCTCTCCTAAAAGCTGAAGACTTGACGAGTAAAACTCATTTTTTTCATGGGAGTTTTTCATGATCACAAATATGTGAAAAGTGGAATAAATACGATGGAAAAATTATTCACGATAGGGGTGAATATTATAGGAGCAGGGTCCTGAGTAAAGAGAACTTATAAGATGCAATATGTTGGTACATTTTGTTTTTAATCCTGTACTTTTTGAATTTTTGCTAATATTCGACCTATAAAGATAAAATTAAACATACATGGTCCTGAGTGAATATGAATATTTTGGTAATTTTTCGTTCTAATTCTGGTACTTAGCAAAATTTTCGTTAATATTGAACTTAGAAACTAAACTACATAGAAATTAAACATGCAATGTTCTGAGTGGATAAGAATATAACTATAAGAGGAGACTTTTTGATAGTTTTTGTTTTTCAATTTTTATATTCTAATATTTTTTATATTGCACTTACAAAATTAAATACACTCACGTGGAAACACAGATTACTAAACAGATACATATGTTAAAAGTGACGTGTGAAATCGTCCCAAATCAGTTGCGAAGGCAGCTTTCGAAGAAAAAGACAGAAAGCAATGTTGCAATGTGTAAAAACAGGCCGCAACAATCAACACAAATGACGTAAGCAAATCAAAAATAACAAAACACAAACCACGTTAAACAAATGCATTATTTTAACAAACGTTCGGTTTTGTGCAAAACGTGGAAGATAACATATGAACGGTGGGGTGTCACAAAGCCATAGGACATAAAGCCATAATGGCTTTATGTCTCAATCCAAACGGACATAAAGCCATAATTTTGATATGGCTTTAAGTCTCATATCAATTTTAGTGGAATGGGACATAAAACCATAATGGCTTTATGTCCCAAATTGCTTTATTTCCATGGATTCTTTCTTCTCTATGGTATAACAAAGACCGGCTTCGCAAACTAAAGCTTTTCTGCACAGACGGTAGGGCGCAAGTATTTTTTTTCATTTATGGTATAACAAGTACCGGTTTCGCTAAGTAAAGCTTCTAAAATCTGCCTTGTTTTCAAACGAAGGACGATTTCGCGGAGAAGCTTTAGTTAGCGAAGCCAGTATTTGTTATACCATAAAGGAGAAAATCCTTGCGCCCGGCCGAAGGCCGTCTATACAGAGAAGCTTTAGTTAGCGAAGCCGGTGTTTGTTATACCATAGAGGATAAAATCATTGCGCCCGGCCGAAGGCCGTTTCAGCAGAGAAGCTTTAGTTAGCGAAGCCGGTACATGTTTTATCAAAGAGGAGAAAATCCTTTAAAAAATATGGCTTTATGTCTCATTTTCGGAAAAAAATTTATGGCGTTAAGTCTCATTATATTGAGTCTTAATGGCATATGCCCTAATGTCTCAATGGAATGGGACTTAACGCCATATGGCTTTATGTCCTATGGCTTTGTGACACCCCACCATTTGTTATACCATAAAGGAGAAAACCCTTGCGCCCGGCCGAAGGCCGGCCATACAGAGGAGCTTTAGTTAGCGAAGCCGGTGTTTGTTATACCATAGAGGATAAAATCATTGCGCCCGGCCGAAGGCCGGCTCTGCAGAGAAGCTTTAGTTAGCGAAGCCGGTACATGTTTTATCAAAGAGGAGAAAACCCTTTACAAAATATGGCTTTATGTCTCATTTTCGGAAAAAAATTTATGGCGTTAAGTCTCATTATATTGAGTCTTAATGGCATATGCCCTAATGTTTCAATGGAATGGGACTTAACGCCATATGGCTTTATGTCCTATGGCTTTGTGACGCCCCACCCATATGCACATGTATGGGCAAATACAAACTGAAAATGCTCGTACACAAAAAACAAAGAGCGAAAGCAGAGTTCTCATTTGCGCACGCATTACGCACTCATGCGCATGAGCCAAAAGACACTTATACAAAAACCAGCGCATGCGCATGCGTTAGAGCGGTCTTTTATATTTGTGTGTTGCGCATTCTGTTGGTGCGCATTTTGTGATTGGCCCATGAAATGAGCAACGCATTTAGCACATGTACAGATTACTAACAGATATGTATGTCACGAGACCAAAGATTTTGCGTTTTTTTGTCTCTTTCTAAGAAAGCTGCCCCTTTGCATTTATCTTTGCAACATATTTCTGGCGCATACAATGAACACAGAGCAAACTTTGCTTTTGGTTTGCTTTTGGTAATTTTGTTTTGATCACGAAATTTGTGTATACATTGTTCTGGCTTGCTTTTTCCCATTACCGCTTCACTGCAAAAAAAGCTTTTTATCTCTTTCTTCGAAAGCTGCCCTCGCAACTGATTTGGGTCTTTTTCTCACGTCACTTTCCTGCAAATATTATTGGACCACCTGATCCATTTTAATTAAATGGACTACACCATCGGCTAGTCCGATGTAATGCAAACATTGACCATGTCATTGTTAAAAAGTGTTTGTAGTGAGACGACATGTCTTCGTTTTTTAACGACATGTTTTCGTTTTTAAACGAAGTTAAAACTAATCCTCTTGTGCACACAATGGAGTAGTTTTAAAACTACTCCTTTGTAGTCCAAAGATGGGTTATATGGTCCTGCCCTAGGACATCGTAATGTTAAAAAGACCATGTTTTTTCCATACGTTTGGGTTACTTTTGGACTAGTCCTAGTCTCTTGTGGGCTACTCTTTACACGCGTATTTGCAGGGTTTTTTTGCATATGCGCATAAATGCTCATGCGCATTAACACACATTTAAGCGCATGAGCTGCACACTCTTGAGCAAATACGAATTCTGAGCAAACGAGCATAAAACCAACACATGCAAACGTAAACAAACCAATACAATGGCAGACATGCAAAGCTTTCAATTTAGTGGTGCCCCTACCTGCATATGAACCAGAGGATGTTCCTTCGCCAAATAGATCCGCAAAGACGGGTAAAATAAATGCTCGATACATATACATAAATTTATATATGTATACTAATAGCCAATTTTCATGATTGATATTAAAACACATTTTCATATGTTTAAAATCGTTTTAAATACAAAATGCTCTTCATCACTAAACACTTAAATAAAACTTAAATCACCGATGTGGTACATTAAAATTTAACTTAAGTTTCCATTAAAATAACTAAGCAAGGTGGCCTTAATATGACAACAATACAACAACAGGCAAAGCAATAATATTCAGCTGTTTTTTGAGACTACCTTGCAAATAAATAAACTTTTTTATGACATTTATTTGTATTTAGTTGTGCTACCATACTTTTATCTTAATTAAATAAGACTTTTCAAATAAAACTCAAAAAAAAAAAATCTGTATTTAAATACGATTTTAGTTAAAAGAAAATTAAATTAATAAAGATTTAAATACTATCCTGAAAATTGGGCGTTAGATGAACATACTATGTTTTCTTCGTATTTATATAAACATTTATGGTACAATTGATTTAATTAGGCCATCTGTCTGTCTGTGTTGTCAGTTACATGGTTCTCTCTCGGAGATCATGATTTATTAGCCCAAAATCAGCTGTTTTCCTGTTTGTCGCAAATAAATATTTTGTGGTCAAATTACGGCAAACAAATATTTGACGTTTTTCGTAAATGTTTGCCGTATCTGACCGAACCTTAAGAAATATAATTTGTTTGCAAGAGATATTAAAAACTATTGGTTGAAATAACATAAACCCTTTGATTTTTCTTTGGAGGAGTCAAGTTTGACTCGTCAAGTCTTGAGCTTTTAGGAGAGAAGGGAAAAGAGAATGCCATTTCTTTTACCAAAAAAAATTTATATGTGATTTTTATATATCGTATTGGGAATCAGGCTTAATACAACTTTCTAATAAAATGTTTTTCTTAACCATTTTAGAAACTTATGTGTTCTCGTCACACCAGAGGTATATTTTAATAGCATATATCGAAAATGGTTTTTATACAATCATAAAAATTACACCGACATTTTCATGTTTTTTTTTTAAATATTTAAAACTGTAACCATTTGTTATATTACTTATTATTAATTTATTATTTGCTTTTTTGTAATTTCAGTTGCCAAATGTCAAACCACTTTGTTTATTAAGTTGTGTTTTGCTCACTAAACACACTTGTGACAGGGTTTCAATTAAATTTTACTCAATATAAATAACAATTTCGTATTAATTGAGTAATAACTAAATTGCAATTTTATATGGAAAATTGAGCTCAATAATGTCATTTATTGCGTAAAACTCAATAAAGGTGCATATCTGAACACGGTATTAGACTTTTTAAATACTCTTGATTAGCTACTGATGATTATGATTTTTATATTTTGAATGTGGCTGTGGAGCCTTAATCTAAAGTGGTAGTATAATATTTTTAATTTTAATTTTGTTATTTTAATTATGAATTACTGATTAATGAAAATAATATATGTATGTAGCTTAAGAACAAGTTACTTGTAATATTGAGTTTTGAAATAAACGGCTTAATATTAAATAAATAAATCAATAAATATGTATATAAATATTTGTAAGATTGCAAAGATTGGATCTACAACCGTCAAACTCTTATTTTCAAACTAGAAGAAGTAACAAAATGTGGTCGGTCAATCCCGACAATATGATACCCTACACCGCAGAAATTAAAAATAAATTTTCGAAAGTGTACCCTACAGTGTGCCCGTAAGCAATCGTGGACACGGCAGAACAAACTTATGTTATGAGGGGAAGATTTATGTAAAAGTTCTTCGTGCGAATTATTATTTAGATATCTTCATCTACATATATGAGATGTATTTGTCTTTAAGTGATTTTAGGAAGGGGTACCTACCAGCACAATATTTTGTCATGACAAAGCTTTCGTAAAAGTTAGTCTCGCCAAATAGTATGACAATACCAACATATACATTTAAGAAAGTAATGGTATTTAAAACTATTTTCGGAAGTAGTATTTGTATGGGAACAATGCTCAAATATGGACCGATTCCAATAAATTTGTTAAGATGATTAAGATTGCAATCAACAAAGTTTGGACCAAAATTGATCAAAATTCCAACATAAGATGGTTTATGGGCACAAAGACTATCTCGGAAAACTCTTGTGGGAGCTATGTATGTGAAATTATGGTCAGATTCTCATCCTTTTCAATGGGCTTGATCGTTGTGACAACAGTCATGCTTTATGAAATGATCTCCAAAATTGTGACCTGTACTTTAAGTACAAATTTTACATGGATTCAAAAAGATATTCTAAGTCGATCAGTATACTAAAAGTTGGTTTTAGAAGCAATATTTAAAGGTGTTACAAGCATCAGCTGAAACGCATAATACCCTCTCCACTTTTGTGGTGTGGGTGTAAATATATTGAATAAACATTTTAAACAACAGTGGTAATTTTCCTATTTAACTTATGCAATTTTACGTTATTTATGGGAAAAACCAATGTTAAAATTAAAACAAAAAAAATTATTTGCCTCATTTCTAAATATACAGGCCTGTTCTCCAAATCACTCTTTCTCAAATCACGTGATATCGAATCACATTTAGTGCCCCGTTTTTGTGTGTTTTGGTGTGATCTTCAGTTGCCGAAAGCACAACGAGAAACACAAAAACGGCACGACTTTCAGAACAGCACAAAATCAAATGTGTGATTTCAAAAGTACGTAATTTAAAATGACGTGACAGATGTAAGTTGCTCAACAACTATTATCGTAATATTTGAATAAATGTGAGCTTAGCATTGTCACAATAATTAATACATACGTTAAAAATGTACACAGAAAAATATTATTTTCATATTTGAATAAGAAAATCGCATATTTGATTAAAAAATGTTTGAAATGTCTGCGATGACGATTTGTGCTGTATTGATAAAAAAGTTTGTATGTATGTATAGTTATTAAATTTTAAGTCAACAACCAAGTTTAATAATAATTTAACAATAAAAAGTTGTTGCCCAAAATAATTTTAACAAAATGTTTACGTGATTTTTTTAAAATAAATTGTTGGAAATTTTGAATATATCAAACAAAATGTTAATCGAATCTTTATTTATTTTTCATACAATAAATGAATAAATTTTTAAAGCATTAGAAGTTTTTTTTGACATTCATATAAAGATGTTTCTATAAGATTTTTTGGCCACACAGGGGTTGATAATGACTGCAGATAATTTTTTGTTTAAGTAACCCCAGGCTTACACCAAAGATAAATATGTCAGCAATGTGGCAATAACGTCGGCAGAATAACAGAGCAATATTTCTTATTGCTCAGCTTATGTTAAAGGCATGGGAAAACTAATTTATATTAACTCATAATTTGAAAAAAATCAAGGAAGGTGCAGGTAAAAACTGACGCTATCTTGCAAAAATTATTTTTATTAATATAAATTCTTTTTTATTCAACTTTATTATATAAATTTATATTAATTTGTTTAAGCTTAAGGTCTTTTTTAATAAAAAAAATGTTAATTTTATTAAATTTATTTTTTTTGTTAAAGTAAAATTAATATTTTTATATAAAAAAGAACTCAAGCTTATACAAATTAATATTAATCTAAATTATAAAGATCGAATAAAAAAAAAATTATACATATTTAGAATAATAATTTTTGCAATTTCATTTTAGTGTTTATTTAAAAAAAAATAATTTAAGTGTTTGGGTGATAATTTTTTTAAAATTACCTAAATGAGTCTTCTCAAACATATTTTGATTATTAAAACTGATTTATCATTTGAACGATTGAAAAAGCATTCATAAATGATTCATTCATAGTGCTCAAATAATTTTGTCTACTTGTTTTGAATTTAAAACTGTTTTATCAGCAGAGCGATAGAAAAAGAATTCACGAATCATATGTGAATTCTTTTTCTTCATATGCTCAAAAAGTAATCAGAAAATTGTATCACAAATGATTCTTTGAGGTGATTCATTTATTTTGCTTTTGAAGTTGATTTCTAAATATTCTATTATTATACAAAATACTAGCTAATTTTTAAAAGTTTTTTCTTTTTAATTCGTTCTTAAACTCTTTATTACGTACATATATTAAATTCAAATGATGAAAAATAATAAAAATAATTTTTAAAATGTCAGCTGTTTTGAATTTCTGTTTTACATTCAAAACTGTACTGTTATAAAAATTTTTTTTCTACCGCACCCTTGCGCCAAAATTTTTAATAAATCTATCAACGATGAACTAAAAAAACATAATTCTTAAGCAACATATCGATAGGTGGCGTAAAAACATGTTCAAAATGCTCTAGAAGAGGTGGTTAGTTAAGCACCCAACCCGAAAGAGTTAAGCTTTTCTTATTTCCTATATAAATAACATCTTACTAACCTCGTTTATCTTTATCAACAAGTTCACTATCAAGACAAAACCGGTTATCTTCATCGACGTAACGAACAAACGGAACAAGCGCATTTAGCAACCGGTAATAAATCGCCATTTAATAATTTGCAATTTTAAACACTTTTTTCACAAACTTCTAATAAATATTTTTAAGCAATTTTTACACCAAAATATTCACAAAAACTTAGATTTAATTTTTTTTATTAAAATATTTAATTAAACTTTATTTTTTTAATAAAAAACCCGGGATTAATTAAGACACTTCACCGACCCGACCGAACCGTATGACTGCTGAGAAGAAACTAAAACTTGCAGAAAATTCAGTGCAACAAAAGCTTTCGTTATTGTTGTTTTTTATATTTTCGAGTTATTGAGTGTTTTATTGGAGTGCGTTATTTACTTAAAAGCATTTGTATTAGAATGTGTGCTGCTAGATTAACAAAACTATCCTTAGAATTATGAAGCAATAAAATAAGATAAAAACGTATAAAATAAGTTAACAATTAAAATTTTTAATCAAATATTATCCAAAGTACATATAGAATCATCATGATGGTATTGTATATTTTTTATATTATACATTATTTTCAGGGCTCAACAACATCTTATTCAAATGGGTAGTTTTCTTTTGTTTTAATATTATTTGATGCAGCAAACAGTTTTGCCTAAAATTGATTTATTACTTTGATCATTTTTTTAGTAATTCTACAGACTTCATTAAAAAAATTACGCAATATTAGTTTATTTATACGACCATGTACGATCTCAAAAAAGAAGTTTATTGAAAAATTTATTTATGAGATGGAAGAAATTCAATTAGAAATAAAATTTTTAATTTATTAAGTGACCAATAGTAACGGAGGCCTTCCGCATCAAACATAATGGGCTTTTATATTAGCTGACTTTAAATATGGGATTTGTTTTTTAAAATAGGAGCTTTTAAAAGTATTCGTTGTAAACCTTTTTTAATATTCAAAAAAATCTATGTAAATAATAAAAAAAAAATTAACAAATTATTAAAGAAATATAAATTATGTACGAAACTAATTAACTTGAGTTTTCTTTACCTATTTATTTTAATTATGTGTCTCGTACTTGAATCCTATGTTCTTTGCCATAGAGTACTTTTAAGCGGCGAAAAAGGGTTTAAATTAAAAATTTTAGTACTTTTTGTTAACACGTTTTGTTTTGAAATTATTTTTTGCATACTTGAAACTTATAATCTTTAACACAAATACAGCAAACAAATACAGTACTTTTAAGGGATAAGAAAGTGTACAAATTCGCCCTATTGGTACCTTTTGTAAAAAGGGTTTTTTTTAACAATTTTACGCGAACTTGGTAAAAGGGTATGTAAAAGTTTGTCATTTTTTAAGTTCTACAATGTTCTTCTTAGACCCTATAAAAAAATATATCGTCAGGTTATTATTGTTTTAGCCTAAAAGCCATTAAGTTGGTTTTGAGAAAAACGATGAAATAGGATTACAATAAATTTTCTCAAAAACTACTCGATGGATTTTTTTTTTAACGCCCCTTATTGATAACTACGTATGTTTTTAACAAAACTATACATTTTAATGAAATTACATGCAATAAATCCAAAGTTTTAATGGTTTTTCTAAAATAACATTTTGTAGTTTTGTGATCCATATCAAATTTTATTTAGTATTATGATGGTTTCTTTGACGTGGAGCAAAGAAAGACTATGGCAAAAACAAAGAAAATGATAGTTAATAAAGATTAATAAGGACAGGTTGGTAAGTTTTAGAATGATGATAATTGCTAAACTCTATCCTATAAGCCCAGATGCAACATAATATGGAAAGAAATTATATGTTTCAAGTTTCACATTGTGTTTATTGAAAAGGAAACCATTGTTAATATCAGCGATTCCAGAATTTAGATTATACCTTTATTTTAAAGATTTAAAAATAATATTTTAAGATCTTTTTCGTAAAGCGGCCCATACACTTGCAATATTATTGTATATGATATTCGCCATATTATTTCCATTTTGCCCTATATTATGCAATTAGTCGCACAATGGTTTCATTCACTCAATAAAAAGGTGAACATAACCTATAGGAATAACATAGACAGCATTGTACAATGTTGTCAACACATTTCACTTTCTGTTCGTTTTGCAATAAAAATCAAAAGTCTTCTGATTGTTGCCAATATATTGTGACACCTTCGAATATCACATACACTTTGGCGATAAAATTGTACTATACGTAAAATTTAACAATCTTATTGCAAGTGTATGAGCCGCTTAATGTAAGTTGCTCAACAACTATTATCGTAATATTTGAATAAATGTGAGCTTAGCATTGTCACAATAATTAATACATACGTTAAAAATGTTCACAGAAAAATATTATTTTCATATTTGAATAAGAAAATCGCATATTTGATTAAAAAATGTTTGAAATGTCTGCGATGACGATTTGTGCTGTATTGATAAAAAAGTTTGTATGTATAGTTATTGAATTTTAAGTCAACAACCAAGTTTAATAATAATTTAACAATAAAAAAAGTTGTTGCCCAAAATAGTTTTAACAAAATGTTTACGTGATTTTTTTAAAATAAATTGTTGGAAATTTTGAATATATCAAACAAAATGTTTATCGAATCTTTATTTATTTTTCATACAATAAATGAATAAATTTTTAAAGCATTAGAAGTTTTTTTGACATTCATATAAAGATGTTTCTATAAGATTTTTTGGCCACACAGGGGTTGATAATGACTGCAGATAATTTTTTGTTTAAGTAACCCCAGGTTTACACCAAAGATAAATATGTCAGCAATGTGGCAATAACGTCAGCAGAATAACAGAGCAATATTTCTTATTGCTCAGCTTATGTTAAAGGCATGGGAAAACTAATTTATATTAACTCATAATTTGAAAAAAATCAAGAAAATTATTTTTATTAATATAAATTCTTTTTTATTCAACTTTATTATATAAATTTATATTAATTTGTTTAAGCTTAAAGTCTTTTTTAATAAAAAATGTTAATTTTATTAAATTTATTTTTTTTGTTAAAGTAAAATTAATATTTTTATATAAAAAAGAACTAAAGCTTATACAGATTAATATAAATCTAAATTATAAAGATCGAATAAGAAAAAAATTATATTTAGAAAAATAATTTTTGCAATTTCATTTTAGTGTTTATTTAAAAAAAAATAATTTAAGTGTTTGGGTGATAATTTTTTTAAAATTACCTAAATGAGTCTTCTCAAACATATTTTGATAATTAAAACTGATTTATCATTTGAGCGATTGAAAAAGCATTCATCATTCATAGTGCTCAAATAATTTTTTCTACTTGTTTTGAATTAAAAGCTGTTTTATCAGCAGAGCGATAGAAAAAGAATTCACATACGATTCCTTCATATGCTCAAAAAGTAATCAGAAAATTGTATCACAAATGATTCTTTGAGGTGATTCATTTATTTTGCTTCTGAAGTTGATTTCTAAATATTCGATTATTATACAAAATTCTAGCTAATTTTTAAAAGTTTTTTCTTTTTAATTCGTTCTTAAACTCTTTATTACGTATGTACATATATTAAATTAAAATGATGAAAAATAATAAAAATAATTTTTAATATGTCAGCTGTTTTGAATTTCTGTTTTACATTCAAAACTGCCCCATTATAAAAATTTTTTTTCTACCGCACCCTTGCGAAAAAATTTTGAATAAATCTATCAACGATGAACTAAAAAAACATAATTCTTAAGCAGAATATCGATAGGTGGCGTACAAACATGTTCAAAAAGCTCTAGAAGAGGTGGTTAGTTAAGCACCCAACCCGAAAGAGTTAAGCTTTTCTTATTTCCTATATAAATAACATCTTACTAACCTCGTTTATCTTTATCAACAAGTTCACTATCAAGACAAAACCGGTTATCTTCATCGACGTAACGAACAAACGGAACAAGCGCATTTAGCAACCGGTAATAAATCGCCATTTAATAATTTGCAATTTTAAACACTTTTTTCACAAACTTCTAATAAATATTTTTAAACAATTTTTACACCAAAATATTCACAAAAACTTAGATTTAATTTTTTTTATTAAAATATTTAATTAAACTTTATTTTTTTAATAAAAAACCCGGGATTAATTAAGACACTACACCGACTCGACCGAACCGTATGACTGCTGAGAAGAAACTAAAATTTGCAGAAAATTCAGTGCAACAAAAGCTTTCGTTGTTGTTGTTTTTTATATTTTTGAGTTAGAGAGTGTTTTATTGGAGTGCGTTATTTACTTTAAAGCATTTGTATTAGAATGTGTGCTGCTAGATTAACAAAACTATCCTTAGAATTATGAAACAATAAAATAAGTTAAAAACGTTTAAAATAAGTTAACAATTAAAATTTTTAATCAAATATTATCCAAAGTACATATAGAATCATCATGATGGTATTGTATATTTTTTATATTAAACATTATTTTCAGGGCTCAACTAGATCTTATTCAAATGGGTAGTTTTCTTGCAGAAAAATCAATGCAACAAAAGCTTTCGTTGTTGTTTTTTTAGTTTTTTTGAGTTAGTGAGTGTTTATTGGCAGTGCGTAATTTACTTAAACGCATTTGTATTTGAATATGTGCTGCTAGATCAGGAATGATAAAGTTAGTACAATTGTACTTTTTCAGTACTATTAGCATTGCAAAAGTACTGAAGTACTCCAATGGCATGGTAAGTCCAATTTAAAAATGTCAAAACTTTTTGGTATAGGGTTGCAGAATTGAAAAAGTAAATTAATGAACTAATGTTTCCGGGTATCAGAAGAACCGCCAAAGGTCGGCGAATGTTGAACGGATATTTTTTTTACCAAAATATGATAAAATAAAAACAATGCACAGAAGTACATAAATACCGTATCGAATTTTATTCAGACGAAAGATTTATTAGAGTCTAATGAATCTTGTTTCTATAGTTTAAAATTTACAAAAAACATATGTAGTAATTTGTCAAAAAATTCATTTCCTACTTAAATCGAACTTTAAACTCCTTTAAAATAATCATTTTAAGTTGCCTACAACCAGGTTTGTTCTGATACTCGAACAATTATCAAATCGCAAGTGTTGTAAATCTCGAAGCATATTCTGAATCTCACGCGTGTTGCTTGCGATTGGATACTTCGTTAATATTATTCTCAGCATTGCAAACATACATTTTTGGAATATTATTGTAATCAGCTGCTTATTGAAATCGCCAAAGCAAAAGAACATAATGGATAAAACCACAAAACCTATTTTAAATTTCCTTTTTCTAATACAAATATTAAGAACATGTAACTTATATCAATATAAATAAAAAGAAATCATATTAATATAAATTTATTGAAGTTAAGTTATTAATTAAACAATTTTGTATTCCCAAAAATTACTTTGATAATAAAATAATTTCTTTAAAATTTGATGGGACCACTTACTTCAGTATATTTTGCGATCTTTTTTGTAAGTTTTTATGTACATTTACATACAAACATATTACGAAGTACTATGTTTATTACTATATAAATACTTTCGTACGTAATTTAGATGGACTTTTTAGCTTGGTGTTCTAAAATATGGCAAAACGGGGTGGTATAAGGGCAAGTGGTATACCCAATCCAAAGGAACACACATTTTAAGACAATATTTTTTAAAATTGTTACTCAGTTAAACGTATTTTTCCCGGTTTTGCTATCAACTCTAAAAATCAATCTTAAAAGTCTTCGTCTAAATTCTTATTTATTAACTTTAATATTTTTTTGATAATTGCCAAAGGTACATTTTAAATATAAATGTAAAGTACAATTGATGTATTAATGTATGTACGTAAATTCTTTTGTTTTTCAGTAATAAAACTAGTAAAAGTATTTTTTGGGTTTTAGTACAATTAGTGCCTATAAAGTACAATTTTTTACTGAATTAAGTACAATTTCGGAAATGTCATTTATCATCCCTGTGCTAGATTAACAAAACTATTCTAAGAATTAGATAGCAATAAAATAAGTTAAATATTACATTTTTGAATCCAATCCCTTCCAAAGTATAGAATCACCACCATAATGGTATTGCATATTTTTTATATGTATTAAAAAAAATCGTCAGGGTTAAACTAGATCTTATTCAAATAGCTAGTTTCTTTTTGATTTCTTGATATTCTTTAATTAGGCTTGAGTTCATCAAATTAAATTTTCATTAATGAAAAAATTATCAATAAATTTTAATAAAAATTCCAAGTTGTAAAAAAAAAAAATTTCTTCCTCAGTCAAAATAATGTAATGAAAATAAGGTTTGATGAACTCAAGCCTAATTCAAGAATATCAAGAAATTAAAATTTAACAGTTCAACTAAAATCAAAATTGTTCTTAAAAATAGCTATGGCACAAGTTCTAATGTTTACATTTGTACTTTAATATGTACAAATAAAAAAATGTCGACGAAAGTGGACAAAAAAACATAATAAACGAATGTATTCAGGTTTTCAAGACAAAGTCTTGACAGACTGCACCGCAGTGGTGCAGTGGTTAGAACTCAAAGATTTTCTGAAGATAGAATGTGGTGATTCTTGTAACATGTAAAAATCAACCTGGGGTCAAATCCCAGCTCAGCCAAGAAAAATTATCAATGAATCTTAATAAAAATTCCAAGTTGCAAAAAAAAATTAAAAAAATTCCTTCCTCAGTGAAAATAATAAAAATGAAAATTATATTTGATGAACTCAAGCCTAATTAAAGAATATCAAGAAATTAAAAATTAACAGTTCAACTTAAATCAAAATAGTTTCTTTTTGTTTAAATATCATTTGATGCAATAAAAAGTTTCGCCAGTTGCACTTTGTGTCCAGACAGCACACAAGGCGTAACAAAATTGTTGTGTGCAAAATAAAATGAAATAAATACTTGCGGAAATAAGAAATCTTGTCTTTTAAAATGTATTTAATTTTTTAGAAAAGCTTATCAGTGATGCCAACGTAGCTATATTGGGGCTAGATTTAGCACCTTTTAATTACTCCCGGCTCGTAATTTTTCCGCTTAGCCGTTTTTTAAAAAAAGAGCTACCACAGGCTCTTTTCAAACGTGTATTTTGGAACGTTTGACACTTTTAACATCTATACTTCCGTTTTTACCCCCTTGTTTCGTCTTTGGTTTAATTTTATATGTGTACACACATTTTCTGCTTCGGTCAATAGTATAGAAAGGCTTGAGAATCAAATCCTGTGTTTTAAAAATAAATTAAAGCAACAAAAGATTCGTCAGAAGCTTTATGCAAATATTACAATTCAATAATAAAAGCTTTACATTTACATTTAGTACACAATTCGTAGACTCAAAAACATAAAAAAAGTATAGCGCAATTAAAGATGATGTACTATCCTAACCAGATATGTATTTAATTTTTGACAGTAAAAAAATTAAAGTAAATTTCACCGCCATTTTTAGCAATAAATAACCTTTGCGAAGCAAGCATGTTTGTAAACATAAATTCAATTGAACATATAAAAAGTCAACATTTTATATAAAAATAAACATATGGTCTGAAGAAGAATTTAACACTTTTTGAAAATGACTGTTCATATTTTTAAATCTATTTATTGAAATGTAAAAAAACATATTAAAATTAATATTTTTATTAAAATTTTTTATTAATAATGAATAATAAATGGAGTTAAAGCAGAACAATCTTTGATTTTTAAATTTAGCACTGTTAGCTCCTTTTGACTGTTCGGTCAGCACGTTTTGCCATGGAATAGTTGGCATCTCTGATTTTACTAGCTTTTTTTGTATGCAAAATTTAATTATTTAAAAAAAAATTTACGAAAACTGAACAAAATTGACTTTTGGCGATGTCAGCTATTTTGAGTTTTTCTTTCAATTATTACGATACAAAATGCTAGCTAATTTTTAAAAGTTTTTTTTGATTCTTCCTAAAACTCTTTATTATGTATAATAAATTCAGATGATTTTATAAAAGTGTCAGCTATTTTGAGATCCTCTTTCACTTTAAAAACTGCACTCGTAAAAATAATTTCGAATAAATCTATCAACGATGAACTAAAAAAACATAATACTTAAGCAACATATCGATAGGTGGCGTAAAAACATGTATTAAAAGCTCTAGAAGAGGTGGTTAGTTAAGCACCCAACCCGAAAGAGTTAAGCTTTTCTTATTTTCTATATAAATAAAATCTTACTAACCTCGTTTATCTTTTTCAACAAGTTTACCAACAACATAAAACCGATTATCTTCATCGACGTAACGAAAAAACGGAACAAGCGCATTTAGCAACCGGTAATAAATCGCCATTTAATTATTTGCAATTTTAAACACTTTTTTCACAAACTTCTAATAAATATTTTTAAACAATTTTTACACCAAAATATTCACAAAAACTTAGATTTAATTTTTTTTATTAAAATATTTAATTAAACTTTATTTTTTTAATAAAAAACCCGGGATTAATTAAGACACTACACCGACTCGACCGAACCGTATGACTGCTGAGAAGAAACTAAAATTTGCAGAAAATTCAGTGCAACAAAAGCTTTCGTTGTTGTTGTTTTTTATATTTTTGAGTTAGTGAGTGTTTTATTGGAGTGCGTTATTTACTTAAAAGCATTTGTATTAGAATGTGTGCTGCTAGATTAACAAAACTATCCTTAGAATTATGAAGCAATAAAATAAGATAAAAAAGTATAAAATAAGTTAACAATTAAAATTTTAAATCAAATAGTTTCCAAAGTACATATAGAATCATCATGATGGTATTGTACATATATTTTTTATATTATACATTATTTTCAGGGCTCAACAACATCTTATTCAAATGGGTAGTTTTCTTTTGTTTTAATATTATTTGATGCAGAAAACAGTTTTGCCTAAAATTGATTTATTACTTTGATCATTTTTTTTTAGTAATTCTACAGACTTCATTAAAAAAATTACGCAATATTAGTTTATTTATACGACCATGTACGATCTCAAAAAATAAGTTTATTGAAAAATTTATTTATGGCGCGAATATTCGTCGCCAAAAATAAAAAATATTTGTGTATATGAAAATGCACACAATCAGGGCGACGACGAAAATTCGCCGGACGTTTCAAGCTTTAAATAGATTTAATTCTAATTCTTACGCCGGCGAACGACGAACAAATTAGTACTGGGTAGCCATATTGTTTCAAAATGGTAAGTGTTTTAGTAAATAAAGTTACTTTTTACTTTAGAAATTGTAAAATTTTAACTGAATATCATATAAAATACAAATTGAAAAAAATTAACAATAAAAATGTATTTTAGTTTAGTTGTTTTTAATGTTTTATTTGTGAAGTATTTTTTGTTCATATGGTACCACTATTTCTTGTTAATACAAAATATTTTATTTCCATTTTGTTTTTCGTCGTTATTGTGTTTCATACGACGAATTTATACAGCGAACTTCTTCCGAATAATTCGTCGTGCTGGACGAAATTCGTCGTTTGTCCCAGTTGTGTTCCTAGCATTAAGTGACCAATAGTAACAGAGGCCATTTTCATATGAAATCAGGCCCAATTTTACATGCAATTTTTTTGGGCGATTTTTCATTTTTGTTTTTGGGCCATTTTTCTTTGGGCGATATTTCCTACAGCCGAATTTATTATACATAATAAAGAGTTTTAGGAAGAATTAAAAAAAAAACTTTTAAAAATTAGCTAGCATTTTGTATCATAATAATTGAAAGAAAAACTCAAAATAGCTGACATCGCCAAAAGTCAATTTTGTTCTGTTTTCGTAAATTTTTTTTTAAATAATTAAATTTTGCATACAAAAAAAGCTAGTAAAATCAGAGATGCCAACTATTCCATGGCAAAACGTGCTGACCGATCAGTCAAAAGGAGCTAACAGTGCTAAATTTAAACATCAATGATTGTTCTGCTTTAACTCCATTTATTATTAATTTTTATTAAAAAATTTCAATAAAAATATTAATTTTTAATATGTTTTTTTACATTTCAATAAATAGATTTAAAAATATGAACAGTCATTTTCAAAAAGTGTTAAATTCTTCTTCAGACCATATGTTTATTTTTATATAAAATGTTGACTTTTTATATGTTCAATTGAATTTATGTTTACAAACATGCTTGCTTCGCAAAGGTTATTTATTGCTAAAAATGGCGGTAAAATTTACTTTAATTTTTTTACTGTCAAAAATTATATACATATCTGGTTAGGATAGGTTAGGTTAGGTTCCATGGGCAGCCATCAAAGACAGCTCACTTGGGTCCTTTATTGGTCCCTTTGTGATACCCTGCGCCAATGCCCATCCCTTAGAGCAGTCACTCAGATGGCGCCACTGCAAAGTCCAACCACCTCGTCTTCCTAGTGAAGAGAAGGAGCGATTTCAGTTCCGTCCCAGATAGATCCTCCAAACAGGCAAACACCGGTTCCCCCAGGCATTCCACCCTAATACCCCGCAGTCCAGGGCAATGACAGAGAAAGTGGAGCACAGTCTCCTCCTCCTCCTCGTTCTGACAACTTCTACAGTAGTCGTAAAATTCCAGACCCATTCTCCTAGCATGAGTCCCCACCGGCCAGTGTCCAGTTACAACCGATATCACAGTCCTAATCTGGTTTCTGCTGAGCCCAAGTAGAGAGCTAGTTCTCCGTCCATCATATCCAAGCCAAAGGATCCTGGATATCGAGCAGGTGGATTCACAGGTCCACCGCGTCTGCGCAACTCCATAGGACTCGCGCCCTATAAGTGATTTACAGTGAGCCATTGGAAGGCCAATGAATTGGTCAATGAATGCATCATCCATGCGACCACCCTGTTTGGCCAGCTCATCTGCTACCTGATTGCCCGGGCACCCAGTGTGCCCCGGTATCCATATTAGCGTTACCCTTGAATGTTTCGCAATCTCATCCAAAGACATCCGACATTCTACAGTTAACCTCGATGTCGTGTAGACACCCGCTAGGGGAGCAAGGGCAGCCTTGCTGTCAGTAAATATACGTATATCTCCCGATATGCGATGATACCTCAGCCAGTTTGCCGCCCGCCTTATCTGGTTAGGATAGTACAACATCTTTAATTGCGCTATACTTTTTTTTATGTTTTTGAGTCTACGAACTGTGTACTAAATGTAAAGCTTTTATTATTGAATTGTAATATTTGCATAAAGCTTCTGACGAATCTTTTGTTGCTTTAATTTATTTTTAAAAAGCCGGGAGTAATTAAAAGGTGCTAAATCTAGCCCCAATATAGTTGGCATCACTGATAAGCTTTTCTACAAAATTAAATACATTTTAAAAGACAAGATTTATTATTTCCGCAAGAACTTATTCCATTTTATTTTGCACACAACAATTTTTATTACGCCTTGTGTGCTGTCTGGACACAAAGTGCAACTGGCGAAACTTTTTATTGCATCAAATGATATTTAAACAAAAAGAAACTACATATTTTGATTTAAGTTGAACTGTTAATTTTTAATTTCTTGATATTCTTTAAATAGGCTTGAGTTCATCAAATATAATTTTCATTTTTATTATTTTCACTGAGGAAGGAATTTTTTTTTGCAACTTGGAATTTTTATTAAGATTCATTGATAATTTTTCTTGGCTGAGCTGGGATTTGAACCCAGGTTGATTTTTACATGTTTCAAGAATCACCACATTCTATCTTCAGAAAATCTTTGAGTTCTAACCACTGCACCACTGCGGTGCAGTCTGTCAAGACTTTGTCTTGAAAACCTGAATACATTCGTTTATTATGTTTTTTTGTCCACTTTCGTCGACATTTTTTTATTTGTACATATTAAAGTACAAATGTAAACATTAGAACTTGTGCCATAGCTATTTTTAAGAACAATTTTGATTTAAGTTGAACTGTTAATTTTTAATTTCTTGATATTCTTTAATTAGGCTTGAGTTCATCAAATATAATTTTCATTTTTATTATTTTCACTGAGGAAGGAATTTTTTTTATTTTTTTTTTTTTTTTTTTTTTGCTCTTCAATTTCCATCGCAAATCCATCCATTGTTAGTCTTCTCTGATTATGTTGGTTGTGCATAAACTCTTTGAGGCGTTCGGGAACCAAACCGCATGCACATGGAGCTGCCTTCAAATCGCATTTACATGTTCCAATGAAAAAAATTGTTTCCAGAGATTTAACATACTCTGTAAATTGTTGGGGTTTGTTTCTTCTCTTGATTTGCTCTTGATATTTGTCAAGCAATCTATTCAATTTATTACATAAACTTTTTTTCAGCATTATTTCCATACCAAGTTTTTGCCAAATTCCAATCAACTTATCTTGTACTTGAATAGTGAATGGTTTATAGGACAACTTTTTTTGTTCGCTCAAGTAAAAATAATATTTCAAGATATGCAGATGGGTTGGTAAATTAAGATCAGTCAAATCAGTAGACACACCAAAAACAGTAACATCATGCCTGGGTGTATGACTCATTGGGTTTTCGATAGTTGTTGATGTTGTTATTGCTTCATCTTGCGGTGTAGAGGATGGTGGATTCATTGTAAACTTTTTGGTTTGGAATGACTTTTTTTATATATTTTTTTATCTGAAATTAGCACTTCACACTTCGAAATCTTCACAACGACTTAATGCATTCACAAAAACCGTTGCGTTATATATGGTCTACGAGACGAAATAATAAGAATGAAATAGTAATTTCAATTCTAACTGTAACCGATTTAGTTGTCAAAACCGCCCATAAAGTACTTACATGTAAATTAAACGTTAATCTGACCAAAAATTCTGTTAAGCAAGTGCGCCTTTTATTACTTCTGGAAAATCCTTTATGATAATTGTATGCTCAATTCTACCTGTAACCGATTTTGCTTAAATAAGTTTACGACATGCAGCTGTGTCTTGTGGTAGCTTAAAAAACCCACACAACCTATTTTACGACCTGCAACAGAACGACACGTTCAATTGCTAGCTAGCGTTTCCAAACGAGTTATACCGGAAAATGTAGAGGTTTTGGTCATAACTTTTTTGTATCTGAACCGATTTTCCCGAGTTTTTTATAAAATATGTTCTACTAAAAATTTCATATATAAGTCATATCCATAGGACATATAGCAGCCCTAAAATTTAGGTTTTTATACAATTTTTAATTTTTTTTGTACGGGAGGTACCACGCCCAGTTCTCCAATCCCGCCCACATTTTGTAGGATGGTGTGTATTGGCAACCTTAATGTGTGTACCTAATTTGGAAACTTTGGCTCTTGCCGTTCTCAAGATATACAGAAATAAAAATACAACAACAAGGGATTTTTGGAAAAATTTAGAGGTAGTCGTGGTTTTTTGCTCATATCTCCGTCATTTTTGGACCGATCTTGCTGAATTTCAATAGCAAACTTAAACGGAGTATATGTGACATAAATATACATCAACCTAGTCCACATCATTTCTTGGGTTTTTGGAAAACCCATTTCAACATACACACGGACAGACGGACTGACGGACAGACGGACAACCGGATTTGAACTTCGCTTTTCATAAGGACTCAGAATATATATACTTTATAGGGTGTAGGATCAATATATATATACCCTCTTACCTTCGGTGAAGGGTATAAAAACAGAGGAAAAAGGAGGCTACATGTAATTTGAAATTTAAGTGATAATAACAGCAAATTTCGAACCACCAGTACTACTGGTTAAAGATTGATGTTTGACTGTTGGCTAACGGGCACCGCAGTGGTGCAGTGGGTAGAACACAAAGATCTTCTGACGATAGAAAGTGGTGTTTCTTGAAACATGTAAAGATCAACCCGGGTTCAAATCCCAGCTCAGCCAAGAAAAATTATCAATAAATTTTAATAAAAAATTCCAAGTTGTAAAATTCCTTCCCTCAGTGGAAATAATTTAATGAAAATTAAATTTGATGAACTCAAGCCTAATTAGGGAATGTCAAAAATAAATAAAAAATAATAAAATAAAGTGCCAAAAATGGTGATTTTTTGAAATGTTTGTATGGGGAACCCCCCAGGGGAGTTCCAGTGGGTATGCCACTGGCATGGGTGGATTTGCCCTCCAAAGTTAGTGGGGTTCGGTCATACATTTGGACTCGATTGGGGCACTCTAAATGGGTCAAAGTGGGATTTTTCAAAACTTGACCCTACGGGACAAAAGTCAACAGGTTGGGGGGTAGTAGAATTCGTTTTAGAGGTATGGTTCCTTCGGCAAAGTTTCTTATTTTGATCCCTAGAATACGATTTTCACTGAGCCATGGGCGATTATTAAATTGACCCGCCCTAATGTACTTATATAAATGTACATAAAAACTTACAAAAAAGATCGCAAAATATACTGAAGTAAGTGGTCCCATCAAATTTTAAAGAAATTATTTTTTTATCAAAGTAATTTTTGGGAATACAAAATTGTTTAATTAATAATTTAACGTCAATAAATTTATATTAATATGATTTCTTTTTATTTGAATTGATATAAGTTACATGTTCTTAATATTTATATTAGAAAAAGGAAATTTAAAATAGGTTTTGTGGTTTTATCCATTATGTTCTTTTGCTTTGGCGATTTCAATAAGCAGCTGATTACAATAATATTCCAAAAATGTATGTTTGCAATGCTGAGAATAATATTAACGAAGTATCCAATCGCAAGCAAAACGCGTGAGATTCAGAATATGCTTCGAGATTTACAACACTTGCGATTTGATAATTGTTCGAGCATCAGAACAAACCTGGTTGTAGGCAACTTAAAATGATTATTTCCAAGGAGATCAAAGTTCGATTTAAGTAGGAAATGAATTTTTTGACAAATTACTACATATGTTTTTTGTAAATTTTAAACTATAGAAACAAGATTCATTAGACTCTAATAAATCTTTCGTCTGAATAAAATTCGATACGGTATTTATGTACTTCTGTGCATTGTTTTTATTTTATCATATTTTGGTAAAAAAAATATCCGTTCAACATTCGCCGACCTTTGGCGGTTCTTCTGATACCCGGAAACATTAGTTCATTAATTTACTTTTTCAATTCTGCAACCCTATACCAAAAAGTTTTGACATTTTTAAATTGGACTTACCATGCCATTGGAGTACTTCAGTACTTTTGCAATGCTAATAGTACTGAAAAAGTACAATTGTACTAACTTTATCATTCCTGATCTAGCAGCACATATTCAAATACAAATGCGTTTAAGTAAATTACGCACTGCCAATAAACACTCACTAACTCAAAAAAACTAAAAAAACAACAACGAAAGCTTTTGAAGCATTGATTTTCTGAAAGAAAACTACCCATTTGAATAAGATCTAGTTGAGCCCTGAAAATAATGTATAATATAAAAAATATACAATACCATCATGATGATTCTATATGTACTTTGGAAACTATTTGATTTAACATTTTAATTGTTAACTTATTTTATACGTTTTTAACTTATTTTATTGTTTCATAATTCTAAGGATAGTTTTGTTAATCTAGCAGCACACATTCTAATACAAATGCTCTTAAGTAAATAACGCACTCCAATAAGACACTCACTAACTCAAAAAAAAAAAATAAAAAAACAACAACAACGAAAGCTTTTGTTGCACTGAATTTTCTGCAAGTTTTAGTTTCTTCTCAGCAGTCATACGGTTCGGTCGAGTCGGTGTAGTGTCTTTATTAATCCCGGGTTTTTTATTAAAAAAATAAAGTTTAATTAAATATTTTAATAAAAAAATTAAATCTAAGTTTTTGTGAATATTTTGGTGTAAAAATTGTTTAAAAATATTTATTAGAAGTTTGTGAAAAAAGTGTTTAAAATTGCAAATTATTAAATGGCGATTTATTACCGGTTGCTAAATGCGCTTGTTCCGTTTTTTCGTTACGTCGATGAAGATAATCGGTTTTGTCTTGATAGTGAACTTGTTGATAAAGATAAGCGAGGTTAGTAAGATGTTATTTATATAGGAAATAAGAAAAGCTTAACTCTTTCGGGTTGGGTGCTTAGCTAACCACCTCTTCTAGAGCTTTTTAAGCATGCTTTTACGTTTTTTATATCATGGATAAAATATTGATTGATGGAACGTGCGATAGCAAATATAACTTCTAAAGCGGCTCATACACTTGCAATTAAATTGTTCAATTTTACGTATTGTACTATTATATCGTCAATGTGTTTGTGATATTCGAAGGTGGCAACAATCAAAAGACTTTTGATTTTTATTGCACAACGAAATCAAAGTGAAATGTTTTGGCAATATTGTACAATGCTGTTTGTGTTATTCCTATAGGTTATGTTCACCTTTTTATTGAATAAATGAAACCAAATGGAAATAATATGGCGAATATCATATACAATGCTTTTACGTTTTTTATATCATGGATAAAATATTGATTGATGGAACGTGCGATAGCAAATATAACTTCTAAAGCGGCTCATACACTTGCAATTAAATTGTTCAATTTTACGTATTGTACTATTATATCGTCAATGTGTTTGTGATATTCGAAGGTGGCAACAATCAAAAGACTTTTGATTTTTATTGCACAACGAAATCAAAGTGAAATGTTTTGGCAATATTGTACAATGCTGTTTGTGTTATTCCTATAGGTTATGTTCACCTTTTTATTGAATAAATGAAACCAAATGGAAATAATATGGCGAATATCATATACAATAATATTACAAGTGTATGGGCCGCTTAACGAGCAGGGTTGTAAGATGGGCGCTTTCTCGCCAAACGTGCGATTGTCAAACTTGTTTGGCGTCCTAATTTTTGATTTAGGGACATGGTGCATTTTTGGCGACTTATAAAATAGTTGGCGATTTTGTTGGTTATTTTTGATGAGCTATGAATTTGTTTTAAAATTCTTTAAATTCAAAAGGAAAAAATAATATTACATTTGTATTCCAGTTTTTTATGTATGACATTTGAGGCATTTGAAAGTCTCTGGCGAGAATCGAACCCGCAACCGGGAATCGAGCTTGCTACCAGCTACCAGTCTACCGGGGCACTCAAGTATGAATGTTGAAGATAATAAAAATATTCGAGAAAATTGTTTTTCATATTTAAAAGTGCTCTGGAAAGAAACCTTAAAAATATTAAAAATTAATAATATTTTTTCCATTTATATATGTATGTGGCAATTTATTATCACGTATAAAATACGTTGTTGTTAAAGATTTTTATGATGGAAAAAATTAGCGTTTGTTAATTGTAAAGAGTATTTTAATGATGATATTCCATTTAATTAAAATAAGTTAAGGCCATTTAATTAAAATAAGTTAAGGCCAAAATTTAATAGCTCATGTATACGGCATGTACGTACCATTTTACGGAACTTGCTCTGGCTGTTCTTTATATGCAGGTAATTGCAACTAGTATTGCCTGTGTTGACATTTTAACTCCGCAAAAACTCGCTTTCGAGGTAGAATACACTACGAACTTCTAGACGCGTTATTACTAGTTATAGATAATGTGAATGTGCATAGAACATGTTGCACATCTTTTGTACCTTCGTTGAATAAATGAATTTCCCTCACAATGTATTCCTCTTTAAGTAGTCTACTATTTACTATTTTATTGTAGGCATCGTATCTTTTTTGTGTTCACTAACTATTTTTACTTTGTTCTAAATAAAAATTTAACAAAATATATATCGGGCGACTTTTTTTTGAATTTTTGGCGTATTTTAGCGACAATAAATAAATTTATTTTTGAGGATTTATAAAAAATATTTTTTATAATTGTAAAAATATGTATTTTATTGCCAAAAACTGCAAAAGGCTTTGGAGATTTTTGACGACGTATTTTGCGAGTGTAGTTTTGATTGTAAAAAAAAAAAACAAAATCAATGCGAATTTACACCAGGGACCTAATTCTGGCAGTCGTGATCGAGTACTTTCTCGATTCAAAGGAAATTTAATATATAATTATTTTAGTCAATACCGAACGAATCGAAATTATTGTTTCAGTGTTGTAAAGCATTTATTTGAGTTTTACAACACAGTAAATATAATTTCGATTTGTTCAATATCGACTGGAAGCATTAGAAATAAAATTGCTTTCGAATCGAGAAAGTACTCGATCACGACTGCCAAAATTAGGTCCCTGGTGAAATTATCTTGCTACGTACGCCACAAATAACAAAATTAAATATTTGTTTGAATTCTTTACTACAGTGTTGTATTGTTTTTGACACAACGTTAAAATGTTCTACAGTGTTGTAAACGTTTTCAAAATAAGACCACCTTGTATGAATTCAAAATAAAAATAGCTAACACCAGGGGTGACAGATAATTTTGCTAAAAAAATCGTCATATTTAAAAAAAATTCGGCATTATCGGCACTAATTTAAAAAATAAAATAATTTAAAAAAATATTTTATACTTTAGGGTAAATTGTGTTTGAAGTAAAAAAGTTTTTTTTAAACTTTTTTTATTAAAGTTAGTCAAACATTTTTTTATACTTAATGACAGTTGTCTCCTTTTAGTGTATGAACTCATTTTTCGATCATAAACTATACACAGGTTGTACCCTACCGATAAATCACCTCAAAGAATCATTTGCAATACAATTTTCTAATTCCTTTTTGAGCATATAAGGAATCATATGTGAATCCTTTAAATAAAACAGTTTTTACCTTCGCTCTCATGAAGAGATTTTTGTATGTGAACTCATGGTACATATCCACCTGGGTAGATAATGCCTTTATCCAATTTGTTCAGACATTTTATGTATTTATAAAATTTTGTTATCAAAAAATCTAATATTATAATAATACTAAGTGGAGGAGTTGGCACAATGGACAAAATGTTCACCCATATCTTGGTTGGCGTATTTAAAATACGCCTACGACTGTTTGGTAATATATTATAGAAAATAAGTTCCCCTTCTCTTTAATCTATTACGAAACAGTCGCAGGCGTATTTTTAATACGCCAACCACGATAAGGGTGATTGTCTCATTACTCAACCAAAACATTAAGAACACGTTGGCTTTGGCGATGTTTTTTAATTTATTGGATACAATATATATGCCAAAAACAAACACAAACTACATTTAAAAATTCTCAACGTATGTACATATATTATTCTTTAACTCCTTGGATACAAATCTTTAAGCATCAAAAATAAAATCTCGATCCTAAAACCAGACGGTAGCTAGTAAGTTTTTTATCAAGGCATATCTACCACGGCATATATTAATAAACCCGCATTTAAAAAACCACAAAACATAAACAAAATTTCGCAATCTTGCTTTAACATTTTTGTTGTTTATTTTCTAACAATTTACCAAATTTTGATAATTGCGCTGAAAATAATTTTAAAGTTGAAGAAAACTGTGTAAGTTATTAACAAATGAAGATGAAAATATCATCGTCGGTAAATACTATGAAAGCGAAGGTTAAATTCAAAAAATTTGAACATAGCAATGAATCATAGATTTATCCTTTTTCTATCGCTCAAGCGATGAATCTGTTTTAATTCATCATAAGTTATTTGGGAAGACTCATTTAAATGATTTTTACAAAAATTGTCACCCAAATGCTAGCTGGGAAATGTTTTAAAAATTTTTAATTTACAAATGTAAAAAAAAAAATTTTATTTATAAAAAAATGTTCAAGGCGAATTCATACAGGTGACATTTTCGAGATATTTGTTTATTGTTAATTTATTTGTGTGTTCGGTAAATGTCAAGCTTTGTTTACATTTTGCTAAAAAATTAGTTAAAATTTAAAATTCAACAAAAATATAAATATGTATGTACTTGACAAAAAATTTATTTTAATTTTATAAAATGAAAAATTTTGTAAACACAAGGAATTAGAATTACGTAAGAAATAAGTGGAGCCACAAAAAATTTGCAATAAAGGAAAAAGATTTACTTTCTTAAGCAACTGTAAATACTTTATGTACAACAAATTCCCTTTTTTATATTTTCAACAAATTATTTTGACACTCACTCCAACTTTGTACAATATACATAGTATGTTAAACATCGATGTATCGTGTTTTTTTAACATCGATGTTTTTCAGAACGATGTTGCATCCCAAGTTGCAAGATGCTCCTACATAGATATGTATCTCAATATTAAGTTCTTCCCATGGTTAAATTTAAAAACAAATAAATTTTATTGTTGCACAACAGTTAAATTTACTTAAAATAACTAAATATCTCTTTGTTTTTACGGAATACGTAGTTAATTTTTTGATATGTAGTTAAATTATAAAAAATTAATGAAAATTCGTAAGTTAAACGGTGATATTATTAAAGTTCTAAAATTTATTATAATTATTATCTAATTGTCTAGATTATTATGAAATAAAAATTAACCCCTGATGAAGTTCAAAAAAAGCGAACGAAACGTTGGGGAAAAACAAATAAATTAACCATAAATGTTTTTTAGTTACATTTGGTAACAAAAAAAAAAAAAAATTAATAATAAGAATTTACGGAATATGGGGTTGAATTTTTGACAGTAAAAATTAAATGAACTTTTCATTAAAAAAAATAAAAAATATGTTGACCAGTTTTTAACCGAATTTTCATTTATTTTGTATTACAATTTCAGTTAATTTTACGTACAGGATATTGTAAGTGTTGAGAATACTTTGTTGTATAAACAAAAATCTTATTAATGTCAATTTTAAATATTAATAATGAAATTCTTACGCTGTTATATTTTTTTATTTTTTGTTAATTTTAAAATTAATTTAAATTTGATTCTTTGTTTTTTAAATCGTATTAAATTTTTAATATTAACAATTTCTTACACTGCAATTTTGTATAATATAAGAAATTACTCTACTTCAGTTTTGTTAATTTGAACTTTAATTTAATATTCAATATCGATAATGTCGTATCGGCAAAAAGGCTCATCGTTACATCCCTAGTTTAAAGTTTGCACAAATTATTTTGGAAAAAAATGTTTTTGTTTTGAAAAAAGTGTTTACAAAAAGTACATCAGTACAATTTTTTTCAATCTTTGGCCGACTTTTCCCTTTTTCCTTCCTTTTCTAAACCTTCGCGTTGCAATAACTAACAAACCCACATAAGGAATTATCCTTGGTCCAGTCGTTTTCAAGTTTTAAATAGTCATTTTTATGTATGGAATAGCTGTTCAGGATTTTCCAAATAACAATTAAATAATAGAGCATTTTTTTGACAACTTCACCCCAGCGCTATCTACCGGGTGAACATTTTATCAGGAAACTTATTTTTGGTTAATAAATTAATTTTGTGAATTTCAGTCAAATCGTACCATAAATTAAAACAATTTAAACATCTCGACAGCAGCGCCACTTATCGGGATTAGACTTAAAAAAACCTGGCTGCAGACTAAAATTATTTGTTGTCCAAGTTTGGTTTCAATCGGTACAGCGGCTTTTGAGTTTTAGGAGCACGTATCCAGCTCAAACGTTTTATATAAATGGATATATTTTTAATGAAAATTAAATTTGAAATTTGGATTAAAAAACCATAAAACAGTTCAACAAAAATAACCACAATACTAATTATTATAGAAATATATTTATTAAATATAAAACGGCTAAGGCAAAACAGTTAAGAACATTCTTCTCCTCCGTTTGCCCAGCGAATATAATACAAAATACACCATTTGAAAGGTAGTTACTGCCAGAAGTGCACAATATATATTTATTTTTAAAATCTGTTCAATATTTTCAGAGAATTAAGCGTTCAAATTTGATACTAACACATATGCAAAACAATTACATATCAAATAATAAAAAAAAATTTGGTGGTCGATTATTCGACATTTTCAAGAAACCGGTTTTCCAATATTTCCACTATATAAATCTTATATATAATCGGCAACGGGAGGTTGGTCCGTCTCCGAATCGATCCACTTTACTTTTTTTATATAAATAAAAAAATGTATGGCCGAATTGTGACCATTAGGCATACACTTGTTAAAATAAATAGAAAAATCTAACAAAACTCAAGTTAATTAGTCTTGTACATAATATATATATATATTTATAATTTGTTATTTTATTTTTTATTGATTGAATATTAAAGGTTAACAACGAATAGCGAAAAGCGCCTATTTTTTAAAAACAAATCCCAGATTTAAAGTCAGCTTATATAAAATACCATAACGTTTTAGCAAAAAGCTTTTCATAGAAATTAAATAAATTTTAAATAACACGATTTCTTATATCCGCATTAAGTCCATTTTATCTTGCACACAACAATTGTTTTCCCCTTTGTTTGCAGTTTGGACACAAAGTGCAACTGGCAGAAGGTCTCCGTTGTTGGTCACTTTATTTATTAAGAATTCAATTTGTAATTGAATTTCCTCTATTTCATTAATAAATTTTTCCAATAAGCTTTCCTTTTTAAAATCGTACATGGTCGTACAAATTTTTTAATATTTTGAGATTTATTTATCAAAGTAATAAATCAATTTTAGGCAAAACTGTTTTCTGCAAAAAATAATAATAACAAAAGAAAACTACCCATTTGAATAAGATCTAGTTGAGCCCTGAAAATAATGTATAATATAAAAAATATACAATACCATCATGATGATTCTATATGTATGTACTTTGGAAACTATTTGATTTAAAATTTTAATTGTTAACTTATTTTATACGTTTTTAACTTATTTTATTGTTTCATAATTCTAAGGATAGTTTTGTTAATCTAGCAGCACACATTCTAATACAAATGCTTTTAAGTAAATAACGCACTCCAATAAAACACTCACTAACTCAAAAAAATAAAAAAACAACAACAACGAAAGCTTTTGTTGCACTGAATTTTCTGCAAATTTTAGTTTCTTCTCAGCAGTCATACGGTTCGGTCGAGTCGGTGTAGTGTCTTAATTAATCCCGGGTTTTTTATTAAAAAAATAAAGTATAATTAAATCTTTTAATAAAAAAATTAAATCTAAGTTTTTGTGAATATTTTGGTGTAAAAATTGTTTAAAAATATTTATTAGAAGTTTGTGAAAAAAGTGTTTAAAATTGCAAATAATTAAATGGCGATTTATTACCGGTTGCTAAATGCGCTTGTTCCGTTTTTTCGTTACGTCGATGAAGATAATCGGTTTTATGTTGTTGGTAAACTTGTTGAAAAAGATAAACGAGGTTAGTAAGATTTTATTTATATAGGAAATAAGAAAAGCTTAACTCTTTCGGGTTGGGTGCTTAACTAACCACCTCTTCTAGAGCTTTTAGAGCATGTTTTTACGCCACCTATCGATATGTTGCCTAGGAATTATGTTTTTTAGTTCATCGTTGATAGATTTATTCGAAATTATTTTTACGAGTGCAGTTTTTAAAGTGAAAGAGGATCTCAAAATAGCGGACACTTTTATAAAATCATCTGAATTTATTATACATAATAAAGAGTTTTAGGAAGAATCAAAAAAAAACTTTTAAAAATTAGCTAGCATTTTGTATCGTAATAATTGAAAGAAAAACTCAAAATAGCTGACATCGCCAAAAGTCAATTTTGTTCAGTTTTCGTAAATTTTTTTTTAAATAATTAAATTTTGCATACAAAAAAAGCTAGTAAAATCAGAGATGCCAACTATTCCATGGCAAAACGTGCTGACCGAACAGTCAAAAGGAGCTAACAGTGCTAAATTTAAAAATCAAAGATTGTTCTGCTTTAACTCCATTTATTATTCATTATTAATAAAAAATTTTAATAAAAATATTAATTTTAATATGTTTTTTTACATTTCAATAAATAGATTTAAAAATATGAACAGTCATTTTCAAAAAGTGTTAAATTCTTCTTCAGACCATATGTTTATTTTTATATAAAATGTTGACTTTTTATATGTTCAATTGAATTTATGTTTACAAACATGCTTGCTTCGCAAAGGTTATTTATTGCTAAAAATGGCGGTGAAATTTACTTTAATTTTTTTACTGTCAAAAATTAAATACATATCTGGTTAGGATAGTACATCATCTTTAATTGCGCTATACTTTTTTTATGTTTTTGAGTCTACGAATTGTGTACTAAATGTAAATGTAAAGCTTTTATTATTGAATTGTAATATTTGCATAAAGCTTCTGACGAATCTTTTGTTGCTTTAATTTATTTTTAAAACACAGGATTTGATTCTCAAGCCTTTCTATACTATTGACCGAAGCAGAAAATGTGTGTACACATATAAAATTAAACCAAAGACGAAACAAGGGGGTAAAAACGGAAGTATAGATGTTAAAAGTGTCAAACGTTCCAAAATACACGTTTGAAAAGAGCCTGTGGTAGCTCTTTTTTTAAAAAACGGCTAAGCGGAAAAATTACGAGCCGGGAGTAATTAAAAGGTGCTAAATCTAGCCCCAATATAGCTACGTTGGCATCACTGATAAGCTTTTCTAAAAAATTAAATACATTTTAAAAGACAAGATTTCTTATTTCCGCAAGTATTTATTTCATTTTATTTTGCACACAACAATTTTGTTACGCCTTGTGTGCTGTCTGGACACAAAGTGCAACTGGCGAAACTTTTTATTGCATCAAATGATATTTAAACAAAAAGGAACTATTTTGATTGAGGTTGAACTGTTAATTTTTAATTTCTTGATATTCTTTAATTAGGCTTGAGTTCATCAAATATAATTTTCATTTTTATTATTTTCACTGAGGAAGGAATTTTTTTAATTTTTTTTTGCAACTTGGAATTTTTATTAAGATTCATTGATAATTTTTCTTGGCTGAGCTGGGATTTGAACCCAGGTTGATTTTTACATGTTTCAAGAATCACCACATTCTATCTTCAGAAAATCTTTGAGTTCTAACCACTGCACCACTGCGGTGCAGTCTGTCAAGACTTTGTCTTGAAAACCTGAATACATTCGTTTATTATGTTTTTTTGTCCACTTTCGTCGACATTTTTTTATTTGTACATATTAAAGTACAAATGTAAACATTAGAACTTGTGCCATAGCTATTTTTAAGAACAATTTTGATTTTAGTTGAACTGTTAATTTTTAATTTCTTGATATTCTTTAATTAGGCTTGAGTTCATCAAACCTTATTTTCATTACATTATTTTGACTGAGGAAGAAATTTTTTTTTTTACAACTTGGAATTTTTATTAAAATTTATTGATAATTTTTTCATTAATGAAAATTTAATTTGATGAACTCAAGCCTAATTAAAGAATATCAAGAAATCAAAAAGAAACTAGCTATTTGAATAAGATCTAGTTTAACCCTGACGATTTTTTTTAATACATATAAAAAATATGCAATACCATTATGGTGGTGATTCTATACTTTGGAAGGGATTGGATTCAAAAATGTAATATTGAACTTATTTTATTGCTATCTAATTCTTAGAATAGTTTTGTTAATCTAGCACAGGGATGATAAATGACATTTCCGAAATTGTACTTAATTCAGTAAAAAATTGTACTTTATAGGCACTAATGTACTAAAACCCAAAAAATACTTTTACTAGTTTTATTACTGAAAAACAAAAGAATTTACGTACATACATTAATACATCAATTGTACTTTACATTTATATTTAAAATGTACCTTTGGCAATTATCAAAAAAATATTAAAGTTAATAAATAAGAATTTAGACGAAGACTTTTAAGATTGATTTTTAGAGTTGATAGCAAAACCGGGAAAAATACGTTTAACTGAGTAACAATTTTAAAAAATATTGTCTTAAAATGTGTGTTCCTTTGGATTGGGTATACCACTTGCCCTTATACCACCCCGTTTTGCCATATTTTAGAACACCAAGCTAAAAAGTCCATCTAAATTACGTACGAAAGTATTTATATAGTAATAAACATAGTACTTCGTAATATGTTTGTATGTACTTATATAAATGTACATAAAAACTTACAAAAAAGATCGCAAAATATACTGAAGTAAGTGGTCCCATCAAATTTTAAAGAAATTATTTTATTATCAAAGTAATTTTTGGGAATACAAAATTGTTTAATTAATAACTTAACGTCAATAAATTTATATTAATATGATTTCTTTTTATTTGAATTGATATAAGTTACATGTTCTTAATATTTGTATTAGAAAAAGGAAATAGGTTTTGTGGTTTTATCCATTATGTTCTTTTGCTTTGGCGATTTCAATAAGCAGCTGATTACAATAATATTCCAAAAATGTATGTTTGCAATGCTGAGAATAATATTAACGAAGTATCCAATCTCAAGCAAAACGCGTGAGATTCAGAATATGCTTCGAGATTTACAACACTTGCGATTTGATAATTGTTTGAGTATCAGAACAAACCTGGTTGTAGGCAACTTTAAATTATTATTTTCAAGGAGATCAAACTTCGATTTAAGTAGGAAATGAATTTTTTGACAAATTTCTACATAAGTTTTTTGTAAATTTTAAACTAAAGAAACAAGATTCATTAGACTCTAATAAATCTTTCGACTGAATAAAATTCTATACGGTATTTATGTACATTGTTTTTATTTTATCATATTTTGGCAAAAAAAAATATCCGTTCAACATTTGCCGACCTTTGGCGGTTCTTCTGATACCCGGAAACATTAGTTCATTAATTTACTTTTTCAATTCTGCAACCCTATACCAAAAAGTTTTGACATTTTTAAATTGGACTAACCATGCCATTGGAGTACTTCAGTACTTTTGCAATGCTAATAGTACTGAAAAAGTACAATTGTACTAACTTTATCATTCCTGATCTAGCAGCACATATTCAAATACAAATGCGTTTAAGTAAATTACGCACTGCCAATAAACACTCACTAACTCAAAAAAACTAAAAAAACAACAACGAAAGCTTTTGTTGCATTGATTTTTCTGCAAGAAAACTACCCATTTGAATAAGATTTAGTTGAGCCCTGAAAATAATGTATAATATAAAAAATATACAATACCATCATGATGATTCTATATGTACTTTGGAAACTATTTGATTTAACATTTTAATTGTTAACTTATTTTATACGTTTTTAACTTATTTTATTGTTTCATAATTCTAATGGCTAATAAATCACTGATGTTTTAAACGCTGCTTAAGTTGAACTAAACTTGAATTTATATGTAGTTTAAACTCAAAAACTATAAAACAGTGCCCCATGTAGTATATGTTGTTAAAACAATAACATGTGGCAGCACTACGATAAATCTTACCAAATTCATATTGTCTTTATTGGTAGTTTAAACGCCCAATTTTATGCGTTTAAAGATAGTTTACATGTTTAGTGAATTATAGATTTGTTGGTTTAACCACATTTTAAACCAAAAAGAGAGTTTAACTTGCTCTGATTTTTTAGCCCTAAGGATAGTTTTGTTAATCTAGCAGCACACATTCTAATACAAATGCTCTTAAGTAAATAACGCACTCCAATAAGACACTCACTAACTCAAAAAAATAAAAAAACAACAACAACGAAAGCTTTTGTTGCACTGAATTTTCTGCAAATTTTAGTTTCTTCTCAGCAGTCATACGGTTCGGTCGAGTCGGTGTAGTGTCTTAATTAATCCCGGGTTTTTTATTAAAAAAATAAAGTATAATTAAATCTTTTAATAAAAAAATTAAATCTAAGTTTTTGTGAATATTTTGGTGTAAAAATTGTTTAAAAATATTTATGTATTAGAAGTTTGTGAAAAAAGTGTTTAAAATTGCAAATAATTAAATGGCGATTTATTACCGGTTGCTAAATGCGCTTGTTCCGTTTTTTCGTTACGTCGATGAAGATAATCGGTTTTATGTTGTTGGTAAACTTGTTGAAAAAGATAAACGAGGTTAGTAAGATTTTATTTATATAGAAAATAAGAAAAGCTTAACTCTTTCGGGTTGGGTGCTTAACTAACCACCTCTTCTAGAGCTTTTAATACATGTTTTTACGCCACCTATCGATATGTTGCTTAAGAATTATGTTTTTTTAGTTCATCGTTGATAGATTTATTCGAAATTATTTTTACGAGTGCAGTTTTTAAAGTGAAAGAGGATCTCAAAATAGCTGACACTTTTATAAAATCATCTGAATTTATTATACATAATAAAGAGTTTTAGGAAGAATCAAAAAAAAACTTTTAAAAATTAGCTAGCATTTTGTATCGTAATAATTGAAAGAAAAACTCAAAATAGCTGACATCGCCAAAAGTCAATTTTGTTCAGTTTTCATAAATTTTTTTTTAAATAATTAAATTTTGCATACAAAAAAAGCTAGTAAAATCAGAGATGCCAACTATTCCATGGCAAAACGTGCTGACCGAACAGTCAAAAGGAGCTAACAGTGCTAAATTTAAAAATCAAAGATTGTTCTGCTTTAACTCCATTTATTATTCATTATTAATAAAAAATTTTAATAAAAATATTAATTTTAATATGTTTTTTTACATTTCAATAAATAGATTTAAAAATATGAACAGTCATTTTCAAAAAGTGTTAAATTCTTCTTCAGACCATATGTTTATTTTTATATAAAATGTTGACTTTTTATATGTTCAATTGAATTTATGTTTACAAACATGCTTGCTTCGCAAAGGTTATTTATTGCTAAAAATGGCGGTGAAATTTACTTTAATTTTTTTACTGTCAAAAATTATATACATATCTGGTTAGGATAGTACATCATCTTTAATTGCGCTATACTTTTTTTATGTTTTTGAGTCTACGAATTGTGTACTAAATGTAAATGTAAAGCTTTTATTATTGAATTGTAATATTTGCATAAAGCTTCTGACGAATCTTTTGTTGCTTTAATTTATTTTTAAAACACAGGATTTGATTCTCAAGCCTTTCTATACTATTGACCGAAGCAGAAAATGTGTGTACACATATAAAATTAAACCAAAGACGAAACAAGGGGGTAAAAACGGAAGTATAGATGTTAAAAGTGTCAAACGTTCCAAAATACACGTTTGAAAAGAGCCTGTGGTAGCTCTTTTTTTAAAAAACGGCTAAGCGGAAAAATTACGAGCCGGGAGTAATTAAAAGGTGCTAAATCTAGCCCCAATATAGCTACGTTGGCATCACTGATAAGCTTTTCTAAAAAATTAAATACATTTTTAAAGACAAGATTTCTTATTTCCGCAAGTATTTATTTCATTTTATTTTGCACACAACAATTTTGTTACGCCTTGTGTGCTGTCTGGACACAAAGTGCAACTGGCGAAACTTTTTATTGCATCAAATGATATTTAAACAAAAAGAAACTATTTTGATTGAGGTTGAACTGTTAATTTTTAATTTCTTGATATTCTTTAATTAGGCTTGAGTTCATCAAATATAATTTTCATTTTTATTATTTTCACTGAGGAAGGAATTTTTTTAATTTTTTTTTGCAACTTGGAATTTTTATTAAGATTCATTGATAATTTTTCTTGGCTGAGCTGGGATTTGAACCCAGGTTGATTTTTACATGTGTCAAGAATCACCACATTCTATCTTCAGAAAATCTTTGAGTTCTAACCACTGCACCACTGCGGTGCAGTCTGTCAAGACTTTGTCTTGAAAACCTGAATACATTCGTTTATTATGTTTTTTTGTCCACTTTCGTCGACATTTTTTTATTTGTACATATTAAAGTACAAATGTAAACATTAGAACTTGTGCCATAGCTATTTTTAAGAACAATTTTGATTTTAGTTGAACTGTTAATTTTTAATTTCTTGATATTCTTTAATTAGGCTTTAGTTCATCAAACCTTATCTTCATTACATTATTTTGACTGAGGAAGAAATTTTTTTTTTTTACAACTTGGAATTTTTATTAAAATTTATTGATAATTTTTTCATTAATGAAAATTTAATTTGATGAACTCAAGCCTAATTAAAGAATATCAAGAAATCAAAAAGAAACTAGCTATTTGAATAAGATCTAGTTTAACCCTGACGATTTTTTTTAATACATATAAAAAATATGCAATACCATTATGGTGGTGATTCTATACTTTGGAAGGGATTGGATTCAAAAATGTAATATTTAACTTATTTTATTGCTATCTAATTCTTAGAATAGTTTTGTTAATCTAGCACAGGGATGATAAATGACATTTCCGAAATTGTACTTAATTCAGTAAAAAATTGTACTTTATAGGCACTAATTGTACTAAAACCCAAAAAATACTTTTACTAGTTTTATTACTGAAAAACAAAAGAATTTACGTACAAACATTAATACATCAATTGTACTTTACATTTATATTTAAAATGTACCTTTGGCAATTATCAAAAAAATATTAAAGTTAATAAATAAGAATTTAGACGAAGACTTTTAAGATTGATTTTTAGAGTTGATAGCAAAACCGGGAAAAATACGTTTAACTGAGTAACAATTTTAAAAAATATTGTCTTAAAATGTGTGTTCCTTTGGATTGGGTATACCACTTGCCCTTATACCACCCCGTTCTGCCATATTTTAGAACACCAAGCTAAAAAGTCCATCTAAATTCCGTACGAAAGTATTTATATAGTAATAAACATAGTAATTCGTAATATGTTTGTATGTACTTATATAAATGTACATAAAAACTTACAAAAAAGATCGCAAAATATACTGAAGTAAGTGGTCCCATCAAATTTTAAAGAAATTATTTTATTATCAAAGTAATTTTTGGGAATACAAAATTGTTTAATTAATAACTTAACCTCAATAAATTTATATTAATATGATTTCTTTTTATTTGAATTGATATAAGTTACATGTTCTTAATATTTGTATTAGAAAAAGGAAAAAGGTTTTGTGGTTTTATCCATTATGTTCTTTTGCTTTGGCGATTTCAATAAGCAGCTGATTACAATAATATTCCAAAAATGTATGTTTGGAATGCTGAGAATAATATTAACGAAGTATCCAATCGCAAGCAAAACGCGTGAGATTCAGAATATGCTTCGAGATTTACAACACTTGCGATTTGATAATTGTTTGAGTATCAGAACAAACCTGGTTGTAGGCAACTTTAAATTATTATTTTCAAGGAGATCAAACTTCGATTTAAGTAGGAAATGAATTTTTTGACAAATTTCTACATAAGTTTTTTGTAAATTTTAAACTAAAGAAACAAGATTCATTAGACTCTAATAAATCTTTCGACTGAATAAAATTCTATACGGTATTTATGTACATTGTTTTTATTTTATCATATTTTGGCAAAAAAAAATATCTGTTCAACATTTGCCGACCTTTGGCGGTTCTTCTGATACCCGGAAACATTAGTTCATTAATTTACTTTTTCAATTCTGCAACCCTATACCAAAAAGTTTGGAGTACTTCAGTACTTTTGCAATGCTAATAGTACTGAAAAAGTACAATTGTACTAACTTTATCATTCCTGATCTAGCAGCACACATTCAAATCCAAATGCGTTTAAGTAAATTACGCACTGCCAATAAACACTCACTAACTCAAAAAAACTAAAAAAACAACAACGAAAGCTTTTGTTGCATTGATTTTTCTGCAAGAAAACTACCAATTTGAATAAGATCTAGTTGAGCCCTGAAAATAATGTATAATATAAAAAATATACAATACCATCATGATGATTCTATATGTACTTTGGAAACTATTTGATTTAACATTTTAATTGTTAACTTATTTTATACGTTTTTAACTTATTTTATTGTTTCATAATTCTAAGGATAGTTTTGTTAATCTAGCAGCACACATTCTAATACAAATGCTCTTAAGTAAATAACGCACTCCAATAAGACACTCACTAACTCAAAAAAATAAAAAAACAACAACAACGAAAGCTTTTGTTGCACTGAATTTTCTGCAAATTTTAGTTTCTTCTCAGCAGTCATACGGTTCGGTCGAGTCGGTGTAGTGTCTTAATTAATCCCGGGTTTTTTATTAAAAAAATAAAGTATAATTAAATCTTTTAATAAAAAAATTAAATCTAAGTTTTTGTGAATATTTTGGTGTAAAAATTGTTTAAAAATATTTATTAGAAGTTTGTGAAAAAAGTGTTTAAAATTGCAAATTATTAAATGGCGATTTATTACCGGTTGCTAAATGCGCTTGTTCCGTTTTTTTCGTTACGTCGATGAAGATAATCGGTTTTATGTTGTTGGTAAACTTGTTGAAAAAGATAAACGAGGTTAGTAAGATTTTATTTATATAGAAAATAAGAAAAGCTTAACTCTTTCGGGTTGGGTGCTTAACTAACCACCTCTTCTAGAGCTTTTAATACATGTTTTTACGCCACCTATCGATATGTTGCTTAAGAATTATGTTTTTTTAGTTCATCGTTGATAGATTTATTCGAAATTATTTTTACGAGTGCAGTTTTTAAAGTGAAAGAGGATCTCAAAATAGCTGACACTTTTATAAAATCATCTGAATTTATTATACATAATAAAGAGTTTTAGGAAGAATCAAAAAAAAACTTTTAAAAATTAGCTAGCATTTTGTATCGTAATAATTGAAAGAAAAACTCAAAATAGCTGACATCGCCAAAAGTCAATTTTGTTCAGTTTTCATAAATTTTTTTTTAAATAATTAAATTTTGCATACAAAAAAAGCTAGTAAAATCAGAGATGCCAACTATTCCATGGCAAAACGTGCTGACCGAACAGTCAAAAGGAGCTAACAGTGCTAAATTTAAAAATCAAAGATTGTTCTGCTTTAACTCCATTTATTATTCATTCTTAATAAAAAATTCTAATAAAAATATTAATTTTAATATGTTTTTTTACATTTCAATAAATAGATTTAAAAATATGAACAGTCATTTTCAAAAAGTGTTAAATTCTTCTTCAGACCATATGATTATTTTTATATAAAATGTTGACTTTTTATATGTTCAATTGAATTTATGTTTACAAACATGCTTGCTTCGCAAAGGTTATTTATTGCTAAAAATGGCGGTGAAATTTACTTTTTTTACTGTCAAAAATTATATACATATCTGGTTAGGATAGTACATCATCTTTAATTGCGCTATACTTTTTTTATGTTTTTGTGTCTACGAATTGTGTACTAAATGTAAATGTAAAGCTTTTATTATTGAATTGTAATATTTGCATAAAGCTTCTGACGAATCTTTTGTTGCTTTAATTTATTTTTAAAACACAGGATTTGATTCTCAAGCCTTTCTATACTATTGACCGAAGCAGAAAATGTGTGTACACATATAAAATTAAACCAAAGACGAAACAAGGGGGTAAATACGGAAGTATAGATGTTAAAAGTGTCAAACGTTCCAAAATACACGTTTGAAAAGAGCCTATGGTAGCTCTTTTTTTAAAAAACGGCTAAGCGGAAAAATTACGAGCCGGGAGTAATTAAAAGGTGCTAAATCTAGCCCCAATATAGCTACGTTGGCATCACTGATAAGCTTTTCTAAAAAATTAAATACATTTTAAAAGACAAGATTTCTTATTTCCGCAAGTATTTATTTCATTTTATTTTGCACACAACAATTTTGTTACGCCTTGTGTGCTGTCTGGACACAAAGTGCAACTGGCGAAACTTTTTATTGCATCAAATGATTTTTAAACAAAAAGAAACTATTTTGATTTAAGTTGAACTGTTAATTTTTAATTTCTTGATATTCTTTAATTAGGCTTGAGTTCATCAAATATAATTTTCATTTTTATTATTTTCACTGAGGAAGGAATTTTTTTAATTTTTTTTTGCAACTTGGAATTTTTATTAAGATTCATTGATAATTTTTCTTGGCTGAGCTGGGATTTGAACCCAGGTTGATTTTTACATGTTTCAAGAATCACCACATTCTATCTTCAGAAAATCTTTGAGTTCTAACCACTGCACCACTGCGGTGCAGTCTGTCAAGACTTTGTCTTGAAAACCTGAATACATTCGTTTATTATGTTTTTTTGTCCACTTTCGTCGACATTTTTTTATTTGTACATATTAAAGTACAAATGTAAACATTAGAACTTGTGCCATATCTATTTTTAAGAACAATTTTGATTTTAGTTGAACTGTTAATTTTTAATTTCTTGATATTCTTTAATTAGGATTTAGTTCATCAAACCTTATTTTCATTACATTATTTTGACTGAGGAAGAAATTTTTTTTTTTGCAACTTGGAATTTTTATTAAAATTTATTGATAATTTTTTCATTAATGAAAATTTAATTTGATGAACTCAAGCCTAATTAAAGAATATCAAGAAATCAAAAAGAAACTAGCTATTTGAATAAGATCTAGTTTAACCCTGACGATTTTTTTTAATACATATAAAAAATATGCAATACCATTATGGTGGTGATTCTATACTTTGGAAGGGATTGGATTCAAAAATGTAATATTTAACTTATTTTATTGCTATCTAATTCTTAGAATAGTTTTGTTAATCTAGCACAGGGATGATAAATGACATTTCCGAAATTGTACTTAATTCAGTAAAAAATTGTACTTTATAGGCACTAATTGTACTAAAACCCAAAAAATACTTTTACTAGTTTTATTACTGAAAAACAAAAGAATTTACGTACAAACATTAATACATCAATTGTACTTTACATTTATATTTAAAATGTACCTTTGGCAATTATCAAAAAAATATTAAAGTTAATAAATAAGAATTTAGACGAAGACTTTTAAGATTGATTTTTAGAGTTGATAGCAAAACCGGGAAAAATACGTTTAACTGAGTAACAATTTTAAAAAATATTGTCTTAAAATGTGTGTTCCTTTGGATTGGGTATACCACTTGCCCTTATACCACCCCGTTTTGCCATATTTTAGAACACCAAGCTAAAAAGTCCATCTAAATTACGTACGAAAGTATTTATATAGTAATAAACATAGTACTTCGTAATATGTTTGTATGTACTTATATAAATGTACATAAAAACTTACAAAAAAGATCGCAAAATATACTGAAGTAAGTGGTCCCATCAAATTTTAAAGAAATTATTTTATTATCAAAGTAATTTTTGGGAATACAAAATTGTTTAATTAATAACTTAACGTCAATAAATTTATATTAATATGATTTCTTTTTATTTGAATTGATATAAGTTACATGTTCTTAATATTTGTATTAGAAAAAGGAAATAGGTTTTGTGGTTTTATCCATTATGTTCTTTTGCTTTGGCGATTTCAATAAGCAGCTGATTACAATAATATTCCAAAAATGTATGTTTGCAATGCTGAGAATAATATTAACGAAGTATCCAATCTCAAGCAAAACGCGTGAGATTCAGAATATGCTTCGAGATTTACAACACTTGCGATTTGATAATTGTTTGAGTATCAGAACAAACCTGGTTGTAGGCAACTTTAAATTATTATTTTCAAGGAGATCAAACTTCGATTTAAGTAGGAAATGAATTTTTTGACAAATTTCTACATAAGTTTTTTGTAAATTTTAAACTAAAGAAACAAGATTCATTAGACTCTAATAAATCTTTCGACGGTATTTATGTACATTGTTTTTATTTTATCATATTTTGGCAAAAAAAAATATCCGTTCAACATTTGCCGACCTTTGGCGGTTCTTCTGATACCCGGAAACATTAGTTCATTAATTTACTTTTTCAATTCTGCAACCCTATACCAAAAAGTTTTGACATTTTTAAATTGGACTAACCATGCCATTGGAGTACTTCAGTACTTTTGCAATGCTAATAGTACTGAAAAAGTACAATTGTACTAACTTTATCATTCCTGATCTAGCAGCACATATTCAAATCCAAATGCGTTTAAGTAAATTACGCACTGCCAATAAACACTCACTAACTCAAAAAAACTAAAAAAACAACAACGAAAGCTTTTGTTGCATTGATTTTTCTGCAAGAAAACTACCCATTTGAATAAGATCTAGTTGAGCCCTGAAAATAATGTATAATATAAAAAATATACAATACCATCATGATGATTCTATATGTACTTTGGAAAATATTTGATTTAAAATTTTAATTGTTAACTTATTTTATACGTTTTTAACTTATTTTATTGTTTCATAATTCTAAGGATAGTTTTGTTAATCTACCAGCACACATTCTAATACAAATGCTCTTAAGTAAATAACGCACTCCAATAAGACACTCACTAACTCAAAAAAATAAAAAAACAACAACAACGAAAGCTTTTGTTGCACTGAATTTTCTGCAAGTTTTAGTTTCTTCTCAGCAGTCATACGGTTCGGTCGAGTCGGTGTAGTGTCTTAATTAATCCCGGGTTTTTTATTAAAAAAATAAAGTATAATTAAATCTTTTAATAAAAAAATTAAATCTAAGTTTTTGTGAATATTTTGGTGTAAAAATTGTTTAAAAATATTTATTAGAAGTTTGTGAAAAAAGTGTTTAAAATTGCAAATTATTAAATGGCGATTTATTACCGGTTGCTAAATGCGCTTGTTCCGTTTTTTCGTTACGTCGATGAAGATAATCGGTTTTATGTTGTTGGTAAACTTGTTGAAAAAGATAAACGAGGTTAGTAAGATTTTATTTATATAGAAAATAAGAAAAGCTTAACTCTTTCGGGTTGGGTGCTTAACTAACCACCTCTTCTAGAGCTTTTAATACATGTTTTTACGCCACCTATCGATATGTTGCTTAAGAATTATCAGGGGTGTGCTGGAAATCGCAAACGTAAAACGCAAGAATTTTAAAAGTCGTTTTTAAATAAGATTTTTGTAATTAAAGAATTTTATGACAAATATTTAACAAATATTTTCCTATTAAACAGGATTTTAAACCAAAAATTATAAAAATTAGGTTTAAAGTTTATTAAAAACAACTTCCAAATTCTTGCGTTTTGCGTTTGCGATTTCCAGCACACCCCTGTATGTTTTTTTAGTTCATCGTTGATAGATTTATTCGAAATTATTTTTACGAGTGCAGTTTTTAAAGTGAAAGAGGATCTCAAAATAGCTGACACTTTTATAAAATCATCTGAATTTATTATACATAATAAAGAGTTTTAGGAAGAATCAAAAAAAAACTTTTAAAAATTAGCTAGCATTTTGTATCGTAATAATTGAAAGAAAAACTCAAAATAGCTGACATCGCCAAAAGTCAATTTTGTTCAGTTTTCGTAAATTTTTTTTTAAATAATTAAATTTTGCATACAAAAAAAGCTAGTAAAATCAGAGATGCCAACTATTCCATGGCAAAACGTGCTGACCGAACAGTCAAAAGGAGCTAACAGTGCTAAATTTAAAAATCAAAGATTGTTCTGCTTTAACTCCATTTATTATTTATTATTATTAAAAAAATTTAATAAAAATATTAATTTTAATATGTTTTTTTACATTTCAATAAATTGATTTAAAAATATGAACAGTCATTTTCAAAAAGTGTTAAATTCTTCTTCAGACCATATGTTTATTTTTATATAAAATGTTGACTTTTTATATGTTCAATTGAATTTATGTTTACAAACATGCTTGCTTCGCAAAGGTTATTTATTGCTAAAAATGGCGGTGAAATTTACTTTAATTTTTTTACTGTCAAAAATTATATACATATCTGGTTAGGATAGTACATCATCTTTAATTGCGCTATACTTTTTTTATGTTTTTGAGTCTACGAATTGTGTACTAAATGTAAATGTAAAGCTTTTATTATTGAATTGTAATATTTGCATAAAGCTTCTGACGAATCTTTTGTTGCTTTAATTTATTTTTAAAACACAGGATTTGATTCTCAAGCCTTTCTATACTATTGACCGAAGCAGAAAATGTGTGTACACATATAAAATTAAACCAAAGACGAAACAAGGGGGTAAAAACGGAAGTATAGATGTTAAAAGTGTCAAACGTTCCAAAATACACGTTTGAAAAGAGCCTGTGGTAGCTCTTTTTTTAAAAAACGGCTAAGCGGAAAAATTACGAGCCGGGAGTAATTAAAAGGTGCTAAATCTAGCCCCAATATAGCTACGTTGGCATCACTGATAAGCTTTTCTAAAAAATTAAATACATTTTAAAAGACAAGATTTCTTATTTCCGCAAGTATTTATTTCATTTTATTTTGCACACAACAATTTTGTTACGCCTTGTGTGCTGTCTGGACACAAAGTGCAACTGGCGAAACTTTTTATTGCATCAAATGATATTTAAACAAAAAGAAACTATTTTGATTGAGGTTGAACTGTTAATTTTTAATTTCTTGATATTCTTTAATTAGGCTTGAGTTCATCAAATATAATTTTCATTTTTATTATTTTCACTGAGGAAGGAATTTTTTTAATTTTTTTTTGCAACTTGGAATTTTTATTAAGATTCATTGATAATTTTTCTTGGCTGAGCTGGGATTTGAACCCAGGTTGATTTTTACATGTTTCAAGAATCACCACATTCTATCTTCAGAAAATCTTTGAGTTCTAACCACTGCACCACTGCGGTGCAGTCTGTCAAGACTTTGTCTTGAAAACCTGAATACATTCGTTTATTATGTTTTTTTGTCCACTTTCGTCGACATTTTTTTATTTGTACATATTAAAGTACAAATGTAAACATTAGAACTTGTGCCATAGCTATTTTTAAGAACAATTTTGATTTTAGTTGAACTGTTAAATTTTAATTTCTTGATATTCTTGAATTAGGCTTGAGTTCATCAAACCTTATTTTCATTATATTATTTTGACTGAGGAAGAAATTTTTTTTTTTTACAACTTGGAATTTTTATTAAAATTTATTGATAATTTTTTCATTAATGAAAATTTAATTTGATGAACTCAAGCCTAATTAAAGAATATCAAGAAATCAAAAAGAAACTAGCTATTTAAATAAGATCTAGTTTAACCCTGACGATTTTTTTTAATACATATAAAAAATATGCAATACCATTATGGTGGTGATTCTATACTTTGGAAGGGATTGGATTCAAAAATGTAATATTGAACTTATTTTATTGCTATCTAATTCTTAGAATAGTTTTGTTAATCTAGCACAGGGATGATAAATGACATTTCCGAAATTGTACTTAATTCAGTAAAAAATTGTACTTTATAGGCACTAATTGTACTAAAACCCAAAAAATACTTTTACTAGTTTTATTACTGAAAAACAAAAGAATTTACGTACATACATTAATACATCAATTGTACTTTACATTTATATTTAAAATGTACCTTTGGCAATTATCAAAAAAATATTAAAGTTAATAAATAAGAATTTAGACGAAGACTTTTAAGATTGATTTTTAGAGTTGATAGCAAAACCGGGAAAAATACGTTTAACTGAGTAACAATTTTAAAAAATATTGTCTTAAAATGTGTGTTCCTTTGGATTGGGTATACCACTTGCCCTTATACCACCCCGTTTTGCCATATTTTAGAACACCAAGCTAAAAAGTCCATCTAAATTACGTACGAAAGTATTTATATAGTAATAAACATAGTACTTCGTAATATGTTTGTACGTACTTATATAAATGTACATAAAAACTTACAAAAAAGATCGCAAAATATACTGAAGTAAGTGGTCCCATCAAATTTTAAAGAAATTATTTTATTATCAAAGTAATTTTTGGGAATACAAAATTGTTTAATTAATAACTTAACGTCAATAAATTTATATTAATATGATTTCTTTTTATTTGAATTGATATAAGTTACATGTTCTTAATATTTGTATTAGAAAAAGGAAATAGGTTTTGTGGTTTTATCCATTATGTTCTTTTGCTTTGGCGATTTCAATAAGCAGCTGATTACAATAATATTCCAAAAATGTATGTTTGCAATGCTGAGAATAATATTAACGAAGTATCCAATCTCAAGCAAAACGCGTGAGATTCAGAATATGCTTCGAGATTTACAACACTTGCGATTTGATAATTGTTTGAGTATCAGAACAAACCTGGTTGTAGGCAACTTTAAATTATTATTTTCAAGGAGATCAAACTTCGATTTAAGTAGGAAATGAATTTTTTGACAAATTTCTACATAAGTTTTTTGTAAATTTTAAACTAAAGAAACAAGATTCATTAGACTCTAATAAATCTTTCGACGGTATTTATGTACATTGTTTTTATTTTATCATATTTTGGCAAAAAAAAATATCCGTTCAACATTTGCCGACCTTTGGCGGTTCTTCTGATACCCGGAAACATTAGTTCATTAATTTACTTTTTCAATTCTGCAACCCTATACCAAAAAGTTTTGACATTTTTAAATTGGACTAACCATGCCATTGGAGTACTTCAGTACTTTTGCAATGCTAATAGTACTGAAAAAGTACAATTGTACTAACTTTATCATTCCTGATCTAGCAGCACATATTCAAATCCAAATGCGTTTAAGTAAATTACGCACTGCCAATAAACACTCACTAACTCAAAAAAACTAAAAAAACAACAACGAAAGCTTTTGTTGCATTGATTTTTCTGCAAGAAAACTACCAATTTGAATAAGATCTAGTTGAGCCCTGAAAATAATGTATAATATAAAAAATATACAATACCATCATGATGATTCTATATGTACTTTGGAAACTATTTGATTTAAAATTTTAATTGTTAACTTATTTTATACGTTTTTAACTTATTTTATTGTTTCATAATTCTAAGGATAGTTTTGTTAATCTACCAGCACACATTCTAATACAAATGCTCTTAAGTAAATAACGCACTCCAATAAGACACTCACTAACTCAAAAAAATAAAAAAACAACAACAACGAAAGCTTTTGTTGCACTGAATTTTCTGCAAGTTTTAGTTTCTTCTCAGCAGTCATACGGTTCGGTCGAGTCGGTGTAGTGTCTTAATTAATCCCGGGTTTTTTATTAAAAAAATAAAGTATAATTAAATCTTTTAATAAAAAAATTAAATCTAAGTTTTTGTGAATATTTTGGTGTAAAAATTGTTTAAAAATATTTATTAGAAGTTTGTGAAAAAAGTGTTTAAAATTGCAAATTATTAAATGGCGATTTATTACCGGTTGCTAAATGCGCTTGTTCCGTTTTTTCGTTACGTCGATGAAGATAATCGGTTTTATGTTGTTGGTAAACTTGTTGAAAAAGATAAACGAGGTTAGTAAGATTTTATTTATATAGAAAATAAGAAAAGCTTAACTCTTTCGGGTTGGGTGCTTAACTAACCACCTCTTCTAGAGCTTTTAATACATGTTTTTACGCCACCTATCGATATGTTGCTTAAGAATTATCAGGGGTGTGCTGGAAATCGCAAACGTAAAACGCAAGAATTTTAAAAGTCGTTTTTAAATAAGATTTTTGTAATTAAAGAATTTTATGACAAATATTTAACAAATATTTTCCTATTAAACAGGATTTTAAACCAAAAATTATAAAAATTAGGTTTAAAGTTTATTAAAAACAACTTCCAAATTCTTGCGTTTTGCGTTTGCGATTTCCAGCACACCCCTGTATGTTTTTTTAGTTCATCGTTGATAGATTTATTCGAAATTATTTTTACGAGTGCAGTTTTTAAAGTGAAAGAGGATCTCAAAATAGCTGACACTTTTATAAAATCATCTGAATTTATTATACATAATAAAGAGTTTTAGGAAGAATCAAAAAAAACTTTTAAAAATTAGCTAGCATTTTGTATCGTAATAATTGAAAGAAAAACTCAAAATAGCTGACATCGCCAAAAGTCAATTTTGTTCAGTTTTCGTAAATTTTTTTTTAAATGATTAAATTTTGCATACAAAAAAAGCTAGTAAAATCAGAGATGCCAACTATTCCATGGCAAAACGTGCTGACCGAACAGTCAAAAGGAGCTAACAGTGCTAAATTTAAAAATCAAAGATTGTTCTGCTTTAACTCCATTTATTATTCATTATTAATAAAAAATTTTAATAAAAATATTAATTTTAATATGTTTTTTTACATTTCAATAAATAGATTTAAAAAATATGAACAGTCATTTTCAAAAAGTGTTAAATTCTTCTTCAGACCATATGTTTATTTTTATATAAAATGTTGACTTTTTATATGTTCAATTGAATTTATGTTTACAAACATGCTTGCTTCGCAAAGGTTATTTATTGCTAAAAATGGCGGTGAAATTTACTTTAATTTTTTTACTGTCAAAAATTATATACATATCTGGTTAGGATAGTACATCATCTTTAATTGCGCTATACTTTTTTTATGTTTTTGAGTCTACGAATTGTGTACTAAATGTAAATGTAAAGCTTTTATTATTGAATTGTAATATTTGCATAAAGCTTCTGACGAATCTTTTGTTGCTTTAATTTATTTTTAAAACACAGGATTTGATTCTCAAGCCTTTCTATACTATTGACCGAAGCAGAAAATGTGTGTACACATATAAAATTAAACCAAAGACGAAACAAGGGGGTAAAAACGGAAGTATAGATGTTAAAAGTGTCAAACGTTCCAAAATACACGTTTGAAAAGAGCCTGTGGTAGCTCTTTTTTTAAAAAACGGCTAAGCGGAAAAATTACGAGCCGGGAGTAATTAAAAGGTGCTAAATCTAGCCCCAATATAGCTACGTTGGCATCACTGATAAGCTTTTCTAAAAAATTAAATACATTTTAAAAGACAAGATTTCTTATTTCCGCAAGTATTTATTTCATTTTATTTTGCACACAACAATTTTGTTACGCCTTGTGTGCTGTCTGGACACAAAGTGCAACTGGCGAAACTTTTTATTGCATCAAATGATATTTAAACAAAAAGAAACTATTTTGATTGAGGTTGAACTGTTAATTTTTAATTTCTTGATATTCTTTAATTAGGCTTGAGTTCATCAAATATAATTTTCATTTTTATTATTTTCACTGAGGAAGGAATTTTTTTAATTTTTTTTTGCAACTTGGAATTTTTATTAAGATTCATTGATAATTTTTCTTGGCTGAGCTGGGATTTGAACCCAGGTTGATTTTTACATGTTTCAAGAATCACCACATTCTATCTTCAGAAAATCTTTGAGTTCTAACCACTGCACCACTGCGGTGCAGTCTGTCAAGACTTTGTCTTGAAAACCTGAATACATTCGTTTATTATGTTTTTTTGTCCACTTTCGTCGACATTTTTTTATTTGTACATATTAAAGTACAAATGTAAACATTAGAACTTGTGCCATAGCTATTTTTAAGAACAATTTTGATTTTAGTTGAACTGTTAAATTTTAATTTCTTGATATTCTTGAATTAGGCTTGAGTTCATCAAACCTTATTTTCATTATATTATTTTGACTGAGGAAGAAATTTTTTTTTTTTACAACTTGGAATTTTTATTAAAATTTATTGATAATTTTTTCATTAATGAAAATTTAATTTGATGAACTCAAGCCTAATTAAAGAATATCAAGAAATCAAAAAGAAACTAGCTATTTAAATAAGATCTAGTTTAACCCTGACGATTTTTTTTAATACATATAAAAAATATGCAATACCATTATGGTGGTGATTCTATACTTTGGAAGGGATTGGATTCAAAAATGTAATATTGAACTTATTTTATTGCTATCTAATTCTTAGAATAGTTTTGTTAATCTAGCACAGGGATGATAAATGACATTTCCGAAATTGTACTTAATTCAGTAAAAAATTGTACTTTATAGGCACTAATTGTACTAAAACCCAAAACATACTTTTACTAGTTTTATTACTGAAAAACAAAAGAATTTACGTACATACATTAATACATCAATTGTACTTTACATTTATATTTAAAATGTACCTTTGGCAATTATCAAAAAAATATTAAAGTTAATAAATAAGAATTTAGACGAAGACTTTTAAGATTGATTTTTAGAGTTGATAGCAAAACCGGGAAAAATACGTTTAACTGAGTAACAATTTTAAAAAATATTGTCTTAAAATGTGTGTTCCTTTGGATTGGGTATACCACTTGCCCTTATACCACCCCGTTTTGCCATATTTTAGAACACCAAGCTAAAAAGTCCATCTAAATTACGTACGAAAGTATTTATATAGTAATAAACATAGTACTTCGTAATATGTTTGTACGTACTTATATAAATGTACATAAAAACTTACAAAAAAGATCGCAAAATATACTGAAGTAAGTGGTCCCATCAAATTTTAAAGAAATTATTTTATTATCAAAGTAATTTTTGGGAATACAAAATTGTTTAATTAATAACTTAACGTCAATAAATTTATATTAATATGATTTCTTTTTATTTGAATTGATATAAGTTACATGTTCTTAATATTTGTATTAGAAAAAGGAAATTTAAAATAGGTTTTGTGGTTTTATCCATTATGTTCTTTTGCTTTGGCGATTTCAATAAGCAGCTGATTACAATAATATTCCAAAAATGTATGTTTGCAATGCTGAGAATAATATTAACGAAGTATCCAATCGCAAGCAAAACGCGTGAGATTCAGAATATGCTTCGAGATTTACAACACTTGCGATTTGATAATTGTTCGAGCATCAGAACAAACCTGGTTGTAGGCAACTTAAAATGATTATTTCCAAGGAGATCAAAGTTCGATTTAAGTAGGAAATGAATTTTTTGACAAATTACTACATATGTTTTTTGTAAATTTTAAACTATAGAAACAAGATTCATTAGACTCTAATAAATCTTTCGTCTGAATAAAATTCGATACGGTATTTATGTACTTCTGTGCATTGTTTTTATTTTATCATATTTTGGTAAAAAAAATATCCGTTCAACATTCGCCGACCTTTGGCGGTTCTTCTGATACCCGGAAACATTAGTTCATTAATTTACTTTTTCAATTCTGCAACCCTATACCAAAAAGTTTTGACATTTTTAAATTGGACTAACCATGCCATTGGAGTACTTCAGTACTTTTGCAATGCTAATAGTACTGAAAAAGTACAATTGTACTAACTTTATCATTCCTGATCTAGCAGCACATATTCAAATACAAATGCGTTTAAGTAAATTACGCACTGCCAATAAACACTCACTAACTCAAAAAAACTAAAAAAACAACAACGAAAGCTTTTGTTGCATTGATTTTTCTGCAAGAAAACTACCCATTTGAATAAGATCTAGTTGAGCCCTGAAAATAATGTATAATATAAAAAATATACAATACCATCATGATGATTCTATATGTACTTTGGAAAATATTTGATTTAAAATTTTAATTGTTAACTTATTTTATACGTTTTTAACTTATTTTATTGTTTCATAATTCTAAGGATAGTTTTGTTAATCTAGCAGCACACATTCTTATACAAATGCTTTTAAGTAAATAACGCACTCCAATAAAACACTCACTAACACAAAAAAAAATAAAAAAACAACAACAACGAAAGCTTTTGTTGCACTGAATTTTCTGCAAGTTTTAGTTTCTTCTCAGCAGTCATACGGTTCGGTCGAGTCGGTGTAGCGTCTTAATTAATCCCGGGTTTTTATCAAAAAAATAAAGTTTAATTAAATATTTTAATAAAAAAATTAAATCTAAGTTTTTGTGAATATTTTGGTGTAAAAATTGTTAAAAAATATTTATTAGAAGTTTGTGAAAAAAGTGTTTAAAATTGCAAATTATTAAATGGCGATTTATTACCGGTTGCTAAATGCGCTTGTTCCGTTTGTTCGTTACGTCGATGAAGATAAACGGTTTTGTCTTGATAGTGAACATGTTGATAAAGATAAACGAGGTTAGTAGGATGTTATTTATATAGGAAATAAGAAAAGCTTAACTCTTTCGGGTTGGGTGCTTAACTAACCACCTCTTCAAGAGCTTTTAGAACATGTTTTTACGCCACCTATCGATATGTTGCTTAAGAATTATGTTTTTTAAGTTCATCGTTGATAGATTTATTCGAAATTATTTTTACGAGTGCAGTTTTTAAAGTGAAAGAGGATCTCAAAATAGCTAACACTTTTATAAAATCATCTGAATTTATTATACATAATAAAGAGTTTTAGGAAGAATTAAAAAAAAAAACTTTTTTTTTTATACGTTTTTAACTTATTTTATTGTTTCATAATTCTAAGGATAGTTTTGTTAATCTAGCAGCACACATTCTAATACAAATGCTCTTAAGTAAATAACGCACTCCAATAAAACACTCACTAACTCAAAAAAAAAATAAAAAAACAACAACAACGAAAGCTTTTGTTGCACTGAATTTTCTGCAAGTTTTAGTTTCTTCTCAGCAGTCATACGGTTCGGTCGAGTCGGTGTAGTGTCTTTATTAATCCCGGGTTTTTTATTAAAAAAATAAAGTTTAATTAAATATTTTAATAAAAAAATTAAATCTAAGTTTTTGTGAATATTTTGGTGTAAAAATTGTTTAAAAATATTTATTAGAAGTTTGTGAAAAAAGTGTTTAAAATTGCAAATTATTAAATGGCGATTTATTACCGGTTGCTAAATGCGCTTGTTCCGTTTTTTCGTTACGTCGATGAAGATAATCGGTTTTGTCTTGATAGTGAACTTGTTGATAAAGATAAACGAGGTTAGTAAGATGTTATTTATATAGGAAATAAGAAAAGCTTAACTCTTTCGGGTTGGGTGCTTAGCTAACCACCTCTTCTAGAGCTTTTTAAGCATGCTTTTACGTTTTTTATATCATGGATAAAATATTGATTGATGGAACGTGCGATAGCAAATATAACTTCTAAAGCGGCTTATATACTTGCAATTAAATTGTTCAATTTTACGCATTGTACTATTATATCGTCAATGTGTTTGTGATATTCGAAGGTGGCAACAATCAAAAGACTTTTGATTTTTATTGCACAACGAAATCAAAGTGAAATGTTTTGGCAATATTGTACAATGCTGTTTGTGTAATTCCTATAGGTTATGTTCACCTTTTTATTGAATAAATGAAACCAAATGGAAATAATATGGCGAATATCATATACAATAATATTACAAGTGTATGGGCCGCTTAACGAGCAGGGTTGTAAGATGGGCGCTTTCTCGCCAAACGTGCGATTGTCAAACTTGTTTGGCGTCCTAATTTTTGATTTAGGGACATGGTGCATTTTTGGCGACTTATAAAATAGTTGGCGATTTTGTTGGTTATTTTTGATGAGCTATGAATTTGTTTTAAAATTTTTTAAATTCAAAAGGAAAAAATAATATTACATTTGTATTCCAGTTTTTTATGTATGACATTTGAGGCATTTGAAAGTCTCTGGCGAGAATCGAACCCGCAACCGGGAATCGAGCTTGCTACCAGCTACCAGTCTACCGGGGCACTCAAGTATGAATGTTGAAGATAATAAAAATATTCGAGAAAATTGTTTTTCATATTTAAAAGTGCTCTGGAAAGAAACCTTAAAAATATTAAAAATTAATAATATTTTTTCCATTTATATATGTATGTGGCAATTTATTATCACGTATAAAATACGTTGTTGTTAAAGATTTTTATGATGGAAAAAATTAGCGTTTGTTAATTGTAAAGAGTATTTTAATGATGATATTCCATTTAATTAAAATAAGTTAAGGCCATTTAATTAAAATAAGTTAAGGCCAAAATTTAATAGCTCATGTATACGGCATGTACGTACCATTTTACGGAACTTGCTCTGGCTGTTCTTTATATGCAGGTAATTGCAACTAGTATTGCCTGTGTTGACATTTTAACTCCGCAAAAACTCGCTTTCGAGGTAGAATACACTACGAACTTCTAGACGCGTTATTACTAGTTATAGATAATGTGAATGTGCATAGAACATGTTGCACATCTTTTGTACCTTCGTTGAATAAATGAATTTCCCTCACAATGTATTCCTCTTTAAGTAGTCTACTATTTACTATTTTATTGTAGGCATCGTATCTTTTTTGTGTTCACTAACTATTTTTACTTTGTTCTAAATAAAAATTTAACAAAATATATATCGGGCGACTTTTTTTTGAATTTTTGGCGTATTTTAGCGACAATAAATAAATTTATTTTTGAGGATTTATAAAAAATATTTTTTATAATTGTAAAAATATGTATTTTATTGCCAAAAACTGCAAAAGGCTTTGGAGATTTTTGACGACGTATTTTGCGAGTGTAGTTTTGATTGTAAAAAAAAAAACAAAATCAATGCGAATTTACACCAGGGACCTAATTCTGGCAGTCGTGATCGAGTACTTTCTCGATTCAAAGGAAATTTAATATATAATTATTTTAGTCAATACCGAACGAATCGAAATTATTGTTTCAGTGTTGTAAAGCATTTATTTGAGTTTTACAACACAGTAAATATAATTTCGATTTGTTCAATATCGACTGGAAGCATTAGAAATAAAATTGCTTTCGAATCGAGAAAGTACTCGATCACGACTGCCAAAATTAGGTCCCTGGTGAAATTATCTTGCTACGTACGCCACAAATAACAACATTAAATATTTGTTTGAATTCTTTACTACAGTGTTGTATTGTTTTTGACACAACGTTAAAATGTTCTACAGTGTTGTAAACGTTTTCAAAATAAGACCACCTTGTATGAATTCAAAATAAAAATAGCTAACACCAGGGGTGACAGATAATTTTGCTAAAAAAATCGTCATATTTAAAAAAAAATCGGCATTATCGGCACTAATTTAAAAAATAAAATAATTTAAAAAAATATTTTATACTTTAGGGTAAATTGTGTTTGAAGTAAAAAAGTTTTTTTTAAACTTTTTTTATTAAAGTTAGTCAAACATTTTTTTATACTTAATGACAGTTGTCTCCTTTTAGTGTATGAACTCATTTTTCGATCATAAACTATACACAGGTTGTACCCTACCGATAAATCACCTCAAAGAATCATTTGCAATACAATTTTCTAATTCCTTTTTGAGCATATAAGGAATCATATGTGAATCCTTTAAATAAAACAGTTTTTACCTTCGCTCTCATGAAGAGATTTTTGTATGTGAACTCATGGTACATATCCACCTGGGTAGATAATGCCTTTATCCAATTTGTTCAGACATTTTATGTATTTATAAAATTTTGTTATCAAAAAATCTAATATTATAATAATACTAAGTGGAGGAGTTGGCACAATGGACAAAATGTTCACCCATATCTTGGTTGGCGTATTTAAAATACGCCTACGACTGTTTGGTAATAGATTATAGAAAATAAGTTCCCCTTCTCTTTAATCTATTACGAAACAGTCGCAGGCGTATTTTTAATACGCCAACCACGATAAGGGTGATTGTCTCATTACTCAACCAAAACATTAAGAACACGTTGGCTTTGGCGATGTTTTTTAATTTATTGGATACAATATATATGCCAAAAACAAACACAAACTACAGTTAAAAATTCTCAACGTATGTACATATATTATTCTTTAACTCCTTGGATACAAATCTTTAAGCATCAAAAATAAAATCTCGATCCTAAAACCAGACGGTAGCTAGTAAGTTTTTTATCAAGGCATATCTACCACGGCATATATTAATATACCCGCATTTAAAAAACCACAAAACATAACAATTTACCAAATTTTGATAATTGCGCTGAAAATAATTTTAAAGTTGAAGAAAACTGTGTAAGTTATTAACAAATGAAGATGAAAATATCATCGTCGGTAAATACTATGAAAGCGAAGGTTAAATTCAAAAAATTTGAACATAGCAATGAATCATAGATTTATCCTTTTTCTATCGCTCAAGCGATGAATCTGTTTTAATTCATCATAAGTTATTTGGGAAGACTCATTTAAATGATTTTTACAAAAATTGTCACCCAAATGCTAGCTGGGAAATGTTTTAAAAATTTTTAATTTACAAATGTAAAAAAAAAAAATTTTATTTATAAAAAAATGTTCAAGGCGAATTCATACAGGTGACATTTTCGAGATATTTGTTTATTGTTAATTTATTTGTGTGTTCGGTAAATGTCAAGCTTTGTTTACATTTTGCTAAAAAATTAGTTAAAATTTAAAATTCAACAAAAATATAAATATGTATGTACTTGACAAAAAATTTATTTTAATTTTATAAAATGAAAAATTTTGTAAACACAAGGAATTAGAATTACGTAAGAAATAAGTGGAGCCACAAAAAATTTGCAATAAAGGAAAAAGATTTACTTTCTTAAGCAACTGTAAATACTTTATGTACAACAAATTCCCTTTTTTATATTTTCAACAAATTATTTTGACACTCACTCCAACTTTGTACAATATACATAGTATGTTAAACATCGATGTATCGTGTTTTTTTAACATCGATGTTTTTCAGAACGATGTTGCATCCCAAGTTGCAAGATGCTCCTATATAGATATGTATCTCAATATTAAGTTCTTCCCATGGTTAAATTTAAAAACAAATAAATTTTATTGTTGCACAACAGTTAAATTTACTTAAAATAACTAAATATCTCTTTGTTTTTACGGAATACGTAGTTAATTTTTTGATATGTAGTTAAATTATAAAAAATTAATGAAAATTCGTAAGTTAAACGGTGATATTATTAAAGTTCTAAAATTTATTATAATTATTATCTAATTGTCTAGATTATTATGAAATAAAAATTAACCCCTGATGAAGTTCAAAAAAAGCGAACGAAACGTTGGGGAAAAACAAATAAATTAACCATAAATGTTTTTTAGTTACATTTGGTAACAAAAAAAAAAAAAATTAATAATAAGAATTTACGGAATATGGGGTTGAATTTTTGACAGTAAAAATTAAATGAACTTTTCATTAAAAAAAATAAAAAATATGTTGACCAGTTTTTAACCGAATTTTCATTTATTTTGTATTACAATTTCAGTTAATTTTACGTACAGGATATTGTAAGTGTTGAGAATACTTTGTTGTATAAACAAAAATCTTATTAATGTCAATTTTAAATATTAATAATGAAATTCTTACGCTGTTATTTTTTTTTATTTTTTGTTAATTTTAAAATTAATTTAAATTTGATTCTTTGTTTTTTAAATCGTATTAAATTTTTAATATTAACAATTTCTTACACTGCAATTTTGTATAATATAAGAAATTACTCTACTTCAGTTTTGTTAATTTGAACTTTAATTTAATATTCAATATCGATATTGGTAATGTCGTATCGGCAAAAAGGCTCATCGTTACATCCCTAGTTTAAAGTTTGCACAAATTATTTTGGAAAAAAATGTTTTTGTTTTGAAAAAAGTGTTTACAAAAAGTACATCAGTACAATTTTTTTCAATCTTTGGCCGACTTTTCCCTTTTTCCTTCCTTTTCTAAACCTTCGCGTTGCAATAACTAACAAACCCACATAAGGAATTATCCTTGGTCCAGTCGTTTTCAAGTTTTAAATAGTCATTTTTATGTATGGAATAGCTGTTCAGGATTTTCCAAATAACAATTAAATAATAGAGCATTTTTTTGACAACTTCACCACAGCGCTATCTACCTGGTGAACATTTTATCAGGAAACTTATTTTTGGTTAATAAATTAATTTTGTAAATTTCAGTCAAATCGTACCATAAATTAAAACAATTTAAACATCTCGACAGCAGCGCCACTTATCGGGATTAGACTTAAAAAAACCTGGCTCCAGACTAAAATTATTTGTTGTCCAAGTTTGGTTTCAATCGGTACAGCGGCTTTTGAGTTTTAGGAGCACGTATCCAGCTCAAACGTTTTATATAAATGGATATATTTTTAATGAAAATTAAATTTGAAATTTGGATTAAAAAACCATAAAACAATTCAACAAAAATAACCACAATACTAATTATTATAGAAATATATTTATTAAATATAAAACGGCTAAGGCAAAACAGTTAAGAACATTCTTCTCCTCCGTTTGCCCAGCGAATATAATACAAAATACACCATTTGAAAGGTAGTTACTGCCAGAAGTGCACAATATATATTTATTTTTAAAATCTGTTCAATATTTTCAGAGAATTAAGCGTTCAAATTTGATACTAACACATATGCAAAACAATTATCAAATAATAAAAAAAAATTTGGTGGTCGATTATTCGACATTTTCAAGAAACCGGTTTTCCAATATTTCCACTATATAAATCTTATATATAATCGGCAACGGGAGGTTGGTCCGTCTCCGAATCGATCCACTTTACTTTTTTTATATACATAAAAAAAATGTATGGCCGAATTGTGACCATTAGGCATACACTTGTTAAAATAAATAGAAAAATCTAACAAAACTCAAGTTAATTAGTCTTGTACATAATATATATATATATTTATAATTTGTTATTTTATTTTTTATTGATTGAATATTAAAGGTTAACAACGAATAGCGAAAAGCGCCTATTTTTTAAAAACAAATCCCAGATTTAAAGTCAGCTTATATAAAATACCATAACGTTTTAGCAAAAAGCTTTTCATAGAAATTAAATAAATTTTAAATAACACGATTTCTTATATCCGCATTAAGTCCATTTTATCTTGCACACAACAATTGTTTTCCCCTTTGTTTGCAGTTTGGACACAAAGTGCAACTGGCAGAAGGTCTCCGTTGTTGGTCACTTTATTTATTAAGAATTCAATTTGTAATTGAATTTCCTCTATTTCATTAATAAATTTTTCCAATAAGCTTCCCTTTTTAAAATCGTACATGGTCGTACAAATTTTTTAATATTTTGAGATTTATTTATCAAAGTAATAAATCAATTTTAGGCAAAACTGTTTTCTGCAAAAAATAATAATAACAAAAGAAAACTACCCATTTGAATAAGATCTAGTTGAGCCCTGAAAATAATGTATAATATAAAAAATATACAATACCATCATGATGATTCTATATGTACTTTGGAAACTATTTGATTTAAAATTTTAATTGTTAACTTATTTTATACGTTTTTAACTTATTTTATTGTTTCATAATTCTAAGGATAGTTTTGTTAATCTAGCAGCACACATTCTAATACAAATGCTTTTAAGTAAATAACGCACTCCAATAAAACACTCACTAACTCAAAAAAATAAAAAAACAACAACAACGAAAGCTTTTGTTGCACTGAATTTTCTGCAAATTTTAGTTTCTTCTCAGCAGTCATACGGTTCGGTCGAGTCGGTGTAGTGTCTTAATTAATCCCGGGTTTTTTATTAAAAAAATAAAGTATAATTAAATCTTTTAATAAAAAAATTAAATCTAAGTTTTTGTGAATATTTTGGTGTAAAAATTGTTTAAAAATATTTATTAGAAGTTTGTGAAAAAAGTGTTTAAAATTGCAAATAATTAAATGGCGATTTATTACCGGTTGCTAAATGCGCTTGTTCCGTTTTTTCGTTACGTCGATGAAGATAATCGGTTTTATGTTGTTGGTAAACTTGTTGAAAAAGATAAACGAGGTTAGTAAGATTTTATTTATATAGGAAATAAGAAAAGCTTAACTCTTTCGGGTTGGGTGCTTAACTAACCACCTCTTCTAGAGCTTTTAGAGCATGTTTTTACGCCACCTATCGATATGTTGCCTAGGAATTATGTTTTTTAGTTCATCGTTGATAGATTTATTCGAAATTATTTTTACGAGTGCAGTTTTTAAAGTGAAAGAGGATCTCAAAATAGCGGACACTTTTATAAAATCATCTGAATTTATTATACATAATAAAGAGTTTTAGGAAGAATCAAAAAAAAACTTTTAAAAATTAGCTAGCATTTTGTATCGTAATAATTGAAAGAAAAACTCAAAATAGCTGACATCGCCAAAAGTCAATTTTGTTCAGTTTTCGTAAATTTTTTTTTAAATAATTAAATTTTGCATACAAAAAAAGCTAGTAAAATCAGAGATGCCAACTATTCCATGGCAAAACGTGCTGACCGAACAGTCAAAAGGAGCTAACAGTGCTAAATTTAAAAATCAAAGATTGTTCTGCTTTAACTCCATTTATTATTCATTATTAATAAAAAATTTTAATAAAAATATTAATTTTAATATGTTTTTTTACATTTCAATAAATAGATTTAAAAATATGAACAGTCATTTTCAAAAAGTGTTAAATTCTTCTTCAGACCATATGTTTATTTTTATATAAAATGTTGACTTTTTATATGTTCAATTGAATTTATGTTTACAAACATGCTTGCTTCGCAAAGGTTATTTATTGCTAAAAATGGCGGTGAAATTTACTTTAATTTTTTTACTGTCAAAAATTAAATACATATCTGGTTAGGATAGTACATCATCTTTAATTGCGCTATACTTTTTTTATGTTTTTGAGTCTACGAATTGTGTACTAAATGTAAATGTAAAGCTTTTATTATTGAATTGTAATATTTGCATAAAGCTTCTGACGAATCTTTTGTTGCTTTAATTTATTTTTAAAACACAGGATTTGATTCTCAAGCCTTTCTATACTATTGACCGAAGCAGAAAATGTGTGTACACATATAAAATTAAACCAAAGACGAAACAAGGGGGTAAAAACGGAAGTATAGATGTTAAAAGTGTCAAACGTTCCAAAATACACGTTTGAAAAGAGCCTGTGGTAGCTCTTTTTTTAAAAAACGGCTAAGCGGAAAAATTACGAGCCGGGAGTAATTAAAAGGTGCTAAATCTAGCCCCAATATAGCTACGTTGGCATCACTGATAAGCTTTTCTAAAAAATTAAATACATTTTAAAAGACAAGATTTCTTATTTCCGCAAGTATTTATTTCATTTTATTTTGCACACAACAATTTTGTTACGCCTTGTGTGCTGTCTGGACACAAAGTGCAACTGGCGAAACTTTTTATTGCATCAAATGATATTTAAACAAAAAGAAACTATTTTGATTGAGGTTGAACTGTTAATTTTTAATTTCTTGATATTCTTTAATTAGGCTTGAGTTCATCAAATATAATTTTCATTTTTATTATTTTCACTGAGGAAGGAATTTTTTTAATTTTTTTTTGCAACTTGGAATTTTTATTAAGATTCATTGATAATTTTTCTTGGCTGAGCTGGGATTTGAACCCAGGTTGATTTTTACATGTTTCAAGAATCACCACATTCTATCTTCAGAAAATCTTTGAGTTCTAACCACTGCACCACTGCGGTGCAGTCTGTCAAGACTTTGTCTTGAAAACCTGAATACATTCGTTTATTATGTTTTTTTGTCCACTTTCGTCGACATTTTTTTATTTGTACATATTAAAGTACAAATGTAAACATTAGAACTTGTGCCATAGCTATTTTTAAGAACAATTTTGATTTTAGTTGAACTGTTAAATTTTAATTTCTTGATATTCTTGAATTAGGCTTGAGTTCATCAAACCTTATTTTCATTATATTATTTTGACTGAGGAAGAAATTTTTTTTTTTTACAACTTGGAATTTTTATTAAAATTTATTGATAATTTTTTCATTAATGAAAATTTAATTTGATGAACTCAAGCCTAATTAAAGAATATCAAGAAATCAAAAAGAAACTAGCTATTTGAATAAGATCTAGTTTAACCCTGACGATTTTTTTTAATACATATAAAAAATATGCAATACCATTATGGTGGTGATTCTATACTTTGGAAGGGATTGGATTCAAAAATGTAATATTGAACTTATTTTATTGCTATCTAATTCTTAGAATAGTTTTGTTAATCTAGCACAGGGATGATAAATGACATTTCCGAAATTGTACTTAATTCAGTAAAAAATTGTACTTTATAGGCACTAATTGTACTAAAACCCAAAACATACTTTTACTAGTTTTATTACTGAAAAACAAAAGAATTTACGTACATACATTAATACATCAATTGTACTTTACATTTATATTTAAAATGTACCTTTGGCAATTATCAAAAAAATATTAAAGTTAATAAATAAGAAGACTTTTAAGATTGATTTTTAGAGTTGATAGCAAAACCGGGAAAAATACGTTTAACTGAGTAACAATTTTAAAAAATACTGTCTTAAAATGTGTGTTCCTTTGGATTGGGTATACCACTTGCCCTTATACCACCCCGTTTTGCCATATTTTAGAACACCAAGCTAAAAAGTCCATCTAAATTACGTACGAAAGTATTTATATAGTAATAAACATAGTACTTCGTAATATGTTTGTATGTACTTATATAAATGTACATAAAAACTTACAAAAAAGATCGCAAAATATACTGAAGTAAGTGGTCCCATCAAATTTTAAAGAAATTATTTTATTATCAAAGTAATTTTTGGGAATACAAAATTGTTTAATTAATAACTTAACGTCAATAAATTTATATTAATATGATTTCTTTTTATTTGAATTGATATAAGTTACATGTTCTTAATATTTGTATTAGAAAAAGGAAATAGGTTTTGTGGTTTTATCCATTATGTTCTTTTGCTTTGGCGATTTCAATAAGCAGCTGATTACAATAATATTCCAAAAATGTATGTTTGCAATGCTGAGAATAATATTAACGAAGTATCCAATCTCAAGCAAAACGCGTGAGATTCAGAATATGCTTCGAGATTTACAACACTTGCGATTTGATAATTGTTTGAGTATCAGAACAAACCTGGTTGTAGGCAACTTTAAATTATTATTTTCAAGGAGATCAAACTTCGATTTAAGTAGGAAATGAATTTTTTGACAAATTTCTACATAAGTTTTTTGTAAATTTTAAACTAAAGAAACAAGATTCATTAGACTCTAATAAATCTTTCGACGGTATTTATGTACATTGTTTTTATTTTATCATATTTTGGCAAAAAAAAATATCCGTTCAACATTTGCCGACCTTTGGCGGTTCTTCTGATACCCGGAAACATTAGTTCATTAATTTACTTTTTCAATTCTGCAACCCTATACCAAAAAGTTTTGACATTTTTAAATTGGACTAACCATGCCATTGGAGTACTTCAGTACTTTTGCAATGCTAATAGTACTGAAAAAGTACAATTGTACTAACTTTATCATTCCTGATCTAGCAGCACATATTCAAATCCAAATGCGTTTAAGTAAATTACGCACTGCCAATAAACACTCACTAACTCAAAAAAACTAAAAAAACAACAACGAAAGCTTTTGTTGCATTGATTTTTCTGCAAGAAAACTACCAATTTGAATAAGATCTAGTTGAGCCCTGAAAATAATGTATAATATAAAAAATATACAATACCATCATGATGATTCTATATGTACTTTGGAAACTATTTGATTTAAAATTTTAATTGTTAACTTATTTTATACGTTTTTATCTTATTTTATTGCTTCATAATTCTAAGGATAGTTTTGTTAATCTAGCAGCACACATTCTAATACAAATGCTTTTAAGTAAATAACGCACTCCAATAAAACACTCAATAACTCGAAAATATAAAAAACAACAATAACGAAAGCTTTTGTTGCACTGAATTTTCTGCAAGTTTTAGTTTCTTCTCAGCAGTCATACGGTTCGGTCGGGTCGGTGAAGTGTCTTAATTAATCCCGGGTTTTTTATTAAAAAAATAAAGTTTAATTAAATATTTTAATAAAAAAAATTAAATCTAAGTTTTTGTGAATATTTTGGTGTAAAAATTGCTTAAAAATATTTATTAGAAGTTTGTGAAAAAAGTGTTTAAAATTGCAAATTATTAAATGGCGATTTATTACCGGTTGCTAAATGCGCTTGTTCCGTTTGTTCGTTACGTCGATGAAGATAAACGGTTTTGTCTTGATAGTGAACATGTTGATAAAGATAAACGAGGTTAGTAAGATGTTATTTATATAGGAAATAAGAAAAACTTCCCAGCTAGCATAGGCTGTTTGTTTGACGATTATGTTTAATACACAACTCCCAAAAGAATCTTCTGATGATTATCTGACGAGTAACAAAAACAAAAACATATAAATTTTTTTTATTTATTATTTTTTTATTTATTTTTTGACACGCTCGTCTTTTAATCTTGGAATGAAAATTTTGCGACTCTCTGTAAGAGTCGTATAACAATTACTGAGCTACCTAAATAAGAGTGTTTTTGAAAAATGAAAATATTATTGTCAATACAATTTCAATAAAACAAACCGGCCTAAGGACCTGAAAAAAAGATTTTTCCGACTGGATGGTGTTGATTTCGCGACCTTAAGGTTTGTTTTATATAAATTGTATGAAAACTAGAAGTTTTGACATGAAAAATACGCTTGATGCCCTTATTTAGGTAGCTCAGTTATATGGCTGAGCATTTTACGAGTTGTAAAATAATCCCAAGGTGAGTCTCATACGACTCTTAGCATGCTTTTTGAAAGACTCGTTAGATAATCTCTACATACATCGTAAACGATTCCCTCTACGATTAATATAAGCGTCCTCCGCTGTGTTGTAGAAGTATCTCACAGAGGAATCAGCTTGTGTAACAGTTACTCCCATGCGAGGAATAGTCTACAATTAAGAAATGAGCTCGTCAACCATCAAAAACACTCGTCATGAGATTCCCAGTAGACTCCCAGACGATTGAAAATGCTAGCTGGGTTAACTCTTTCGGGTTGGGTGCTTAACTAACCACCTCTTCTAGAGCTTTTACAACATGTTTTTACGCCACCTATCGATATGTTGCTTAAGAATTATGTTTTTTAAGTTCATCGTTGATAGATTTATTCGAAATTATTTTTACGAGTGCAGTTTTTAAAGTGAAAGAGGATCTCAAAATAGCTAACACTTATAAAATCATCTGAATTTATTATACATAATAAAGAGTTTTAGGAAGAATTAAAAAAAACCTTTTTTTTATACGTTTTTAACTTATTTTATTGTTTCATAATTCTAAGGATAGTTTTGTTAATCTAGCAGCACACATTCTAATACAAATGCTCTTAAGTAAATAACGCACTCCAATAAGACACTCACTAACTCAAAAAAAAAAAATAAAAAAACAACAACAACGAAAGCTTTTGTTGCACTGAATTTTCTGCAAGTTTTAGTTTCTTCTCAGCAGTCATACGGTTCGGTCGAGTCGGTGTAGTGTCTTTATTAATCCCGGGTTTTTTATTAAAAAAATAAAGTATAATTAAATCTTTTAATAAAAAAATTAAATCTAAGTTTTTGTGAATATTTTGGTGTAAAAATTGTTTAAAAATATTTATTAGAAGTTTGTGAAAAAAGTGTTTAAAATTGCAAATTATTAAATGGCGATTTATTACCGGTTGCTAAATGCGCTTGTTCCGTTTTTTCGTTACGTCGATGAAGATAATCGGTTTTATGTTGTTGGTAAACTTGTTGAAAAAGATAAACGAGGTTAGTAAGATTTTATTTATATAGAAAATAAGAAAAGCTTAACTCTTTCGGGTTGGGTGCTTAACTAACCACCTCCTCTAGAGCTTTTAATACATGTTTTTACGCCACCTATCGATATGTTGCTTAAGAATTATGTTTTTTTAGTTCATCGTTGATAGATTTATTCGAAATTATTTTTACGAGTGCAGTTTTTAAAGTGAAAGAGGATCTCAAAATAGCTGACACTTTTATAAAATCATCTGAATTTATTATACATAATAAAGAGTTTTAGGAAGAATCAAAAAAAAACTTTTAAAAATTAGCTAGCATTTTGTATCGTAATAATTGAAAGAAAAACTCAAAATAGCTGACATCGCCAAAAGTCAATTTTGTTCAGTTTTCGTAAATTTTTTTTTAAATAATTAAATTTTGCATACAAAAAAAGCTAGTAAAATCAGAGATGCCAACTATTCCATGGCAAAACGTGCTGACCGAACAGTCAAAAGGAGCTAACAGTGCTAAATTTAAAAATCAAAGATTGTTCTGCTTTAACTCCATTTATTATTCATTATTAATAAAAAATTTTAATAAAAATATTAATTTTAATATGTTTTTTTACATTTCAATAAATAGATTTAAAAATATGAACAGTCATTTTCAAAAAGTGTTAAGTTCTTCTTCAGACCATATGTTTATTTTTATATAAAATGTTGACTTTTTATATGTTCAATTGAATTTATGTTTACAAACATGCTTGCTTCGCAAAGGTTATTTATTGCTAAAAATGGCGGTGAAATTTACTTTAATTTTTTTACTGTCAAAAATTAAATACATATCTGGTTAGGATAGTACATCATCTTTAATTGCGCTATACTTTTTTTATGTTTTTGAGTCTACGAATTGTGTACTAAATGTAAATGTAAAGCTTTTATTATTGAATTGTAATATTTGCATAAAGCTTCTGACGAATCTTTTGTTGCTTTAATTTATTTTTAAAACACAGGATTTGATTCTCAAGCCTTTCTATACTATTGACCGAAGCAGAAAATGTGTGTACACATATAAAATTAAACCAAAGACGAAACAAGGGGGTAAAAACGGAAGTATAGATGTTAAAAGTGTCAAACGTTCCAAAATACACGTTTGAAAAGAGCCTGTGGTAGCTCTTTTTATAAAAAACGGCTAAGCGGAAAAATTACGAGCCGGGAGTAATTAAAAGGTGCTAAATCTAGCCCCAATATAGCTACGTTGGCATCACTGATAAGCTTTTCTAAAAAATTAAATACATTTTAAAAGACAAGATTTCTTATTTCCGCAAGTATTTATTTCATTTTATTTTGCACACAACAATTTTGTTACGCCTTGTGTGCTGTCTGGACACAAAGTGCAACTGGCGAAACTTTTTATTGCATCAAATGATATTTAAACAAAAAGAAACTATTTTGATTTAAGTTGAACTGTTAATTTTTAATTTCTTGATATTCTTTAATTAGGCTTGAGTTCATCAAATATAATTTTCATTTTTATTATTTTCACTGAGGAAGGAATTTTTTTAATTTTTTTTTGCAACTTGGAATTTTTATTAAGATTCATTGATAATTTTTCTTGGCTGAGCTGGGATTTGAACCCAGGTTGATTTTTACATGTTTCAAGAATCACCACATTCTATCTTCAGAAAATCTTTGAGTTCTAACCACTGCACCACTGCGGTGCAGTCTGTCAAGACTTTGTCTTGAAAACCTGAATACATTCGTTTATTATGTTTTTTTGTCCACTTTCGTCGACATTTTTTTATTTGTACATATTAAAGTACAAATGTAAACATTAGAACTTGTGCCATAGCTATTTTTAAGAACAATTTTGATTTGATTGGATTCAAAAATGTAATATTTAACTTATTTTATTGCTATCTAATTCTTAGAATAGTTTTGTTAATCTAGCACAGGGATGATAAATGACATTTCCGAAATTGTACTTAATTCAGTAAAAAATTGTACTTTATAGGCACTAATTGTACTAAAACCCAAAAAATACTTTTACTAGTTTTATTACTGAAAAACAAAAGAATTTACGTACATACATTAATACATCAATTGTACTTTACATTTATATTTAAAATGTACCTTTGGCAATTATCAAAAAAATATTAAAGTTAATAAATAAGAATTTAGACGAAGACTTTTAAGATTGATTTTTAGAGTTGATAGCAAAACCGGGAAAAATACGTTTAACTGAGTAACAATTTTAAAAAATATTGTCTTAAAATGTGTGTTCCTTTGGATTGGGTATACCACTTGCCCTTATACCACCCCGTTTTGCCATATTTTAGAACACCAAGCTAAAAAGTCCATCTAAATTACGTACGAAAGTATTTATATAGTAATAAACATAGTACTTCGTAATATGTTTGTATGTACTTATATAAATGTACATAAAAACTTACAAAAAAGATCGCAAAATATACTGAAGTAAGTGGTCCCATCAAATTTTAAAGAAATTATTTTATTATCAAAGTAATTTTTGGGAATACAAAATTGTTTAATTAATAACTTAACGTCAATAAATTTATATTAATATGATTTCTTTTTATTTGAATTGATATAAGTTACATGTTCTTAATATTTGTATTAGAAAAAGGAAATAGGTTTTGTGGTTTTATCCATTATGTTCTTTTGCTTTGGCGATTTCAATAAGCAGCTGATTACAATAATATTCCAAAAATGTATGTTTGCAATGCTGAGAATAATATTAACGAAGTATCCAATCGCAAGCAAAACGCGTGAGATTCAGAATATGCTTCGAGATTTACAACACTTGCGATTTGATAATTGTTTGAGTATCAGAACAAACCTGGTTGTAGGCAACTTTAAATTATTATTTTCAAGGAGATCAAACTTCGATTTAAGTAGGAAATGAATTTTTTGACAAATTTCTACATAAGTTTTTTGTAAATTTTAAACTAAAGAAACAAGATTCATTAGACTCTAATAAATCTTTCGACTGAATAAAATTCTATACGGTATTTATGTACATTGTTTTTATTTTATCATATTTTGGCAAAAAAAAATATCCGTTCAACATTCGCCGACCTTTGGCGGTTCTTCTGATACCCGGAAACATTAGTTCATTAATTTACTTTTTCAATTCTGCAACCCTATACCAAAAAGTTTTGACATTTTTAAATTGGACTTACCATGCCATTGGAGTACTTCAGTACTTTTGCAATGCTAATAGTACTGAAAAAGTACAATTGTACTAACTTTATCATTCCTGATCTAGCAGCACATATTCAAATACAAATGCGTTTAAGTAAATTACGCACTGCCAATAAACACTCACTAACTCAAAAAAACTAAAAAAACAACAACGAAAGCTTTTGAAGCATTGATTTTTCTGAAAGAAAACTACCCATTTGAATAAGATCTAGTTGAGCCCTGAAAATAATGTATAATATAAAAAATATACAATACCATCATGATGATTCTATATGTACTTTGGAAACTATTTGATTTAAAATTTTAATTGTTAACTTATTTTATACGTTTTTAACTTATTTTATTGTTTCATAATTCTAAGGATAGTTTTGTTAATCTAGCAGCACACATTCTAATACAAATGCTCTTAAGTAAATAACGCACTCCAATAAGACACTCACTTACTCAAAAAAATAAAAAAACAACAACAACGAAAGCTTTTGTTGCACTGAATTTTCTGCAAATTTTAGTTTCCTCTCAGCAGTCATACGGTTCGGTCGAGTCGGTGTAGTGTCTTAATTAATCCCGGGTTTTTTATTAAAAAAATAAAGTATAATTAAATCTTTTAATAAAAAAATTAAATCTAAGTTTTTGTGAATATTTTGGTGTAAAAATTGTTTAAAAATATTTATTAGAAGTTTGTGAAAAAAGTGTTTAAAATTGCAAATTATTAAATGGCGATTTATTACCGGTTGCTAAATGCGCTTGTTCCGTTTTTTCGTTACGTCGATGAAGATAATCGGTTTTATGTTGTTGGTAAACTTGTTGAAAAAGATAAACGAGGTTAGTAAGATTTTATTTATATAGAAAATAAGAAAAGCTTAACTCTTTCGGGTTGGGTGCTTAACTAACCACCTCTTCTAGAGCTTTTAATACATGTTTTTACGCCACCTATCGATATGTTGCTTAAGAATTATGTTTTTTTAGTTCATCGTTGATAGATTTATTCGAAATTATTTTTACGAGTGCAGTTTTTAAAGTGAAAGAGGATCTCAAAATAGCTGACACTTTTATAAAATCATCTGAATTTATTATACATAATAAAGAGTTTTAGGAAGAATCAAAAAAAAACTTTTAAAAATTAGCTAGCATTTTGTATCGTAATAATTGAAAGAAAAACTCAAAATAGCTGACATCGCCAAAAGTCAATTTTGTTCAGTTTTCGTAAATTTTTTTTAAATAATTAAATTTTGCATACAAAAAAAGCTAGTAAAATCAGAGATGCCAACTATTCCATGGCAAAACGTGCTGACCGAACAGTCAAAAGGAGCTAACAGTGCTAAATTTAAAAATCAAAGATTGTTCTGCTTTAACTCCATTTATTATTCATTATTAATAAAAAATTTTAATAAAAATATTAATTTTAATATGTTTTTTTACATTTCAATAAATAGATTTAAAAATATGAACAGTCATTTTCAAAAAGTGTTAAGTTCTTCTTCAGACCATATGTTTATTTTTATATAAAATGTTGACTTTTTATATGTTCAATTGAATTTATGTTTACAAACATGCTTGCTTCGCAAAGGTTATTTATTGCTAAAAATGGCGGTGAAATTTACTTTAATTTTTTTACTGTCAAAAATTAAATACATATCTGGTTAGGATAGTACATCATCTTTAATTGCGCTATACTTTTTTTATGTTTTTGAGTCTACGAATTGTGTACTAAATGTAAATGTAAAGCTTTTATTATTGAATTGTAATATTTGCATAAAGCTTCTGACGAATCTTTTGTTGCTTTAATTTATTTTTAAAACACAGGATTTGATTCTCAAGCCTTTCTATACTATTGACCGAAGCAGAAAATGTGTGTACACATATAAAATTAAACCAAAGACGAAACAAGGGGGTAAAAACGGAAGTATAGATGTTAAAAGTGTCAAACGTTCCAAAATACACGTTTGAAAAGAGCCTGTGGTAGCTCTTTTTATAAAAAACGGCTAAGCGGAAAAATACGAGCCGGGAGTAATTAAAAGGTGCTAAATCTAGCCCCAATATAGCTACGTTGGCATCAATTATAAGCTTTTCTAAAAAATTAAATACATTTTAAAAGACAAGATTTCTTATTTCCGCAAGTATTTATTTCATTTTATTTTGCACACAACAATTTTGTTACGCCTTGTGTGCTGTCTGGACACAAAGTGCAACTGGCGAAACTTTTTATTGCATCAAATGATATTTAAACAAAAAGAAACTATTTTGATTTAAGTTGAACTGTTAATTTTTAATTTCTTGATATTCTTTAATTAGGCTTGAGTTCATCAAATATAATTTTCATTTTTATTATTTTCACTGAGGAAGGAATTTTTTTAATTTTTTTTTGCAACTTGGAATTTTTATTAAGATTCATTGATAATTTTTCTTGGCTGAGCTGGGATTTGAACCCAGGTTGATTTTTACATGTTTCAAGAATCACCACATTCTATCTTCAGAAAATCTTTGAGTTCTAACCACTGCACCACTGCGGTGCAGTCTGTCAAGACTTTGTCTTGAAAACCTGAATACATTCGTTTGTTATGTTTTTTTGTCCACTTTCGTCGACATTTTTTTATTTGTACATATTAAAGTACAAATGTAAACATTAGAACTTGTGCCATAGCTATTTTTAAGAACAATTTTGATTTGATTGGATTCAAAAATGTAATATTTAACTTATTTTATTGCTATCTAATTCTTAGAATAGTTTTGTTAATCTAGCACAGGGATGATAAATGACATTTCCGAAATTGTACTTAATTCAGTAAAAAATTGTACTTTATAGGCACTAATTGTACTAAAACCCAAAAAATACTTTTACTAGTTTTATTACTGAAAAACAAAAGAATTTACGTACATACATTAACCCATTAACGCCCTCTGTACTATAAATAGTACACCACTTGAAAATGACGTAAAAATCTCCTCATGCGATTTTTTACTCTGGCAACGCTTTTAATCTGTCAGTAAGAGTATATGCAATATGAATGAAGCTAAAATTATAAAAGCAATCAAATAATAGTACGGGTAATCCCCGTTTTGTTCAAGCGTTATTTTTTAGTGTTGGCGTGTTAGTGTTTATTTAGTTTATTTTATAAAATTTGCCTTTGCAAAGTGCCAGAAAGTAATTTTTTTAACATATAACACTACAAGTTATTAAAAAAATCACATAATAGTTAAAGTAATCTTAAGTTGTTCGAGCTGTAATATAAAAAGTGTTGCTGTACTAAATTTAGTACACTGGTCGCTTGAGGTAAGAACATTTAGTGCAGTGAAATTTTTTTTGTCCTTTCCAGTTATAGTTTTTTTTCGTTTTTTTTTTCAATTCGATACTTTTTATTAAACTTTTTTAAATTAGAGACTTTGAAAGCATAGAAAATGGCAAATCGACGTGTTTTTACGAGCAATAAAAACTATTTTGGCTTAGAAGAAGCAATACATGACATTTTCAACCAATATAGTGATGATGATACTGCTTTCGACGTGTTCATGCTTCCACCTGATCCAGCTATTATCACCGATGAAGAGGAGGGTGGAGACGACGACTTGTATGGAAACAAAATACCTGGAGATGTTCCCGGTAATATAGAAGTTGTTACTATAAAAAATGCATCGACCGTTGAAGAACAATGGAGTAGCGATGATGACGAGCCCCTCACAACATTCGCATCATCTACTTCTCGGAATGTTCCAAAGAGAATAAGAGTTGAAACTGGTGAAGAATTGCCAACTTGGAGAAAATGTAAGCCTCTTTATTCAGTTTTTCAGTCCTCTCCAGACCAAACTTTTGTTGAAGAACGACGTGCTAATGTTTCGGATATCCTAAAAGACATGACCCCAGTGAAAATATTTGAGCTTCTTGTTGACGATGAAGTGCTTGAGCTTATTGCATCAGAAAGCACAATATATGCCGGACAAAACAATAGGCACGACACTATTTTTACCAAAGAGGAACTCCGTAAATTCTTGGGCATACTTATATTTACCGGGTATCATAAACTACCCAGTGAAAGGTCATATTGGAGTGTAGATGAAAATCTTGGTGTGGCATTCGTTTCTGATTGCATGTCACGAAACAGATTCTTGGAAATTAAAAGAAACCTGCATTTTGCAGATAACTCTATGGCATCGAGCTCTACTGATAAGATGTTCAAAATACGTCCACTTTGTGATATTTTACAAGACAAGTTTTGTCAATTCGGAATGTTACATGAGAACTTATCGATTGATGAATCCATGGTTAAGTACTTTGGTCACCATTCTGCCAAACACTTTATAATGGGTAAACCTGTGCGATACGGATATCGTAATTGGGCATTGACCAGCTTTGATGGTTATTGTTATACATTTGATATTTATTGCCGGAAAACATCTGAGGCTACCACCGATCCTCTGGGATCTCGCGTTGTGAAGGGCTTACTATCAAGAGCTCCAATAAATCCAAAAGAACACGTCGTTTATTTTGATAACTTTTTTACCAACTACAACCTGCTTGTAGACCTAAAGAGCCTTGGATACAGAGCTACTGGAACCTTACGCGAAAACAGGACGAAACGATGTCCATTGATTTCATCAAAGGATATGCGTAAAAAGTCTAGAGCTGAATACGACCATAGGTTTGATAAGACAAATGAAATTCTAATGGTTAGGTGGAAAGATAATAATGTTTGCACGATTGGAACTAATTTCGATACTGTAGAGCCATTAGGTAAAGTTAAAAGATGGTGTTCCACGAGAAAACAAAAAGTTGATGTGTATATACCTCACGTTTTCCAAAGTTATAATAAAGGGATGGGAGGAGTAGATCAAATGGATCAGTCTATAAGTCTGTACCGAATTGCAATAAAAGGAAAAAAGTGGTGGTGGGTCTTATTTACATACGTAGTGGACATGAGCATTTCAAACGCATGGAGATTATACTGCATTACAAATCCTGATGAACGTATGGATCAACTATCGTTTCGTAGGCATATAACACGCTCCTATTTGAGTGAGAAAAAAAACAATAAAACAAGGCCATCGTCATCTAGAATTGAAGGAGAAGAAAGAAAAAACAATGGTCATAACCCCCAAAAAATACCAAGCCAACTTAGATGTATTGTATGCTCTAATCGAGTTAAAACATCATGTGAAAAGTGCCTGAAAACGCTATGTATGGAAAGAGGATGTTTTGCTAAATACCACTCCTAAGCGCCCATTGTACTAAACTTAGTACATCCTTAAAAACACAACTTTGAATTCTTTTTTGTTTGTTTTTCTTTTATAGTATGTTAATAATAGTGTTTTAACACAGAAATAAAAAGCCGAATCAGTAAAATTGTTTACGCTTTTCATTTGGGCGTTAATGGGTTAATACATCAATTGTACTTTACATTTATATTTAAAATGTACCTTTGGCAATTATCAAAAAAATATTAAAGTTAATAAATAAGAAGACTTTTAAGATTGATTTTTAGAGTTGATAGCAAAACCGGGAAAAATACGTTTAACTGAGTAACAATTTTAAAAAATACTGTCTTAAAATGTGTGTTCCTTTGGATTGGGTATACCACTTGCCCTTATACCACCCCGTTTTGCCATATTTTAGAACACCAAGCTAAAAAGTCCATCTAAATTACGTACGAAAGTATTTATATAGTAATAAACATAGTACTTCGTAATATGTTTGTATGTACTTATATAAATGTACATAAAAACTTACAAAAAAGATCGCAAAATATACTGAAGTAAGTGGTCCCATCAAATTTTAAAGAAATTATTTTATTATCAAAGTAATTTTTGGGAATACAAAATTGTTTAATTAATAACTTAACGTCAATAAATTTATATTAATATGATTTCTTTTTATTTGAATTGATATAAGTTACATGTTCTTAATATTTGTATTAGAAAAAGGAAATAGGTTTTGTGGTTTTATCCATTATGTTCTTTTGCTTTGGCGATTTCAATAAGCAGCTGATTACAATAATATTCCAAAAATGTATGTTTGCAATGCTGAGAATAATATTAACGAAGTATCCAATCGCAAGCAAAACGCGTGAGATTCAGAATATGCTTCGAGATTTACAACACTTGCGATTTGATAATTGTTTGAGTATCAGAACAAACCTGGTTGTAGGCAACTTTAAATTATTATTTTCAAGGAGATCAAACTTCGATTTAAGTAGGAAATGAATTTTTTGACAAATTTCTACATAAGTTTTTTGTAAATTTTAAACTAAAGAAACAAGATTCATTAGACTCTAATAAATCTTTCGACTGAATAAAATTCTATACGGTATTTATGTACATTGTTTTTATTTTATCATATTTTGGCAAAAAAAAATATCCGTTCAACATTCGCCGACCTTTGGCGGTTCTTCTGATACCCGGAAACATTAGTTCATTAATTTACTTTTTCAATTCTGCAACCCTATACCAAAAAGTTTTGACATTTTTAAATTGGACTTACCATGCCATTGGAGTACTTCAGTACTTTTGCAATGCTAATAGTACTGAAAAAGTACAATTGTACTAACTTTATCATTCCTGATCTAGCAGCACATATTCAAATACAAATGCGTTTAAGTAAATTACGCACTGCCAATAAACACTCACTAACTCAAAAAAACTAAAAAAACAACAACGAAAGCTTTTGAAGCATTGATTTTTCTGAAAGAAAACTACCCATTTGAATAAGATCTAGTTGAGCCCTGAAAATAATGTATAATATAAAAAATATACAATACCATCATGATGATTCTATATGTACTTTGGAAACTATTTGATTTAAAATTTTAATTGTTAACTTATTTTATACGTTTTTAACTTATTTTATTGTTTCATAATTCTAAGGATAGTTTTGTTAATCTAGCAGCACACATTCTAATACAAATGCTCTTAAGTAAATAACGCACTCCAATAAGACACTCACTAACTCAAAAAAATAAAAAAACAACAACAACGAAAGCTTTTGTTGCACTGAATTTTCTGCAAATTTTAGTTTCCTCTCAGCAGTCATACGGTTCGGTCGAGTCGGTGTAGTGTCTTAATTAATCCCGGGTTTTTTATTAAAAAAATAAAGTATAATTAAATCTTTTAATAAAAAAATTAAATCTAAGTTCTTGTGAATATTTTGGTGTAAAAATTGTTTAAAAATATTTATTAGAAGTTTGTGAAAAAAGTGTTTAAAATTGCAAATTATTAAATGGCGATTTATTACCGGTTGCTAAATGCGCTTGTTCCGTTTTTTCGTTACGTCGATGAAGATAATCGGTTTTATGTTGTTGGTAAACTTGTTGAAAAAGATAAACGAGGTTAGTAAGATTTTATTTATATAGAAAATAAGAAAAGCTTAACTCTTTCGGGTTGGGTGCTTAACTAACCACCTCTTCTAGAGCTTTTAATACATGTTTTTACGCCACCTATCGATATGTTGCTTAAGAATTATGTTTTTTTAGTTCATCGTTGATAGATTTATTCGAAATTATTTTTACGAGTGCAGTTTTTAAAGTGAAAGAGGATCTCAAAATAGCTGACACTTTTATAAAATCATCTGAATTTATTATACATAATAAAGAGTTTTAGGAAGAATCAAAAAAAAACTTTTAAAAATTAGCTAGCATTTTGTATCGTAATAATTGAAAGAAAAACTCAAAATAGCTGACATCGCCAAAAGTCAATTTTGTTCAGTTTTCGTAAATTTTTTTTTTAAATAATTAAATTTTGCATACAAAAAAAGCTAGTAAAATCAGAGATGCCAACTATTCCATGGCAAAACGTGCTGACCGAACAGTCAAAAGGAGCTAACAGTGCTAAATTTAAAAATCAAAGATTGTTCTGCTTTAACTCCATTTATTATTCATTATTAATAAAAAATTTTAATAAAAATATTAATTTTAATATGTTTTTTTACATTTCAATAAATAGATTTAAAAATATGAACAGTCAATTTCAAAAAGTGTTAAATTCTTCTTCAGACCATATGTTTATTTTTATATAAAATGTTAACTTTTTATATGTTCAATTGAATTTATGTATACAAACATGCTTGCTTCGCAAAGGTTATTTATTGCTAAAAATGGCGGTGAAATTTACTTTAATTTTTTTACTGTCAAAAATTATATACATATGTATCTGGTTAGGATAGTACATCATCTTTAATTGCGCTATACTTTTTTTATGTTTTTGAGTCTACGAATTGTGTACTAAATGTAAATGTAAAGCTTTTATTATTGAATTGTAATATTTGCATAAAGCTTCTGACGAATCTTTTGTTGCTTTAATTTATTTTTAAAACACAGGATTTGATTCTCAAGCCTTTCTATACTATTGACCGAAGCAGAAAATGTGTGTACACATATAAAATTAAACCAAAGACGAAACAAGGGGGTAAAAACGGAAGTATAGATGTTAAAAGTGTCAAACGTTCCAAAATACACGTTTGAAAAGAGCCTGTGGTAGCTCTTTTTTTAAAAAACGGCTAAGCGGAAAAATTACGAGCCGGGAGTAATTAAAAGGTGCTAAATCTAGCCCCAATATAGCTACGTTGGCATCACTGATAAGCTTTTCTAAAAAATTAAATACATTTTAAAAGACAAGATTTCTTATTTCCGCAAGTATTTATTTCATTTTATTTTGCACACAACAATTTTGTTACGCCTTGTGTGCTGTCTGGACACAAAGTGCAACTGGCGAAACTTTTTATTGCATCAAATGATATTTAAACAAAAAGAAACTATTTTGATTTAAGTTGAACTGTTAATTTTTAATTTCTTGATATTCTTTAATTAGGCTTGAGTTCATCAAATATAATTTTCATTTTTATTATTTTCACTGAGGAAGGAATTTTTTTAATTTTTTTTTGCAACTTGGAATTTTTATTAAGATTCATTGATAATTTTTCTTGGCTGAGCTGGGATTTGAACCCAGGTTGATTTTCACATGTTTCAAGAATCACCACATTCTATCTTCAGAAAATCTTTGAGTTCTAACCACTGCACCACTGCGGTGCAGTCTGTCAAGACTTTGTCTTGAAAACCTGAATACATTCGTTTGTTATGTTTTTTTGTCCACTTTCGTCGACATTTTTTTATTTGTACATATTAAAGTACAAATGTAAACATTAGAACTTGTGCCATAGCTATTTTTAAGAACAATTTTGATTTTATTGGATTCAAAAATGTAATATTTAACTTATTTTATTGCTATCTAATTCTTAGAATAGTTTTGTTAATCTAGCACAGGGATGATAAATGACATTTCCGAAATTGTACTTAATTCAGTAAAAAATTGTACTTTATAGGCACTAATTGTACTAAAACCCAAAAAATACTTTTACTAGTTTTATTACTGAAAAACAAAAGAATTTACGTACATACATTAATACATCAATTGTACTTTACATTTATATTTAAAATGTACCTTTGGCAATTATCAAAAAAATATTAAAGTTAATAAATAAGAATTTAGACGAAGACTTTTAAGATTGATTTTTAGAGTTGATAGCAAAACCGGGAAAAATACGTTTAACTGAGTAACAATTTTAAAAAATACTGTCTTAAAATGTGTGTTCCTTTGGATTGGGTATACCACTTGCCCTTATACCACCCCGTTTTGCCATATTTTAGAACACCAAGCTAAAAAGTCCATCTAAATTACGTACGAAAGTATTTATATAGTAATAAACATAGTACTTCGTAATATGTTTGTATGTACTTATATAAATGTACATAAAAACTTACAAAAAAGATCGCAAAATATACTGAAGTAAGTGGTCCCATCAAATTTTAAAGAAATTATTTTATTATCAAAGTAATTTTTGGGAATACAAAATTGTTTAATTAATAACTTAACGTCAATAAATTTATATTAATATGATTTCTTTTTATTTGAATTGATATAAGTTACATGTTCTTAATATTTGTATTAGAAAAAGGAAATAGGTTTTGTGGTTTTATCCATTATGTTCTTTTGCTTTGGCGATTTCAATAAGCAGCTGATTACAATAATATTCCAAAAATGTATGTTTGCAATGCTGAGAATAATATTAACGAAGTATCCAATCTCAAGCAAAACGCGTGAGATTCAGAATATGCTTCGAGATTTACAACACTTGCGATTTGATAATTGTTTGAGTATCAGAACAAACCTGGTTGTAGGCAACTTTAAATTATTATTTTCAAGGAGATCAAACTTCGATTTAAGTAGGAAATGAATTTTTTGACAAATTTCTACATAAGTTTTTTGTAAATTTTAAACTAAAGAAACAAGATTCATTAGACTCTAATAAATCTTTCGACTGAATAAAATTCTATACGGTATTTATGTACATTGTTTTTATTTTATCATATTTTGGCAAAAAAAAAATATCCGTTCAACATTTGCCGACCTTTGGCGGTTCTTCTGATACCCGGAAACATTAGTTCATTAATTTACTTTTTCAATTCTGCAACCCTATACCAAAAAGTTTTGACATTTTTAAATTGGACTAACCATGCCATTGGAGTTCTTCAGTACTTTTGCAATGCTAATAGTACTGAAAAAGTACAATTGTACTAACTTTATCATTCCTGATCTAGCAGCACATATTCAAATCCAAATGCGTTTAAGTAAATTACGCACTGCCAATAAACACTCACTAACTCAAAAAAACTAAAAAAACAACAACGAAAGCTTTTGTTGCATTGATTTTTCTGCAAGAAAACTACCCATTTGAATAAGATCTAGTTGAGCCCTGAAAATAATGTATAATATAAAAAATATACAATACCATCATGATGATTCTATATGTACTTTGGAAACTATTTGATTTAACATTTTAATTGTTAACTTATTTTATACGTTTTTAACTTATTTTATTGTTTCATAATTCTAAGGATAGTTTTGTTAATCTAGCAGCACACATTCTAATACAAATGCTTTTAAGTAAATAACGCACTCCAATAAAACACTCACTAACTCAAAAAAATAAAAAAACAACAACAACGAAAGCTTTTGTTGCACTGAATTTTCTGCAAATTTTAGTTTCTTCTCAGCAGTCATACGGTTCGGTCGAGTCGGTGTAGTGTCTTAATTAATCCCGGGTTTTTTATTAAAAAAATAAAGTATAATTAAATCTTTTAATAAAAAAATTAAATCTAAGTTTTTGTGAATATTTTGGTGTAAAAATTGTTTAAAAATATTTATTAGAAGTTTGTGAAAAAAGTGTTTAAAATTGCAAATTATTAAATGGCGATTTATTACCGGTTGCTAAATGCGCTTGTTCCGTTTTTTCGTTACGTCGATGAAGATAATCGGTTTTATGTTGTTGGTAAACTTGTTGAAAAAGATAAACGAGGTTAGTAAGATTTTATTTATATAGAAAATAAGAAAAGCTTAACTCTTTCGGGTTGGGTGCTTAACTAACCACCTCTTCTAGAGCTTTTAATACATGTTTTTACGCCACCTATCGATATGTTGCTTAAGAATTATGTTTTTTTAGTTCATCTTGATAGATTTATTCGAAATTATTTTTACGAGTGCAGTTTTTAAAGTGAAAGAGGATCTCAAAATAGCTGACACTTTTATAAAATCATCTGAATTTATTATACATAATAAAGAGTTTTAGGAAGAATAAAAAAAAAACTTTTAAAAATTAGCTAGCATTTTGTATCGTAATAATTGAAAGAAAAACTCAAAATAGCTGACATCGCCAAAAGTCAATTTTGTTCAGTTTTCGTAAATTTTTTTTAAATAATTAAATTTTGCATACAAAAAAAGCTAGTAAAATCAGAGATGCCAACTATTCCATGGCAAAACGTGCTGACCGAACAGTCAAAAGGAGCTAACAGTGCTAAATTTAAAAATCAAAGATTGTTCTGCTTTAACTCCATTTATTATTCATTATTAATAAAAAATTTTAATAAAAATATTAATTTTAATATGTTTTTTTACATTTCAATAAATAGATTTAAAAATATGAACAGTCATTTTCAAAAAGTGTTAGATTCTTCTTCAGACCATATGTTTATTTTTATATAAAATGTTGACTTTTTATATGTTCAATTGAATTTATGTTTACAAACATGCTTGCTTCGCAAAGGTTATTTATTGCTAAAAATGGCGGTGAAATTTACTTTAATTTTTTTACTGTCAAAAATTATATACATATCTGGTTAGGATAGTACATCATCTTTAATTGCGCTATACTTTTTTTATGTTTTTGAGTCTACGAATTGTGTACTAAATGTAAATGTAAAGCTTTTATTATTGAATTGTAATATTTGCATAAAGCTTCTGACGAATCTTTTGTTGCTTTAATTTATTTTTAAAACACAGGATTTGATTCTCAAGCCTTTCTATACTATTGACCGAAGCAGAAAATGTGTGTACACATATAAAATTAAACCAAAGACGAAACAAGGGGGTAAAAACGGAAGTATAGATGTTAAAAGTGTCAAACGTTCCAAAATACACGTTTGAAAAGAGCCTGTGGTAGCTCTTTTTTTAAAAAACGGCTAAGCGGAAAAATTACGAGCCGGGAGTAATTAAAAGGTGCTAAATCTAGCCCCAATATATGTAGCTACGTTGGCATCACTGATAAGCTTTTCTAAAAAATTAAATAAATTTTAAAAGACAAGATTTTTATTTCCGCAAGTATTTATTCCATTTTATTTTGCACACAACAATTTTTGTTACGCCTTGTGTGCTGTCTGGACTTGAGTTCATCAAATATAATTTTCATTTTTATTATTTTCACTGAGGATGGAATTTTTTTAATTTTTTTTTTTCAACTTGGAATTTTTATTAAAATTTATTGATAATTCTTCTTGGCTGAGCTGGGATTTGAACCCAGGTTGATTTTTACATGTTTCAAGAATCACCACATTCTATCTTCAGAAAATCTTTGAGTTCTAACCACTGCACCACTGCGGTGCAGTCTGTCAAGACTTTGTCTTGAAAACCTGAATACATTCGTTTATTATGTTTTTTTGTCCACTTTCGTCGACATTTTTTTATTTGTACATATTAAAGTACAAATGTAAACATTAGAACTTGTGTCATAACTATTTTTAAGAACAATTTTGATTTTAGTTGAACTGCTAATTTTTAATTTCTTGATATTCTTTAATTAGGCTTGAGTTTCAGTTAGAAAAATAAAGTTTAATTAAATATTTTAATAAAAAATTTATATCTAAGTTTTTGTGAATATTTTGGTGTAAAAATTGCTTAAAAATATTTATTAGAAGCTTGTGAAAAAAGTGTTAAAAATTGCAAATTATTAAATGGCGATTTATTACCGGTTGCTAAATGCGCTTGTTCCGTTTGCTCGTTACGTCGATGAAGATAATCGGGTTTATCATGCTGGTGAACTTGTTGAAAACGATTTTCGAGGTTAGTAAGATGTTATTTATATAGAAAAGCTTAACTCTTTCGGGTTGGGTGGTTAACTAACCGCCTTGTCTAGAGCTTTTTAAGCATGCTTTCACGTTTTTATATCATGCATAAAATATTGATTGGCTGAAGGTGCGATAGCAAATATAACTTCTAAAGCGGCGCATACACTTGCAATTAAATTGTTCAATTTTACGTATTGTAGAATTATATCGTCAATGTGTTTGTGATATTCGAAGGTGGCATCAATCAAAAGACTTTTGATTTTTATTGCACAACGAACAGAAAGTGGAATGTGTTGACAACATTGTACAATGCTGTTTGTGTTATTCCTATAGGTTATGTTCACCTTTTTATTGAATAAATGAAACCATTATGCGACTAATTGCATAATATAAGACAAAATGGAAATAATATGGCGAATATCATATACAATAATATTACAAGTGTATGGGCCGCTTAACGAGCAGGGTTGTAAGATGGGCGATTTCTCGCCAAACGTGCGATTGTCAAACTTGTTTGGCGTCCTAATTTTTGATTTAGGGACATGGTGCATTTTTGGCGATTTATAAAATAGTTGGCGATTTTGTTGGTTATTTTTGATGAGCTATGAATTTGTTTTAAAATTCTTTAAATTCAAAAGGAAAAAATAATATTACATTTATATTCCAGTTTTTTATGTATGACATTTGAGGCATTTGAAAGTCTCTGGCGAGAATCGAACCCGCAACCGGGAATCGAGCTTGCTACCAGCTACCAGTCTACCGGGGCACTCAAGTATGAATGTTGAAGATAATAAAAATATTCGAGAAAATTGTTTTTCATATTTAAAAGTGCTCTGGAAAGAAACCTTAAAAATATTAAAAATTAATAATATTTTTTCCATTTATATATGTATGTGGCAATTTATTATCACGTATAAAATACGTTGTTGTTAAAGATTTTTATGATGGAAAAAATTAGCGTTTGTTAATTGTAAAGAGTATTTTAATGATGATATTCCATTTAATTAAAATAAGTTAAGGCCATTTAATTAAAATAAGTTAAGGCCAAAATTTAATAGCTCATGTATACGGCATGTACGTACCATTTTACGGAACTTGCTCTGGCTGTTCTTTATATGCAGGTAATTGCAACTAGTATTGTCTGTGTTGACATTTTAACTCCGCAAAAACTCGCTTTCGAGGTAGAATACACTACGAACTTCTAGACGCGTTATTACTAGTTATAGATAATGTGAATGTGCATAGAACATGTTGCACATCTTTTGTACCTTCGTTGAATAAATGAATTTCCCTCACAATGTATTCCTCTTTAAGTAGTCTACTATTTACTATTTTATTGTAGGCATCGTATCTTTTTTGTGTTCACTAACTATTTTTACTTTGTTCTAAATAAAAATTTAACAAAATATATATCGGGCGACTTTTTTTTTGAATTTTTGGCGTATTTTAGCGACAATAAATAAATTTATTTTTGAGGATTTATAAAAAATAATTTTTATAATTGTAAAAATATGTATTTTATTGTCAAAAACTGAAAAAGGCTTTGGAGATTTTTGACGACGAATTTTGCGATAAAAGTCAAAATCAATCTGACAACGAGTGTAGCATGGTACAACTACACAAGAGGTGTGTTCCACAAGATCTCGGGCAAGTTCGGACTAATGAGAGTAAAATGAAAATTACTCTCTAAATTTGCCGAAAATACCCAAAATTGCTGGAACGCAAAAAACCATTTTTGAACATCTTCAAATACTAATGCTGCTTACTTTTCAAATTAAGATATATTTAAGTGATTAAAGACGCTTAAAAGTCATAACATTATAAAACTAAAACATTGTAATTTTTTATATTTTGTTTTTTTTTATATTAAAGATTAAGGGAAATATGTTTGCAATAACGTTTTAACCACTTTCATTTTTCACAAAAACCTTACATTTTGCTTTTTAATATGTTTTTTAATTAAAACTAAACTTTTCCTTTTACTTGTAAATTTCCTGAATTATTTATCAGTTTCATATGTACCTAAGCAAAAACAGCTGATTGTTTTTTCTTGTCCGAACTTACCCAAAGAAAAAGTTCGTGCAAATTTGTACAGGAAATGAAAAAAATTACTCTCTCAATTACTCTCTTTATTGCACAAAAATTGTTATGTGGAACGCTTTTGGGTAACTTTGTGCAAGTTCGGACTGTTTCGTTGCTACAACAAGTACAACATGACAAAAACAACACGCAATTTGTTTTTGTTTTTTTACCCGAGACTTCAAAAAAAGAGCAACACTGTGCCTTCAGAAACTCAAAATAAAAATACAAATAAAAAAAAAAAACAAAACAACACGTGAAGGAAAATGATAAAATTTTTCTTTTAATTGGTGAAATTTTTGTATATGCCGTAAAAAAATCACAAGGTAGTTAGAATGGTGAGACAATCTCGCCGGCCAATAAAACCTCCCGATTGTTGAAATACAGGTTTTATGTCTCTTACTCCCATAACATCAGGTAAATCTTGTTTATTAGCCAAAATAAGTAACGGAACACCAGATAATAAATAATTTTGTATCATTTTATTTACATATTGGCATGAACAAAAAATTTTGTGGATAGAAACGTACCAAAAATAGTTTTCGATTCCTCCATACGATCTCTATCGTTCGAGTCTATTACATAAATGACTGCATGCGATTCCTGGTAGTACTTATCCCACAAAGATTGCAGCTCATATTGTCCTCCTAAATCCCAAAAGTTCAAACGTACTCCTTGTATATCTTTAGTGCCTATGTTTAAACCCACTGTTGTAGTTATTTTTCTGGGATTCATACCTTTATAGTTTTTTGTAAATTTTCTTTTAGCTGCTTCCAAATAAGTCTTCAATTTGATTATTTTAGGTTTTATTTTTCTGAAATGATTTTAGCTTTACCGTCTTGCCAGCATTATCCAGACCCAAGATAACCACACAGTATTCATCCTTTTGCGCTAAATATTTATAGAAGCCATGTAACAAAGTATACATAGTAATAATTAAACCAAAAAAAAATTTTTTTTTGAAATCACAATTTTTATACCCTTCACCTCAGGTGGAAAAGGTTATAAATAAGTTTGTCATTCCGTTTGTAATTTCTACAATATTGATCTTAGACCCCATAAGGTATATATATATTCTGGGTCCTTATGAGGAGAGAAGTTTATTTAACGATATCCGTCCGTCTGTCCGTCTTACGTTTGATATGTGTTTACCGGAGACTCCAGACATGATAGCGGCTAGGTTGTTTTACATTTCTGTCACATATAGTCTACCATCGGTTGCTATTGAAATTCAGCAAGATCGATCCACAAATGGCTGATATATGAGCAAAAAACCACGACTACCTCTAATATTTTCTAAAAATCCCAAGTGGTTGTTGTAATTTTATTACTTTTTGCTGTATATCTGGGGAACGGCAAAAGCCAAAGTTTCCAAATTAGGTAGCCAATACACACCATCCTACAAAATGTGGGCGGGATTGGAGAAGTGGGCGTGGTACCTCCCATAGATCTCCCCGAGTCCAAGCTTTATAACTCAGCTAAATGGTAAATTTCTTTTTAAACACGTCGCTATATAATTCTGTCAAATCGGTTTAAAAATGGCTGAGTTATAACCAAAATACTGAATTCCCAAAAATTACTCATTTTTATTTTTTATAATTAAGTTTGTTAAAATATATACAAGTGTATATAAATGTAATTAAATTATTCCTTAACACGCCGGTATATAAAACAATCAAATCGGTTAGATAATGGGCAATTTATTAGCAAAATACTCCAAAAATGGGCTAAAAAACATCAAAATTTTTATACAATCTTACATTTTAGGACTGCCATATGACCTATGGAAACGACTTATGTATCAAAACATCGGCAATTTTTAGTAGAACATATTTCCCAAAAAATTGGTTGTTAAAACACAACATCCGACATAACGTGGACGGTTTTGATAAGTAGGCGTGGCACAAAATATAATTATTTATATCTTAAGAATGGTGTTCACATAATTTTTAGTGCTTATTGCACCATGGTGAAGGGTATATAAGATTCGGCACAGCCGAATATAGCACTCTTACTTGTTTTAATTAAATTTATTATTGAAACACAAATCAAAGTTTTTTTTCACAATCTCTTTGTTTTAATTTTAAAATGTAAACAAACATGAAAAAATGTAAACAAAAATGAAAATTTTTGACATATGGGGTTTAACTGGGGTAAACAGCTGACAAACATATGCGCCAACGAGTCTACCTTGTGTACTTGTACCATGGAGTGTAGTTTTGATTGTAAAAAAAAACAAAATCAATGCGAATTTACACCAGGGGCCTAATTCTGGCAGTCGTGATCGAGTACTTTCTCGATTCAAAGGAAATTTAATATATAATTATTTTAGTCAATACTGAACGAATTGAAATTATTGTTTCAGTGTTGTAAAGCATTTATTTGAGTTTCACAACACAGTAAATATAATTTCGATTTGTTCAATACCGACTGGAAGAATTAGAGATAAAATTGCTTTATTTTAATTTTATAAAATGAAAAATTTTATAAACGCAAGGAATTAGAATTACGTAAGAAATAAGTGGAGCCACAATAAATTTGCAATAAAGGAAAAAGGTTTACTTTCTTAAGCAACTGTAAATACTTTATGTACAACAAATTCCCTTTTTTAATATTTTCAACAAATTATTTTGACACTCACTCCAACTTTTTACAAAGTATGTTAAAACATCTTTGTATCGTGTTTTTTAACGATGTTTTTTTAACATCGATGCTATTGTGGAAACATTGATGTTTTTCAGAACGATGTTGCATCTCTACACTCACAATATTATTACAGTAACGGACTGTAGTTTATTTAAGAAATATTCCGTTCAGTAATTTTTAAATAAATAAACATTTAAAATTCCAAGCAAATTTATTTTTAACTGATTCTAACAGTTATTCAAAAAACTAAGTGCATATTAATACGGATTTTGATTGAGTTAAATTCTTCTTTATGTTAAAGTAAATAAAAATGTAATTTAAAGCAACGAAAAGTTCATTTGATTTTTACTGTCAAAAATTCAACCGCGAATTCCGTAAAAACAAATCAATATTCAGTTATTTTATAAAATTTTACTGTCAAAAATTCAACACCATATTCAGTAAAAACGATTAAATATTCAGTTATTTTATATAATTTTACTACCAGAAATTGATTTTTACTTATCTATAAAAAATGAATTGCTTGTTTTGTGTAAGCAATTCCCATTTTCTATTTGTTAAAATAATTTAGTTAAATACATCAAATTTTAAAAGTAAAATAATTGCGAAGCCATATCGGTCATGCTGCCTGGTGTCTTATAATTGAGAGTTCTTCTGTAAACAACGTGGTCAGTACAACAAAAGTGAAACAAACGTGTGTAACTGGGTAAGTAAATAAAAATATTCTCCCTCTCTTGCTTATAAGAAAAACAAGCGGACAGGTGTCTGTCTGGTATTTTTTAGAAATTCGGCTATTTTGTGGAGTAAACGAAAATTTAATAAAGTAACTGAATATTTAATTGTTTTTACTGAATATGGGGTCAATTTGACAGTAAAAAATTAACAGTAAAATTTTAATAAATAACTGAATATTTAATCGTTTTTACTGAATATGGTGTTGAATTTTTGACAATAAAATTTTACAAAATAACTGAATATTTATTTGATTTTACGGAATATGGTGTTGAATTTTTGACAGTAAAAATTAAATGAACTTTTTGTTAAAAATAAATGAAAAATAGGTAGCCCGGTTTTTAATTGAACTTTCATTTATTTTATATTACAATTTCAGTTAATATTATGTACAAAATATTGTGAGTGTAGTTGCAAGATGCTCCTACATATATATGTATCTCAATATAAATGTCGTTTCGAGCAGATCTACTAATTGGGCCATGGCTACTACAAAATTTTTTTTGAAAAGAGAAAAAAATATTTCTCAAATATAAGTGTTTCAAAACAATAGAAAAAATATAAATTTTATGTTGTTAATGTTTAATTTTGATAACTGTTAGTTTAGGTCCTTGAAATTTATACATAGGAAATTTTCTGAAAATTGGTTTTTAAGAAAGGACCACTTGACCTTTCAGGGCGATGTTAATGTCGTCCTTATGCACCGCTTCCGGGGCCAGGCAATAGTATCCGCCAAAAGGAGGTGTCCGCCTCAGGAATGTGACACCTTTAATATAAATCTGAAATTGTTCGTTTTTTTTAGAGTATTTTAATATTTTTAAAACATTTTTCAAATGTGGTGTTTAGAATTATTCATAGGGGTAGAAGTACATAACACGCGTTAGTGCGCGCGCGCTCTGTAGACGTCTGTCAAAAAGAGTTAAACTAGCGTATTTTAATAGAACAAGCTACATGCAAAATATTTTGACGCGTTAGCGCCAGAAAGTTGGTTAACTTTGAACTTTTTAACGCGTTGTGTATTTTTGACGAGTAATCAGCTGACAATAAAAAAAAATTTTAACAAATTTGCGAATCGCGAAAGAAAAATTTATTGAAGAGCTTCAAAAACATACAATATTTATATAAAAAGTTTTTAAACGCATGACAAACGTCGACGAATGAACGCGTATTATGTACTTCTACCTTAAATAATCGTATACATACATATGTACAAATGTATTTGAAGCTTAACTGCTAACCAAAAGTTGGTTAAAGCAAAAGAATGCAACATTTTTGGTAATTATTTGGCAAAAGCTGTTAAGTTGCTAAATTTTATGAAAATTTACATTATAAAAGTCAAAAATTATTTACAAATAATTTAAAGATTTTAAATTATCTTTGTAATTATTCAGTCAGAGTTTAAAACAGTACGTGTACATTGAGTTTAGTTTAAAAGTCTAACCCCCAATTTCACCAAGTTCAGTTAAAACTAACTATGACTTTAACTTCCAGTTAACAATATATTTTGACTTCTATAACTGATAGTTAATTATAACTGAACTTGGTGATATTGTGGGTAAAATATATTAAAATTTTTATTTTTTTTCTTTCAAAAATTTATTTTAACTAAATGTGGAGAAAACATAGAACATCTAAGTATTTATGAATTGACATTTACATTACATTATTTTTTCGTCTTATTGGATCGATTTGGCGAGGGACCAACTTCCGGTTCATATCCTATCTTCCACGTGGGTTAATTTACTTTGTAAGTTCAATATAAAAAATATCACTAAGGACCTTCACCTGTTATATTATGGTTCTAAGTTCAATATATATTATAGCAAATTTAAAAGTTATCACATGCAGCACGGAAAACTAAAATAAAGAAATTTAATTTCCCGTATTTATATAGTCGAAATATTCGAAAACCGGTTTCTAAAAAATGTGATTATTCTACCACCCTATTTTTTATTACATGATAATTGAGAAAAACAAATTTAGTAGCAAATTTGAACGTTTTTAACTCTGAAAAATATTAAACAGATTTTAATGAAATATAAATTGTGAACTTCTATAAGAAATATCTTTCAAATTATGTTTGTTTTGTTAAAATCGGTTGACATACAGAGGAGGAAAGTGGTTTAAACAGTTTTCCCTTTGCCGATTTATATAGGTGGCATGTCATAACGTCCAGTAACACTGTATAACGCTTTTAAAAGTGCCAAAATGTCCATCAGAGCAGTGTCGTAATGCCTGAGGACGTAATGACACTTTGCAGAATGTCATAATGCCAACAAAATGTTCGGTCGGCGCAAGGGGTTTCTCCTCTATGGTATAACAAATACCAGCTTCGGTAACTAAAGCTTCTCTTCACAGCCGGCCTTCAGCCGGACGCAAGAATCTCTATGTTATAACAACAATTTTAGATAACTAATATTAATAATAAAAATACTAAAAACTATAAGAAATACTTTTGGAAAAACAAGTTAGAGGGAAAACTACATTTTTGCTGTCATCGTGAACGAAGTTTAAGAATGCGACTAAAAATTAAACGGGAAATTGAAGAAACTATTAGTTTGTGCCACGCAGAGCCATGATGATCCGTAAAATAAAAAAGAAAGCTAGTAAAAAAATCTATTTTTCTTTGAGCAGCAGCAGGGTGTTTGGCTGACAGTTTTATTTAAATAAATAACGAATTTATATATAAAAAAAATTTACTTTTGCTAAGCATTTTGATAAAATCCACATTTGGAAACAATTTTACAATAACGTTTAAAAGCAAGTTAAAAATAATTGCATTTTTTTAATTTGAAAACAAGTAAAAAATTATAGTCGGTCAAGCCCGACCATATGATACCCTACACCAATTATTTAAAACAAATTTTCGAAAGTGTATGGCTATATAAATAGGGATCTATCTATGGTTTTAATTTCATTAAAATCGGTTTGATAGTTTCTAAGAGGCAGAAATTGCACCCTATCTCCTCTCGTGTAACTACCATTTTCAATAGGCCTGATCCTTGAGCCAATAAGAACCTATGTGCCAAATTGTATTGAATTATCTCCAAAATTGCGACCTGCAATTTGAGCACAAGGTTACATGGACAGCCAGCCAGCCGGACGGACATCGTTAGATCGACTCAGAAAGTGATTATGAATCGATCGGTATACTTTAAGGTGGCTCTAGGGCCCATATTTTAAGGTGTTGCACACATCATCACAAATGCATAATACCCTCTCCACTATTGTGGTGTATAAAAAGCACAAAGAAAAGATATTTTAACATAATAATTTGTTTGTATTTTCCTAAAATATTCGTGTTATAAAAAGTATGTAATCGAGTACCGATAAGATAAATTAAAGCATATTTCAACACTACATTTATTAGCCATCATCTGTTCGCTTAAATTTACGAATTCTTAGAAGTTTTCCGTTCTTTGAGTAACAGCTTTTTTGAGAGTTAAATTTTCAGTTTGATCAGTAATTAATCATTTACTGTATGTTACTGTAAAAGTACTTAAACAGATTTATGCCATGTTCGCATGGTGCTTTGGATAACTTCGTTCTCTGTTTTTATTACTTATTTGAACAACTCGGCATTTTCCTAATCGGTTTTGACAGTTCTTCTTCTTTTTTTTATACCCTCCACCACAATTACTTGTAAAGAGGGTATACTACGTTTGTTATTCCGTGTGAACCTTTTTTATTATTCATCATATATATATATATTCTGGCTCCTTGATTTAGCCATGTCCGTCTATTTAAAACACGCTCACTTTCGAAAAACTCAAAAGAAATTAACAAACTTGGTGTCAAATTGTTTGTAGTTATCCTAAGCAGTTTGGGATTGAAATCCAGAAAAATCGGTTAAGTAGGACCAGAGGTATGAATCAAAATGGTGAACCACAACCTTAAAAAATTGATAATTTTGTTACAAAAAATATCATAAATGGTGGAACAAGGCATGGAATGAGATAAGATTTTGCAAAAATTCGTTTTATTCGACGGGAAATCACGCTGTAAAATTTCGTGAAGATCCGTCCATAATTTACCCTAGGCCCCATATAAACACTACTCCGGGAAAACAGTTTAGTACGCCTAAAACAGTAAAAATAATGCCATCATAACAAAATTTGGTACGTCACAGTTTTTTAGAACTAGAAATAACACTGTGAAATTTCGTGATGATCGGTCCTTGATTTACATTAGGCCCCATATACACCCTACTACCGGAAAAAAGTTTAGCGCGCATAAAACCATAATTAATAATGCTATCATAATAGAAATTGGTGCGTCACAGTTTTAAAGGACTATAAATGACACTGTGAAACTTCGTGAATATCGGTCCATAATTTACCCTAGGCCCATTGAAACCCTACTACCGGAAAACAGTTTAGTACGCCTAAACCATAATTAATAATGCTATCATAATAGAAATTGGTACGCCACGGTTTTAAAGGACTAGAAATAACACTGTGAAATTTCGTGAAGATTGGTCCATAATTAACCCTAGGCCCCATAGAAACCCTACTATCGGAAAACGCTTTAGAACGCCTAAAACCGTAATTAGTAATGCTATCAGAATAAAATTTAATACTTCACAGTTTTATAGAACTTGAAATCACACTAATAAAATTCGTGATGATCGGTTCATAATCTAGTATAGGCCCCATATAAAGCCCACTCTGGTAAATTAATTAAAGACGCCTAATGCCGTAGCAGGTATATTTATTGTGGTAACATTTTTTCCAACTTAGTTTCAATATGGTCCATTATTTATCTTTGATTCCATGTTTAGCAGCCTTCTGAAATTCACTGTAAACGCTAAAATTTATTTCACCGCTGCGTTCAAATTTATGCTTTTTAATACCAGATACCACTCTGCTGACGTGCGAACATGGTATTAATAATAATACACTATTTTCAAAGACTTGTATAAAGACCACTTAAATTCTCGATAATTTTATTAATTATTTTAATCAAACTTGAATTAATCAATTGTGTTTTTTAATATTATATTAAAAAATCTGATTGTTTTACGAATTTGAACTTAAAATCTACTTTTCAGTGGTGTTTTTATAGAATTACTGTTTAAAAAAATAAATCTTTGACAAAAAGCGAAAAGAGCTTAACTCGGCTCAAGATAAATTTTAGTTTATGGCATCTTTGTAATCGCCATGTTTAACAGTACCCCTGGATTTTTAGAAGATTATAGCAAAATTACTTTTGGTTATTTTGTCAAAGTGCAAACAAATTTGGAATAAAAACCGTTAATTTCCGATCTGTGACGTAAGAAGTTTAAGGTATCAAAACTTTAAAGACTACAACCGAAGAAAAGTGATGATTTTATTAGAACAAAAATTCAAATCTTAAAAAATAGACTTATGTATTGTTTTTACAACACAAGATATTTATCGTCCAAAACTGAGTGCTTTTAATTTAAATTTTATAACACGTTAATCACTCGTGATGCAAAAACAGCACATTAAGCACTTTATTCCGTATTGCCACAAAAATATGTAGTTCAGTTTATATTTGTACTAACTGTTCCCGCGGCGTTGCCCACCCAGAATGAACATTTCACTAACTTTAACGAAATATAAAGCATGTGTGTTTTATTGTGTGCAGATCGATCTACCTAAGTTTTAAATTTCATTAAAATCGAAATTGCCCATCCGCCCCTTCAAATTCCTAGTTTTAAAAAACATAAAAACACTTTGTGTTTTAATTACGCTGATCTATCTATACAAATATCATCAAAATTGGTTAGATATTTTTAGAGTGGCAGAAATGCTAAGTATGTCCGTTGCTTGCTTTCGCATTCGGTCAGGGGACGAGCGGAAAGATTGATTGAAGGCGGAATAGAGGGTGAACAGATTACTCATGTTAAAATGTCTTTCTTTTTTTTGGAGTACGGGAACTATTGCTTTAATAGACCTTTTCTCAAACGGTAATTAATATTTTCTGAATATATGAGGTTTAGCGGCCTTGAACACTATCCTTAGTTAAAGTGAAACATAAAATACCAAAAAATACCTCTTACAGATTATCATTCACTCAGGAGCTTGCATGTTTAATTTGATGTCTCTACACGTAGAAAAAAAATATGGTTGGAGGTAACTATATTCTAAGAGCAACATTCTATGGTTGGATTTAAACAATGTTTATGTTTGCAGGTTACCATATAATATTTAAATATGACCATAGAATGGTTAAAATCAACAAAAAATTTCTCGAAATAAACCATCATATGGTCAAAATTAACCATATTTTGGTCAATATTAACCATAATAATGGTCAAAACAAACCATTTTATGTTCAAAATTAACCATAATATGGTTAAAACTTCCAAGAATTTTGACAAAAGTAACCATATTATGGTCAGACTTGACAAAAATATGGTAAAAATTAATCATAGTATGGTTATTTTTTTCATCCATTTTTTCAATTTGTTTGTTAAGTGTCAAATTATAATTTAATGATAAAAATCCCCTTTGATTCATATTCCAGGCTGTGACGACCTTCATTACCATTTGTTCTGTTCTACTAGTTTATTCTACGTAAACTTATGTATTTTATTCAATAATTAAAATAAAATTAATGAGAATTTTAAGCAAACTTAAGCTTTCTAAACATATTACATATTTAAAATTTGAAATTAAAATATTATAATTTCGAACATATTATTGTTATTAAATATCAACCATAACATGTTTGGAGGCAACCATAATATGGTTATAGCTTTTGGATATATGAATTTAACCATACTATGGTTGTCGTGATAATAATATGATTAAAGTAACCATAATATGTTTAAATGTATAGTTGAAGCTTTATATTATTAAAATATTATATTGTTAAATTCAACCATATTTGAAGTTTCAGGGGAGGTAAACACTTTATTGTTAAAAAGAAACAAAATATTTTCAATCGTGAAAAAAGTTTTGTTAAAACAACAAAAGTTTATTTCTTGCCATTGCAGGGACCATAATATGTTTTTTTTAACCATACCTCAACCATGTTTTTTCTCTGCGTGTAGGTTCGATATTAACTGAAATTCAAAAAGAACTAGTTAAAGAACAAAAAGGTACCAAAAAACCCTCTTATATATTCTCATTCACTCCGGATATTGCATGTTTAATTTTATGTTTATAGGACCAATATTAAGAAAATAAAAATAAAACTACCAGTTAAAGAACGAAAAAGTTCCCTTTTCAGATTCTCATTCACTCAGGACCTTGCATGTTTAATTTTATGTTTTAATTCCAATACTAACGGAAATTCAAAAAGTACCAAAAAGGTATTTTAAAGTTCCTCATAGAGTCTTCACTCAGGAGATTGCATGTTGAATTTAATGTTTTTATGTCCAATAATAACGGTTATTAAAAAACGTACCAGTTCTATAACCAAAAAGCTAAAGAAAGAAATTTAATTTTCCGTATTTCTCCTTTTTGGTACTTTTTTCTCCACATTGAAGTATCAAAAACTTCAATATTGTAGTGGGAGCCCATTTAATACGTATATGCCAAAAAATGAGAAAAATACTATGTAAAAAAGTACAATATGTAATAGAATTTATAAAAAGTACCACATTTGTATTTATTAGATAAATTCCAAACGTGATATATGTTATGTTTAATTTTACGTTTATTGCTTTAAAATATTGACGGGGTGACCAAAATTCAGGTTTTACCCGTTTACTCCCTAAAAGGGCTGAATTTCAAAAAAGTACCAGACACCTGTTCGCATATTTTTCTAAAGAATAACGATAAGCATTACATTTTTTTCCTGCTTGTTTTGGACGCTATCCTAAGAATTTTAGTGGTACCTTATATAGCCTATGTCCGTTAGGATGTTCCATTCTTCCTTAAGATGAAGAACATTTTTAAACCGGAACTTTTATTCCGGTAAAGGCAAAACAAATGGATCCTTAGATAAGTAAACCTATGCTTTCAAAATTGCTCCCCCAGATAGTGAGATATAATTAGAAGCTCTATTGTGCAATGCTTAAAAGCAATGGGTATACAAGGATCCGTTCTGGAATCCAATTGAAATCATTTAAAGAATTAAAGTCTTCGAGTTTTTGTAAAACTTAATGATTAGAAAACTTTTGTTTTGCAACCTTCAAACTAAAAAAAAAGTTCCAACTAAAGTTTTTTTATTGTTTTATAAACAAGACTTTAGAAGGCAGTGTGCGTTAAAGACAGTACAGTTTCAAAGAAAAATTGATTATAAGTTTTTGATAAAAATCGGAAATTTTTTACATAAACAAACATCAAATCGAAATAAATTTTATTCCAAACAAATTTTGCAGAATTCATTAACATTTCTGACATAGAAAATGATAATACATTTTATTACACAACTACATTAATTACATTCATACACTAATAATACACACTAATAATACATAATTAACATGTTTTCCAAAAAAAAAAACAAAATATAAATATACAGAATAAGTTACAAATTTACATTAAAACTTTAAAAATATTTACAAAAATTTATAGCGCTTTTAAAAATGAATAACAATAACTTATCTAGGGTACAAGCCGGGCTCTCGCATCATCATCATAATCTCCGATTGCTCGGGTGATATCGTGGTCGGTATCTTCCACCAACAATTTTCGTATGAGTGATGGTTCTGGTCGTTGATGTTGTTGGTCGTTCTTGACCACTTCATGTATTTCATGGGGCTTTAAAAATATTTTAAATAAAAAAAAAAACAATTTAATTTCAAAGTAAAAAATAGTGGTATAAAAACCAAAGGCACCTTGGCTTTTTCCAGCAAAATTTCCGACCCGTGCGATGACGTTGAGCCATGCAAAAATCTTTGAATCGATGAACCAATGTGTAACTTTTCCCTTTCGACCTCAAATGAGGCAGTTGTGGTGCCTGAGCTGCTTCCTGAACCGGTAGTGGTGAGTCCACTGTCCAAGGTTCCTGTTTTGTTGCCATGTTCTGGTATAAATGATGCCAATGGATTCTGGAAATGCAGGTTACGAATGAAATCACGTTGTCCCTGCTTTTTGCGACGATAAAAAATATACCCCAAACCGCAAAGAAGAAGAACTAAAAAGGTGACTAGCGACCAAACCACTGCTGTTATGTGAGACGATCCCTGATCTTCATTTGAAGGATTTTCGCGATGTATTAGCAATGCTGAGGAAGTAATTTCATTGTTTACATTGCAATATTTCGTCTCACTTACTATAGAATCCCCACACATGCACTCGTAGCTAAATTCAGTTTGTACGCACATACCACTGCATTTAGCCATGTTGCAAGGATTACGACTCATGGGTTGTCTTGAAGCACCATCGATTAGTATATCTTCGGCATTAAGTATATTTAAATTGAAGGCTTTACATTTTCTGCTGCCATAGAGGTAACAACGTATTGCCTCTTTGGCTCCTAAATTAACTATGAACACCTGATTCTCATACCAGGTTAAGCCGGAAGGATGCATGACAATGTTCCCCTTTTGCAGTAAAGTTATGGGAACAGCTTTCTTGCCAGAACGATAACTTATTCCCTGTAAGTTTTTCTGATGCATGTCGGTATAATAGAGTATTTTCTTGTAAGGGTCACAGGCAAGAGTAGTTATATAACTCATTTCTTTGATTAGTAGGAATTCACGTTTACTACCATCCAAATTTGCGATAGCTATACGTGACCTATGGGAACCAAATGTTTGGGTTTGCACCACCACAAAAAACAAGTGCCTATTATAGGCATCTATAGTCAGGGTTTTAATTATCTCACTAGGTTTTACTTTCAAAATGGCGCCACACATTTTGGCGGCAAATGAACATACTTGGATCTCAAATACCGGAGAGCGAGCAATCACATAAACGTTATCTGCAGAAGTAATAAAATAATCACAAATTTATTGTTAGTTTTTAAAACACTCACCTGTAACCCAGTCTACTGCCACCTTTCCTGGCATTGAAACGTGTAAGGCAGACTTCACTTCGGCCGTATCCACATCAATTTTATAGAGTATATTCTCATTGTCTGTAGTAAAATAGGCATGACGTGTTCTTACATTCAAATCAAAGCCGCTTATCTTGGTATCATTAGCTTTCCAAGCCACTTTTAAAATTATAGGATGTTCAATCATGCTGCGTACTTCGTCATAAGTGGAAAACAGTAACGACTTTTCACTTTCAATTGATTTACAAGTGACTTTATCCGGACGCATCATAAACTCAGGATAACAGGAACATCTATAGGAACCATGATTATTTTCACATATTTGAGCACAAGGATCTAGTTCTTCACATTCGTTGACATCAATACATGAACGATGATCCGAATCTAGTTTGTAGCCACTAAAGCAGGAACAAATAGCACCGGTTGGTGTAGCCTTGCACTTGCTATCGCAGGGCGCCTTACCACCAACCGGTTTACATGCAGTTTTGCACAACGGGCCCTCATCGGCACCTGTATCACAATCCTCAAAACCATTGCATACACGTGATTCATCAACACATTCACCATCTCGGCAATCCCACATTTTAGGTCCACACGGCTTTTCATGAGTTTGCGTATTCATTGAAGTATTCCAGGCTCCATGTCTCTCGCAATTGTCTTCATCCGAACCATCATCACAATCTTTCTCATTATCACAACGAAATTCTGAGCGTATGCATTCTTTGCTAGTTTTACAACGAAATTCAAAAATGCTGCACATGTTGCCACAATCTGCCTCATCTTCGCCGCGAGGACATTCAGCTGTGCCATTACATTTAGCAGAGAGCTCAAGGCAAACTTTAGGATCGCTTGAACACTCGTACATGGGATTTTGTTCGTCACCACAAGATATTTTACGTTTTTTTCCAATCAAGACATCGCAATTTAGTTCATCTGAGGAGTCTCCGCAATCATTATGACCATCACAAACCAAAGGTTTGTCAATGCATTGACCTAAAAGGCATCTATGCATATCGGTAGGACACTCCCTGACACCTAATTTGACAATTAAGTTGTTGGCACTATAATTCAACTATTGTAAAAAAGTTTTCTTTATTTACCACAATTATCATGCTCGTCAGAACCATCTGAGCAATCTATTTTTCCATCGCATTCCCAAGTTTTTGGTATGCAAGTTCCACTATTACACTGGAACATTTCTTTGCCACAAACTGGACGTAATCTTTCATCCTTACCTCTAGCCAGTTCACAATTTTCTTCATCAGAATTGTCGCCACAATCATTGACTCCATCACACATGACACTAAAGTCCACACAGTTACCATTATCGCAAACATGCTGATGCCGGTGGCAATTTTTGGATTTATCTAAATTTACATATAAATTATTACTCCTATAAAACTTTTTTTGTTAAAGCCTGTAACTCACCAAAATGCTCACAATGGTCCTCATCCGACCCGTCAAGGCACTGTTTCTCACCATCACAACGTTTATCACTTTCCAAACATTGTTCGGCATTATGACACATAAATTTACCCACTGGACAAACAACCTTGGGCTTTTGTTTCTTTTCCAAATCACAACCCTCTTCATCTGAATTATCAGGGCAATCTTTACGATTGTTACATTTCCGAGACAGTGTTAAACATTCTCCAGATCGGCAACGAAATTCGCAATCTAAAGCCTCGATACAGCTACGATTTGTAGCATCTTTAAATACCAAGCCAGCTGGACAAAGACATCCGGCAAGGAATTTACCCAAAGTAACACAGACATGGGAACAACCACCATTCCAATGTTGACAAGGATGATCTGTAGTTTGGACGGGTGTACTGGCCGCTAGAGGTATATGAGTGGGTAGAGAGTGTGAAGTATAAAGCTCTCGATTTACTTCAATATCGAACCGTTTTAAAGGACCCATATTGCTTTTATGAGTCCAATATATAGTGTTCGATCTCAATTCGGTCCAAAAAAGATCTTCATCTACTATGGCTACGGAATAAGGCCTTTTCAAGCGACCACGGAAAGTGTAAGCATGTGCGTTGCGATAATCGGAAAATGAGATACGGCCTAAATCACTGTCTGCCCAATATAAGGTGTGGGTTTCAAAATCAGTGACAAATGTAATGTCATCATCGCCTATTTCATCTTCAAAAACATGGGAGTGTTCTCCTAGACCGCTTAACGATTTTTGATCAATGTGAACCAGGCGACGCGATTTTAAAGCAATAAACATGTTCCTATGTAAGATATAACGGTATTTTAGAGGTCATATATGGACAATTTAACTCTTACCCGTCTTCTGGTATTATGGCTAACCCAATAGGAGATTCCAATCCGGAAAAGAATGAAACTATAGCCCGATGCTTGGTTTGTATTGATAAAACTTCGACCACATGTCTTTCGGAATCACTCCAATATAAAGCGTGGGACAAATGATCTGCATAAAAAATATTTATAAATTATTCAGATGCCGCTGCTAATTTTTAATTGCTTACCAAATCCTAAAGCGGTAACATTTCCTAAATTCCCCTTTACCAAATTTCTGACAATATTATTCTGCAAATCCACTTCACAGATAACCTTTTGGTAATTATCGGCTATAAAAACTGTATTATTCACGCTATTGTAAGCCAATTGATGAATAAACATATCCAATTTATGGGTATTCGTTATGGTATGGCGTCCAAATGTGGTATGCTCCATTTCCAATAAATTGCCTTGCACTCCCAAAAATAATCTCTGTTTTTTATGGGTCTTCATACAACGCAACTGGTCTGTACCTAATTGCATGCCATCGGGACAAGCGCAAGAATAACTGTTATTCTCAGAAAGTAAACACAAATGGGAACAACGTGATCTTTCACAGGCATGCGAGGACTTCTTTTGCTTGGAGGAATGATAAATATGCGCAGCATATATAGTGCGATCTTTGGTAATAACTTTATGATCTTTTCCTGTAAACTTATTACAAGAATGTATACTCTTTGTGCCCCAATCGGACCAATAAATATCATCTTCAAATATGGCCAAACCATAAGGATGTTTGAGAATTTCTTCCAATACCATTCTACGATCTGTGCCATCGGTTCGTGCACTTTCAATGGTAGCCATTTTAGCATCAACCCAATAAACACGATCATTATACATATCCAATGCAATACCATTGGGCCAGTGAATTTTATCAGTAACCAAACGCATCGAATTAGTGCCATCCATAGAGGCACGAGCAATCATTGGATTAATGCCCCAATCAGTCCAAAAGATTTGGGAACGTTGGGGCCATAAAGCCACTCCTCGAGGCTGATGGACATCTTCGGTAACCAAAACGGCACAATAGTGGCCATTATTTGAGCAGACGGCTATATGATGCATAACATTATCCGAAAAGTAAATGTTGCCTAAACAAAGCCATAAAAAAATTTAATTTCCTTTTTCTAAAGGCATACTTAATTTCTTACCAGTTAGCCAATCTACTGCCAAATCTTCGGGAGCATCCAAACCCGATGTTAGTAAAATTTCCTGCTGCGAACCATCTGGATTCGCCCTAACAATACTTTCACCTTCGTTTTGTATATTCGTCCAATAGATATGCTCCCCATTATAAGACACACCAATTACCTTCGTCAGTTTCTTTGCCACTGTATATACTCTCTTTGATCTTAAATTAACACCCATTACCGTTACCTGTGTAGTATACAATAGCAAAGCTTCTTCATCACGAGCCTCACAAGTGCGGTTATCTTTCCTCAGAGTATAACCTTCATCACAAGTACATCTATAGGTCCCAGGAGTATTAACACAGGTCTGACTACAAACCCCATACTGTTCCAAACATTCATTAATGTCCACACAAACGTCTTCAAGAAGAGAGTGTCTAAAACCTTTAGGGCAAATACATTCAGGACCCGATTGAGGCATCATTCGGCATTTTGAGGCAGGCGGACAGGTTTTGTTGTTACAATTGCTTGACACATTGCAACGAAGTAATTCATCTGAACCGTCGGGACAATCAGTATTGCCGTCACATGCGTTTTCGAGTGGCAGACAGGTGATATTGTTGCGGCACAAAAATTTACCCATTTCAGGGGTACAATTATTGGCTGCGAATAGAAAAATATAAAATAATGTTATATTCATAGGAATATTTCGTTTTTAAGGATTAAATAAAATAGTTTTTAAAGTGATGTCTTTCGAATATATTTTTCTTAAGTTATTGATAACTTTTTTTTATTTGTGTATTTATTTTTATAGATGGGAAAAGGGTAAAAACCCCAATTGGAAAAACCCGTTAAAATGTTTGTTGGGTGAAAAAATTTATTGCAACACATTTAACAAACAAACAAATTGCGCTACAAAGTTTTATAATAAACAAATTGGACAGGCTTAAAAACGACTTTCGGTATATTCGTTAAACAATTTTAACCAAACATTGTCATCGAGTTTGATGTTTGGACAGAATTCGATGAAAGATCACTCGATTAATTTTAATTGAAACTATTGTCAATTAATCTTTATTTGTTTTGCCAATTTCTCGTTTTCCTATTATTGGGCACTTAAAACAAGTCATTAAATGTTTCGTCACAATATCTACAAATAACTTATTTTGTGTTTCTAGTGCTTGTTGCATTTATAGGTCTTCCCATTAATATTAGATTCGGTTTAATGTAGTTTTGTCCAATTTAATCAGCTTTTTAATATTGAACAGCACACGATATATTAAAAATACTTTTACCCAATTTAAATAACATGTCAGCCATATTGCCGTATGCATAATGTAGCATATATAATACTTTTAATAAATACCCAAATAAATTTACAAAAAAATAACTTTATCCTGGAATGTACTCTATATTTATCCATACATCTGGCAAATACCGGGAAGAGTCCTATATAAATATCTATCAGAGATCAGCAATAAATCGTTTTTTCGCTACTCATACTGACTCATCAAATTGTAACTATTAGTGAGTAGGCACCCTGCAAAAAATATTGGACCACCTGATCCATTTTGATTAAATGGACTACTCCATGGACTGGTCCGATGTAATGCAAGCATGGACCATGCCATTGTTAAAAAGTGTTTGTAGTGAGACGACATGCCTCCGTTTTTTAATGACATGTTTTCGTTTTTAAACTCCTCTTGTGTATACAATGGAGTAGTTTTAAGACTACTCCTTTGTAATCCAAAGCCGGGTTATTTGGTCTTGCTCTAGGACATCGTAATGTTAAATATACCAAGTTTTTTCCATACGTTTGGGTTACTTTTGGACTAGTCCTAGTCCCTTGTGAGCTACATTTTACACGCGTGTTTAGACTAGTCCAGTTATTTGCAGGGCATCAATAAATATAAATGCGTTGTCGACATCATTCTCATACTCAGGGTTGTTAGATGTGACGATTTTTCGTCATTTTGATGATTTTTTTTTACTAAATGTGATTGTGTTATGACGATTTTCTGGCATCAATAAAATACTTACAAGAAATATTAACAATTATATTGGGAACAGTCCAAAACGTAACAATACATTTTTCGAAATACAAACATTATTGGAAATTAAAGAAAAAAAAATTCTTCGCCCATCACAAACCAGGTGGCTTTCATTAATTCGAATTCTACAGTTATATGAATGACATCGATACTGCAAAATATATACACAAGATCCCCGACTTGCGTCGGTCCTATTTGCGTCGCGCATAGGTGTTTTTTTTGTCAATCTAGCCGGGCATTAGGAAAAAATTAAATTAAAGAAATGTAAAAATTTAAGTACACAGCTCAACAAATCGTTTGCTTGAGATTTGTGGTTTTGGGACACTGTTAAAGTCAGGAAAGTTGAGCAAATTGCATGCGTGTTCATTGATTTTGTGAGTAAACGAACAAAGACTCTACATTCATTGATTTTTTTGAAAGACTATAAGCAGCTACTGATAAAAATTTTATTTTAAATTTTTATGATAAAAAAATTCGTTCGAAATAAAAACAACGACTTTTTTGAAAAAAAATTTAAAAGGTTTTTGAAAGCAAATTTAGTTGCATTTTTTAAAATGTTAACATCACGATAAAATTTGAAATCTCTACTTTAAATTAAAAAAAAAAAATTTTGCGCGTTTTTTCGCCAATTTTTTTTGGGTGATTTTTGGAAAATTTCACCCTTTTCTGTATTTGCCCATCTTGCGTAGGTATGTACTAGAGGTCTGCAAGAATAAATTAAAAGCAATGTCAACGCACTCATTTGTTTTTTAATTACAATGTGTTGATCACCCAATGATAACGAAACAAATGAAAAAATAACCAGGGACAAAACAACAAAAACCCATTCAATTCAGTCAACTCAAGTCAAATGAGTAAATTATTCAAATATAATTTGAATGTGAAATATGTGTAGGTACATTATGTATGTATGTGTAAGCTTAACTTTTAAAAATAAAAGAAGCCACAAGCTTACACACATATTATGGCAAGGTATTCAAATAAATGTATGCACATTCAATAATTCAAAAATTATTTGAATATTTTTTGTAAACTTGCTCTCTCTAACGGGTCATTCCAATGTTTTGTTATTTATGAATGCCTCTCATATTCATTTACAAGTAAACAAGTTTTTTATTCAATTCATTCATTCTTATTTTTGTATATGGTTTACTCTCTTCTTATCTTTTTAAATGTTTTATAATTGAATAAATGTTGTGCACTTTGGGTAAAGGCAAACAACTGAGTTATTCAAAGCAGACCTCTTGTATGTACATATGATAGAAACCCTTTCGTAAGTGATTTAATGTTTAGGTTGGCTTTTATTCAGTGTATAAAAAGCTGCAGTCAAAATAAAAAAATTACTTTTTCTTCGACTTTTTCAATTTTCATTAGACAAAAATAAACTGTTGCTTTATGTACACGACAACATCTGCAGAAATAACTAGAATTGCATTTGATTTAGCTACCGAATCAAAGTTATTATTAAAGTAATAACAAGAGGTTTCAAAATCCATTTGCACGAGTTTGCCAATTATTGCTTAGACACTGCAAAACTTTACGTTACTCTATATCCCTGTCATACTATGAGACCTACAATGCACAAGATTTAAATACATGGCTCAACTGTAATGAGCGAAGCATAGTTGTCTATCGGGCTATTATCAGAAGAAGCGTCTGAGCACGAAATAAATATTTTCGGCTCAACAGACAGTATTTGCTGGAAAGTTTTCGAGGGTTCAGTTTAACAAAGATATTATAAATAGACTTTTGCTCAGTTATGACCCTCTGATTACTAGCATATAAGACCAACTGCAAAAAAAGTCATTACCCTTTACGAAGGAAGCAATTTCTTTTATGCTTCGACCTGTACTTGGACCATGGCACTCATCATAATCTAAGTGCAAAACAGAAGTTGTTTTAAATTAATTAGTTGTTATTATTTTAAATAAAATTTATTTAATATTTATACCATCCAAAAATCCAGTTTACTACGGAAATTGAAGAGAATTTTAAAATTGCATATTTGGATACATACATATATCGACATAATAGTTCTATTAAATTTGACTGGTATTCAAAAGAAACATCATCTGGTAGACTTATGAATTTTAATGCAACTCAACCAAAATACCAAATAATAAATACGGCAAAAAATTTCATTTTTAGGGTACTATATATTAGCGATGAAGAATTCCATGTTAAAAACATAAAGAAAATTACAGCAATATTAATAAATAATAGCTTTCCAATTAAACTTATACACCGGCTAATTGAAGAAACACAAAGAAAATTAAAAAACAACACAACTTCAAGCAGCACTGAAATTGATGACAAAGTTTTTTACAGTGTAAAGTTTATTCCTGGTTTAACGGACAACAGAAATATTAAAACAACGATAGACACACAAAACATATGTTACGCCTACAAACCACATACTACACTCAACTCTATTTTTTCCAAAATTAAAATGCCTGTAGAAAAACAACAACAAAACAACGTTGTGTACGAAATAGCATGTAAGGGAAATGACGAACAAAAATGTGATTTAATTTATATTGGCACAACGAAGAGAAATTTACAAACAAGAATGTGTGAACACAAAAAGGACATAGAAAAACATAAGGAATCAACAGCTTTATCGAAACATATGATTTACGAAGGGCATAAACCTGACTTCGACAGAATAAGAATACTAGACATAGAAGCTAAACAGAAAAAACGTTTCACAATAGAAAGCTTACGTATACAACAAAATATTAACAGAACAATGAATTTAAAGGAAGACACGGATAATATAAGTTTAAGCTACAGAGTTGCAATAAAATAGAAAAGATAAGCTGTGATATTAATTTAAGTTGTGTGTTTAATTTAATTATATGTTAAATGTTTTATGTTTTATGTAAGCTGTGTAACATTTAATGAATAATTTAATGTGATAAACTACTACCTAGTAATTGTAAGTTTATTTATTTATTTTGTTGTTTTCTAATTTTGTAATAATATATTGTTTTTTATTATATAAAAAAAATTTTTAAAAAATATTAAATAGACAACCCCTGAAGATATCAACAAATAATTGACGAAACGTTGGGAGAAACATGTAAAAAAAAGGTTTTTTATTTACATTAATACATTAGGCCCAATTAGCTTAACAAAAACTTATATATAATATATAAACAACTTGGCCAAAAAAATAACAAACATACTTTAAAATTTATTGTTATTATAAATTAGTTATAATTAAAGTCACATAAAAGCTTACAAATTTATATTTTATGGAATAGTAAATGTGGAATAGTAATTAATCTATTTCTTTTAATATTTAAATTTAAAAAAAAATTACTTTATGTAACAGCCCACAAAAGGGGCGGGGACGAAGGATGTAATTTTACGATCTCCTGGGTCCAATTTTAGAGTTTTTAACTTTCGGTTAAAAGTTGCATTTGCTAAACAAAATTATGGGAAGACTTGAACAAAATTAACTTTTTTAGTGTTTGGATTAGTTTTTTTAGAGGAACTTTTTTTCCTTGGTTTAATTTAAGTTATTTTAGAGCTTTACCGATCTAAGAGCACTCAATAGCTTTTAAGAAGCAGTATAAGCTACAACAAAAAGTTATGCCCGGCTAAATTGGCAAGATTGGTTAAATCCGATTTGGAAGTCATAATCAGATTTGGAGAATTTTGCTATTTGCGTTTAAAAAGGGACAATTCCCATTTAATTCTGGGGCTTCGGAAAACCCATTTCAACAGACAGACGGACAGATAAACGGACGGATAGACGGACGGGCGGACAACCTTTGCTTTTCAAAAGGACCCAGAATATACATTATACTTTATAGGGTGCATGATCAATAATGTAGAAATTACAAACAGAATGACAAAGTTCGGTGAAGGGTATACAAATGCATTAGTTTGGAACATAAATTGAAGTCGGGTAAAAAGACTGTTGATATAGACAGAACCCTTGGTTTAGCATCTAGAACAGTAAAAACAGTTTGCAACAGAGTTAGCGCTAAAAATTAATCATTATATCATTAAAGATAGCTCGAGTTAAGAGCAAATGAGATTCTTTTTTTATTTAATGTTTTTGTGAATATGGATAAATGATACAAATAAATTTTTGTTATGTTGTATGAAAATATATTTTTTCTTATGTATTTCTTTATTTGTTTCTTTTCAAATGATTAATATATTTTTTCTTTTTTTTGTAAAGTCCACTTGCTGAAATAAATAGAATAAAGCATCGTTTACAATCCTAAAAACATTTTCACTTGGTGTTCATAATAGATCAACAAATTTTTTCGCCACGACACACATTTTGCATTAAGAACCCGTTTGCAAAATTTACCCACAACAATATTATGCATTTATGCATTATTATTTTTACAACATTATGTTGAAATTTTCATTCAAAACTAAATAAAATAATCTTAAACGTCAGAAACATTTTCATACAAATTATTGCTGAAGTTCTAGTTGACTCAACTTTAGTTAAATTTTTATAAAAATTTTAGTTACATTTTTGTTCTAAAAATGAGAGGAAAATATATGAAATACTTTGGGATGAAAAAACGAAATTGTTTCTGTGATTGTGAGCAAAGCTTTAAAAGTAACCATATCTGTTTTTTTTTATCATAAATAGAATTTCATGCTAAAAATTTATATTTTTGAACTAATTTAAATATTTGACGTTTTTTGACGATTTTTATAAATGTTCGTGACGATTTTGACGAATTTTATTAAAACTTTCGACGATTTTTTAAGAAAAAATCATAAAAACCCTGCTCATACCCATTATTGACCTAAGTTTGATTTCTAATTAAATTTGCCGAAAAATAGCCCACTTCACACATATAACTTTAGTAAACTGTAATTGCCAAATAGTTTCTTTGCTATTTGGGGGACAAATCTGGCAGCCTCGCATTTTGCTTCGCCTATACACATTGAGATAAGTGGAATCTTAATCAACCACTTCATAAATGTTGCTAGTGTAATCACCCTTATCATGAATTCCACATATAAAAATTTCCGAATGAAATTCTTAATTCACATGGACTTTAACTTCGTATCATAAATTCCCTGTGAATAAAATAACATCCCTGATTTTAAAAACCTTTGTCATTATATTCGGAGTTGTAAACAAAAAACAATTAATGTGTTTCAGAAAACTGTGTTTTTGGAAATTTATGGAATTAAATTCCATATTTGAATTAAATATCGCTAATTTGCTAAGAGCAGCATGATAGCACAGCCTAATTTTTATTAAAAATTGCGAACATGGCTAAAATTCGTGAAAAATAGCAAAAAAAAACTTGTTAACAAACCGTCAAATTTATTTGAAATCGCTAAACGGGATAAAATAACAGATAAAATTTGCAAAAATAGCGAAAATTCGCGAAAAGTTTTAATATTTCAAACAAGCCATAAAATGTATTAAAAGTTTTTAAAACTAAAGGAAATGGCAATAATTCGGTGAAATTTTTTATGTTAGCAGAAATTCGCAAAAATTTTCAAACAGCGGCATGGTCTACTATTTATTAAAAATCGTTGAAGCTGTAAAGAATCACAGGAAAAAATCGCTTTAATCGGGAACATGGCTAAAATTCGCGAAAAATTTAAAACTTGTAGAAAATTCGCGAAAAGTTTTAATATTTCAAACAAGCCATAAAACGAATTAAAAGTTCATAAAACTATAAGGAATAGCAAAAATTCGGTAAAAATTGTAAAATTAGCGGGAATTCGCAAAAATGTTCAAACAGCGGCCTTATGGCAAAGTCTACTATTTATTGTAAATCGTTAAAGCTGTAAATAATCAGAAAAATTACAGCAACAAATCGCTTCTGTCGCGAACATTTCTAAAATTCGCGAAAAATTGCAAAATTTGAAACAAACCCTAAAACTAATTTGGGATCGCTAAATGAAATAAATTAAATTTGTGCGTTTGAAACGTTTTTTTCTTTTTCTTCCTTTTCCGACAGACAACTCTTTGTGAATTATTTTCTTTATAAGTTGTAAATATATTTTACATGCGAGCTGTTAACAATCGTGTGTAAAAAAATAAATTCACAAATTATTTTTTTTCGGAGTTTAAAAATATAAACATTCGGAAATTTCCACAACAAATTTTATTCATGATAAAATTTACGTGTGAAATTTTATTCATGATAAGGGTGAATATTATACTTTGTAATAATACATGTTAAAAACTCAATGTATATGTTAAATGTCTGATGTAAAAGTCTATGTAAAAGTCTGATAGTGTGAAGGCATGCAGCGTTTAAAAAGCTGCAGTTGAAATAGTAACGGACATTTTCACCAAGTTCGGCTATATATATTGCGGAAAAAAATACAACGTCCCATCTTGGTTAACTTCGGTATTTATTAAAAGTTTCAGTCTGTCAAACGAAACACTTCCGAAAATGTCGAGTGCCGATGTTCTTTGTTGTTTTCAACTTTTCGTTTTTTGCTTTTGCCTTCAGTACGACTGTTTTCATTCATGAATAAAAAAAACAAGATTGCGCACTCAGCCGTACAAAAAAAAAATTTCTACTGCGCATCTACGTCATCATAGACTTAATATGAGTGTTTGTTGTAAAAAACAGGGTTTCGAACAACTGCTATAAGCAGTCGAAATTTGCTAAAAATTTCATTTATTTTCAGCAACATGCTGAAAAAAAATGAACTGTATTTTATTTGCATCACACTCATACTTAAATCAGTTGAACTGTGTGCGCACAGTTACTGAAAAAACAGTAACAGAATTTACTTTTTTTTCAGCAGTCAAAAGAATCAGCAGCCGACTCACTCCATTTCATACACACACACTGCTGAACTTGCGACTGAAACACAGCAGTTGATGTGTTTACAGTTGACGTAAACATTTTTTTTTAGTTTTCAAAACAGCGTAGCTAGAAACTGGCAGTTCGACTGTATAGTCGCGTAACACAAATTGGCTGGTGACTATATTGAGTTCTGTATAGTTAAAAACACATTTGTTTTGTTTTTGAAAAGAAAAGAGAAATACAATTACATACATTTGTATGCATTAATAGAATGAAGAAACTTATTTGTAATGTTTGTAATGTCAATTATAATACTTTTTATTAAAAAATATTTATTTTTGCTTTATTAAGGTACATATTTAATGAAAAATTAAAAAAATGTTTTTAAGATAAAATGAAAATAAGATTTTATATAGAAAAAATAGTAAATATAATAATTTTTTTCTGTTAGTTTTAAATATTATAAGTTTCTACTAAAATTATTTATAGGTAGTAATCTAAGTTTTTTTTTGTTTTGTTTATACATACATACATATGTAGGTATTTTGATTATTATACATTTATATTGATTTATGTCTGTAGAACATTGTCCTTAAATTAGTTAATTCAAAATATTATATAAAATTATTTAAGTATTATTTTCAAGATTTAAAAACTATTTACAAAATATTATTATAAAAATTATATTTAAATAGGATTATTTCTAATATAACTAATAAAAAAGAAAAGACTTAAAGTTATGTTTTGATGTACTAAATTCCATAACAAAAGTATGCGACAATTTATTAAATAGAGTTCAAGCTCTAATAAAAGGACTATTAAATAAAAAATTAAAACGATGCAGTTGAATAAAAAACATTTTATGGACACGAAGATTCCTGCAGGGAACGTTAAAATCAACAATTTATGTGTAAATAACCAATTTACTTAAAAATAAATGTGACAGTAGGTAAAATTTTTGGGTAAGAAGATGTGTTTTATTGATGTCTTAATGAAACTTTACCATTTTATGGTAACTATTTAACGTAAATTTGTCCTGTCACAATGCCTTTATACATTTTTTGCAGGCAAACTCAGGTGCGCATTTGGTATTTTGTAAAAAGTTATGATATACCATTAGGTAGAATAAAAATGTATGCACAGATATTTGAATGAATTGTCCTGTTGCTTTTTCTTATTGTACATTTTTCTTAGTATTGTGGTTACATGATTATCATTGTGGCAGACAATAACTGTAAAATATTTTGCACTGGCAATGCAAAATATATACATATATTCATATAGGTAGATAGTTTTTACTGAAAGCAGTTCATAATTGGTGATTGACGACGACGAAAATAAAACACAGTTTATTAAAAAACAGTGCGTGCACATTAGTGTGGCCGCAAGTTATATGGACAATTTTTTTTCGTTTTTTCACTTGGCAAGCCCCTTAGATTGATTCCAAATTAGAAAAAAATAATATATAAAAAAATTTAGATCGTTTGCATAGTTATTGGGCGTGCCTTGAGCCCACAAAGTTTGCTAAAAATGCTATTTTTCTCACTATGTGTCGCTTTAATTATTGATAACTTCAGTAATATTTATTTTAGAGAAAAACCTTATTCACAAATATTCTAGGGCTATATCTTATGAACAATGTTGTTCTGTATTAGTTTTCTTTAACATTAATATTTAATCCAGAAAAAGCCAAAATAAAAAATAACACCGAAATTTTCACATATCTACGCATTCTTTGCCTGGTGATTACACTACGTGACAAATTTTCAACAAAGTCGTGACCAAATGAATCTAACAGCTAATGTAAAACTTTCTCCTGAATCCAAATATAAAGTCAGAATTGTCAAAAGTAGAACAGTTTTTGAGATATTCCAAAATAACCGTTATTTGTGTTTTTATAAAAGATGATGTTACTGAAATGCAATTATCTTCAAAAATTTTAAACGGACTATGTATTTCTTTCTTTTAATGGAGAGGTTATAAAATTTCTTAAATAACCATGGGTCGTTTGTGAAGATGAGTCGTTAAATGGATGAGTTATAGTGGACAAAACTTCAAACTTTATTTTAAATTTTATGGTTTTGTTCAATTTTGCTCTTTTCAAGTTATTTTTTTTTGTCCGCTGTCCCCTGTAACTCTGTCATTTCTTGAACAATCTTACCAGTGATTTTCGTAGGGATTTTCTTCTAAAAAAAATAGCCGTAGGGAAAAAAGGACAGATATTTTTGAAATCGTTAAAATGTAGGGACTTTTCAGTAATGTTGGAAAACTATACGGTTGGTAGCTTTTTTCGATTTGTGATAGCATACTAATAAATTTGTTAATACGGCAGCAATAAAAATTGTTAAATTTCTTTGAGTCATCGCTTGCCGTCATTTCAGCTTTGATTTTAACCAAATTTTGTGATAAGCTCTTTTAGAAGAAAGGAGATCTGTTAAACCTTATTTTCTAGAGCAAGAAATATAGTTTCGCCAATCTTTTTATTTCTTCGTCAATGAATTATATATGAATCCTTTTTCAATCGCTCAACTGATAAATCAGTTTTTAATCAACAAAAATTATCTGAGAAGACTTATTCAGGTGATTTTTATAAAAAATTATCATCCAAATGCTTTCTGGGAACAACTTTAAATAAAATTTATATCCATTAATACAAATGGATTTATTTGTTTTGCTATATATCATTTGAAAGTTGTAGGGATTTTTGTAGAGAAAAATAGGGTTTTTCTGGACTGCGTAAGAACTTTTCAAAAAAGTGTATAACATCACTGATCTTCACTAGCAATCCATTGTTATTTTAGTAATTTTATTACCTCTCAGTAAAAAGAAAGAAATACATAGTCCGTTAAAAATTTGTAAAGATAATTGCATTTTAGTCACATCATCTTTTTTAAAAACACAAATAACGGTTATTTTGTAAAAACAGTTCTACTTTTGACAATTCTGACTTCATTTTCGGATTCAGGGGAAAGTTTTACATAAAGATTAACTGTTAGATTCATTTGGTCACGACTTTGTTGAAAATTTGTCACGTAGTGTAATCACCAGGCAAAGAATGCGTAGATATGTGAAAATTTCGGTGTTATTTTTTAATTTGGCTTTTTCTGGATTAAATATTAATGTTAAAGAAAACTAATACAGAACAACATTGTTCATAAGATATAGCCCTAGAATATTTGTGAATAAGGTTTTTCTCTAAAATAAATATTACTGAAGTTATCAATAATTAAAGCGACACATAGTGAGAAAAATAGCATTTTTAGCAAACTTTGTGGGCTCAAGGCACGCCCAATAACTATGCAAACGATCTAAATTTTTTTATATATTATTTTTTTCTAATTTGGAATCAATCTAAGGGGCTTGCCAAGTGAAAAAACGAAAAAAAATTGTCCATATAACTTGCGGCCACACTAAGGTGCACGCACTGTTTTTTAATAAACTGTGTTTTATTTTCGTCGTCGTCAATCACCAATTATGAACTGCTTTCAGTAAAAACTATCTACCTATATGAATATATGTATATATTTTGCATTGCCAGTGCAAAATATTTTACAGTTATTGCCTGCCACAATGATAATCATGTAACCACAATACTAAGAAAAATGTACAATAAGAAAAAGCAACAGGACAATTCATTCAAATATCTGTGCATACATTTTTATTCTACCTAATGGTATATCATAACTTTTTACAAAATACCAAATGCGCACCTGAGTTTGCCTGCAAAAAATGTATAAAGGCATTGTGACAGGACAAATTTACGTTAAATAGTTACCATAAAATGGTAAAGTTTCATTAAGACATCAATAAAACACATCTTCTTACCCAAAAATTTTACCTACTGTCACATTTATTTTTAAGTAAATTGGTTATTTACACATAAATTGTTGATTTTAACGTTCCCTGCAGGAATCTTCGTGTCCATAAAATGTTTTTTATTCAACTGCATCGTTTTAATTTTTTATTTAATAGTCCTTTTATTAGAGCTTGAACTCTATTTAATAAATTGTCGCATACTTTTGTTATGGAATTTAGTACATCAAAACATAACTTTAAGTCTTTTCTTTTTTATTAGTTATATTAGAAATAATCCTATTTAAATATAATTTTTATAATAATATTTTGTAAATAGTTTTTAAATCTTGAAAATAATACTTAAATAATTTTTTTAGAATATTTTGAATTAACTAATTTAAGGACAATGTTCTACAGACATAAATCAATATAAATGTATAATAATCAAAATACCTACATATGTATGTATGTATAAACAAAACAAAAAAAAAACTTAGATTACTACCTATAAATAATTTTAGTAGAAACTTATAATATTTAAAACTAACAGAAAAAAATTATTATATTTACTATTTTTTCTATATAAAATCTTATTTTCATTTTATCTTAAAAACATTTTTTTAATTTTTCATTAAATATGTACCTTAATAAAGCAAAAATAAATATTTTTTAATAAAAAGTATTATAATTGACATTACAAACATTACAAATAAGTTTCTTCATTCTATTAATGCATACAAATGTATGTAATTGTATTTCTCTTTTCTTTTCAAAAACAAAACAAATGTGTTTTTAACTATACAGAACTCAATATAGTCACCAGCCAATTTGTGTTACGCGACTATACAGTCGAACTGCCAGTTTCTAGCTACGCTGTTTTGAAAACTAAAAAAAAATGTTTACGTCAACTGTAAACACATCAACTGCTGTGTTTCAGTCGCAAGTTCAGCAGTGTGTGTGTATGAAATGGAGTGAGTCGGCTGCTGATTCTTTTGACTGCTGAAAAAAAAGTAAATTCTGTTACTGTTTTTTCAGTAACTGTGCACATACAGTTCAACTGATTTAAGTATGAGTGTGGATGAAAATTGATGCGTCGAACTATTTTCAGTATAGTTGCCTGTCAAAAAAAAAAAACTGGCGACTGAATTTTAAACACTGGTAAAAAATGTAAGACACACACAAATGAACACACACAAAGTCTATTGTTTCGTCACACACAAAACAATAACGGACCTGCGCAATCTTGTTTATTTGATTCATGGTTTTCATTTAATTAATGAAAAGTAAAGGCAACGGCTTATTTTCGTTCAATGAAAAATCAGAAAGTGGAAGAAAAAGCAATTTTTTGATTTTGAATGCAGCTTTTTAAACCCATGTGTGATGAAAATGACAAGTATTATAAAAAAAAGTTTGACATCCCATACGATTTCATCGTTTTTTGAAAAATTTCTAAACAATAATTAATACTTTTCATTGAATCAGGAATGCATTTTATTTCATGTGTGAGTGTTTTTACTTTGTGTGATGGTGTGAACACAAACTGTTATGCTAAATTAGATTTTTTGATAGTCGCAACAAAACTCTTTAGATTTTTATCTAACAAGTATTATGGAATACGTAAGACTTGTGAGATAGTGCTAACTAGCCTTATACCATGTTCACACGGACAGCAATATTCGTGTTTCGCTCTCTTATTCCTGTTTCGCGCCTCAAACATGATTGAAACGACTTGTTTTCCCATTCAAAATTTTGAGAGCGAAACAGGTCGTTTCATTTTGAAACAGGCTGCGAAACAGGAAAAATGTTAGTTTATCTGAACTAGCTCTCAAAAAATATCAAGACATCGAAAAGAACAAAATAAAAATTGATTTTTAAAAAAATAAAGTGATAATTATAATATAATAATATTAATAAAAGTATTAAATAATATATTCTTAAGTTTTATTTACTTTTTTATCTATTTAAAAAAAATCACACTAACAACACAAAAAAAAATGTCAAAATGAAACAAGAATAAGTCGTATGAACAGCATGTTTGGCAATCTAGTTTCTGAGAGCGAAACCAGTGGCTTCTATCGTCATATGAACATAGCATTAAGTATAAGTAACATCAAAATTCTGAGTGCCCTGCCGTCAAATGTAGCATACTACAAAAAACACCAACTTCAAGTTAGCTTGTATAGACTAACTTAAAGCCAACTACTACGCAATGCAACTATCGATATTTATCGATAGTTCAGATTTCACTATCGATATTACTTACTATTGACTGAATGTTTGTACTTGAGTAGGAACAAAAATTTATTTGCTTCACCTTTTGTTTAATTTTCCACCGGCAGCTGAAAATCACATTTCTCAAGGAACCGAAGTAGCAGGTACTTCATATAAGATATTTTATTGCAGCTTTCGACAATGTTCTAAATTGGTTTTGATTCTCCACCCAAAAGGTAATCGGTCAAGACTCTAGAGGACTTTTCCTATAATGGTCGTTATTTCGCGTTCTTATTTTTTCTTCAAAAACTGTATGTATACTATTTTAAAATAAGTTCCTTTTTTTCCAGATGTTTTAAAAAAAATAACTTATATGTACATACTACATATATATTCAATATATTTATGTAAATTGAATGTGCTTTATTTACATAACACTGAATTTTTTTAGTTTATTCCCCAAATTTATTTTGTTACACCCACACCACAATAGTGGAGATGTGTGTAACGCCTTTAAATATTGGTCGTAGACCCTAAAAGTATACCGATCGACTTAGAATCACTTTCTGAGTTGATCTAACGATGTCCGTCCGGCTGGATGCCAGGCTAGCTGGCTGTCCATGTAACCTTGTGCGCAAAGTACTGGTCGCAATTTTGGAGATAATTTAATAAAACTTGGTACATAGGTTCTTACTGGCACAAGGACCAAACCTATTGAAAATGGGCCGAATCGTAGGACCACGAAAGGAGATAGGGGGCAATTTCAGCCTCTTAGAAACTATCAAACCGATTTTAATGAAATTTTAAACATAGATGAATCCATATTTGTACGGACATAAAAGCTATGCATTTTTAAAAAATGGGTCCACGAGGGGAGATGGGGTGCAATCTTTGCCTCTGAGAAACTATCAAGCCATTTTGAATGACATTTAAAAGATAGATAGATCCCTATTCATATAGCCATACACTTTCGAACATTTGTTTTTAAATACTGTGGTGTTGGGTATCAAATGGTCGGGCTTGACCGACTATACTTTCTTACTTGTTTTTATGTGCCTTAGATTTTTTTAAATAATACAATATATTATTTCACGAAAAAATCATAATTTTTAGAAATTTTTGAATACAGTTTTGTTTTCTTTTAAAATATAAATTTTTAAAAACTGTTTTATATCGAATAATTAGTATGATAGCTAAGTTTGTAGCAAGTTACAAATAGTGAGTTCTAAGACAACGTGTAAACAACTGACTTTTCGTTGACTGCAATTTAACAAAATTATAGTTAATTTTAAAAAACCACCTTAAAGCTTACTTATAGTAGTAACTTATAGGTTAACTTTAAGTTAACGGCTAGGTAATTAAATTTAAAGTTAACTGAATGTCCGACAGGGTGAATATGAGCTGCAATAACATTGAAAATCTGATATGCATGTATATGTATTTTTACATACCCTGCAAACAAATGGAAGATATCCCCTAAGGCAATAGTTGAGCAATATCCCCAAATTGTCATCTTAAAGAAAATAATCAAAGTAATGTTTTATTTTCTTCCTTTTATAATTTTTGAAACAATTGCGCAATGTAAGCACAAATAAAATTATATTATAATAAATTCATATGTATGTATGTACGTCATAAAAATAAAAATTAATTAAATAATTACATCTAAGAAATTAGTTCTCGAAATATTCTGCAAAAGGTAAATATTAGGGTGATCGATTATTCGACATTTTTCAATAACCGGTTTTCGAATATTCCGAATAGTTGCTATTTTAAAAAAACCGGGTTTCGGTTAAGCATTTTAAAAATAACCGGTTAACCGGTTTTGATTCGAATACATAAAAATACAAAAATCAAATTAGTTTTTGTAATAAAAAGTTAATTAGAATAAAAACAAAACAATTCAAGGTAAGGAACCAACAAAATACATACATATATGTTCCCGACGATCCCATAAGGAGCATAGGGCCTCAATACATAGATATGACTTAAGGTATGTTCAGACCACAAATATTTGACGATAAAATCAAAAAAAAGCGTGACCAGTTAATTGATTAAACTTAAGCATTATTTCAAACAATTTCTAGTTATCTGCTAAACTTTATGCATATCTCAGATGATAATTGCATTTATGTATAATGTAGTTAAGAAACCGTTAAATAATGTTTGCTTTAGCCAAACGTTTTGCAAAAGCAAACAATTCTTTAAGAAAACTGGTGGATACGTTAGGAGTCAAATATTTAATATGTGTGAACATAGCTTTAGAATTTTTGAAAAATTTTGGTTTTAAAAATATAGGAATTTAAAAAATTTATTATTTGAGAAATTCTCTCAAATTTATTGTCAGTGAGTTTTAATTTGTTGCTGGTTAAGCATGTCTATATGAAGCAGTAAACTTCGGCCATATTTTTGAAAAGTGGCAAACAAAACCTCTTATCCAGGATTATATATTTAATTTTTTTTTTTGTTTCAGCATTATAGAAAAAAATAGTAAAACGAACATGCTTAATATGTGAAATATCTGTCAATTCGTCGATCACACAATTTAAACCCTTCCAGGACATTTTTGATTCCTTCAATTTTATTTTATGTTCTTGGTGTTTTAATAAAAAAAACTGATGAATTTTCCCATATCGTTGATTCCGCCAATATGTTCTTGCCTTAAGCATGAAGATATGCTAGAACTACTTAAGAGTTTTTCATTCATTATTGGCAGCATATTTTTGTAAAGTATTATTTGCAGTCTCTTAAAAACTACATGGAACAGGGTCAAGTTTTACTTGGCGTATATTTATGTCAAGCTTGTAGTCTAATTAAAAGTGATTTATAAGTCGTGACGTTAAAGAACATTTGCAACTTATCATTTTTGGGCCATTTAAGCACAATTTTCATTTAAGTCAGTTCGAAAAATCACCAGAGATGGCATCTTTATAAAGGAATATATAGTATTTATAATACTGTCAAATTGCTAATTACTTTTAAAGCTGAACTTTTTTGTAGTACTTTAAATTGTTTTTGGTTTTTGTTACAAGAACACACGCTTATAAAAGCACATAATGTTTTTTTGACTTTGGTTTCATTTTGTTTTGACATTTTTTATCAAAAGTTTAAGTTTGCCAAATATTCAATTAGAAAAATACTTAAATTACGGGTACATTTATAATAAAAGTAAGTGCCGGTTCACACACGTCAAGTTTGACTCGTCAAGTCTTGAGTTTTTAGGAGAGAGGGGAAAAGAAATGGCATTCTCTTTTCCCTTCTCTATTAAAAGCTTAAGACATGACTTGACTTGTGTGACTTATGATTATTAAAATAACTAGGTAAGAAAACTCTAACTCAACTCTAATTTATTAGTTTCGTACATAATTTGGATTTCTTTTATAATTTTGATTTTTTTGAATATTATAGGTTTACAAATACTTTTAAAAGCGCCTATTTTGAAAAACAAATCTCAAATTTAAAGTCAGCTTATATAAAATACCATAACGTTTTAGCAAAAAGCTTTTCTTAGAAATTAAATAAATTTTAAATAACACGATTTCTTATTTCCGCATTAAGTCCATTTTATCTTGCACACAACAATTATTTCCCCCTTTGTGTACAGTATAGACACAAAGTGCAACTGGCGGAAGGTCTCCGTTTATTAATTAAGAATTCAATTTGTAATTGGATTTCCTCTATGTCATTAAAAAAATTTCCCAATAAACTTCCCTTTTTAAGATCGTACATGGTCGTACAAATTTATTAATATTTTGAGATTTATTTATTTATTTATCAAAGTAATAAATCAATTTTAGGCAAAACTGTTTTCTGCATCAAATAATATTAAAACAAAAGAAAACTACCCATTTGAATAAGATCTAATTGAGCCCTGAAAATAATGTATAATATAAAAAATATATGTACAATACCATCATGATGATTCTATATGTACTTTGGAAACTATTTGATTTAAAATTTTAATTGTTAACTTATTTTATACGTTTTTAACTTATTTTATTGTTTCATAATTCTAAGGATAGTTTTGTTAATCTAGCAGCACTCATTCTAATACAAATGCTTTTAAGTAAATAACGCACTCCAACGAAACACTCACTAACTCAAAAAACATAAAAAACAACAACAACGAAAGCTTTTGTTGCATTGAATTTTCTGCAAGTTTTAGTTTCTTCTCAGCAGTCATACGGTTCGGTCGAGTCGGTACAGTGTCTTAATCAATCCCGGGTTTTTTATTAGAAAAATAAAGTTTAATTAAATATTTTAATAAAAAAATTAAATCTAAGTTTTTGTGAATATTTTGGTGTAAAACTTGTTTAAAAATATTTATTAGAAGTTTGTGAAAAAAGTGTTTAAAATTGCAAATTATTAAATGGCGATTTATTACCGGTTGCTAAATTTGCGTGTTCCGTTTGTTCGTTACGTCGATGAATATAATCGGTTTTATCATGATGGTGAACTTGTTGAAAAATATAAACGAGGTTAGTAAGATGTTATTTATATAGGAAATAAAAAAAGCTTAACTCTTTCGGGTTGGGTGCTTAACTAACCACCTTTTCTAGAGCTTTTAGAACATGTTTTCACGCCACCTATCGATAATTTGCTTTGTTTAAAAGCATCGATGATAGATTGATGAGAAATTTTGGCGCAAGGGAGCGGTAGAAAAAAATTTTTTAAGTAAATCTTAAAACAGCTGACACTTAAAAAAATCAATATTAGTGTTATACGTAAATACGAGTTTATGGAAGAATTAAAAATAAAAAACGTTGAAGTTTTAAATAGTCAACCTTTAGTTTCGTAGGTTGTTGATTTTGTTCGGCATTAGGTGATGAGTTTAAAATATGTAATTTTAAATAAAAAATATAAGCATATTTTGTTTTTAATTTTTTTTTTACTTTCCCAATATTTCAGTCAACATTGTTGACCATCTTCAAGGGTTATTTAAAAATAAAAAAAGAAAACAAAAAATCACTTTTTTGGAACTGTTGTTCAAGCTTGTCTCAACTAAAAAAAACTTTTAAAAATTTCCTTCTTTATTGCAACATAGCTAAATATAAAAAAAATCAAACTTGGCAAAATGCGATTAAAGTTTTCAAAATGTACCCTTATAGATTTAATAAATTATATTTTTCTATAACTTCGGTTCAGTATCAGACAAAATTCTGATTTTTTACATATAAAGAAACTATGAAGGAACACTTTTGCTTAAGTAACCTAAAATTTTTGATTTTTTGAGATATGACTATTTTGCAATAAAGGAGCGATATGTGCATACATACATATTTTTGGTATTCAAAGTTGACGTTTTTAAATTATTCATCGAATACAGTCATCATGATAGATTTTGAAATTATATTTAACAATTATTTTAAGATTGTATTGAAGAAACTTATAAACATCTATTTCTGATGAAAAAAATGATAACCTTTAATTTTTCGATTTAGTTTAGAAAATATTGATAATGTCTTAACTAAATAACACCTTCTTTCGATAGTATATGTACATTAGAAATTATAAATTTAACCAAATCAAAAAAGGACAATTATACAATAATTTTCATCCCTAATTGGAAGAAATAAAAATTTTTTAAACTTTCATATTATTCTACATAAAAAATTTAAATATTTGGCTGACTTTTATAAAATCATATTTTTAATATATTTAGATTATTAAATTGTTTGTATATAATTTCACTAATCTATTTTTCTTTTTACTTTTTCTTTCAGTGATAAAAAATAAGCAATTGAAAATAAAATAAATAAAATAAATAAAATAAATAAAATAAATAAAATAAATAAAATAAATAAAATAAATAAAATAAATAAAAAAAATAAAATAAATAAAATAAATAAAATAAATCAAATAAATAAAATAAATAAAATAAATAAAATAAATAAAATAAATAAAATAAATAAAATAAATAAAATAAATAAAATAAATAAAATAAATAAAATAAATAAAATAAATAAAATAAATAAAATAAATAAAATAAATAAAATAAATAAAATATATAAAATAAATAAAATAAATAAAATAAATAAAATAAATAAAATAAATAAAATAAATAAAATAAATAAAATAAATTAAATAAATTAAATAAATTAAATAAATTAAATAAATGAAATGATAAAAAGAAATAAAATAAAAATTTTAAATTAATTAAAGATGTTTAGAAATGAGCGACAAGTGTCCTTTCAAAAGTGCTAATAAAATGTAATAGTTCAGTTCTATTTAACATATAAAATCAATTTAATTATTAAAGAAAAAGAAAAATAGTAAAAATAATGAATTTTAAAAACGAAGAAGTGTTGCCGCTAGTATTAAAAAGAAAAATATCTAAACTGCCTTTAAACTTATTATGTATATGTATTCCTATTGAAGACACACGAAAATTTTCCTAACGATATTTCCCAATATTCGGTCTAATTTAAAAATTTTATTAATTTCATATTGAATAAATCAACTTTTATTTAAATTAAGGAAAATCTTAAATTTTTTAAATTAACGTAATCCTAAATTTCCATACACCCAAAAAAATGTTTTAATTTCACAATTTTAGCTCGTAACAATTTTCGAAATACGTTACTACTTGTACAAAGTTTAAACGAAAATATGTATATAAAAAAATGGAATTCTAAATAAAATATGAATAACTTATTCGTCATATTAAAAATTCTAAATATAACCTAAGCAGGACATTCTCCGCCAATAAAACTTACGACAGTGGTTTCTGTTCGGGATGTACATATGTATGTACTTTGAAAATTCTTCCTCGACTAATTTGTCTAGTTTTTAACATTATTTAAATATTCTAAAAATTTAGCAGTTAATTAGCTATGTATATACATAAATATAAAAAAGCAAAACATACATTTTTAAAAAAAATACTTAAAGGTATTCTAACAACTTTGAACCAACTAATTGTCCGACCGTTTCTTTATAAGATGTTCAGCAATATAAAACTGTTTAATTTTCTGCTTTCAAAATTAATTATTTTGAATAAGATTTGTTTCTTAAAAAGAATTAATGGCAATGGCAAACATTCTAGAACAAAAGCAAGCTGAGCTAGGACTTCTAAATTTTAGTTTCTGAAATATTTTTTAAACAATATATTCAGTGATTTTGTTTTTAATTTTTTTTCCCCAAAAATTAATAAAAGAAACATTTTTTGCGCTCCCGAGAATGGGAAAGTCAATTCCCGGTACACGTTAACCTTGAAATTTCCGATTTATTCATTTTTTTTTACCAAAAACTGCTCCAATTTCATCTATTTGATATAAGTACCTTATATTTCTCGTATTAGCATTCTTAGTAAGCTTTAATTATCGGCTTCTTTTTTTGTAAATTCTACTCAAAATCAGTATATTTAATTTTAAAGGCCTTAGACGTAAACGCTCGCTTTTCCTTAAATATATGTACCATTATTTATCCTGCACCAGTTTTTACCCAGATTGGTCGATCTTTTTTGTATTAATAAATTGTAATAAAAGCATATAAAAGCAGTAAAAAATTGGACTGATCGGATGGACCATGTAACTCGTAGCCGCGGTGGTCATAGGATGGAATTCATATTTAATTAAACCCCTTAAAATGATCAGATTATATTAAAAATTCCATTCCTACAATATTTTTGTCTTGTGTTTAGGGTATTCATTTGGTTAACCGTTATTCGGTTAACCGATTAATTACTACCCGATTAACAGATCGTTTAAACCGGTTAATTTCAGTCGCTTAACCGATGTAAAAAAACATATTTTTGTGTTTTTAATTATGGGTATGTCCAAAACTTTAGCTGTAAAGCAACCCGCGTTTTTAAATGCGTTCTACAATGCAATTATGTAGAATTTAACAATCTTTTCTGTACCAAAGTTCACCAAAATAGTTACCAAAGTGCATTAAAAAAGTTGGGTTTATAAATATTTTTTTATAAAATATATTTCATTCTAGCAATACATTCTTAAAATACAGTACGAAAACAGAAGTTAAGGAATTCGGAAATGATCTTTTTTGTAGAATGTAGAAGTGTTAATGGCAAAAAGGAAAATTTTATTTGTTTATAGAAATCCACGAACGGGACTGAGAAATTAGATTTTCTGTATTATGGGCAGCGTTGCCACGATCATAAAAAAGTAACCAAAATTATTTTGTGTCAAATGTACTATTTTATTCGCACTTCAGTTGAAAAATATATCTAAAGAAGGAATTGTGTTTGTTTGTATCTTGTAGCATCATCATGGCATGCAAAGAACAATAGGCTATATAATTTTTCGAGTAAGACTTATTAAGCCTTGCAGAGTGCAAAATTGAACTAAATTATGCGGTAGATCTTATATATATTTAAGATGCTTTCTTCCCTGCAGAAATATAATCATATTAAACGGGATGGGATCGGAAGAACCTTTGACCTTATCGATTATCTAAAAAGTGTTTCAGTTAGTATATACTTTAAATGGTTAAGTTGATAGTCTGTTAAAGTTTAAGCTTTTTTAAGTAGACTTAAAATGTATTGCCTTTGGTTTCACAAATATAACATACAATTTTTAAGAATCGAAAAAGAGGAGCGGGCAATTCTTTTTCCAAAACGAAAAATTGGTTATTTTTGTGTTTAAAAAAGTAACCAAAATGGAAAAAAGAACACAAGTACACATTGGAAAAGAAAGTTACCAATTTTGGTTAAAAATAACCAAAACGGCAACGCTGATTATGGGTTGCTTGCGATTATTCCAACATTTACGTTAAGTTAAAGACTTTTTTCCAAGTCAAAACTTACAACCTGCTTTGTCTTACAATTTTCGAGTCAAAAATAAATTTAGATGGCGAAATTGAAACAACAAGTTGGGTATACATATACTAATTTAAAAAAAGCCAAAATTTCGAAAAACGCTCTTGTAGGCATCTAAAAAAATTTAATGTCTATCAAAATATGCCACAAAAAGGCAAAATATGAGCTAAAAGCCTATGAAATGCTTCAAAAAGGATCTTTTAACTAAATTAACAAAAACACACAGAAATAATTCACTAACGAATCGATGCCAAAATTCATAAAAAGCTCTAATACGGATAAATATATTGGTTCTGTCTTCATTGGGTGCACAAGGAAACACATGCAATTGCATATTTATGGTTTGCCTGGTTATAACTTTAAGTTCTCATGCAATTATAAAAACACCCGATATACAAAATTCCCTTACCAGATTACTTTTTAACACAAGTGGCAACACTGCCTTTAATATAAAATTCACATTAGCTGCAAACGGGCAGTCGGCAAAATACAGGCTTAGGAAATTTTCGTTTACATTTTTTTAAAGCGGTAACAGTTTTTCGGTAAGCGGTTGCTATACGTATTTGTTGGCCTTACGTAACGGATATGAATCATTTAACTTTGGGACAATAACCCCCGTTTTCACAACTAACCGATAGATTAAGGTAGGATTTTATCGGCCGTATAAAAAGTGTTCCATTATTACAACTTTAATTTAAATAACCAGAAGGATAAACCTTGCATTAACTTATCGCTTACCTTAGGTTTAATTAAATTTGTAATAATGGAACATTTTTTAAAAGGCCGGTTAAAGTCTACTTTAAGCTATCGGTAAGTTGCGAAAACGGGCCTAAAACTATTACCAAAAATAATAATTAAAAGTAAAAATTAAAAATTTATAAAATTTAATAAGAGTGAATATATAAGCAATAGTAAAAATTAAGTGTTAAATAAAAAAAAAATTGATAAAAGAAATTTATTTTTTAATGGCCTGTTTTTATTTAAATATATAAAATAAGTGTTTTATAGTGTTTACCTGTAAATTTGTAAATTTTTTTAATTTGTTTAATTGTTAAATTCCCAAGAATGAAAGAAAAATTAATATATGCAGCAACATACATATGTTTGTATGTACATGCGAATAGGAGTTATAAAATGGTAAGTTTTTGATAAAATTTCAAACGTTTTTAAATATGTATATATTTTTGTAAATCTTTTTCAAAAATAGCTTTCATACGAATTTTGTATAAAAATTCGCAAAATCAGCCTGTATTTGAAATATTTGTCTATGAGCTTTTTACTTTTTTTGCATATTGCACATGCATTTTGCAAAACTTTATCTCTTGCATATTTAGGTATGTGTATTATGCAGTTTAGCAAATCAATTTTTTAGCTTTTAGAACTAGACAGGGGTCATCGAGAAAATCAAAGACTACAGCCAAAGTTTTCTCCAGTTTTGAAAAAAAAAAATATTAAAGATATCTTCTATTAACCTGTGCGATAACTGATAATTTAAATTTTAAAAACTCATTTCTTGTTTTTTTTACCATTTTTTTCTCTAATCAAACATTTTTTGTTTATTAAAAACTTGCCTTAGAAGTCGCAAATTTTCCGTTTGTGGATAGACAGTTATTTGAAAAATATTGGGCAAGGCGAATATCGGTACTACAACAAGTACAACTCGTACAGAAACCACAAGCAATTTGTTTTTGTAAAATCATTGTACAATGTTAAAAACAGAAATAAAACAAAACAGAAACAAAGATAATAAACAAATTTTTGACATCGAACAATGATAAAGCTAAAAAAATTTATCAGCAGGGCTTTTAAGACCACCTGTAATAAATTCGCCTTGATATTGGGACTTCAAAAATCATAAAAATTATTTTAAAAAAAATTGATTGAAAATGCTCAAAAAAATTTTATCGACTAAATGCTTGCCCGTTTTCACAACTCACCGGTAACTGAAGCTAGGATTTTATCGGCAGTTTAAAAAGTGTTCCATTATTACAAATTTACTTTAATTTAACAGGAAGGGTGATCCTTTCTTTGACTTATCGGTGATAAGTTATCGCTTACTTAAAGTAAAGTTGTAATAATGCCACACTTTTTATACGGCCGATAAAATCCTACCTTTAGCTTTCGGTAACTTATGAAAACGGGCCTAAAGAAAATAAATATTGTGTAAATTGTTTACGAATTTTTGACGATTTTCAGTCAAATGTAATACTACAACATGTAATACTAAAATCTTTTAGGTAAAAAATTACTGATTTTACTATTTTTGATTATAAAATTTTTATAATCAATAAAATACCAATATTTTTTAAAATTATAAGGTTTTCCTCTTTCACTTACCACAATTCATTTCATCACTGCCATCGCCACAATCATCCATGCCATCACATAACCATTTCTTACTTTCCAAACAACGTTTATTTTTACAAAAAAATCCTTTACAATTGGCCTCGGCCTGAAGGCAACCTGTTGTCTCATCCGAATCATCATGGCAGTCTTTCTTACCGTCACACATAAAATTCAACGGTATGCAGGAGCGATCTGATTGGCAGGTGAATTCATATTTACTGCAATTACGTTGCACAGAATGCCATCCGCCAGTACCAAAATCTTTTGATGAACCACGTCCATTATCAACACAATCCTGTTCATCTTCACCGCCAGGGCAATTTTCAATGCCATTACAAATCAGATCGGATGAAAGACAGGGACCATGCGGTAAAGCACATTGAAACCAATCTGGCTTACGGCACATTTTAAGGTCTAAAGAGAAAAGATGATAGTTTTAATAAAGTACGTTAAGCGGGTATTACGATATCATACTTGGTATAATGAGAGACATTGCTTTGCCTGTGTTCATACGGCTCATGTTTTAATGACATGATTGCTTCTTTATAGGCGAGAAGTACGAGGGGAAAAGAAACGAGTACACAGATGCATGTACTGTCAGTACGCTTTGCTTTTTCATTCGTTGTTTAATTTTGTTTTTGTTTTCAATATCAAAAAAGCACACATGCATACGCACGACTATACAAAATAAAAAACATGTCGTCAACATGACATGAATCATTTGAACGCCAATTCATGTTCAAAGAAGAAAAAGCAAGAATCATGCACATATATAAAACATGAGCCGTATAAACGCAGACTTTGCTATTACACTATAATGCCATACATCAGTATGCAAGCAAACACTGAATGGTGAAGCTTGGTTTTTGATGGCGCAATGTATGTATGTACTTATTTGTTTTAACAACTGCAATTGTTGCTTCCGACTCAATTTTTTTTAATTTTTCTAAAAGGGCCTTTCGCTTTGTTTATTGTAATATATGTACATGTATCACTTTATTTTGTAACATTCTGGCAGACTTTCATTCACTTCAATAAACACTTTAATAAATGCGAGTTCTAACCAAGCTTTCTTCACCATTTGAATACGAAAACACAAATTTGCACTGAGCATGACAGAAAAACTATTACACGAGTATGATGGTATGATGGCATACATTAAATTCAAAAAAACATCAACCAAACTGACAAACACTAATTTGCGCTATTACACGAATATGTTGGTATGTCATCATACCATGCTGACATATGTACCAAGTATGACCGTGTAATACCCGCATTAAAAAAGTTAGGTTAAATTTTAAATGCCTCTCTTTTAAACAAGTTTTCTCTTTTCTCCGTTTTCTCTGTTCCTAAAGTACTTACCACAATCAATTTCATCAGAATTATCGGAACAATCTAAACGTCCATCACACAATTTGGTTTGTAATATACACTTGCCATCTTTGCACATAAACTGATCAAGATTGCAGCGAGCCGATTGAGTAACATGAACTTGGGTCACTAATGCCACTAATAAGATTTGTAAAAGTGTCTTTTGTGACATCACTCCATTCAGATATTCTTTTTTACGTACATTACCTAACGGGACTACAATAGAGGAAGCCCTTAAAACACAGATAAAAAAAAATAATTTTTAATAAATAGTTCTTTGTTTTACCTATTTGGCTACTTACATTGACTTCTTATAATTTAATAAAGAATATTCTAGTAAATATTAAAAAAAAACAATTATGTACATATAAAATTTAACACTTAAAAAAAATAACACAAAAAAAGTATAATAATGTTAAGCAAAGTTAAGCGTGCATTTGCATGCACAGAAAACCTGACTTGCACTGACCTTTTAATAATTATTTTTACTTAATTGATTTTTCATGGATGATTGGAATTTTTTATTGGAAATGCCGTTACTTTTTGTCATAATTTATAGTCAATGCAGAATGGTTAAAACCTCCGCAACATATGCTACAATTGATTAAAAAAAACTGTTTAGCGAAGGCACAAACCAGCAAACTGTTAAAAGTACTGTCTAAATGCAATCGCTTTTCGCTTTTTGATAGTTGTCTTGTTTAAAAAAAATTTATGTACATAATTGCATGTAAGACTCTTTTGATTCTATTAAACACATGAAAAAATCAATGATTTATATACATACACACCTATTTTGTATAAAAAATCAATTTATGTTAAAATTTCAAGTGAATTGAAGATATAGATATGTATATATGAAAGATGAAAAAAAAGTTGTGGACTACAGAAAAATTATGTGTATTCAATTAAAAATTTTGGGAGATGGGTGATCGATCCCCAATGGATTTGTCTGTTTCTGATTAGGCACTTATGTATTATTTACTCACTTCCCAGCCAGCAAAATAGTCCGACGTCTTCAAGATATCTGAGAGAAACGTCGATAAAAAAGTCGGAAACGTGGAAGAATTCTGTCAGATTTCTGACCCCAAAAACGTAGTCTGACAGACATGTCGTGGGAAATTCAGTTTTTTGCCGATATTTCTGATAGTTATCTGACAGAAATCTAATGAAAAGGGCATGGAAAATTTTAATGAGTTGGACGAGATTCTTATTCTTATAACTGATTGCTGAAAGAATTCCTTTTATTGCAAAATATTTTAAAGTTTATAAATATAAATTTTAAACGTATGTACATACGTAACTTTTTTTAATCTTTTTATCTTGAAACAATAAAATAAAATAAATATTATTTTCAACTAAATGACAATTGTCGTTATTTACAAAAAAAAAAAAAATAACAGGTCTCGTTAGACACATTTGTTAAGCCTACAGTACACATGCGCATGTCGTTCTGACGTAATTTTGTGTGATGACAACAAAATTACGTCAGAACCACATACGAATGTACTATAGGTTTAAGAATTCCGTTGGAATTCTATTCGACATATCTGTACATAAATTTCCCCCGTTATATCCATATATCGATCAGAAATCGCCCAGACAGTAAGTATGTTCAATGTCTGAAAGAAATCTGAACGAAGTCTCTAAGAATGAAGTCAGACATTTGCAAGAAATGTCTAATTCAGACAACGTCGGAGTATTGCTGGCTGGGTTATAAATGATTTATGTTATTGTGTAATGAAGAATTGATTTTTAGTCGACAGTGATCAACATTATAGGTTTTTATTTTGATAAATACTTTCATACCAAGTCATGCGGAAATTATTATTTTTTGCATTTTTGTGTAAAATCGTTTGCAACTATTGTTATGAGCAGGGAAACTGAAAATGTGTGCTCAAAAGCATTTAATAAGCATTAAATATGCAGTAAAAACTTGAAAATATGCTGTAATAAAAATTAAAGTTAACCCCTTTAATTGGCTTATTTGAAAGCAAAACATTCAATAACTATGGAGATTATGTGAAATTATGGACTGATTTTTAACGTTTTCTCCGTGCTTATGACAAAAAGTATGCACCTTATTTCAAAAAATTAATGGAAGAATGGACATCGCTATATCGATTCAGAAAGTGATATGTTGTTGTTTTAAAATATATTTTTCACATCAACACAAACGTATAATTAATTTCCTTCCCATTTATAATTCGATATAAAAAAATATATTTGTTCTGCCGTGAAAGCACGTGTAAGCTTTTAAAAATAATTAAAATATGCTTTAAAAAGATAGGATGTGCGCCATAAACTTCAAAAATGCTTTTCTGACTAAAATATGCAAAAAATGCTGCAAAAGGTCTAATATACACCAAAAAATCGACACCAAAATTCATAAAAACCCTAGAACGGAAGAATATATTGTTATTGCCTTAGTTTTTAAATTAATTTGATTAATCAGAAATTTAGAGTTTGTTATTTTAAAAACAAAAAATCGATTTTATTGTGTCAAATATATTAACTACAAAACACAGAAGCCTTTTCTCATCAAAGGGCATTTTGTTTTTATAGTTGCTCAAAAATTTCATTGATCAAAGATCGGCCTCAATTTTCATTTAAATGTATTGACTGTATACAGAAAAAATTATCATTAGTTTTTTTTATCAATTAAAAACAGCGTTTAAAAAGTATTTAAATTTTATTAATGTGATAACTGAATAAATTATTTTTTTAGTTGAAAGAAAATGAATTATATAATTTTGATTTAATAAACATTTTAGTTGTTTTGAAATAAATTGTTTATTAAAATTTTAATTAAATAATAAAAAATCTTAATTGATTTTTTCGTTTAAAATAAAATAATTTAAGCTTGCAGAATTGTAGTTGGGAATTTTCAAAACCTGAGCTATATGTGTGTATAATTAAATCAATTACCACATTGTTTAAAACGCCAAAGTCTTTTGATAATTTTTTTAATTAAAATATTATTTATTGCAAAAAACACAATTTAAAATGTTTAAAATTTTTAGTATGTAATCTATAATATTGTTTTGGTAAAAGGAGGAACATCCCCAAATTGTTTGCTCGATTCTATGAATTTGGTATGAATTTGGTGTCAAGAGACCATTTTAAATTTTTTTGTGCATGTAAACCTAGCAATAAATCAATAAGATTTTTAACGCATTTGGCATTGTAAGCAATTCCAATACATGCATACATACATACATCCATATTTATAATTTTCTTTACCTATTTAAGACCGTTTTTCACTTTCATACAAGTCTAAGGTATTTTGAGGAATATACAACCCTGTCATGATTAGTTGTTGTTATTCTTATATAAAAGAAAAGTATTTAAAAAGTGGACATTGTGACACATTTAAAGCGAAATTGCACCAAAAAAGTGTCAAAATGTCCATGATCCTCATGACGCTCTTAAAAGTGTTTTAGTGTCCATGGATATTGTAACACTTTTTGGTATGTCGATGGACATAAATTGGACATTACGAACCCTTAACGCTCTTAATCTTGCTTTTTTTTTAATTCCTTTCCTGAAATTATCCCATTAAATAATTTTCTAGTCCCAGTCACAAAGTGATACACAAATTTTTGTTAAACCCTCAAATTTGTCACAAAGATCGGGGCCCTGTTTCTCAATACTATAACTTACAAATCTACAAGTAAAATTCATTAAAAAGCAACTATTTTTCAATATTTGGTTTTGTTTCATATATATTTTAATTGTAAATTTGTAACTTATAGTTTTAAAAGATAGGTTTTTTTTTATCTAAATCTGATGCAAAAATATTTGTAAAGCTGAAACTGCACTTTTAATATGAAAAATCGATATTTGCCGGTATTAAGCTTTTGTGTCTCCCAGCTTTTGAAAGTAGTATGAACATTAGGTTGGGTCAATTTGTTCGGGCCCAAAAAAAGTGACAAAGCGTATAGCATAATCATAATCTACGGAAAATTCTAGAAACTTTTCCTAAAGAGACCATGGTTCTAAAATCAAAATCGAGCTTCCGGTTTTTGACTTGAAAATTTGTTGCTCAGGAAATCCGAAAAAAGGCTACTTTTTTTGGAAATATTTATTTCAAATGATGAAAAGTTGACCTGTATCGCTGAAAAGGGGCTTGTTTAAGAGGAAATTCAGCTTTCTATCTGTGCTCATTGTTAGAAAATTCTTTACATACATAATGGGTTTAAAGGTTTTCGTCAAAATAAACTTAGTGAAGCTGGTAAAAAAATGTATTTTATTTTTTATGAAAACTCACTTTACTATTTTAAAAATTCACTACCTTTTTAAAAAGTTGCTGAATGAACAATTTCCATAAAAATTTAATTTAAAGAAAAAAACTTATGCACTTAAAACGAGTTTTTGTGAATTTTTAAATATTGCTTATTTTTGTTTACCATACATTTCTAAAACGAAATAAACGTGAGAATTTTAACGCGGTTCTCCCTCTTTTGGAAACGGTAAATTGTGTAAAACAATGCGAGAATTACAAACTTTTTAAATTTCTCATTACCTACTTCGATGACGATAGTATTTTGCTAATCTTCCGTTTACTGATCTAGAAATACCGGCACATATTCATGGAACTGAGCGTTTGTACAATTGCTTTCCAATGTTTCCCGGCGTGCCATAGAATATAATGGCGATGATATTTTGGCAGTCACTATTGAAATAGAATACCACGAATAGATAGCAAAAAAATCTTGTTTGCAAATTTATTTCCCCCGGTTTGTCGAGTATTTTTTTTATACAGTTTTTATTTTTATTTTATTCGGTTTCTTTTATTTAAGTTAGTGAATTTTCGGAATAAAGAAGTGCGTTTTAATAAAAAATAGAATAATAATAAAAAATATTTTATTTTGTAATATTTTTTTATTTTCAGTTTTTGTTTAATTTTTTTTTTAACAAATTCTCGTTTAATTGAGTTTGGAAGCAATTGTTTTTTTTAAATAAATTTTAAATTAAAATTTAGTTAAATTATTTTATTTAGTTTTTGGGTAGCAAAATTGTAACAGTTTTTGGGTTTTGACCAACTGGGTAATTCCATGTCAAATCGACCAAGAGTGGGATCCGACCCATTTCGATTTAAATGAAATTTGGTCAGAAGAAAAAATTAGCCGAATGTGTTAAGATTATTTCTTCAATATCACGAAAACTACTTAACATTCGAAAATGATTTTAATGTCATTTTAAAGAGAACACTTGGGGCTTGGATTTTCTATAAATGATCACAAGTATAGAAAGCTGAGAAAATTTCCTTTCAAACAAGCCCTCTTTCAGCGACATAGGTCAACTGTTAATTAATTTCAATAAATATTTCCAAAAAAGTAGAATTTTTTCGGATTTCCTGAGCACCAAATTTTCAAGTCAAAACCCGGAAGCTCGATTTTGATTTTAGAACTATGGTTTCTTTCAGAAAACTTCTTAGAATTTTCCGTAGATTACGATTTTGCTATACGCTTGGTGGTCAAAAAAATTGACCCACCCTAATGTACATGGCTATTTCCAAAAAAACGTCAACCACAAAAAATGGAAAAAAAAAATTTTTCTTTTCAAGATTTTTTTTGAGAATTGCTTATATTTTTTTAATATATGCGTATAAATTAATTGATTCGAAAAAAAAGATAAATGGTAAACGAAGTACTACAACTTTTAGCACATACTTGTGTATATTAGAAAATATGCATTTGGAACAACAATACTCGAATCTAAGGCATATTTTTGATCTGAAAAACATTTTTTATTAAGTTTCTTATATAAAGGATTATAAATAGCAACATAAAAAAATTTTAAATCATGGTGGAAAAATTGTCCCGTTTACAATTTCTTTAAAAAAATGTAATTCATATTTTATTTTGAAATCGAAACCATTTTTAGGGCACATTAGTACGCAACATTTTAAAATTTATCCCAATAAAATATTGTGTCAGGTTTCGCAGAAATCACTGTTTAAACGGTTACCCCTTAAAACCCACATCAGTCCCGTTTACAATCACTGGTTTTTTGCAATTATCTCGGAAACCACGACAGTAAGCGAAAAATTTCATTTGCGGAAATTAAAGAGCTAATTGAGAGTTAAAAGAATTATTAATTTAAAAAATTAAAATCAGGTTGTTTTTTACAGTTTTGTCAATATAAACGTGTGCGTTTACAATCTTGGAAGTGCCTATATGCATTATGCAGATTTGACGTTCTTATGCAAAAAAAAGATTACACAAGGGAACAAATTTAAACTTTTTATGGGCGGTCTGGATTTTTAAGCTCAAATCTAATCTCCATTTTTCTCTATCAGCTCTACTTTTCGAGATATACCGTAATGTTCAAATTTAAGGCACTTTCACTACATATATTGGAATAATTTGAAAACGGTGGACCATATTCGGTTAACAAAAAAATCCGCAACTCGGAAACAGTAATATATTTAAGCCATGCTTACATTGTTTTTAAATTTGCCTGTAGTTTCAGAGATATGGTTGAATTTTTGAAGAAAAAAAGGAACATTTTGGAAAAAAACTAATTTTTTATCCTCTTAAAATTCAAAAAAATAAAATTGCGATAAAAATCACAGTTTTAGTATGAACACATTTAGCTCAACTAAGGTTAATTTTTTGTAATCGGTGCAGAACTTTTAATTGCATTTACAATTTACTGAGAAAACAGAATATTGATTTTCAATCAAAAAGAAACAAGGTTCATGACACACACATATTTTAAATGTTATTATTGTCAAAAGTTTTTGGAAATTGCATTTGGTTCGAAAGCTTTTTCTGCCAAAATGACCAGAAACCACTATTTTTATTACTAATTAAATACCTATTGACTATCACGTGGTGACAGATAATTTCAAATTTATAAAAAAAAACTTTGTATATTGTTTTGAATTTAGCTGAGTACTCGAATGTTTATCCCGTGTTCCGACACTTAGGACAAGGTAAAAGTTTACATGAGAGTTCAGAGTTCAGAGTTTATAGTTTCCTAATTTTCTATTCCTGGGATTCCGCATAATTTTTTTTTAAAGAATAATGTAAAAAAGTATGTACATAAAATTTTACTAGGTAATAATTACACTGTGCTAGAAATTGACACTTTTTACCTAATTTGGGTACCTTTAATCCAGTGGTGCTAGCCGTTTTTAGCTGTGGTTTTCGAGATATACCGTTATTTCGAAAATGGAGGAGGTTGCACAACTTATGTTCACGTAACTCAAAAACGCTTTAGCTTATTGAATAAGCTAATAATTCCGCAATAAAATTTCCTTTTATTTCCTTTAATAAAGTTTTAGAAAACAAATTTTTTATGAAAATTTTTCTTTATAAGCGTTTGTTAAATTTAACATTCGTTTATGAATACGGGGTTATGATATGTTCAAACAATAAGAGTTTGACAAAAGTCTTTTAATGAAAGCTTGTTGCCTAAGATTTGAAAAGAAAATCGGAAAAAGTAAAATTGCTGATGAGTTTAAACTTTTTTCTTGCAAAATTTTTAGCTTTATGCTTTGCCAAGAAGCTTATCTGTAAATTACTCCTATCCAAACTTCGACAAGCTGGTAATAAGAATCATTTAATGCCGCAAAACCATAAAATTTAAGTCGAAGAATGCAGACAAATTCTCCAAAATAAGTCTTAATATTTCGAACTCCGCCAAAGGTTATGGGATACAAATCAGTTCCTGTCTCAATATTTTTAAAGACTTCTTCCTTACAGTTTCTGTACAAGGAGAACTGCCACATGACCCTCAAATTATCGTTTTAATTACTTGTCGCTAATTTCCTAATTTATTTGATTGAGCTTGAAAAAACAAAACAAAAATAAAGTTTGGAAGAGTCCCCATCCGTCGTACATTATTCGTAGTGCGAAGAGCTATCATTTCGAATTTTATTTTATTATTAATTTTCATTATCCAATTTTTATTTAATCAGATCTAACACCTCTACCAAATTTCGTAAGTGTACTTGTACTCATATTACCTTCATCTTTCATAAAGGTTTCTTGTTAAACTAATAGTTACCGGTTTTATTAAATTTACTTACTTCTGTGAAATCTTCACCAACAATATTTTTCATTTTTACAACTTAATTAAGGTAAATAATACACTTTAAATTATATGAATATAATTTTTTTTACGTTTATATTATGATTAATGGTTTTCTTTGACTTGACTTGAAACCATTAACAAAAAAAATTTAATTAAATTTTTTTAAAATGCAGATGAATAAAAAAAATTATAATTATATCCAACTTCTTAGACTTCAAAATAAGTGAAACAAGTAACTTCTAACTAGCTAAACTGCACAATTTGTTTGTTTATGATTGAAAATCTGCTACTTTTAATTGGCTAAATGGTAAAAACACAAAGTCAAGAGGTAAAAATGATTTAAATGATGTGAAACAAACTGGCATTAGATAAAGAATAATTTTAATAATTTTAATAAAGTCCATCAGTATCTTATCAAATTAGATAGACATCTTGTATGATAGAAGAATAAAAATATATAAAACATTAAAATTTAGTACTGCGTGGTAGACTTATCGTAGCGGTAATTGTAATTACCTTTTATTTGAAGTTTTCGCACTACTTGTTGCATTATTCCTTGTGTTAATTGAAGGAACAATATTAAAACTCTCTTTAATATTGGTGGAGGGAATTAAACATTTTAAATGGGGCCAATATATAGGGAGATTTAATTAAAATTACTTAATTTGGAATAGTTATAGTATGAAGATATGGGTAATAAGAGAAAAAAAACAGTTAGAGTGCTATATTCGGCTGTGCCTAATCTTTGATGCCCTTCACCGGCAGTTAGAATATTTGAGGAGTGGGCTTTATTTGGGACCTAGGGTAGATTAGGAACCCATCTTCACGAAATTTGAAAGTGTGATTTCCATTCATATCAAACTGTGACAGACCGAAATTTATAACAATAGAATATTTGTTACGTTTTTAGGTGTATTAAAGTGTTTTTGAGAGTGGGCCTCATATTTGGTGGTGTGATTGATAGACATATAAAAAATTGGTTGAAATTTTATGATAACACAAAAAAATTAACCTCAAAAGTGAGATATTTTCTAAGATAAATTGGGGCTGCTGATCACGAATATTGCATTCATTTTTTTTTTCTCAAAAAGTGTTTGGTAGAGAAAAATGGAGGTTAGATTTGAAATCAGCGACCTCAAATTGGGAAAAATTTGAAATCAAATTCCAGTCCTTAAAAAAAATTTATTAAAAATTATAATTCGGATATTTTCACTATATACGTCGTTATTTCTTATTTCTTTATCCGACGATAATAATTTTACATTTACTACGTTTGAAACAAAATATTATTTAAGATACTTGTTAAAAAAAAATTTGAATTTTTTTATTGCGAATTAAAATGGTGAATTTTGAAGATTTTAAGCTAAAAGCAAAATTAATTTTTTTGTTAAAAATGTTATCACCAAGGCCCGGATTTTTATGCAAATGAATATTTGTTCTCGTCAGTCGAATCTTTGCGAATCAAGAAATTTGCAGTAAAATGGCATCGATTTGTTAGGGCATATGTTTGCATATTTTGCTTTGAATGCATATTTTTGCATACATTGCTGATATTGCATATTTTTGTTGCATATTTTGAAAAACCTTGTTTTAATATATTTAATATATATTTTGCCATGCACCCTTCCGCAGACGAGGTAAAAGACAATTTCGTCGATATTTGTTTATTGATTTCTTATGGAAAAAATATTTCGTATCCGGACTAATGTCTTCCTCAACAGCCTATACCAACCAAAAGGGGGACGTGGTCGAAAGCAATTATGTATTTTGCTGAAAACTTTTGCAAATTCAAACAGTGGCGAATTTAAGTTAATTGATATTGCCATACATAAGATGTATTTTTTGGATGGTAACTTAAGTTAACAAATTCGTAGTAAGCTTGATAAGGATTAAACAAAAATTAAGGATTAACATTTATTGTTTTAAGTCCTTAACTGCTTTCATATTTAACTTAAATTGTATTCGAAAACAGTGTAATGAAAATAAATATACCACAGAGAAACTATCAGCATTTAATCATGCACCTATCACTTTTAATTGTTTTGAAAAAACAGGCAGTAAACTTTTATTTTGAAAAAATGTAGGGTCAAATAGATCTCTAAAGACGTTTTAAAAAACAAAATCAATAACAGATGATTCGTATGTTATCGCGATCAGTTTCGCACTTTGCTTAAGCAAATGACAGTTTCAAAAAATTTAACTAAAATTTTCTTATGATTAACATGTATTCGCACAGCTGCTCAAGCCAGCTTATGTATATTATAGTTGGGCCTTTACAACTGACTTAATTTATATGATTGGCTTAAAGTATCTTTATATATTTTTTACTTTATTTTAACTTCTACTTTTGTGGTTATTGTGCCTTTTTGTTTTTTCTTGTTATTTTTTTGTTTTTTTTCACTAATAAAAAAATTCAAGATAACTTTAACTGCATATTTTTAAAATTTTTAGTGCATATATTTCTATTTTTATTGCATTTTTTATGCGCATAAAACGCGATTTTAACAGCATAAAAGTCCTTGTTATCACATATTACAATAAAAGGCGATTCGGTTTACTTTCACCCACACATATCTATTCTAATTGAAAACAAATAAAAACATGGGGATGTGAAATGCAGAACACCAATAATGCTAAAGTAATCCACTTTCGAGTGGATTCGGATTCTAGAACGCACCCGTGTGTCACTGTCTTCCTTGACAGGAAAAAATACCGGTATGTCTGTTTTTATGTTACTTGCAGTGTTGCCAATTTAGCCATTTAGTGGCTAGATTTAGCCATTTTTCACCCTCTTTAGCCATTAAAAAAATGCGTTTAGCCATTAGCCACTTTTTTTTTTAGCAATTTTTCAACTTGTTTAGCCATAAAATTTTTCTTGCCGTTTTGCTTTTAAAAGAATAATTTTTATTTTATAATAAAAATTTATAAAAGCAAAATAAACATTTTTAACAATTAAAATGCCTTTAATTTAAATCACAAATTTTACAAATGTTGAAAATTGCTATAAACGATGACGATGAAACATCTTTCAAAATAAAGGAACAGTAGTCCAATATTAAATTTAAAAAATGGATCAACACAAATATCGGTGTTTCTTTCTGGTTGCAAATATTTCAATGAAGAGATGTAGGCGGCAACATTTTTTTTTTTTGAAATTTCAGAATTTACTATAAAGTTGCTCTCTTTTCCATGGTCTAATGCTGAAGTAGAGAGGGTATTTCGCCAAGTAAACATCGCTAAAAGTAATTTGAAAAATAGGTTACATTTAGCAACCGTTAATTCGATTTTATCAATGAAATATTTATACCAACACCACAATGGTGGAGAGGGTACTATGCGTTTGTGCTGATGTTTGTAACACCTTAAAATATTGGCACTAAGCCCACCTTTTCGTATACAGATTGACTCAGAACCACTTTCTGAGTCGAATAAACGATGTTTGTCCGGCTGGCTGGCTGTCCATGTAAAACTTGTGCGTAAAGTACAGATCGCAAATTTGCAGATATTTTAATAAAATTTGGTACACAGGTACAAATGAGGTGTAGGGTATCATATAGTCGGGGTTGACCGACTATATTTTCTTACTTGTTTTTTATTGTAGATCTGGAATCAAAAGGTTGGGTAAATGTTGTCGTGATTTATCTTCAAATTAATTAAAACTAATACGCACGAGTGATTTTTATGAGATGAACAATAACGACATAAAATGTATCGATGATTTAATTTTTTAAATATCTTTCAAAATATTAAATAACGTTTATTCTTATTTAAGAAATTGATCTTAACTTACAATTTCATCGTAAACAACTTAAAATGAATTTTTCTGTTTTGTTATGGAATGTGAATGTGTTTTTATTCAAAAAAAACTTTTAGCCATTTTTTCTCGAAAATTTAGCCATTTTTGGTCTGCAAGTTTTGGCAACACTGGTTACTTGTACCCAGTAATATACCTTGTCGCAATACGCGTCATTATAATCTGCTTTTTGTTAAATTTTATAAAGAAAAACACGCTATTGCTGATCCTTTTTCGAGGTTATGTAGACAATTTAATTCTCTGTCACAATTTGTTGATTTTTCTTTATGTTTAAATTCCATAAAACATAAAATTATTGTTTTTCTTAATTCGTAATTTTTATGTATATGGGCATTTCCAGCGAAAAGTCTACTTTTTGTAACGTAACGCCAGAAATATTTTAAATTGTTTCTCAAAAAATTTTATATGTATAGTTTACTTTTTTATATTTTAGTGTAAAGCGCAACTACCTCTACATTTTGTAACAAAAGGGATAACAATTGAACAACATGGTAAAAAAAGTAGACTTCTCGCTGAAAATGCCCATATTTACCTTAAAACGAGCAAAGGTTTTTAAATTTTATAGCTTGAAAAATAAATCTGTATAAGTCCAAAGTTTACTAAAAAAGGTTTTGTCCAAAACATCTTGCTCAATTCGCAGTCTTATTCAGTTTTGTAATGCACGTCAAAGTCCATTTCCGTTTTTTTAACGTCACGCCAGCGCAGATTTTTGCTTATATCTGCAAATCCTTAGCGTCGATTACTGTAATTTTTTTTCTGAATATAGTGCTACTTCATTACTTTGTACACAGAAAAAAATTACGACAAATCAATTGTCATATTAAGTACCATATTCGTCAATACAATTAACTTTTTATTTGAAAAGGCACCAACAACTAAATTTGTAAATACAAAAAATTATTTTGTTAATTAAAATTGTTAAAACTCAACAAATATTTTTAACAATGCGTTTGTAATATTGAATGAAATATTTGTTAACAGTTAAATATAATTTTTTATTGTGAGTTTGTCATATTAACAAAATAATTTGTTGCTAGCTAAGTAAAAAAAGATGCAATTAAAATTTGTTTTAATTATTTTTTTTAGTAAAATACATATGCATATTAAATAACATCATGACAACATTATAATCTTTTTAAGACACAAATGCACTGGGAGGATCATACATCATCACAAAACGGAATCTTGGCACCATTATCAGTAATATTCCAGAATCTATAATTTATAAAAGAATGGCTAAAATTTATTTATAAATCATTAGATTATAACGTTACTTACCGTATAGATTGATTAAATTTCGCAATAATCACCATATTGTTGAATCTTTTAAAGATTTTAGATCGAAATTCCAGATTTTTTTTATTTTGAATTTTTTGACACAAAATTATTTTTTTTCTTATTAATTTTCTACATATGAAAGAAATTGTTAATATGACAATTTACAAACATGTTAATTAAGAAAATTGTTAAAAATATATAAAAGGTTTTAACAAATTTTCTGTAATTACTAAATAACTTTTGATATTTTTTTCTGTGTATATATAAACCCCCTTTTTACAAATTTGACTTCTTCATTTAATTTTTTTACATTCTGTGGTACAAATATCACGACACGTCAAAATGGAAATGCCCATATATATTCTGTAAAGTTGTAGTATACTTTAAATTGCATATTGTTATTCATTAATTTTAAGGCAATATTGTTATTAGTCAGTAAGGATAATATCCATTGATTAAATAAATATGTAAATAAATAAATAAATAAATAAAAAAAAAATAAGCATTTGTGCTTTTTGGGTTGTGACTGTGTATGATTTACTGCCTGTTTAAAGTTTCGAACGTCAACGTTCGCATAGAAAATTATATTTAAAACCCGAGCGGGAAAACAAAAATTCTTATTTCTTCCAATATAAGATGAAAGCGATAAGTTCGTATCACATATAGAATGAATGTCGTTACATTGATGAGTTAGAATCTAATTTTTATTGTGACTAAGCTTAAAAAATAACCCTTTTACTATCTACTAGAGTATCCAATTATTCGACTTTTGGTTTTGTTGGAGCAAAAATCGATTTTTGAATTTTAAATTTGCTCGATTAAACATTTTAACCAATGAAAAAAAAACAAACATCTCTATTTGAATTCATACTTTTATTTTATTAATAAACAGAAAAAGAGAGATTACAGGTGCCAGCCAGTTATGAAAAACATTTTAAACCTAATTATTATTTCTGAAAATCGAGTAAAATTGAAATCGATAGAGATTCTCCGTTAATTTTTTTTTTAAATCACCGCAGTTTTTCCTGATTTTAAGAGTAGCTCTGGTGAAGATAAGAATTCAATATAAACTATGTATATAAAAGGAATTTTTTTATAAACTTTTAAAACAGGATCTTTTTTTACTCGTTTAATTCCAATTACACTCACATATATTCGGGTTTTTTTTTTCTTTATTTATTAATTAAAAATTATGTTTTACAATTTATACAATGGTCTCAGCGCCATTGAGGCCTTGTTGAGAAATATATATTTTAATATATGGGAAATTTTATGTCAAGTGACCCAATTTTTAAATCTATGTCTTCCGTAGCTATATAAGCTAATTGGGAATATCTAAGCTAATTTGTCTAACACCAATAGGTAATAAGTTACATGGATGAGAAAGAACACCTGTATGGCCAAATTGTCAAAATTTGACCCCTATATCTCAGAAACTTTTTGACCGATCTTGTTGGAAATTTGTGTCTAAACTACTATCCAATAGAACCATCCTTAGTGCCAAATCGGAAGACATCGATTTAAAAATTGGGTCATTTGACATGAAATCCCCCATATGTATATATCAGATTTATGAAAAATATATACATATGTACACAAAAAAAAAGAGAAGTAAGAAAGTATTTATATTATGTAATTATTATGTTAAAAGCATTTCAATATTGTGTAAAAGGTAATCTTTTAATTGATTATTAAATGAAGATAATGACAAACAATCCTCTAAAATTTAAGGCAAATTATTGTATTCCAAGCTACCGTTTACTTAATTCTCTGTTTGGTGGTTTTCAACCGGCATCTTGCGAGCCTTAAATTCGAATTGTTTCTTGTGTTAAACATTTTTTTAATTTAATAAAGGTTTATAAAAAAAATTTTGTATTAAAAAAAAATACAATTGGGGAAGATTGAATACAGCCTTTAATGATTTGTTTTGAATAATTTGTAGATCTTAAATCAGCATTCCTTTTAAATCTGTAAACAAGTGTAAGATATTTTAAATAACTTTGATTAAGGGCTTGAAATATTATAAATTTGGTTTGTTGCTATCCAGTTTATACTTAAGTTTGAATATTATACCTAGTGCTGGAGATATTTTTGAACGAACATGTTTAATATGATTTTGCCAATTTCTTTTATTTTAAAACTCTACTCTATAGGTTTGGTTAATTGGTTTTTTTACGTATGGTTTACACATTTATATCTGCTGATGAATTTTTGTTAGAATTTTATGTTTATAGTGATTTACATAATTTGTCATACACGCTCAAATCTAAGGCCCCTATTACGGTTCACAATTAAGACAACTTGTTGTGATCAGCTGTAATTTTTCTCGAGAATAGAAATCTAAACAAAAGAGATTTACATTAAATAAGTGGAATTTTCTTAGAAATAAATTTTAATCGATTAATTGACATAAATTGTTCGAGCTTTTCATTATTCGATCAAATAATGGCGGAAGAATTTCTCGATTAATCGTTGTGGATACTTTACTATTTACCAATAAGAGAAACAAATAACAACTTTTGTTGAATATACCAGAATACGACATTTTGGCTCCTTTCGTCTTTGTACCCAGTCATTCAATAGATCTATCTCACTATCTACTTCATAACTACTAATGTAGGGTGCAAATAAGAATTATTTTTCTTGCACACTGCACATATCAATGTCATTTTATATCAAATAATAAATTTAAATAAAATAAATAATACCCAGTATTTTTATACAAACGCTGAAAAGGTCATAAGATTTAAAAAATAATAATCAAAAACACAAAAATTTATTTTTGGTTATGAAATAAATCTTAATGCCATTTTATTTGAAAATTATTAATAATTTTAAAACAAAATAAAAAAAAATGTTTAATTTCAATAATTGCTAAATGATTTAATTATTTAATTTTAGATTCAGTTGACTTTTAAAGCATTATTTGAAAAAATAAATCTTCTAGTCCCCCCCATATTTCAAATGTCTGGTTAAAATATTTTGTTACCACTTTGTGAAATAATACACCCTCATAGTTAAATCATTTATCAAATATTTGTTTGTTGTTCCAAACACAATTAAAACTTCTCACATTTATCAATTGTCAAAATGTAAATTGTTTTACGGTTGGTTATTGATGTCTGAAAAGATTCAAATACAATATTTTTTTTAACCACTCCACAATAGTGGAGGGGGTATTAGCGTTTGTGCTGATGATTGTAACACAAAAAAGTAATTAGTATACCAATCGACCCGTAATTTTGAAGATAATTTGACGACCTGTGTAACAAACAGGTTTTAATTGTCATAAGGACAAAGCCAATTGAAAGTGATCCTTAATTACACATGCCCTCCATACAAACCTCTTTCTGGAATAGTCTTTGTACCCATAAGCCATCTTATTATGTTGGTATTTAGATTAAATTTTTACACAACTATTTCATTGCATTCAAAATGATCTAACCAAGTTTTATTGGAATCGGTCCATATTTGACCATAATGGGAGCTATGGTCAATAATACTACTCCCGAAAATAAAAGTTCTAACTGACGAGTGGCTATACAAACTTTTACGATTGCTACTATGTCATGACAGAATATTGTGCTGATCCAAAATCAACCTAGGACCCATATAACCCCCCTTTGTTAAATCACTTAATTTTAAACAAATTTCATACAGATGAAGATACCTAAATAATAATTGCCAAAAAGAACTTTTAATTGAATCTTGATCTCATAACATAATTTTCTTCTGGCTCGTTCATGGTTGCCTATGGATGGGTCCCAAATAGGGTATACTCTCACAAATGTGTCTTTATATACTGTGCTGTAGAGTATCAAATAGTCGGGCTCGACCAACTATACTTTCTTACTTGTTTTGGTTTGCAAGCTTATGTATCTCTTTTAAAACTAATTGCTTCACGTATAAACCATTTTTTTAAATAAATTTGCTAGCAGTTTTTTTTTTATATAATATTTTCATAATATATATTGTTGAATTTTTAAGAAGAAAAAAATTGATACCAGTTTAACGAAAAATAAATAAAGTTTTGAGTTTGGATTAAATTCTAATTAATTACAGTAACATTCATGATTTTTTGATAAGATTATTAATAACTTGATGAGAAAGATTTCGCAAAAAAGTCGAAAAACTAAGAAGTGTCTATATAATTATAAATAAATATTTAAAAAAGTTCAATGCAATTATAAACAATTCTTAATTAAATAGCAATATATATAGGGTTTGCATTTAATTGCAATTTTTTTATGCGAGTAAAATTTGTTTTAATTGCGATTAACGACGAGCTTTTATTGATTTTTCATTTCAACTTATACATACTTATAATAGCAATTTTAATACACATTTTAATTTAAACTGCAGTATCGTGGCAATCTCAAATAATAATATGTACAACAAAAATGGGCCAATAATTAAAATCATTTAGGAAAAAAATCTTCCATTCATAAAACGGTAGCTTAAACATCGTTTATTTTAACACGTGGATTTGTATTTGTGATCAAATTGAGACGATCTGCTCAACAATTATCTAAGAATTTTTTCGATTTTTATTTTTCGAACAAGGGTCATGTTTATAAACGCATCACCGCGATGCCTCAGAAAGAAAACATTTGAAGCGCAGCGCAGTGATGCATTTACGAACATTTTTTAGGGGCACAAATAACTGTAATTGTTTTGAATTTTTATTTTTTTCGAGCAATAATAGAATATATTCTCTAAAGAAATGTACGTAATTTAGTTTTGCTTTTAAATTTATTTTTATCTGTGATCATCATGGAGATTTCTTATTCGCAGCCAAACAGACTAAGTCGATCGTTACAATAATGGCCAATTTTCAGGATAGAAATTAAAACACATTTATGTTTAAAATCGTTTTAAATACAAAATTCTCTTCTTCACTAAAAAATTAAGTGGAACTTAAGTCACCGATGTGGTACACTTAATTTGAACTTAAGTTTCCATTGTAATATTTTACACAACAATATAACAACAACAGGCAACAAAGCATTAACCGCCAGCTGTTTTTTCAGACCATCTTGTGAATAAATACACTTGTTTATATTTTTTTTGTATTTAGTAGTGCTACCATACTTTTACCTTAACTAAATAAGATTTTTCAAATAAAACTCAAAAACCCAATCTGTATTTAAATACGATTTAAGTTTTTATGAAAATTACCTTAATATAGATTTAAATACAATCCTGAAAATTGGGCATAAATGATGGGTTTACAACTAATATTTTTATTTGTTACCCACAGTGTAAAAAACGCATATATATAGTCTCAGTTAAAACTGAAGAACCTACTTAGTATGTGGTTTTTCATTCGGGTTTTCTATAAAAAATGTTAAAACGAGCAAAGTTTTTAAGTTAAACACCCAACCAACTCTGTCTATGTCACTTTAAGACGGTGTTGTGATAAGGGTGTGGTTCTGACTTATTTTCTTCTTCATTTAAGTAATTGGCCAAAGAGCTACGATAATAAAGATGATATATCTCCCATAAATGTTTGTATATGGGCTCACATGATTTGAGTCTGAAATAAAACCGTCCCGCGGCATTTAAAGGTAGATATAAAACACAAGAAAGTTTTGTGGTGGTTAGTATAAAATTAAGCGTAGAACCCACACAGTGCCCGATTTTGAAAGAAAAGCAAAATTATTTTAGACAGATCCTTTTACAAATTATGGATTTAAATTTATTCAAATTAAAATAGCTTATTGTAATTTATTAGAAGGGAACGGGTTTCAAGCTTTTTGCCGAAATAGGGTATCAGTGCCTTGGAATTTAGATTAAAATGGGTACAAACTTTTTTTTATTGCAGTTAAGGTTATCCTTACAATGTTTTTTTTGTTTGACCCCAGCTCCCATATAATACCACTCCCGAAATACACTTTACATGCCATAACTGCATTCGCTTGTCTTTGCGACCATTACAACATATGAATCAAATTTCATCCAATTATCTCCACCTTTAATAACAATCAAACTATGTATTGCTTTAATTATTTTCTAACTATTTTCTGCAGGCTCGATAATTTTGAATTTTTCTCCACACAGCTATGATTCAAATTACATAAGTGCATGTATGTATTACATTACAAAATTTACATACAATGCTACAGTAACATGCTGATAACAAATTTATTTTAATTACGCAACCCCAACCAAGTCACCCTCCCTGCGTTGGTCAAACATAAATATTAAATATTAGTTATAGGCTCAAAATATTATTTTGCAACAATAACATGAATGCATTAAAGCGTATCTAACAATTTAAATAAGTTGTCTTCACCTTTAAGCACTAGACCAATTAATTTTTTTCTTACTTTAAAATCATGTAATAATGGACCATGTAAAATTGATGTATTGTTGAGTGAAAACGAAACTAGATATTAACTTTGATATCTTAATGAAGAAAAAATTAAAAACGAGATAAAAGAAATATGCGTAAATTTATTGTTTTTTATTTATTTTCTTGTTCCAAAGACCTACAACTGTCAAAAAGCTTTAACAGTCTAGTTTGTGATTTAGTTAGTCCATGGATTATTAAGGAAGTTCACGATTAGTTGCCGAAACGAAACATAAAAAATTTAATGGAAAGACCAAAATTTTGGCTTACAAATTTCTGGCATTAATTGTTTAAAGATATTTTCTGACATATGACCTCCGCAACTGCGCCATATGAACGCCATTCTGTCAGATCCATTTTGGTTCTTATTATTCTTATTTTGTCAATAGTGCATCGATTGTTGTCTTTCAAAGTATCAATCGTTGCTGGTTTGTCAGTATAGACTAAAGATTCGTCGTACTCTCACAAAAATAGTCTAAAGGTGTAAAACCATTTAAACCGCAACGAGAGAAAAGGTACTTCTTGCATTATAATAGGTTGTTAAATGTTAAGGGCCGATGCTGATTTTGAATAAAACACTAATTATTTAAGAAATTATTGTCATTTCTTTTCATTATATTGGTATGGTTCAATTATGTATGGAATATAATATCGGCCAAATGGCCGCCGCGACCTCGGCATGGCACACCTCAATCCGATGGTCCAAATTTTCGATGACGCTGAGGCATAAACGAGGTTCTATGCCGTTATTGTGCCGAATTATCTCATACTTTTGCTCTTAAATTGTTGCTGGCTGATCGACGTACACCACAGAAAGATGCCCAACGGTGTCAAATTTCACGATATTGGTGGCCAATTGACATCGCCAATACGTAAGCTTACACGGCCATTAAATTTGTTGCGCAAAAGAGCCATTGTTTCGTTAGATGTGTGGCAAGTAGCACCGTCCTATGGAAACAACATATCGTCTACATCCATATCTTCAAATTCGGGACATAAAAAGTTCGTTATCATCTCACGATAGCGAACACCATTCACAGTAACTGCCTGACCGGCCTCATTTTGAAAAAGAAGGCGGCCCGATGATGCCGCCAGCTCATAAACCAAACAGTCATTCTTTGTGGGTGCATTGGTTTTTCGACAATCACTCTTGTATTATCATTCGCCATAATGCGGCAGTTTTGGTTATTGAGGAATCACCTGATGTGAAAATGTGCCTAATCACTGATTTTTGATTTAAACGCCCATTTTCATAATAAGCCTGCATAACTTTAACGCGTGGCTCGATTGTGTATCTTTCCATGGTTCAAATTGAATTAGTCTAAAATTTAGAAATGTTAAATGAAATGCAGAAAAAAACTTGACGTTTACGTGTGGTTCACATTCAACATCGGCACTTAAAATTTAAACACCCTTAAGTTCACCTAAAACACTGTAGAACTTTCAAATTATTCTAGATAAGTTGTTGGTATTTTTAAAAAATTGAATAGTAACAAAGAGGGATAATCGCACAACTTTGTTAATCCTTGTTTAGATTAGTAGTCGGCATTGCGCAAATTATGAATGCCTGTATGTTATCAGTATATATCAAATATAAAATAGTGTAAAATTTCAAATCGATTGTCTTGCATTTTTTTTTCTATAGTTTATTAATTTATTATCACAAAGTTTTATTACAAAATTAAGTTTGCCTCAGTGTCATATAACATTGTTGAGGCGAGTTGGCATTACATTTAATCAAATAATAAATTAATTATGATAATAATTATAATTTCATATAAACGATTTTTTTTTTAATTACAAATTACATTAAAAGCATATATGGCTTAGTGTTTGGTGGGTACTTCTGCCGTCTCACTAATACTCATAAGCATCAATACAAGTACAGTTTTAGTTGTGTCCACTTCTGCAATAAAGCGAAGAGTTTATATAATTTGATTGAGATGCAAAGAAAGCATGGAGATAATTCTTAAGTGAACGTCTGTTGATGACCTGCAAGCATAACTTTGGCCAAATATTAAGAATGCGCTGATCAATTCTGTATACGTTCGATGTTTGTGATTTATTTTGTAACTTTTAAAATTTGTGCTGTATGTTACGAACCGCCTTACTATTGCAATGTAGCTCCGGAATATTTAACAATCCGTTTTTTATGTGCACTTCACTATTTCTATGGAATTTTTTAGGTTTAAGACAAAGAACTTGTTAACATAATAATTACCTACCCTAAAATCCAAATTGTTAATACTTTTTAGTCGTGGTCTGTTTTTCGCCGTTTGTCTGTTGTTTTAACGCAATTTTCTACACGCATTAGTAAGTCCCAAAAACTTTTAAAACCAAAATTTTTAAAGTTTAAGTCAAAAGAAAATTTAAATAAAAACCAAGAAAAAATTTAATATAAAGCTTAAAATAATAATACAAATAAAAAACAAGTTAAGACAAAACATAATACTAATGATAGCCCATTGTTGCTGAAACATGAAGTAGACAAAAGTATTAAAAACAAAACAATCAAAATTGTGTTTTTGTTATCCGAATACCCTGCGCTTTATGTAGCAAATTATTTATGATACTCATGACAACTACATAACGGAACAGATGGTGGGTTGGCGAACCAATAGAATTAAAAAATACCAAATACTGATCATTAAGAACTATCAGAAATAGCTGATTTTTACCGGTATTAACTATTCATTAATTACCAAAAACCAATACGTCAAGGCATTTCCAAAATATCTATATTTGTTGAAGTATTTCTAAATACTCGATTTGTTTGAAAAAAATAAAAGAAATATTTAAATTTTGTTTGTTTCTTTTTCTAAAGGTTGTTGTTTTTTAGTTTTTTTTTTTAAGTTTATCCCTGCTAGCATTTGGAAGATCGTTTTTTCATAAATCATCGGCATGAGTCTTTTTTGAGTACTCTTGGTGATTAAAAACTGATTAATCACTTGCGCGATTAAAAATCGCCACAAAAATGACTCGCGTTTATGATTTAAAAGTGTTTGCTTCAAAATTCAATAACAACAATTATTAAAATAGAGTCGAAAATGTCTCTTAACTAATAAAAAAATCGAATCATATATGACTCTTCAAGAAGAGTCGCGGGTTGGGTCCCATTTTCTCCCGACAAAAGTATCATTTATGATCAGAAAATGAGCGCATATTCTGGTATTTTAATCGCGCTCAAGAGTCAAAAAAGACTCGAATGTGATTAAAAATTTCAAAAATGCTTGCTGGGATAAAATTCATAAAATAATATTTATGTATGTGTATCATTTGCATATATGTATGTAAAAATCATAAATTGAGTGTATTTATTGCTGAAGATTTATAAATAATAAAATTCTTTTATTAAAACTAGTTAATGGTTGTTTAAAACATATTCTTTAAGGTGTTTGCAAAGTCAATATAAGAATTTTTATGTTTTCTTTGAAACATTTTATAATCTTATAAAAGTTATTTTAGAAAAATTTACGAAAAACAAGTAAAATTGCTATATTACTATATGCCGAATCTAATAAACCCTTCACCATGATGCGATAAGAACAGAAAGTTATAAAAATAAGGTTTTTTTTTGAAGTTTATTAGTAAAAAAAAAAAGAAATAAACCGAGCAACCAATAAATATTTAATAAATAGTATATAATATTATTTTTTAATTAATACATAATTGGGAAATTCACAAGGTTAAGTCATATCGTCCTAATGTCCAAAATAATATTTTACAATTGCTTAAAATAAAATACTGTGGTGTTTCAAACAAAATAAAAATTTTAATGCTGTGTTCATTGATTCGTCATAACTGTACTGTAGAAATCTAAATTATAAGCGGTTGCCCAAAGTAGTAACATCCCTGCAAATAAAGCGACTAGTACATACACGAATGTAAAATGTAGCCCATAAGGACTAGGACTAGTCCAGAGGTAACCCCAATGTATTGAAAAACGTGGTCTATTAAACATTACGATATCCTAGAGCAGGCCCATATAACACAGCTTTACATTACAATGGAGTAGTCTTTAAACTGCTCATGGTATACTCCAGAGGATTAGCTTTGAAATCGATTAAAAACGAAAACATGTCGTTAAAAAACGAAGACATGTCTTTTTACTACAAACTCTTTTTAACAATGGCATGCATGGTCCATGCTTGCATTACATTGGACCAGTCCAGGGAGTAGTCCATTAGAACAAAATGGATCAAGAAGTCCAATATTATTTGGAGAGATATTTTTCTTGTAATTATTTAAAGACATATGACTTTACAATTTTATGACTACCTTGTGAATCCCCCAAATATGTACTTATTAAAAAATAAACTGAGATAATTTTATTTGTTTTTTTAATAGTTTAAGGAGATCTTATAAATTAATCTTTTAGAAAAATAATTTGGTTTAAATGTTTAGGATTTCCGCGACTTTTTTCTTTACTTTTGATAAAACTTGACTTAAAAAAATTCTTTGACTTATCGTAGATGTTGGAGAAGTCATAAGCCTACTGCAGAATATCTTATTTCTCAGTCCTTTTCCTGGATTTCTCTTAACATATAAAATCTTCCATTATAATGGATACGATACTTACTAACTTCAAATTAATTTTTAAATTATTTATTGAGGTACCATGACTAATGATGCAGAAGTTCTTCTTTTTGGGTCTACTTTCATAAGCAATTATCAGAATTGAGTCCCGAATCAATCACCTGAAAAATTTTGTACTGTGTTTTGCTATTAGAGTCTCGTTTTCATTTTTTTACACTTCTAATTGTTTCGGTTAATTATGAAATACATTGAAATTTATCAAATATGAAAAACTGGGAATTTAGCACGTCATATGGAAATCGTATTAATAATAAATTTTATATTCCCGAAAATAACTTTGATTATATTTATATCATTTTAATTTCATTAATATATTTCTATGAAGAAGGAATTTTACAACATGAAAATTAATTACAATTTATTGATAATTTTTCATTCTTAACTGCTGCTGGGTTCGAACTTAGGCTTTTACGGACAGGTTACCCATACATGTTTCGATTGCAACCACTCAATCTCTTCGGAAGGGTTTGCCGTTCAACACTCGCAGCCATCAATAGTCAAACATCAATCTTTAAATCAAATTGTATTTAACCTTTTGTAGATCGAAATTTGCTTTGAATGATTATCTATTTTAATTGAATTTACATGTTCTTCCTTACTTCCTATTGTTTGTGTAAATCATATTTTAAGATTTCTAATTCCTTATAAAGTGGTGCATCTCATACCTCAAACTATTGCCATCAGTTAAGAGCAATATAAAAGGTGTAAACATAATCTATTGACTTTGTCACAAAAAACTATATCCGTAAAATATCTTGGTAATTAATTTAAATTTTATGTACATTAATGAGGCATGTTTTCACACAGGCATTACAGTAACAGGCAAATCAATATAAAAATTTTGTTTAAAAGGCACGATTCTTTAATATTCTTGTATAATTTTAAAAAGCTGTTCATTTTAGTGATTCCCACTGTTAATTTTATTGAATTATTAATAAATTCAATATTTTATTAATTACTAAAAAGGTGTATTATGTAAAATGTGGGTGATGTAAAAATAGTAGCTGCTGTTTATTTAGATACTATTTTTATAATCTTGTTAGTTTTATAAAATAAATATTTATTTTTATGAAAAACTATCAAAATAAATTATACTTTTTATTTACATAATATGTAAAATAATATTTCAACATGTGTCTACTAAAAACTCAATATATTGGTAATGAGAACTCTTTAGGAAATGAGTTACAGTTTTACACGTTAAGTCAAATTAAGTGTATGTTACTAGTTAAATATGTATGTAGTAGTGATGCTACGAATATTCGAATTCGTATTCGCCAAATTCAAGCGAATATTTTGCAAATACGTTAAAAAAATGCAAAAGTGTAAAAAATACATAAAATTAAACAAAAAATATCATAGCTTTTATTAAAAAAAACCTTTATATCTAACGCAAAATAATACATCCATGTGCACATTTCGCAAAAAAATGCGATCACGATTTGAAGTCACTTGGCGTGTTGGAAATGGCAATCACAAAATATTTTGTTAGTTCAACTCGCAAGAAAGACTAATGAGACTTTTTAGTGAACTTGTTTATATACAAAAATTGAGTATCTGGCAGCAGAAATAACAGCAGTACAATAGAATTTAATATGCTTTTAATGGCTTAAAATACTACAAAAGTTTGATAAATTTCAATACAAGATACTAAATTTACTTCTTTTATTTGACTACTGTGCTGCTTTGTTTACTTTTGAATTGGCTATTTTAAAGTGAACAGCTGTTTATATTTCTGTTCTTACGCGTATATTTACGACAATTTTTACAACTTTAGTAGAATATTAATACATTAAGCATATGTTTTGCAATAAAACAATTAAGTTTTATTGAACATGTGTTCTATTAAGGGTGTCCCAAAATAAAAGCAAGATTTGAATTTGTCGCCATTTGTGCAGTAAACTGTTGGCAACTCTACAAAAAAAATCTGACAGCTGACAGTTTAGGGTTAGTAAAAATGGAGCGTTACACGATAGAACAATGTGTCTTCATTATTGAACAATATTTCAATCATAATGAAAGCTTTGCGGCTGCAGTTCGAAAATTTCAAAATATGGTCGGAAAAGTGTTTTAATATCGTCAACTGTGAAGAGATACACCCCGCGAAGCTTTGCGTTTGTCTGCAGGCGGGAATCGAACCCGCAACCCCGGCGCTGATAAATTACCTCACTACCAGCTAGCCTACCGGGACATTCTAAAAAAAATCAGGGATACTGAACAACATTATTGTTATCTCGAATACTTATAAAATTTGTGTCCGATTTATAATCATAAATATTCTATGCTGCAGATAGTTGGTAGGTGTCCAATGTTCCCCATCAAATAATGTCAACCTTAACTTGCCTGTGTGACAATAACCTGGCAAATAGTCACGAGTCTAAGATACACTGCACCGACAGTTAAAATATTTCGGGAGCAGGCTTTCTATGGGACCTATTTTATAGACCGATCTCAATGAAATTTAACAGCGTAGCTATATAAAACTGCGATAGCCCAAAATTTATTACATAAGTATTATTCGTAACGGTTTTACGCGTACTAAAGTGTTTTCCGAGAGTAGGCTTTATATTGGGCCTATTGCAAATTATGGACCGATCTTCACGAAATTTGACAGTGCGATTTCTAGTCCTAAAAAACTGTGATGTACCAAAATATTATTACAGTAGCAATATTGCTTACAGTTTTCTAAGAGTAGTCTTTATATGGGGACTATATAGACTTTATAGACTTTGACCGGCCTTATAAAATGTGTTCTATTATTAAAACTTTACTTTGACCTAAAGTGAGCGACTAAGTAAATTAAGGTTAATCCTACCTGGGGGTCGATTCTGGTTCTGTGAAACTGTGAAATGAAAAAAAACTTTTCATTTTCGTTTTCATGAGCACTTTTCACATTAGCACTTCACATTTACACAAAAGGCGATTCCCGTTCTTTTAATGAAAAAGTGTTTCATTCCATTGTAGCTGTGAAACTTTTGTAACTATATTAATAAAATGTAAAAGTCAAATGCAGATATCGAAGCTTAGGATTTTTAAACGGCGCTAAGCCGCAAACGAGTTTATTTAATGCTTGATCTGCAAGCATTTATTTTTGCTAAAAGAGTTTTTTTGAAGAGAGAAAAAAATACAATTTTATGGCTCCTCTTGTGTTATACAATATAAATTTTTTCAGTAAAAGAGTTTTTGTTGTTTTTTATTTTCATACATATGTACATGGTAAATATTTTTAACTTAAAATAAATAAGAAGTAAACGAAAAATTCCGAATTTGTTGCATTTGGGGCTTTTTCATGAACGATATTGCATCTGAAAGAGGTTGGCCTCAATGTTCTGCCCAAGTGCGCGCAAGAAATAGGAAAGGAAAAAATTTTACATAAAATGTGTTAATAAATATATAAAAACAACAGCAATTTTTTAACGGAAACAAATTTGCTTTCGAGTTATTCTTAGCAAGCCTTTTCATTTGATACCTATATTATAGGATTGCATTAAAAATAGCTAGACCGCCATTTTGGCTGTGCTGCTATGTTTGATTTTGAATGACGTTTCATAGTTTACAACATAATTAAATAAACAGGTGGCAGCACTACGCCAGATGACGATTTTTTGTTCCTGCATTGTTTGTCTAGGTTTATGTCAAAGTTTTGTTTATGTTTACAATAAGTCCACGTTTTGTGCTGAGATTATTGTATTTTAATAAAGTTTTTGATAATTTTTAATTAAAATAAATAAGATATTGACTATAATAATATAAAAATTGGCTAAAAATTTATTTATTTCATCACGTTCAGCGGCACGCTTTGATTTTTGTTAAAAGTATATTTGACGTAAACGGTGATGTAATTTCCAATTTTGTTGTAATGTTGTATTTGTTGCCGTAACGATGACACCTACTTATTCCACCATAGTTTACAATGCATTGTCATTAAAACTGAACGTGTGTACATAATTTCAGCTCAGTCAATTGAACATATCTGCTTCAAATTGAGTTGCAATTTTCCACCCAAACATACATTCATTGCAAGTTAAACAAGAGCTTTAGAAAACGACCATAAGCCCAAAAAATTGTGAAATCATTAACAAATAAAAGGCCAAATAAAGATTTATTTAGTAATATGTTATTAAATATAAAACATAAACATTTTGTAGGCGGCTTTAAATTTACTTTAAGCCGTCGCTAAACCTAAATTCTTCACCGCCGATGGTAATTACATATCTACTTTGTCATTTAATCAAGTGTAAAATTATACAAATACACAAAAAATATAATTAATTTAAAAAATGTTAGGATTATTAGTTATAATGGAATTATAGAAATAAATTCGGAATGGTACAATGTAAGAAAACGTTATTAACGTTTTTCGTCAGTAATGTTTTTTATTTCATCAAAAATTGTCATTTTATATGAATATAATAAGTTTAAAATCTGTAAATATGCATCTTTTTAGAAAATTATTATTTTTATTTCTCTAAATTATTTATCGTTGGCAATGTCCATATTTTTCTCTAAATAATTTAATTAAAATTATTTTTCACCGTTGAAATGGATGTGTAAAAATATGATATAAATGAAAAGTTTGTGACACTTCTTTGCACTGTTACACAGAACAAGAATCACATTACTGTGAAAATGTGAAAACAATTTGTTTCATTCCATTTGTTCTTCTCATATGAAAACATTCGAATTTATTTATCATTTTTTCACTAAACGAGAATCAGAAACTCTATGAAAATGTGAAAAAAGTTTTCATTTCACAGTTTCACAGAACCAGAATCGACCCCCTGGTAGGTTAAAGTTAAGTTATAATAATAAAACATTTTATACGACTCATAAAATCCTACCTTTAGCTATCAGTAAGTTGTGAAAACGGGCCTTATCCTACTAAACCGATTTTTCTGAATTTCAACCCCAAACTACTTAGGATAATTACAAGCAATTTGACACCAAGTTTGTTTATTTCTTTTGAGTTTTTCGAAAGTGCGTTTTCAACAGATGGACAGGCAGACGGTCTTAGCTAAGTCGATTTAGAATTACTCAATGAGTGAGAATATATTTGTATACTTAATGGGGTCTGATTTAAATAATAAAAAAGTTTTACACGAAATGATACTTAGTATACCCTCATTCCCCACAAGTCAGGGTGGTGGGTATAAAAACCATTGCAGAGTCATCTACCGACCTTGATTAATGGCCTGTTCATCGATTTCCAACGAAGACTTCGTTCGCTTAACTTACATGTAAAACAAAAACAATATTTTTTTTATTTTTTTGTTATTTAAAATATAAACTAAGCTATTGAAATCTTTGTTCGCAAACCGATGAACATTCAGTCAATTATATCATAAGTATCATGTGACAATAATGAAAGCAGCTTTGTTAAAGTGAATTTATTAGTATCAAAAACTATACACTTTTGATATGAGCTAAGTGAAGAATATCTTTGTCAGTAAAGTTAGTTAGTTAGTGTTAGAACAAAATTTATCTTCTAGTTCCAAAATGATTAACAACCACTGACAAGAAGATACACCTACAGTTCGTTATTGCCTTAACCAGATATTCTGTAACAAAATTTCGTTATTAAACATTTATTTCTTATTTAAAAAACATTTTAATATTTAAAACAGCAAAAATGGGTGATGTGATTTTAATCTCTTTTAAATATCATTTAAGAATATTAAAACCTTTGCGATAGTTTGTTAATTTTTAAATTTATTGTTAACACATAAATTAGTAAAAAAAATATAATCTAACAAGAAAGAATATAACTAGAAGAAACATCTTGATTTTTTTAAATTATGTTGGAATAGTCAGATTTAAAGCTAACCAAACCTTGTTAAATAAAACTTTTAACCAGTTTGCTACTTTAATTTTAAACAGCTTAAAGCGGGGGTACATATTCAGGCCGAACTAATGAATGATATGATGTGATAGACACATGTGACATTTTTGACTTAATTAAATCTCAAACATTACACAAAACGTAAATTTGTTGTACCTCTTCTGCTCCACTGCTCTATTACCTGTATCATTTGTTTTTTTTTTTTTTTTGTAAAGTTTGAAGATGTTCACTCAATGTTTTTTGTTTTATTGCTTGTTGCTGTTGTTGTCGTTGTAGCTCATAGTCATTCACACAACTCGCCCAAACATTCTGAGCAAATGAAATATTTTTTTGGTCTTTTATTTGCAAACTATAAATGCGTGTCGTTTTATTTAAACATTCAACAGTTCTTAAAGTACCGGCAACCGTGTGATTTCTACCAAACGATTTAAATTTGTTTGTAAATAAAAATTTTTTTTTAAATCAAACATTAAAAATAAAACAATCTTGTAAATACAACCAGCAACATTGCTTGTTGATTATAAATATTGTGAGGAAACAACAATAATTGTGGATCATTTTTTTTTGGTTTTTGCTAAAATGGTTAGTGCAATTAAAGATATTAACATAGTGAAGAATTCAAATTAAAATATAAAATAATTGCTTTGTGACTAATAAAAAAAAAAAAATATTGTGGCAGCTTGTCCTTGAACATGTTTTTAATAAATATAAAAAAAGAACTATAAATAACTTTAGAAATACTAAATGTGAAAAAATAAGTAGTAAATATTTATCTGGAATATTTTCAATTATATAATTACAAAGAAAAATGATTAAGGAAAATTAGGCAATCTATATAAAAATATTGTACAACTAGCATTTAACCCTCTAATTCGCTAGCGTCTCCCTTTCTTTCGCGCACATATTTATTTGCAAAAGTTTGTATTTTGCGGTAACAAAAAAAAAAAAAAAAAAATTATCACTCAGGACCATGCACCTATAATTTTATGCTTCTAAGTTCAATCGGTCTTATTGTGTAAGGCGTTTTAAGTAAACGATTAAAGAACACAGGTTGTTTATAACATTTAATTAATTATTCAATTAATTTTTTGTTTGCCGCAATTAATTTTTTTAATCAAAATCTATAAAATTAAATGTTTGTGTATGTGTGGTGTATTTTTTAGTTAATGCAATTAATTTTTTAATTGACTAAATTTGTGTCCCATGACTCGAAAATACAAATCTGTTAATTGATATGATCAATTCCTTTGCAGGGGCAAAATTAGTAAAATATTAAATTGTCTGAACGAATTGTTTAATTAAAGTCGATTTTCTATTTTTTCTGTGTACTTTTATTAAACACAGAAAACAACATGGGCTAGTGTTACTTTAAACTATTACAAAAATCTATTCAGGCATTAACGACAACGCCTTACACAGTAAGGCCAAATACAAGGCGAATTAATTTTTTAGGTGGCATTGAAAGCAAGGTTGTACTTCTATTTTTTCTTTCTTAAGCCCTTTTGACACTACATTTTTTATTCATTTAATTGATATGGAATTGATAGAAAGAAACAGTAAATGTAAGAAAGAGCAAACTATAAAAAATCGAAACAAAAATTTATTTTCAGTTTTTCTTTTCTTAAGATTTTGTTCACTTCTTTAAATGTTTTCATTTTTTTGTTTATGAGAAACATAAAAACAAACAAACAAAAAGCGAAACATTTTTCTGTTACATTTTATTTGAACTGTTCACCAAAACTTGAACAATGCATTAAAAATGTAGTGTCATATGGGATTATGAGAGAGGAATGTCAACAGTTTTTGACACATCGACCAACAAAAGCAACAAATCAAATACAGTGTTGTGTTTTTCGTGTTGTAGTATCGCCACCACCGTTTACATGAATTCGCCTTGGCCGAATACTTTAGAAAATTCAAAAAGTACCACACGAAGAACGAAAAATAATGAAATTTAATTTCCCATATTTCCCTATTTTTATACATACTTTTTTTCTCCCCATTAATCTATCAAAATGCAATGGAGAAGAATCTAGTACCAAAAATAGGTACGATTTTCACCCCTTAAACGTTGGAATTTCGAAAAAGGAATATATTAATATTTCTACATTTGAGATAAGTTACGAATGTGATATAATTTTTATTTCCATATTATTAGTTTAAAAGAAAGGTGGTGCAACAAATAATATCGGCATTCAGGTTATACCTGCTTACTCTCCAAAATGGCCGCATTTCAAAAAAGTACCACCCACCTGCTTGCTAATTTTTTTTATGAACAATACACTTTTTGAATCTCTTTCTTTGTACTTTTCGCAAACATTTGTCTTGAATACCAAAGAAAGTTTTTATGGTTTCTCTGAAAATAGTCCAAGGCAAGGTGACAAAAGCAAAAAAATTTCAAGAGCATTTTTAAAATATCCTTTATCTATTACTATTAAAGACACAGTTCCCTAGATAGAACAAAGTGTTCAATTAGAAAAAATAATAATATCTCAATAACAACCAATTCGATTTAAAAATTTGCAATAAATTTGCAATTACCATCCTAAAATTGTAGAAGAAAGATGTATTGTAAAATAAAGCTGCAGCCAGTGCTGCCAGAAATTTTTTCAGAAGTACAGACCCAGTCAATAAAAGTGCAGATTTAAAAAGAACCTACGGCTTAAATAATTTAAAAAATCTTTTAGTTGCTTTTTCCTGGCTAAACTTTACAGAAACAAATAAATACTGATATCAGTAAAACAAAAAAAAAAAACTATTTAAATTTGCACCAGTTAACAAATTAATAGTATCCATTAAATAGCATTTTTTGCAGTAATGTTGTTGATATAAGAAAACGTTTAGTTCCCTTGATTACATTTTTAATTAAAAAAATTTTTACTTTTTATGATGGTTTAATTGAAAACAATTGGCGAGATTTTTTTTTTCTGTGTAGCCTCAACAATGTAAATTAATACTTTTCCCGTATTGGGCTTTCTGAAAATAACTCAAACTGAAATTTTAAGTATGTATGCACAAAATAAAATATATTTTCAAGTTGCACAATGTTTTGTAAAACTTCTAATATTCCACCACAAATACATTTTCAGAAACTCTTCCTAACTCTAGTCGCATTTATTGCCTGTACCACTGGTGACGTATCACACGTTACCAACACTTATTTGCCACCACATTCTGTTTCATCTCAATCCCGTACCGTAACTTTTACACCATCTTCTGGATATTCTGCTGGCAGCAGTGGTGCATACTCTACATCAGCTTCTCATGGAGCTACTGGTTACAGCGGCAAACTTCAGGTTGCTGGCGCACCAGCACAATCATACACCACGGGCTCTAGTGGACAACCTGTTACATCAACTTATAATAGTGGTAGTAGTTATACAACTGGTTCCAAACAGGTAGTACATAAATCATATTCAGCTCCCGTGGTACAACAACAGACTGTACAGAAAACATTCTCTGCTCCTGTTGTGCAAAAGACTTATACCGCATCTGCTGTTCAACAAACTTATTCTGCACCTGGTAAGTCGTATACTAGCTATGAGTCTTATAAGACACCAGCTGTGCAAAAGACTACCTATTCCGCCCCAGCTTTACAACAAACTTATTCTGTGAAGGAATCATATACCGCTCCAGTAGTCCAGCAAACTTATGCAGCACCTGGTAAAACTTACAACAGTTATCAATCGTTCACAGCTCCTGCGATTCAAAAAACCGTTGTTTCAGCTCCTCTTGTTCAACAGCAAACATTTTCTGCACCTGTTTCGCAACAAACTTTTTCAGCACCTGGTAAATCGTATAATAGTTATCAATCGTACACAGCTCCTGCGATTCAAAAAACCGTTGTTTCAGCTCCTCTTGTTCAACAGCAAACATTTTCTGCACCTGTTTCGCAACAAACTTTGTCAGCACCTGGTAAATCTTACAACAGTTATCAATCGTACACAGCTCCTGCGATTCATAAAACCGTTGTTTCAGCTCCTCTCGTTCAACAGCAAACATTTTCTGCACCTGTTTCGCAACAAACTTTTTCAGCACCTGGTAAATCGTATAATAGTTATCAATCTTATACTTCTCCAGCTGTTCAAAAGACCGTTGTCACAGCTCCCATAGTACAAAAAACCTACTCTGCTCCTGTACAACAAACTTTTACTTCAAAAAGTGTAAAACAATCGTATACAGCACCATCTGTTGAGAGAAGTTATTTGGCTCCAGTCGTTCAGCAGACTTACACAGCTCCAGTTGTTCAGAAGGGTTCTTACACAGCTCCTGGTAAATCTTACAATAGTTATCAATCTGTTTCTGCTCCAACTGTTCAAAAAACGACCTACACTTCATCCACTCAACAGTCATATACTGCTCCTGTTGTGCAACAAACTACTTATTCTTCTCCTGCTGTGCAAAAAATAACCTATACTGCTCCTGCTGTTCAACAATCTTACACTGCTCCTGGTAAATCTTATACTAGTTATCAATCTGTTTCTTCTTCAGCTGCTCAACAAAGCTATACCGCTCCCGTTGCTCAACAAGTAACGTATACAACTCCTGCCGTTCAACAATCTTATACTGCTCCCGGTAAATCGTATACTAGTTATCAGTCAGTATCTGGCCCTGCTACTCAAAAGGTAGCTTTAAGTGCCCCTGTTGTCCAACAGTCGTATACAGCTCCTGGACAGTCATACACCAATTACCAGTCAGTATCTGCACCTGTTGTCAAACAATCATACACTGCCCCAGCATCAACTTACACAGTTCAAAAAACTTCATCTTACACTGCCCCAGTTGCTCAACAATCGTACTCTGGCCCTGGCAAATCTTACAATAGTTATCAATCATACACATCTCCTGCTGTTACAAAAACGTTCTCTTCTCCATCTGTTGTCCAACAATCATACACTGCTCCGGCTTCTACCGCATCTTACAAGGCTCAAGCAGTTGAAACCTTTTCAGGTCCTTCACACTCATCTGTTATTTCATCCTCTGGTATTGATACTAAATATGCCAGCAATGGCGGCTACATATATTAATTTCTCATTTCGATATTTCATGTATTTGTTGATGACTCCGTCACACTTCATTCAGTCATTTATTTTTATTGGTTTTTTTTCACTGTATTTTTGTATTATTTGTTAAAAAAAGCATTGAATTTGCGAATAAAATTGTTTATTTCAAAGTTTAAAAATGTTTTTATTAAAATTTACTATTCCAGTTTCAGTTCTAGTTCAGATCAGTTCTAGGTTAGAACTAGTTCAGTTCTAGTTCCATTTTACTAGTAGCTTAGCTCAATTTCAGTTCTAATTTAGTTTAAGTTCAGTTCTATTACAGTTTTAATTTAGGCTTTTATGTAAAAAGTAATTTTTTCCGTCCGTTTTTATTAGCGATTCCAATCGGGACTGGTTTTTGCAAATCCCGGGATGCGGGATTGCAAAAAATCAAATTTAAGATTTCGGGATTCGGCGTTTTTGATAACTTGAAGATAAAGAACTAAAGATTAAATGGATATTTATTTAAAAAACAAGTTAGAGTTCTATATTCGGCTGTGGCGAATCTTTGATACCCTCCACCGACAGTTCGAATATTTCAGGAGTGATATCTATATGAAATTGATTTATTATTAATCTATATTAAAACCGATATCGGCGTTAAAATTGGTTTCAGTTTAGACCTATATTAAACTGTTGACCGAAAATCAGAAAATTGTATGTTTTTTTTTAGAAATTTAAACTAGTTTAAGTTAAATATCATGATTCGTAACAGTTTCAGCCTAATTAAAATGATTTTCAGAAGTGGAATTTATATTAAACCCATTTTAAATTAAAGACAAATCATCTCAAAATTCTGTAGAGTGATTTCTGACATTAAAAATCATAAATTTCAATACAGCGGTGAAATTAGTTTTAGCGTTTACAGTGAATTTCAGAAGGCTGCTAAACATGGGTCTTAGGTAAATTATGGACCGTATATCACTAAATTGAATGAGATTTTTTCTGATCATATGACGCTTAGTTGGAAGAAATTTTACCACTTGGGCTATATGTAGGACCTATAGTATATTATGGACTGATCATCACGAAATTTATTAGTGTGATTTCTAGTCCTATAAAACTGTGACGTGCCAAATTTTGTTACGATAGCATAATTAATTATGGTTTTATGAGCACTTAACTGTTTTCCGGGAGTAGCGTTTATATGGGGCCTAAGGTAAATCATGGACCGATGTTCACGAAATTCAAAGTGTTATTAATGGTCCTATGAAACTGTGACGTGCCAATTTTTTTTGATGATTGCATTATTAATTATGGTTTTAGGCGTTTTAAACTGTTTCCTGGGAGTAGATTTTATATGGGGCCTAGGGTAAATTATGTACGGTTTTTCACGAAACTTTACAGTGTGATTTCCAGTCAAATAAAACGAATTTTTCCAAAAGATTATATCATTCCGTGCATTGTTCCATCATTTATGTTAGTTTTTGTAACAAAATCAAAAATTTTTTAGGGTGGTGGCTCCATATTTTGGTTTATGGCTCTGGTCCTACAAAACCAGTTTTGCTGGATTTTAATCCCAAACTACTTAGGATAACTAGAAGCAAATTGACACACTTTTTTTTGAGTTTTTCGAATGTGAGCGTGTTTTCAACAGACGGACATGGCTAAATTGACTTAGAATTACTCAAGGAGCGAGAAAAATAACGACACTTTGTTTTTAGACAAGCTGGGCACTGGGTACGCAGGTGATAGCCGTTTTTTTAGGTTAGCTCTGGTTTTCGAGATATACCGTTATTTCGAAAGTAGAGGAGGTTGCACAACATATTTTCGCGTAACCCAAAAACGCTTGAGCTTATGGAAAAAAAACTAAATAAACTGAAATTCCGCAATAAAATTTCCTTAAAGATTAATTTACAGAACTAATTGTGGTGGGGGGTATACAAATAATTAATATTGTAATTGAATAGATAAAACCTCATAGAAAGTAGTTGAATTATTTGGAAGATTCTTTTAACATTTTTATAAAATGAATTAAAGCGAATGATTAAAATTTGAAATTAATTAACATTTTTATTACTACCACCACTAGTGGTAGGAATTATGTTGTGTAAAATACATTACTTAATTTCGTGCAATTGATCCAAAAATTACCGTAGAACCTTTGCCACTCTCGGAAAACAATTTATTAATCCCAATCCTGTAAAGAGTTAAGTTTAAATTTAAAATTTGGTGCACTAGTGAAATGTTTTGTGCATTGAAAAAGATTTTTTTTTATTTAATTAATGTTCTTCTTTAATTATTTTCAGCACTTCTCACGTTAAAGCTTCTTTATAACGCTTAAAAAGAATGACAAAGTTTAACTTTTTCTTTCATTTTCAATGACAGTATTAACAGTATTAATCAAATAAATATTAAAGATCAATATTGTGTTCCCAATCCTCTCAAGGGGGAATGTCATGATTGGCATCCCTAATTTTTTTATATCTCTTTAATTATTAACGTTTTAAGCAGCTTTGATACGATTACATTTTCTAAACTAAGGCTTATTAGTTTGGTAAGTATTAGTGTAATTGTTGTTAGGTATTACGAAAATTGCCTATCCACTCCAGGAATTTGAAATAAGTTTTGGTTATGCCACATTAATGTATTCATTTTTAAAAAATGTTAAACTAATTGAGTTGAGTTTTAGTTCTAGTTCAACTCTATTATAGTTATATTATATTTATTTATTTTTAAAATATATACTAAGTACAGTCTTCATGACTTATCAATTGCACCAGTATTCAGTGTTGGACAAAATACATGGTTTGCGATATTTAAAATACAAAATACTTGCCGGTCATGTATTTAAAATACAAAATACTTTCAGGCGATGTATTTAAAATACAAAATACTTACATATCTGTATGTATTTAAAATACAAAATACTTCCATTTATTGTACGTATTTCAAATACAAAATAGTTCCACGTCATGTACATCGATAAAACTAATTAACAAAAAAATTGTTTCCTTTCATAAATATCAGATTTTTGAATGTATCATCAGACAATCAGTTTTTTGTTTGAGAATAAATAAAAACTTGCTGAAGAAAATAATCTTTCTACAGGTCCTGATGAGCACAAACTTGTATACAATTCTATGAATACTCTTTTTATATTTGGGTAGCTGTCAAGAGTGATAATATCATTGCTCTTGTCACTGCGGAAACTGACAAATTCCAACTCCAAATATGATGTCCTAGTTTAACCTTCATTCCTATCTACGAAAACAACAAAACCCCATCGTCTTCTTTACTGGTGCTTCTACTTCTGGTATATCCATATTCTACTAGTTACGTTTTTTAGCGATTCTAGTTTTTGGTAGATCAAAATGCAATCAACCATCAATAAACTGACAAAATATATTTTCTAAACTATGTTTTTAAAATACTTACATTTTTTTATGTATTTAAAATGCAAAATACAAAATCCTTACACGTCATGTATCTATCTGTCTTCTATCTATATATATAAAAATGAAAAATGTTTGTCTGTTTGTTTGTATGTTGGCTTATAGACTCCTAAACTACTGAACCTTTCCTGAAATTTTTACAGTAACACCACGTGATCCCTAATATAAAATTGGCTACTTATTTTTCGATAGTGGCAGGGGAATTGGTACCCTCATAGAATAACAATATTAAATATCGCATATCTTAGTAGTAGGATCTTCTGAGCCCTAAAATTGAAATAAAATGGCAGCGGGGTAAGTAGTACCGCCCATAGGACGCCAATGTTTAATATCGCATATCTTAAGAACTGTTATAGTGAGAATGTTCAAACTTTGTAGAAGTCACTCTTATGGTATACTACACTTTTAAAAATAAAAATAAAGCGGTTCGACGCAGGGAGGAAATGCCTGCCATAGGATGCATATGGGCAACTTCAAAAATTTACGGCCCCTAGAAGTTGTTTTTTTTTTTTTTTGAGCATGTGAAATCCGTTCGTCATTTTTATTAAACGGCGCAAATTTTATTGCGGTTTAAAGTTAAAAATTTAAAAAAAATATAAAAATTATAGTTTTTGTTAAAATTGAAAAAGGATAACGCGTGTGGATAATACCCAATAAAGGGCTTTCTTAGCACACTAAAATATTTGTAAAAGCTTCAATACTTTTTAAAATACACTGAAAAAAACAAAATAAAAATTTTTTTTATCGTGTATGCACATAACAATTTATTTAAAATTGTTAAACATTTTACAAAATTACGGCTAGTATAAGATATAATTTGCAATATTTTGGAAAAAGCTATTTGGCTATCGCTAATGGTTTAAGATATATAACCATTTAAACTTTAGGTACCACTTATGATTTTTTTTACCAAATTGTATATTAAGATCAGTAATACCTTTAAAATGATTAGTTTTTCTGAGTTTAGTATAGTTAATATATTTGTCAATACTTACTGAGATATTTACTCTTATTTCCCAAAACTTTATTTTTTTAATGTTTTCAGCAATGCTACTATGATCATAATTTGTTTCGCTTCTCAGTTTTCTTTTTACGAATTTCAGGATTTTTAAAATGTATAATCTGAAACCAAATTAAATGTTTCCTCCATAAAATTTTAAATCCTCAAAACTTTTTGGTGCGTCTTCAATTTTAGTGTCAAGATTAGTAAAGTCTTCTATTCGATGCACGTTTGAGCGGAATTGATACAGCGCTTTAGTTGTCACAAAGCGGAATGTGTTTGGAAAAATGCCGCTGCACGCACCAGGGTTGAAAAAATTATTTTTTTTGCACTTTATCAGTTTAGTCCGTCGCGAAGAATATATTTAGGTACCTAAACATGTTCCCATGCCATGATTTGATATAAAAAAAGCTTAAAAAATATTTGTTTTTTTTGCAAAAATTTTCAAAAGTTCATAACATTTTTTCGTTTAAAAATTTACGAAGTTACTCACATCACGCAATACACTACCCAACTTAAAAGACAATTCAGATTGTCAGACGCAAAAAAGATACATTTTAAAAAATTTACGCTAATTTCTTTTAAGTTTGTGAAGTCCGTGATACGTTATTGGTGCGCTGACACCAGCTTAATATACCTCAAACTTTATAAAAAGACGCATTTTTTTTAATTCTGCGCTTAAAACTCATTTTTATTAAACGGCGCAAAACGCTATGTAAAATCTTCAAAAAGTTAAAAATTCGGAAAATTTTGGTTTCACTTGTAAACCACCATGCAACTTTTCGCCCATCAGCTAAAAACTATTACAAAGAAAACGGAATGGATGAAATAACTTTTGCAAGTTGCAAGTCGTTTTATTAATTTTTTGAATTTTAGATGACCACCAATTCTTAAGGTGAAGACTTTTCAACGTAAAACTTTGCATAAAACTTAACGAAATAAGAGCAATAGCAGCTCAGCAGGTGCTCAAAAAATTTGAAATAGTTCATATATTAAATATCGCTCAAGTTAAGAAATATTAAAGGGAGAGCACTTTTTTTCGAAAGGGGCTGGGGAAGTGGTACCCCAATAGGATGCTTATGTTAAATACCGCATATCTTAAGAACTTTTATAGTGAGAAAGTTCAAACTTGGTAGGAGTCACTGTTATAGTAAACTACACATTTGAAAATAAAAATTAAGGGGGAAGGCGCAGCTGGAGCCATACCCCCATAGGATGTATATATTAAATATCGCGGAACTGAAGAACTATCTTAGCTAGAGTCTTCAAACGTAGTTAAAGCCACTATTATAATGAACTACAATTTAAAAAACAATCGGCGTGGTAGCAGAAGGAGGAGCGGTACCTCCCATAGAACGAAATTATTAAATTCCGAATATCTGCAGACAAATGTCTTCAAGCTTTATAGGATCCACTCATATGGTGAACTACACCTTACAAAATAAAAATTATGGGTTAGGTGCAGGAGGAGCAACCAATAATATATAAGTAAATAAGCGTATGAAATTTTGTTCCCGATTTTCCTAACATTTTCACAGTAATTTTCCGACAACCCGGCTCTTAACATAGGCAATTAATTTTTTTTATAATTTTTAAGTGCGGGTGGTACCTCTCATACAATGACAATAAAGATTTCTTCATAGTTGGAGTACTTTTACAGTGATGGTGTTCCAATTTTTTTACAAATAGCTTAGATAAAAATTTACAACATCTTAAAAAAGTATGTTCAATAGGAAAAGTAGTCATGACACCTCCCATACGAACACATGCGATTTCTTTATACATATCAGTAGAGCGGATTTTGTAAAAGCATTAAAATTTGGAACAAGATGCTTTGTTATCAATACACGAGATCTGTTTTAAAAAAAAATGTACTAATTGAATTTCGATGGGGTTGCAAAGCGCACCGGGTATTTTGAATACGTTTTTCAAATACTGCCCAGCCCTTACCTTCTAACTAATGGGTATAACTATGTATGTATATTTTGAGTTCTATAATCACATTCTTTTAACTCACTTTAAATATTTAGTGTAAAAATTAATCTTTAATTATTTATTTTTTTATTTTTACTATTAAGACTATCACCGCTTTGTTCTATCTATATAATAAAGATTGTTCTTTCGTTTTAAATATTTTTTTTTTGAAATTAAAAACGACGATGACGATATTCATAGCCACCATTAGCACCGTACTTAGTACCAGTTGACACGCTGTGAGAGTGGGAAGCAGCAGGAGCCAAATATTGGTTAGAAGGTTTAGCAAAACCAACGTGACCGGTGCTAGGAGTGCCGTAAGAGCCACCAGAATTACCACCGAATGAAGAGCCACCAGATGAGAAGCCTGTAGATACCCCATGAGAAGAAGAAGCAGCGGGACCCAAATATTGGCGAGAAGGTGCTACATTAGTATGACCAGTGCTAGCAAAGCCCAAACCACCAAAAGAGCTGCCAGAGGGACCACCGAATGAAGTGCCACCAGACGAGAAGCCTGTAGATACCCCATGAGAAGTGGCAGCAGCGGGAGCCAAATATTGGCGAGAAGGAGCTACAGAAGCATGGCCAGTGCTAGCTAAACTTAAGCTTCCAAGAGAGCTTCCAGAATGACCACCTAATAAAGAACCACCAGACAAGAAACCAGTAGATACACCGTGAGAAATGGAAGCAGCGGGAGCCAAGTATTGGCGAGAAGGAGCAACTGCAGCATGACGAGTAGAAGCGGCAGGAGCCAAATATTGATGTGAAGGTTGTGCTAGGGATGCGTTACCAGTATTAGGAGCTCCGAAACGTTCAAAAGAAGTGCCGCCAGAATGACCGCTGGATGTGAAGCCAGTAGAGCCATGAGAATTAGATGCAGCAGGGGCTAAGTATTGACGAGTAGAAGCTACAGCAGCATAACCAGAATTAGCAGCACCGACTCCGCCAAAAGAACCACCAAATGACTGTTGAGGTGGCAAATATTTGCTACTCAAAGCTGATGTTCCAGTTGCCAAAACTAGCAAAGTCAGTACGAAGAATTGCTTAAAATAACAATTATAAATAAGAAGCAAGTTTTTCAACAATTATATTATGTTTAGAACTCAAATCTTTGATATTATTTATACTCTTACCATTATTTTGTTGTGTGTGTTCTTTTAAACGTATTTCCTGAAACTGATGATTGATCTTGAATTTAATACATCTTTTATACAAAATTTTATTTGATTTAAATTAATGAATGTGAAGTGTAAATAGAAAAATGAATCAAGCAAATTTGGCAGTATTTGTTGTTGCTGGGTTTCAGTTCTTAAAGGTTTTTTTTTAATAATTTTTAAATTTGTTTTGGTTTTGTTTTCATTTTAGTTTTAAAGAATAAAGCAACAAACATTTTGTTGTTGTCAAAATAGTATATTATTTTATACTCTTCTCATTCATATAAGAAAGTGACCATACAAGATGAGTAACGTAATAATTATCTATATATTGTTTTAATAAAGAACAAGTAAATACTAGAAAAATTATACTAAAGATGAACTTAAAACAGGTAACCGGCAAGAATGGTATATTCGGCTGTGCCTAACCTTTGGCATCCATCAAACAAAGGATTATAATATATTGGAAGTAATTTTTATTTATTTATTTATTTACTTAATTCCAATTAAACTAATATTTCTAACTGGCTAGTATGCTTAAACTTAATAAATTTAGATACTTTAGTACACGCAGAGATAACTTATGTTTTAATATTGTCACCTCCAACAAAACTATGTTTAAAGACAATTTTAAACATATTGTGTTTAATACAACCATATTATTGTTACCGACAACCATAATTATTTAACCAAAATATGGTTGTCGGTGGCAATAAAATGGTTAAATTAAACATCATACGTTTAAAATTTTGTTGGACGTGGCCATATTTAAACATGTTTTTCTCTGGGTGTACATTAAAGACCTGCACAGATGTATCTGTTTATATCTGTTTCTGTGTGTTTTTGATATAAGTTGATATTGATATGATTTGTAAAAGAGTGGATGTAATTTGATAAAAAAGCGAAGGAGAGTATCATATCTGTTAATATCTGTTTCGCAAAGCAGATACTAGTGGATACTGATGGAATACAATAAGTTACTTATTGTATGATGCCGTTATTTATTTTTTACAAAAACAAAATATGTACACATGAACAGTTAGTTTTTTCAATAATTTTTGCGTGATGTGTCTCGAGCACAAAAAAGGCAAACAAAAAAACTTTACAAGAACAAAACTGGTTGTAAAAATGTGCTTGCTTGTTTTTTTTTTTTTGAAGGCAAACATTTTTGAAATTTTCGGTAACGATATGTATGTACATAAGTATTTTGTTTGTGTAAAAAATTCTTTGATGAAATTAAAAGGATGCATTTTCTTCGTTCAAGTGCCATGTAGACAAAAATATAACGCAATACACAATATCAATTTTCGAAGTTTTCTTTGTCGCTAACAATTATTTATATGTACATATAGACATACATATGTACATTCATATGTATGTATGTATATGCATAGCCTTTACAACTGATCAGTGATCACTACTTCAAATGTTATTTTCTCTAACAGATCATATAAGCAGCTTCCTACCTACATTTACACTACATCCTATTTTTTGAGCTTCTATTACAATATCGCGATTGGTTGTTCTATTTTGAATTCATCCATTATCATCAACAATTAAATGAGCCAAAAAACTATGATCTACACACCCACACATAAAAATGTTTCCCCTTATAAAAGTTAATTTGACTGTTGTAAATAAATTTCTCAAAACAAAAACGCACTTTTGTACCTTTAGTTTTTTTTTGAACAACTACCTAGTCCAAACAATTAATTTAATTTTGTCTTTGACATATCACTCCCTATATTCTTTTAATGACTGTTTATAAATATTTGTATAAATACTAACTTTGTATGCATATGTTTTCTTAAAACATTAGTTAATTTTTCAATCCTTTTTATATTTTTGCATTCAAATTATAAAACTTACCTTTCAATCATAATTTACCTTTTTTAATAAATAAAAAAACCATTAAAAAATTATATTTTAATCTACCAACACATCATACAAAGAATTTCTTATTTTAAATCTTTCCTTTTTTAAACCTTTTTTGTATGTACACACAAAAATATTTTGTTCTTCATGTTGTGACTATTATTAGTTTATTTTTTGACTAATAATATGTTTACTATTCACACTCAAATATTTAAATATTTCGTTTGTAATAGTTGCATATTTTGTGTCGCATATTTTGGCAGTCGATGATCAACAAGACGGCATATTTTGTTTTGTTATGTTATTTATATTCGTACATTTTGCATATACTTCGGCAGTTTGTGATGTGGGGCAGTAATATATTGATATTGAAGACACAGAACATTTAATATTTATGGTGACTAAAAATATTTGAATATTTCCATAGAAAATATATTTGTACGACGAAACATTTAATATTTTGCGCATTGTTATTTTATTAAATTACCACTGGTTAAATATTTTTGAGTAATACTATAAATTATATTAATACGGCGATGCATTTAAATATATTACGGTAGTTAAATATTTTATATTTTTAGGTTTTCTGTTAGCTGGTGTTTAAAGATATGCATATTTATGACTAATATATTAGTATTTTTAAACCCTGTTGATAAGTATAAAACGGGTTTTGATTTATTCCTAGAAAACATAAACAGTAATAGACTAAAACTTAAATACCCACTTAAAATTTTGAGTTTTTGGAAAACTAAAGTTTTTCCGAAAATTTGTGGTATGCAGTTTTGTTTCCCTTCGTTGATAATATAAAATTAAGAAACAATTTTTACTTTATTAAACATCACGGTAATTAAAAAAAAACAAAAAAATAACGAGGAAAAAAGTTTCAATACACATTGAAGTTTATCGAATTAATTGACATTTCTTCCTTTTATGTTCCCGTTTTTATTAATTTGTTTGATGTCAGATTTATTGATCATCGTCCGTCCAATTGTTGCTGTTATTTATTTTTTTGATTCCTAATTGTAAAATTTAACGCTGACTATGGGTGGAGGAAAAAGAGATTGATTTCGGCGAAAGATCTTCCATTATTAAGAGGGAAAGTCCTATCGATAAATATTGTTGAATAAACTATTTTCCAGTGTCCAGAACATCGTTAGAAGTAATAAACAAACAGCTTCAATTAAATATATGGTTAGAAGCGGCCAACAAAAAACACTTTATAATCGAGTTTCTAGCTATGACCTACAAGAAGTGAAGAAAAAACCCAGAGAAACCGCAACCAAAATAGTGGGTGATATCCAGTGCTGCCAAAACTTTGTAACCAAAAATGGCTAAATTTACGGGGAAAAATGGCTAAAAAATGGCTAAAAGCTTTTTTAAATAAAAACATATTAAAATTTAATTACAAACAGAAATAATTCATTTAAATTTGTTTGCGATGAAATTGTAAGTTAAGTTTGTTAAATAAGAATAAACGTTAATTAATATTTTGATAGATATTAAAAAATTAAATCATCAATAAATTCGATGTCGTTATTGATCATCTCATAGGAATCACTCGTGCTTATTAGTTCTAAATAATTTGAGGTAAATCAAAATCACGACAATATTTACCCAACGTTTTGAATCCAGATCTACAATAAAAAACAAGTAAGAAAGTATAGTCTGTCAAACCTGACCACATTAGCACCTACGTATCAAATTTTATCAAATAATCTCCAAAACTGCGACCTGGGGCCTAATTCTGGCAGTCGTAATCAGTGTTGCCAATTTAGCCATTTAGTGGCTCGATTTCGCCATTTTTCACCCTGTTTAGCCATTAAATATTTCTTGCCGTTTTTCTTTTAAAAGAATAATTTTTATTTTATTATAAAAATATATAAAAGCAAAATAAACATTTTAAATAATTAAAACGGCTTTAATTTAAATCACAACTTTTACAAATGTTGAAACAGTAGTCCAATATTAAATTTATAAAACGGATCAACACAAGCATCGGTGTTTCTTTCTGGTTGCAAGTATTTCAATAAAGAGATGCTGGCGGCAACAAATTTTTTTTAGAAATTTCAGAATTTACTATAAAGTTGCTCTCACTTCCATGGTCTAATGCTGAAGTAAACATCGTTAAAAGTAATTTCAGAAATAGGTTACGTTTAGCACCGTTAATTCGATTTTATCAATGAAATATTTATACCAACACCACAATAGTGGAGAGGGTACTATTCGTTTGTGCTGATGTTTGTAACACCTTAAAATATTGGTCCTAAACCCACCTTTTCGTAAACCGATTGACTCAGAACCACTTTCTGAGTCGAATTAACGATGTTTGTCCGGCTGGCTGGCAGTCCATGTAAACCTTGTGCGTAAAGTACAGATCACAAATTTGCAGATCATTTAATAAAATTTGGTACACAGCTTCTAATGAGATGTAGGGTATCATATAGTCAGGGTTGACCGACTATATTTTCTTACTTGTTTTTTATTGTAGATCTGGAATCAAAAGGTTGGGTAAATGTTGTCGTGATTACTATTTACCTTCAAATTTTTTAAAACTAATAGGCACGAGTGATTCCTATGAAATGAACAATAACGACATAACATTTATCGATGATTTTATTTTTAAAATATCTTTCAGAATATTAACTAACGTTTATTCTTATTTAACAAACTTAACTAACAATTTCATCGTAAACAACTTCAAATGAATTATTTCTGTTGTGTTATTGAATTTTAATGTGTTTTTATTTAAAAAAGCTTTTAGCCATTTTTTAGCCCATTTTTAGCCATTTTTTAGCCATTTTTTCCAGTAAATTTGTAGGAAAAACGAAACAGCTGATACGCAACGTATACGCTTACATAAGACAAGCGACGCGTTTAGGGACGACGGAACAAAAATAAAAAACCGTTATAAGAAAAAGATCACGTGCAAAAAGAAATGTATAAAATTGTTTTTAAAATGTAAGAGACCAAAAAAAATTAAAAAGATAAAAATTGAACAACTTAGCGAATGTGTAATGAATATTTTGGAAGGTCTTTCTAAAAGAAATTTATACCTTCTAGAAGGCATATTTCTGAAGGCAGGATATCTTACGAAGCGAATCTTTTAAAAAGGAGTGCAGAGTCCATTCAAAATTTATCGCTGGGTTATTACTCTGAAAATAATGAACAAATTTTAGTGAAATATATATTGTGCACTTTTGTAAGTAAATATTTTTTAAATGATGTATATTTTGTTCAAATCGATTGACATATAGAGGAGAAAAGTGTTCTTAACTGTTTTGCCTTTGCCGATTTATATATAGATTAGCCGTAAAGTTTACGTAGCATTAATTTATTTGAGTATTTAGAGTATTATCCTTTTTACAACTTGAAGGCAGTAGTACTGATGGGATTTGTGGTACAATTGTACCAAATTTGGTACAATCGAAACTTTATTGGTACAATTCATCCTTTTTTGGTACAGTTAGGTTAGGTTAGGTTAGGTTCAGAAGGGTTATGTGCCCAAGGGCACACTTCCACTCGGAGACCAGTACGGTCCATTGTGAATCCCTTCAACATGATGAAGAATAGAAAAAGAAGATAGAAAAAGAGAAAGGTTAAGAAAAGAATTATGAGGTAGATAGAGTATAGAATAAAGGAAAGTTAGTAGGTGATGTGAAGAACAAAATTCCCTCTCTACTGTCCCCTCAACAGAAACAACCGCACTATTTCCCTGACAAACCCCAGTAGATCAGCTGGACTACATCCAGCGATGCACCCCAGTTCGTCGTGAAACCTGTTTCCTAGCCACTTCTGTCTGAGGCCCTGCACCCTGGGACAATGGCAAAGTACATGCTCGATCGTCTCCAGCTCCTCCGAATCCTCGCACAATCTGCAGAAGTCCGGTATGGCATTGTCCCATCTGCCTACAAAAGCCCTGACCGGACAATGACCCGTCAAGAACCCTATAAGCGTTCTAAGACTACTCCTATCCAATCCCAATACAACCCTGGTTGCCCCCGCGTCCAATCCGGGCCATACTGCCCTAGACACCCTGCAATCCACTCTGTCCCCCCAGGATCGGTTAACGTCATCACGGAATTTCTCCCGTATCACACCATAGTAGTAACATAGGGGAGGCTTTACCCCCCTGTCCCTTACCACTAAGTCCATACTCGAACGCCCTCTCGCGAGTTCGTCCGCCACCTCATTTCCCTCAACCATGCAGTGTCCAGGTACCCAACACAGCCTCACATTGAATGCCTCCATGAGTCCACCAAGAGCATTCCTACACCGAGCGACCAGGCACGATCGCACCGTATAATTCGTCAATGCCCTAAGCGCCGCCTGACTATCGACGTAAATTGTCACCTCAGATCCACCCACGATGTGTTCCAGTATCACCTCCGTCGCCCTCCAGATCGCTAGGATCTCAGCCTGGAAGACACTGCACTCATCGGGGAGTCTGAATGACCTCTTCACCTCGGTGTCCGCTATATATACACCGGCACCAGTGCCGGTTTCCATCTTGGATCCATCCGTAAATACTGCCCACCCCTCAAACAGTCCATTGGATCCACTCCAAACTTCCCTATCCGGGAACTCTACTGGTGGTGTTGCACCGAAGTCCAGGGTCATAGTCATATGATCCGAAATTCTCCCGAGAGAAATACCCTGATCAAGCAGACCCACCTCGTACAAGATTCTCGTGTGATCATCCCGCCTAGGTCTAACTAACGAAGACTCGTAAAGTCTAATTAAGTTCCTAGCGGCCACACTCCTTACGTACTGTTCAATAGGTGACAGATATAGTAGGATGTCCAGCGCTGCCTGCGGAGTGCTTCTCCTTGCCCCTGTGATGCCAAGAGATGCACTTCATTGAACCTTGCTGAGCATCTTCCTATAGCTATCCACTCCCAACGCACCCCACCAAACAGTGCATCCATAGGTAAGTATAGGCCTAACAACCGATGTGTAAATCCAGTTTACCATATCCGGCCTTAGACCCCAGTTCTTACCAATGGAGTTCCTGCATGTGTAGTATGCATTGAGTCCCCTTTTCATCCTTTCCTGAGTATTTCTCTTCCAAGACAGTTTGCAGTCCAGAAAGTTACCCAAATACTTTGCTCCGTTCGATAGAGGTAACTCGACGCCATCTAGCACTGGCCTCCTAAATTCCTCTATCCTATACCTTCTGGTAAATAGCACCAGCTCAGTCTTCACAGGGTTAACACCCAGTCCCCTATCCTTTGCCCAAGCCGAGAGTTCACCTAGCATCACCTGCATAATTTCCCCGATCGTGGACAGAAATTTTCCCCTGACCAGCAGAACTATGTCGTCCGCATAGGCAACAACTTTCCTGCCCATGGAATCAAATGACCTAAGAATCCCGTTGACCGCAAGCAACCACAGTAGAGGTGATAGAACCCCCCCTTGTGGTGTCCCCCTGGTAACCCTCCTCCTTATCACATGATCCCCCAGGCTCGAGTTTATAATCCTACTGCCAAGCATGCAGACTATCCACTCCACGAGAAAGTCCTCCACTCCCAACTCTAACAACGAATCTCTAATCGCCTCGATCTTAATGTTATTAAAGGCTCCTTCTATGTCCAGAAACGCGGCGAGAGTATATTCCTTATGCCTCAGACCGTGCTCAATACAACCAACCACCTCATGTAACGCGCTCTCAACCGATTTACCCTTCAGGTAAGCATGTTGAGCGTTGCTAATAAGGCGGGTCTCAATATTGCTCCTGAGATATAAATCTATTAGCCTTTCAAGAGTCTTCAACAAAAATGAAGACAGACTAATAGGTCTAAAATCCCCCGGTTTCGAGTGGCCCGCTTTACCAGCCTTGGGTATAAAAATAACCCTGACCTCTCTCCACCCCCTAGGCAGATACCTCCTACTGAGGCACTTCCTGAATACATCCATCAGTAGAAGTGATGCACCGTCCGGAATGTTGCAGAGCATGGCCGGAAAAATACCGTCCGGACCCGGTGATTTATATGGGTCAAAAGTATTGACCGCCCACGCCAGCTTCTCTCCTGTGACCATTTCCTCGACGCAGGCGGAAGTAAAATCCGATGTCATGGACGTCACGTCCCATTGACCATCTTCCATACCTCCGGTTTCCCTGCACCCGGGAAAGTGCGTCTCCATAAGTAAGGTCAGGGTCTCAGAGCTTGACTCAGTCCATGAGCCGTCATTCCTTTGGATGTAACCAAGGGCTTTAGGGTCCTTGGATAAGATCCGTCGGAATCTTGACAACTCGTTGACATTATCAATGGATGCGCAAAATTGCCTCCATGATAGTCGCTTTGCTCTTTTCAGATCCGCCTTATACTTGTTGAACTGCACCCTGCGATTGTTCCAATCCTCTGGTGCTCTGGTAAGCTTGGCCCTATTAAACAGTCTTCTAACCGTAGACCTTTGAACGTGAAGTTCCCTGGTCCACCATTTGGGCTGTTTACGCCTACCCGGGAATGTAACCGGGCAGGACTGCTCATAGCTTTCCCTTAGAAGATGAGTGAACTTGTTCACAACCCCCTCCAGATCATTCGGCAGCAAGTCGCTCAAGGCCCTTTGCGCCAATCCAATACGGACTCTTTCCTTAAAGGAGTCCCATTTTGTCCCCCTAGGGTTCCTAAATGGAGCAACCCCAGGTGGGTCAAAATTCACTGTGAAGGTAATACGGCTATGGTCTGAAAATGTACAGTCCGTTGCCACCCTCCAATCAACAACAAGTTGTTCGTCACGGTTCACCAATGTCAGATCTATCACTGCCTGCCTATCTTTATTTCTGAACGTCGGCGTGTTACCCATATTACAGATAATAAGATTGTTAGTAGTTATAAAATCAAACATTAACTCACCTCTTTTGTTTATGTCTGCACTCCCCCATTGGCTATGATGAGCATTGGCATCGCAGCCCAATACAAGGATTGCACCCTTCCTCCTTGCATATGCCGTCAGTTCCCGCACCTCCGTTCCAGGTGGGTCCAACGCCTCGTACGGCAAATACACCGAAGCCAGTGTAAGAGTACGCTTACCTTTGGCTTCTCCATTTACTACGGTTAAATCACCGCACCTGAAAGAATGAGATATGAGAAAATTCAATTCATTCCTCGCTAATATACACGTTCTTACCTTGTCCTCCGTGGACGGGACAAACAGAGTGTATCCCGCAACCCCTAAACCGCAAACCTTATTTTTATTAATCCAAGGTTCTTGGATTAGGGCTATGTCCGTCCGGGTGCTGGTGAGGAAGGTTGTCAGTTCGGTTGAGGCTGCTTCACAGTGGTGCAGGTTTATTTGCACCACTAACAACCTCTTTGGTCCTGTCATTCTTCGGATACCGGAACCTGACGTTACCTAAACCAAACTTAACTACCCCCCCACCTCCTCCAAGAATTCCATGGACTTCCGATCCACCGCGAAGCGGAAGTCTCTGCCGGCGTTCTCCTTACACACCAGTGAGGTCACTAGCCTCCATTGGTCGGTAAGAAGCCTGTTATTCTGGTTGCCCAATACTGCCAGTATAGTTTCCACCGGGCGTACGGGTGGTGGAATCCATACTGTCACTATGGACCTAATTGGCAAATCGGAGGCTTGTATCACTACAAACCTTGCCCCCGGGTTAATGTCGCTGCATTTGTCAATTGTAGTCCTTAAGAATTCCAAAGAATTCTTGTTACCACAATTGACAACTTTCACTCCCTTAACCCAGTCCGCACCATTGAAGGATACGTCCTCCTCTTTGCCCTTAAATGCTGCCAGCTCGTCGATAAGCCTAGCCTCCACTAGCTGCCATAGCTCGGCACTGATCCTCCCATCCGGATCATTCCGATCGATGACAGCCACTTGTAGATGACTCTCCAGGCTCGTCGACTTCTTCAGTCTTTTGTTCGATGAAGAAGGCTGATCATCCCCAGATCTGATCCTCTTAATGGTCTCCTTATTAGAGCCATTAGGAGCTTCAGCCGGAGATGTACCAGCCCTCTTCACTGAGCTTGATGACTTCGGCACGACTAGTTCAGAAGGCTTGTTCCTGCCCGCACCTTTTCCTCTAATGGCCTCCTTACGAGAGCCACTAGTTAAATCGGACGGAGGATTACCAGCCTTCTTCCCCGTGTCCACTGCCTTAGCCACTTTGCCGACCTTCTTGGGTATCGCCCCCTTATCCTCCGCAGCTCGTTCCGAAGACATGAGCGCTTTGGTAATTGGGGCAACCCCTCCTTTCTTCCTCTCTCCACGGCAGGTTGACGACTCCAGCGACCCTGTACTCTTTTGAGTACTTACCGGGCCGGCGACTTCATCCACCTGCTTTCTCCAGGGATAGGGCCAACCAAGCACGGTACTGACAGGGCCGTAAATTCTTTCGAATTTGGTGACGCTCTGACGGTGCCTTCTCAGAAGGTGCCTATCCCTCGCGGAGAACGTTGAAGGATCTCTCTTCGACATCTTTTCCAGATATGCCAGAGAGCTCCTTGTACCGTTCTGCGCCTTCTCCTCCTTCGTTCGGCTGGAGTTCTTAATGTCTCGTGGAGGGGCGCTAGGCACATCCTCCACGGCGTCCTGCCGAACAAGTAGTGGACAATCTTCTCCCGAGTGTCCCCTCTGCTGTCCCCTGGCCTCACAGATGAGAGTGGCAGGCTCTGTAGTCTGACTGTGAGCTGATATGTCAATATCGAGCTCCGTGTCAGAGAGCAGAGTCAGCCCCTCCAACCCCTGAGTAGCCCCGGTTTCATCACAGGAGTCACTCGATAGTCCCAGAAGACTGTCCACATATAGGTCGGTCAGTACCTGTCTCTCCTGTTCAATTATGCTCTCATGAACAGTAGAGAGGGTACTCTCCGACTTACAGACCGTGACGTCCGATTGACCCTGATCAATCTCGTCCGTCGTGTCCTTGTTTGTTGTTGTTTCGGTTTTTTGTTTATTTAAAAAGGGTTTCATTTTTGTTCCCACGAGTATGCTCGTTCAGACGGACCGTACCACGCAGTGACGGCATGCGTGGACTAGGCAACTAACATACAACAGCGCTTTGCCCTGGCGCTGAGGGGAGCTGTTAACGACTAGTTTCTTTACGCACTAACTAGCCACCCAGGACCTCGGCACTGCTACCAACCACGTTGTCCTTAAAAGTGCATATTTCGCGCCCCAGCCACTGGTAAAGCCCCCACCTCGCAAGGGGCGAACCCGCGGGCTGACACGCCGTGCTATATGTCCTGATAATGGACCGGAAGTGTGCATTCCACTACCGCCTCATTATCCTGACAAGATGAGTAACCTTTAGTTGTACACCCCTTCAGTGTTCTCGACCTCATGCGAGGACGTATTCATCACATACATCAACCCATGAGATCGGAACCGTAGAGTGCACCTAAGCCCTCGCATCCCGACAAGATAGTTACCCAGGCGAGGGAAACAGTTAAAAAAAGACCCACGAAGTTTCATAATTTCTTTGAGGTGGATTAACCTACGTTTCTTTTCAATAATACAATTTCTAATAACATATGTTTGCATATTAAGTCGACGACATGACTGTTGTGGGCTACCGCTAATAATTTAGATTTCTACTGTACAGTTATGACGAATCAATGAACACAGCATTGAAATTTTTATTTTTATTTATATAAAACAATTTCAAAATATTATTTAGGATATTATTGGAAAAATCAGGGCTGTGGAGTCGTCCGAAAAAAGTACTAACTCCAACTCCGACTCCAAATGCTGAAATTTTTTAAGTGAGACTCCGACTCCTACTATAATATTGATGCTAAATGTATATGAGACTCAGTGATGTTAACTTTTATTTTTTCATTACCGTACGGCCTTCTAAAAATTAGAGTTTTTGAGAAGGAATTACCATATGCAAACATTAATGTGCTGTTTCCAAATGACAGGCGATTGATTATGTAGCAAAATTTATCAGGGATGTGCTGGAAATAGCAAACGCAAGAATTTGGAAGATATTTTTAATAAACTTTAAACCTTATGCTTCTAATTTTTGGTTTAAAATCCTGTTTAATAGGAAAATATTTGTTAAATATTTGTGATAAAATTCTTTTATTACAAAAATCTTATTTAAAAACGACTTTTAAAATTCTTGCGTTTTACGTTTGCGATTTCCAGCACACCCCTGTATATGAAAAGCACTCAGTCCATCGCCTGTCATTTGGAAACAGCACATAAGAGCAGTATTCATAAACCATTTATTTTAATTTTAAATGTGCTTTAAGAAGATAATTTTTATTTTGAAAATTTTTTTTAAAATTTTATGCCGAAAACATTTGGAGTCGGAGTCTCCAGTTTTTGTGGGTACTACGACTCCGACTCCGGCACAAAAACATCAACTCCGACTCCACAGCCCTGGGAAAAATGCATATTACATATTTATAAATTGTTTTTTTTTTTGTTTGCTCGTTTTAGTTCAAGAATTGTTATGTTTGGTATGTTATTGTTTTTTTTACTAATAAACTCCAATTAATAAACAATTAATGCATTTGTATATATTGAAATAACTTAATTTATAAAAAAAACTTGATTAATCGGTTAACCGATCAAAAACAAAATTAACCGATTATTAACCGATTAAACCAAAACCTCGGTTAATTCATCGAGCGATTAACCGATTAAAGCAAAACCCTAATAAACATATTAGGCAAATATGAATTAAAATGGTCGTAGTGTTTTTTCTCTTCGTGTGGGGACCGTTCCCCTTTAATGTACATACATACATTCTTAAATATTTCAAAAGTCTATTCTCAACAAATTAACAATATGTAAACTTTTTAATTATTTCATTGACAAATTCTTAAAAAAACAGTTGAATAAATAAACAGCTAATCAAATTGTTTTTTATTTGAAAATAAATATTTGGTTCATTAAAAATAGAAAAATATCTGCGCAATATTATTTTGAAGGCATATTTTAATAAAATTTACTAAAAAAAATTGTTTTTATATGATACATTAGTTTTCAGTGAAAAACAAGGTAAAATACCACGTTTGGCTGAGCCGAATCCTTGATACCCTCCGCCGACATTTAGAACATTTCAGAAGTGGGCTCTATATGAGATCTATAAATTTTTAGCCAATATTTTTAATGACTGTCTTCAGAATTGTAATTAGTTGTGACTTAGACCCATGTTAAATTATAGGCAGACCATAATTTCTTTTCATAAGAACCTTAATTTCACCAAATTTTAATAAAATATCATGATTCGTAAGAGTTTTAACCGAACGAAATTAAATTTCAGGATGGAAATTTATATTAGACCAAACATCATAAAATTCTGTATAGTGATTTCTGGTAATGCAAAATCTTACTCAGACTTAATTTCAGTATAGAAGGGTTTTACGTTTTAGTCCGATTATTTCAAAATTGCATGGTGTTATTTCTGGCCACATAAAATGAAATGGAGCCTAATTTTAACACAATGTCTATATTTACTGCGGATTTAGGGGCATTTAAATGATGTCCTTTAAAACTGTGAGATGCCAAATTTTACCATAATACCATTTTACGTTACAGTTTAAGGTGTACTATAGTGTGTTCCGCGATTAGGCATTATTTGAGGCATATAATAAATTATAGGCCGATCTTTCCGAAAGCGATTTTACTGGATTTCAATCCCAAACTGCTAAACATAACTAGAAGGAATTTGACACCCACGTTGACTATTTCAACTTAGAATTACTCAAGGGCCCAGAATTATGGGTTCTTAGATAAATATTGAAAAAGGTTGCATAAAAATGACAAACTAAGTAGATTCCTGGTGGAGGGTTTAGAAATCGATTTTTAGTTGAAAATAATATTATTTTAAATAAGTGAAAGTGCTGTACTTGGCTATGCCGAATCTTTTATACTCACGAGAAGCTAATGTGTTACTGCTCAGTTGCTCCCTAAATTTGTCATTTTGTCCTGTAAGAAATTTATAAGAAATCTAATTCGTTTTCGCCAGGTGTTTAAAATTAGCTTAAAAACTTTTTTTAGCATCGTACCTACTCGAATTAGAGGATCTCAGTTTGACCTTTTTTTTTTAGGAATCAGTCGACGTAGTGCTGTATACGTCCATGGTAAACAATTAATTGAATTCCCTTTTATGCTTTAACTGAAAGGTTGTGATTTTTTCTTGGCAAAATGGCATTACAAGCCATAAAAGGTTCTAAAAAATCTTGTAAAAACTCATTTTGCGAACTCATTACACTGGTTTACAGCCAAAAAATACCAAGAACGCCACATGCCTAGATAAGTTAATTGGGACTTCCTGAACACGAAAAACGCTTTAATTTTTTTTTTCTAAGTACCGTTTTTTAGATAACGGTACTTTTGTGTTTTTCGGTGTATGGTCCCACTCAAACCCTTGTGGAGCCCAGCCGAGAAGACCGATCATGCGAGGACGTATTCATCACATACATCAACCCATGAGATCGGAACCGTAGAGTGCACCTAAGCCCTCGCATCCCGACAAGATAGTTACCCAGGCGAGGGAAACAGTTAAAAAAAGACCCACGAAGTTTCATAATTTCTTTGAGGTGGATTAACCTACGTTTCTTTTCAATAATACAATTTCTAATAACATATGTTTGCATATTAAGTCGACGACATGACTGTTGTGGGCTACCGCTAATAATTTAGATTTCTACTGTACAGTTATGACGAATCAATGAACACAGCATTGAAATTTTTATTTTTATTTATATAAAACAATTTCAAAATATTATTTAGGATATTATTGGAAAAATCAGGGCTGTGGAGTCGTCCGAAAAAAGTACTAACTCCAACTCCGACTCCAAATGCTGAAATTTTTTAAGTGAGACTCCGACTCCTACTATAATATTGATGCTAAATGTATATGAGACTCAGTGATGTTAACTTTTATTTTTTCATTACCGTACGGCCTTCTAAAAATTAGAGTTTTTGAGAAGGAATTACCATATGCAAACATTAATGTGCTGTTTCCAAATGACAGGCGATTGATTATGTAGCAAAATTTATCAGGGATGTGCTGGAAATAGCAAACGCAAGAATTTGGAAGATATTTTTAATAAACTTTAAACCTTATGCTTCTAATTTTTGGTTTAAAATCCTGTTTAATAGGAAAATATTTGTTAAATATTTGTGATAAAATTCTTTTATTACAAAAATCTTATTTAAAAACGACTTTTAAAATTCTTGCGTTTTACGTTTGCGATTTCCAGCACACCCCTGTATATGAAAAGCACTCAGTCCATCGCCTGTCATTTGGAAACAGCACATAAGAGCAGTATTCATAAACCATTTATTTTAATTTTAAATGTGCTTTAAGAAGATAATTTTTATTTTGAAAATTTTTTTTAAAATTTTATGCCGAAAACATTTGGAGTCGGAGTCTCCAGTTTTTGTGGGTACTACGACTCCGACTCCGGCACAAAAACATCAACTCCGACTCCACAGCCCTGGGAAAAATGCATATTACATATTTATAAATTGTTTTTTTTTTTGTTTGCTCGTTTTAGTTCAAGAATTGTTATGTTTGGTATGTTATTGTTTTTTTTACTAATAAACTCCAATTAATAAACAATTAATGCATTTGTATATATTGAAATAACTTAATTTATAAAAAAAACTTGATTAATCGGTTAACCGATCAAAAACAAAATTAACCGATTATTAACCGATTAAACCAAAACCTCGGTTAATTCATCGAGCGATTAACCGACTAAAGCAAAACCCTAATAAACATATTAGGCAAATATGAATTAAAATGGTCGTAGTGTTTTTTCTCTTCGTGTGGGGACCGTTCCCCTTTAATGTACATACATACATTCTTAAATATTTCAAAAGTCTATTCTCAACAAATTAACAATATGTAAACTTTTTAATTATTTCATTGACAAATTCTTAAAAAAACAGTTGAATAAATAAACAGCTAATCAAATTGTTTTTTATTTGAAAATAAATATTTGGTTCATTAAAAATAGAAAAATATCTGCGCAATATTATTTTGAAGGCATATTTTAATAAAATTTACTAAAAAAAATTGTTTTTATATGATACATTAGTTTTCAGTGAAAAACAAGGTAAAATACCACGTTTGGCTGAGCCGAATCCTTGATACCCTCCGCCGACATTTAGAACATTTCAGAAGTGGGCTCTATATGAGATCTATAAATTTTTAGCCAATATTTTTAATGACTGTCTTCAGAATTGTAATTAGTTGTGACTTAGACCCATGTTAAATTATAGGCAGACCATAATTTCTTTTCATAAGAACCTTAATTTCACCAAATTTTAATAAAATATCATGATTCGTAAGAGTTTTAACCGAACGAAATTAAATTTCAGGATGGAAATTTATATTAGACCAAACATCATAAAATTCTGTATAGTGATTTCTGGTAATGCAAAATCTTACTCAGACTTAATTTCAGTATAGAAGGGTTTTACGTTTTAGTCCGATTATTTCAAAATTGCATGGTGTTATTTCTGGCCACATAAAATGAAATGGAGCCTAATTTTAACACAATGTCTATATTTACTGCGGATTTAGGGGCATTTAAATGATGTCCTTTAAAACTGTGAGATGCCAAATTTTACCATAATACCATTTTACGTTACAGTTTAAGGTGTACTATAGTGTGTTCCGCGATTAGGCATTATTTGAGGCATATAATAAATTATAGGCCGATCTTTCCGAAAGCGATTTTACTGGATTTCAATCCCAAACTGCTAAACATAACTAGAAGGAATTTGACACCCACGTTGACTATTTCAACTTAGAATTACTCAAGGGCCCAGAATTATGGGTTCTTAGATAAATATTGAAAAAGGTTGCATAAAAATGACAAACTAAGTAGATTCCTGGTGGAGGGTTTAGAAATCGATTTTTAGTTGAAAATAATATTATTTTAAATAAGTGAAAGTGCTGTACTTGGCTATGCCGAATCTTTTATACTCACGAGAAGCTAATGTGTTACTGCTCAGTTGCTCCCTAAATTTGTCATTTTGTCCTGTAAGAAATTTATAAGAAATCTAATTCGTTTTCGCCAGGTGTTTAAAATTAGCTTAAAAACTTTTTTAGCATCGTACCTACTCGAATTAGAGGATCTCAGTTTGACCTTTTTTTTTAGGAATCAGTCGACGTAGTGCTGTATACGTCCATGGTAAACAATTAATTGAATTCCCTTTTATGCTTTAACTGAAAGGTTGTGATTTTTTCTTGGCAAAATGGCATTACAAGCCATAAAAGGTTCTAAAAAATCTTGTAAAAACTCATTTTGCGAACTCATTATTTATCGAAATCGTTAGAATTTCTATTTCGAATTTGATGTACTTTTAGATAAAAAGTTATTTTTAAACAAGTTGTGCCTTTCTGAATATAAAGTAACTTGTTGCATAAAACGAACCATTTGGAATAATAAGGCCTTGTTTTTGAGATGTGGAATAGGTTAAAATATAGTTAAACGTAGTCTGAAACTCGAATTTTTCCGGTTTTCAGATTAACTAAGTCCAGCTTAACTGGGATCTCAAAAACCCAGCCTAAGTGTGTTGTTCTTTCTCATATAAAAGACCTTTTTGTATGAAAAAATAAAAATAAAAAAATGATTTTTCAACTATTTGCATTTTAATGATACATATTAATAATTTCTTCTGTTCATTTCTGTAGCACATTTTAGTTGTTTATCTACTAAGAAGTACAAATACATAAACAAATTATATGCTTACACATAATTAACCGAGCAATAGTAACTAGAACTTTAGATCGTTCTTGCCAGCCCCCCCCCCCCCCCGCACTGATAGATCAGCTCAGTGCTTAATGATAAGACAATATGCCAAACTATTTTAGTTTTATATACATAAAACAATTTGAAAAAGTATAAATACGATCATTTCTTAGACATCTACACATTAAACTTTTTAACGTTAGGTATTGAAGAATCTGTTCATTTCGCTTAAGGAATTCTTTATAATTTATACAGATACAAAATATACAAATACAAAAAATTATACGTTTAACCATAATGAACTTAAACTCAATTGCAAAAGTCGTTATATTTTGCTTTGGGCTACTAGAGACAGTATTAAGCATCCCTACGCCTCATAATGGATCAGATTCACGGGTATATATTATTGAAACAGAGCAGAAGGTAATTTCCCATAAATATTGTAAGAAAAAATTTAATAAATACAATTTTTAGTTCACCTGGTATGGGGCCTGGCATGACTGTGCCCGCAGAAATTATCGACTTGTTTCAATTGAATCAAAAAATAAAAATGATATTGTTATAAATCTATTGAAAAGGGTTATAGGGCACTCCGAAAACTTGTGGATCGGCGCTCATGATAAATTTGAGATAGAAACTTTTTATAATTATTATATAAAAACACGTTTCTTTTCCTGGATGACCACGGGTAGAACCATGAAATATGTGTTTTGGTCAAAAGAAAATCCAAATAATTATAATGAAAACGAACACTGTGTACATATATGGGGCAGGAACCCTGACTTCAAATGGAACGATAATGATTGCACTGATAAACTTGGTTTTGTTTGTGAGCCCAAATAAATAACATAAATAACGATCTTAAACATAAATGTGATGTGGTCAATAATATGACTACATCGATACAAAAAACCTGGATGATCAATAGAATACGATTAAACATTGAATGTGGAAATATAAAATTCTAGAGCGGATATTATCAGTACATATGTTTTCGAAAAATTTAATGTAAAAAAAAATTAAATAAATAAAAAGTGTAAACGTATCCTTACATTTTTAATTTCTCACCCCTATCGTGAATAACAAGTGGAATTTTTGTTCCCATGAAATTTTCATTCCCCTCGAAGGGAAAAAAGCAATCGTGAATCCCATGTGATAATTTTTTCACGCTATCAGTTCCAGTGAATGTAAAAAAAAGATTAGAAAAAATTAAAAATCAATGAAAATTTTGTTTAAATATATACACGTACATATGTACATATATATTTTAAAGAAAAGTTAAAATTTATTAAGTACTAGCTTACCCGACAGACGTTGTCCTAAAATTCCAAATTAGAAAAATGTTTGCGTTCGATTTTTAAATTAAAATGTTGTTTATATAGGTACATATATTTGATTTACATATTCTATTTACAATTTAATTGATAAAATCAATATTCAGGTAAAGAGTAAAAAAAGTAAAACTTATTCGCTTGCTTTGCTAGGATATCATAATTTTGTTTATTGCAATGTTTTGTAATATACATTAAAGACCTGCACAGATGTATCTGTTTATATCTGTTTCTGTGTGTTTTTGATTTAAGTTGATATTGATATGATTTGTAAAAGAGTGGATGTAATTTGATAAAAAAGCGAAGGAGAGTATCATATCTGTTAATATCTGTTTCGCAAAGCAGATACTAGTGGATACTGATTGAATACAATAAGTTACATATTGTATGATGCCGTTATTTATTTTTTACAAAAACAAAATATGTACACATGAACAGTTAGTTTTTTCAATCATTTTTGCGTGATGTGTCTCGAGCACAAAAAAGGCAAACAAAAAAACTTTACAAGAACAAAACTGGTTGTAAAAATGTGCTTGCTTGTTTTTTTTTTTTTTGAAGGCAAACATTTTTGAAATTTTCGGTAACGATATGTATGTACATAAGTATTTTGTTTGTGTAAAAAATTCTTTGATGAAATTAAAAGGATGCATTTTCTTCGTTCAAGTGCCATGTAGACAAAAATATAACGCAATACACAATATCAATTTTCGAAGTTTTCTTTGTCGCTAACAATTACTTATATGTACTTATAGACATACATATGTACATTCATATGTATGTATGTATATGCATAGCCTTTACAACTGATCAGTGATCACTACTTCAAATGTTATTTTCTCTAACAGATCATATAAGCAGCTTCCTACCTACATTTACACTACATCCTATTTGTTGAGCTTCTATTACAATATCGCGATTGGTTGTTCTATTTTGAATTCATCCATTATCATCAACAATTAAATGAGCCAAAAAACTATGATCTACATACCCACACATAAAAATGTTTCCCCTTATAAAAGTTAATTTGACTGTTGTAAATAAATTTCTCAAAACAAAAACGCACTTTTGTACCTTTAGTTTTTTTTTGAACAACTACCTAGTCCAAACAATTAATTTAATTTTGTCTTTGACATATCACTCCCTATATTCTTTTAATGGCTGTTTATAAATATTTTTATAAATACTAACTTTGTATGCATATGTTTTCTTAAAACATTAGTTAATTTTTCAATCCTTTTTATATTTTTGCATTCAAATTATAAAACTTACCTTTCAATCATAATTTACCTTTTTTTAATAAATAAAAAAACCATTAAACAATTATATTTTAATCTACCAACACATCATACAAAGAATTTCTTATTTTAAATCTTTCCTTTTTTAAACCTTTTTTGTATGTACACTAGGGTGATCGATCGAATAGTATTCGACCGGTTTTAACCGGTTATTTTAGTTTTGCCCAAGTCGAATATTTTAAAATGTCCATTTTTCGAATATCGAATAAACCGGTTATATTAGTAAAATAAACCGGTTACTTTAGTAATGTGTAATTTGTATACGTTTTCCTTACTTTTTTTATAAATGAACCCGTAATTTAAGTATTTTTCTAATCAAATATTTGGCAAACTTAAACTTTCTATAAAAAATGTCAAAACAAAATGAAACAAAAGTCAAAAAAAACATAATGAGCAATGTAAATACAAATCGCTTATATAAGCGTGTGTTCTTGTAACAAAACCAAAAAAAAATTTAAAGTACTACAAAAAAAGTTCAGCTTAAAAAGTAATTAGCAATTTGAGAGCATTATAAATAATATATATTTATGTATATCTTTATAAAGATGTCATCTCTGGTGATATTTCGAACTGACTTAAAAGAAAATTGTGATTAAACGGCCCTAAAATGATAAGTTGCAAAGGTTCTTTAACGTCACGACTTATTAATCATTTTTAATTAGTCTACAAGCTTGACATAAACAAACGTCAAGTAAAACTTGACCCTGTTCAAGTAGTTTTTAAGAGACTGCAAATAATACTTTACTAAAATATGATGCCAATAATGACTGGAAAACTCTTAAGTAGTTCTAGCATATCTTCATGCTAAAAACAAGAACATACCGGCGGAATGAACGTTATGGGAAAATGCATCAGTTCAGAACTTAAAACAAAATTGAAGGAATCAAAAATGTCCTGGAAGAGTTTAAATTGTGTGATCGACGAATTGAATGATATTTCATACAAAAAGCATGTTCATATCACTATTCGTTTCTATAATGCTGAAACAAAAAAAATATTTAAATATGTAATCTTGGATAAGAGGTTTTGTTTGCCACTTTTCAAAAATATGGCTGAAGTTTACAACTTCATATAGACATGCTTAACCAGCAACAAATTACAACTCATTTAAAATTAATTTGGGAGAATATCTAAAATAAAAAATTTATTAAATTCCTATATTTTTAAAACAAAAGTTTTTCAAAAATTCTAAAGCAATGTTCACACCTATTAAATATTTGACGTCCTACACGTAACCACTAGATTTATTAAAGAATTGTTTGCTTTTCAAAACGTTTGGCTAGATTAAACATTATTTAACGGTTTCTTATCTAAATAAATTCAATTATCATCTTAGAAATACATAATAAAATAAATAGAAATTGTTAAAAATAAATCTTAAGTTTAATCAATTTATTGGTCACGCTTTTTTTTGATGTTATCGTCAAATATTTGTTAGGTCCGAACATACCTTAAGTCATATCTATGCATTTTGGTGGTTCCTTACCTTACAAAAACTCATTTTGTATTTTTATGTATTCGAATTAAAACCGATTAACCGGTTATTTTTAAAATGCTTAACCGAAAACCGGTTTTTTTAATATAGCAACTATTCGGACTATTCGAAAACCGGTTATTTAAAAAAGTCGAATAATCGATCACCCTAATGTACACACAAAAATATTTTGTTCTTCATGTTGTGACTATTATTAGTTTATTTTTTGACTAATAATATGTTTACTATTCACACTCAAATATTTAAATATTTCGTTTGTAATAGTTGCATATTTTGTGTCGCATATTTTGGCAGTCGATGATCAACAAGACGGCATATTTTGTTTTGTTATGTTATTTATATTCGTACATTTTGCATATACTTCGGCAGTTTGTGATGTGGGGCAGTAATATATTGATATTGAAGACACAGAACATTTAATATTTATGGTGACTAAAAATATTTGAATATTTCCATAGAAAATATATTTGTACGACGAAACATTTAATATTTTGCGCATTGTTATTTTATTAAATTACCACTGGTTAAATATTTTTGAGTAATACTATAAATTATATTAATACGGCGATGCATTTAAATATATTACGGTAGTTAAATATTTTATATTTTTAGGTTTTCTGTTAGCTGGTGTTTAAAGATATGCATATTTATGACTAATATATTAGTATTTTTAAACCCTGTTGATAAGTATAAAACGGGTTTTGATTTATTCCAAGAAAACATAAACAGTAATAGACTAAAACTTAAATACCCACTTAAAATTTTGAGTTTTTGGAAAACTAAAGTTTTTCCGAAAATTTGTGGTATGCAGTTTTGTTTCCCTTCGTTGATAATATAAAATTAAGAAACAATTTTTACTTTATTAAACATCACGGTAATTAAAAAAAAAACAAAAAAATAACGAGGAAAAAAGTTTCAATACACATTGAAGTTTATCGAATTAATTGACATTTCTTCCTTTTATGTTCCCGTTTTTATTAATTTGTTTGATGTCAGATTTATTGATCATCGTCCGTCCAATTGTTGCTGTTATTTATTTTTTTGATTCCTAATTGTAAAATTTAACGCTGACTATGGGTGGAGGAAAAAGAGATTGATTTCGGCGAAAGATCTTCCATTATTAAGAGGGAAAGTCCTATCGATAAATATTGTTGAATAAACTATTTTCCAGTGTCCAGAACATCGTTAGAAGTAATAAACAAACAGCTTCAATTAAATATATGGTTAGAAGCGGCCAACAAAAAACACTTTATAATCGAGTTCCTAGCTATGACCTACAAGAAGTGAAGAAAAAACCCAGAGAAACCGCAACCAAAATAGTGGGTGATATCCAGTGCTGCCAAAACTTTGTAACCAAAAATGGCTAAATTTACGGGGAAAAATGGCTAAAAAATGGCTAAAAGCTTTTTTAAATAAAAACATATTAAAATTTAATTACAAACAGAAATAATTCATTTAAATTTGTTTGCGATGAAATTGTAAGTTAAGTTTGTTAAATAAGAATAAACGTTAATTAATATTTTGATAGATATTAAAAAATTAAATCATCAATAAATTCGATGTCGTTATTGATCATCTCATAGGAATCACTCGTGCTTATTAGTTCTAAATAATTTGAGGTAAATCAAAATCACGACAATATTTACCCAACGTTTTGAATCCAGATCTACAATAAAAAACAAGTAAGAAAGTATAGTCTGTCAAACCTGACCACATTAGCACCTACGTATCAAATTTTATCAAATAATCTCCAAAACTGCGACCTGGGGCCTAATTCTGGCAGTCGTAATCAGTGTTGCCAATTTAGCCATTTAGTGGCTCGATTTCGCCATTTTTCACCCTGTTTAGCCATTAAATATTTCTTGCCGTTTTTCTTTTAAAAGAATAATTTTTATTTTATTATAAAAATATATAAAAGCAAAATAAACATTTTAAATAATTAAAACGGCTTTAATTTAAATCACAACTTTTACAAATGTTGAAACAGTAGTCCAATATTAAATTTATAAAACGGATCAACACAAGCATCGGTGTTTCTTTCTGGTTGCAAGTATTTCAATAAAGAGATGCTGGCGGCAACAAATTTTTTTTAGAAATTTCAGAATTTACTATAAAGTTGCTCTCACTTCCATGGTCTAATGCTGAAGTAAACATCGTTAAAAGTAATTTCAGAAATAGGTTACGTTTAGCACCGTTAATTCGATTTTATCAATGAAATATTTATACCAACACCACAATAGTGGAGAGGGTACTATTCGTTTGTGCTGATGTTTGTAACACCTTAAAATATTGGTCCTAAACCCACCTTTTCGTAAACCGATTGACTCAGAACCACTTTCTGAGTCGAATTAACGATGTTTGTCCGGCTGGCTGGCAGTCCATGTAAACCTTGTGCGTAAAGTACAGATCACAAATTTGCAGATCATTTAATAAAATTTGGTACACAGGTTCTAATGAGATGTAGGGTATCATATAGTCAGGGTTGACCGACTATATTTTCTTACTTGTTTTTTATTGTAGATCTGGAATCAAAAGGTTGGGTAAATGTTGTCGTGATTACTATTTACCTTCAAATTTTTTAAAACTAATAGGCACGAGTGATTCCTATGAAATGAACAATAACGACATAACATTTATCGATGATTTTATTTTTAAAATATCTTTCAGAATATTAACTAACGTTTATTCTTATTTAACAAACTTAACTAACAATTTCATCGTAAACAACTGTAAATGAATTATTTCTGTTGTGTTATTGAATTTTAATGTGTTTTTATTTAAAAAAGCTTTTAGCCATTTTTTAGCCCATTTTTAGCCATTTTTTAGCCATTTTTTCCAGTAAATTTAGCCATTTTTGGTGTCCAAGTTTTGGCAACACTGCTTAATATACAAAAACTTTGTAGGAAAAACGAAACAGCTGATACGCAACGTATACGCTTACATTAGACAAGCGACGCGTTTAGGGACGACGGAACAAAAATAAAAAACCGTTATAAGAAAAAGATCACGTGCAAAAAGAAATGTATAAAATTGTTTTTAAAATGTAAGAGACCAAAAAAAATTAAAAAGTGTAAAATTTAACAATTTAGCGAATGTGTAATGAATATTTTGGAAGGTCTTTCTAAAAGAAATTTATACCTTCTAGAAGGCATATTTCTGAAGGCAGGATATCTTACGAAGCGAATCTTTTAAAAAGGAGTGCAGAGTCCATTCAAAATTTACCGCTGGGTTATTACTCTGAAAATAATGAACAAATTTTAGTGAAATATATATTGTGCACTTTTGTAAGTAAATATTTTTTAAATGATGTATATTTTGTTCAAATCGATTGACATATAGAGGAGAAAAGTGTTCTTAACTGTTTTGCCTTTGCCGATTTATATATAGATTAGCCGTAAAGTTTACGTAGCATTAATTTATTTGAGTATTTAGAGTATTATCCTTTTTACAACTTGAAGGCAGTAGTACTGATGGGATTTGTGGTACAATTGTACCAAATTTGGTACAATCGAAACTTTATTGGTACAATTCATCCTTTTTTGGTACAGTTAAAAAAAGACCCACGAAGTTTCATAATTTCTTTGAGGTGGATTAACCTACGTTTCTTTTCAATAATACAATTTCTAATAACATATGTTTGCATATTAAGTCGACGACATGACTGTTGTGGGCTACCGCTAATAATTTAGATTTCTACTGTACAGTTATGACGAATCAATGAACACAGCATTGAAATTTTTATTTTTATTTATATAAAACAATTTCAAAATATTATTTAGGATATTATTGGAAAAATCAGGGCTGTGGAGTCGTCCGAAAAAAGTACTAACTCCAACTCCGACTCCAAATGCTGAAATTTTTTAAGTGAGACTCCGACTCCTACTATAATATTGATGCTAAATGTATATGAGACTCAGTGATGTTAACTTTTATTTTTTCATTACCTTACGGCCTTCTAAAAATTAGAGTTTTTGAGAAGGAATTACCATATGCAAACATTAATGTGCTGTTTCCAAATGACAGGCGATTGATTATGTAGCAAAATTTATCAGGGATGTGCTGGAAATAGCAAACGCAAGAATTTGGAAGATATTTTTAATAAACTTTAAACCTTATGCTTCTAATTTTTGGTTTAAAATCCTGTTTAATAGGAAAATATTTGTTAAATATTTGTGATAAAATTCTTTTATTACAAAAATCTTATTTAAAAACGACTTTTAAAATTCTTGCGTTTTACGTTTGCGATTTCCAGCACACCCCTGTATATGAAAAGCACTCAGTCCATCGCCTGTCATTTGGAAACAGCACATAAGAGCAGTATTCATAAACCATTTATTTTAATTTTAAATGTGCTTTAAGAAGATAATTTTTATTTTGAAAATTTTTTTTAAAATTTTATGCCGAAAACATTTGGAGTCGGAGTCTCCAGTTTTTGTGGGTACTACGACTCCGACTCCGGCACAAAAACATCAACTCCGACTCCACAGCCCTGGGAAAAATGCATATTACATATTTATAAATTGTTTTTTTTTTTGTTTGCTCGTTTTAGTTCAAGAATTGTTATGTTTGGTATGTTATTGTTTTTTTTACTAATAAACTCCAATTAATAAACAATTAATGCATTTGTATATATTGAAATAACTTAATTTATAAAAAAAACTTGATTAATCGGTTAACCGATCAAAAACAAAATTAACCGATTATTAACCGATTAAACCAAAACCTCGGTTAATTCATCGAGCGATTAACCGATTAAAGCAAAACCCTAATAAACATATTAGGCAAATATGAATTAAAATGGTCGTAGTGTTTTTTCTCTTCGTGTGGGGACCGTTCCCCTTTAATGTACATACATACATTCTTAAATATTTCAAAAGTCTATTCTCAACAAATTAACAATATGTAAACTTTTTAATTATTTCATTGACAAATTCTTAAAAAAAACAGTTGAATAAATAAACAGCTAATCAAATTGTTTTTTATTTGAAAATAAATATTTGGTTCATTAAAAATAGAAAAATATCTGCGCAATATTATTTTGAAGGCATATTTTAATAAAATTTACTAAAAAAAATTGTTTATATATGATACATTAGTTTTCAGTGAAAAACAAGGTAAAATACCACGTTTGGCTGAGCCGAATCCTTGATACCCTCCGCCGACATTTAGAACATTTCAGAAGTGGGCTCTATATGAGATCTATAAATTTTTAGCCAATATTTTTAATGACTGTCTTCAGAATTGTAATTAGTTGTGACTTAGACCCATGTTAAATTATAGGCAGACCATAATTTCTTTTCATAAGAACCTTAATTTCACCAAATTTTAATAAAATATCATGATTCGTAAGAGTTTTAACCGAACGAAATTAAATTTCAGGATGGAAATTTATATTAGACCAAACATCATAAAATTCTGTATAGTGATTTCTGGTAATGCAAAATCTTACTCAGACTTAATTTCAGTATAGAAGGGTTTTACGTTTTAGTCCGATTATTTCAAAATTGCATGGTGTTATTTCTGGCCACATAAAATGAAATGGAGCCTAATTTTAACACAATGTCTATATTTACTGCGGATTTAGGGGTATTTAAATGATGTCCTTTAAAACTGTGAGATGCCAAATTTTACCATAATACCATTTTACGTTACAGTTTAAGGTGTACTATAGTGTGTTCCGCGATTAGGCATTATTTGAGGCATATAATAAATTATAGGCCGATCTTTCCGAAAGCGATTTTACTGGATTTCAATCCCAAACTGCTAAACATAACTAGAAGGAATTTGACACCCACGTTGACTATTTCAACTTAGAATTACTCAAGGGCCCAGAATTATGGGTTCTTAGATAAATATTGAAAAAGGTTGCATAAAAATGACAAACTAAGTAGATTCCTGGTGGAGGGTTTAGAAATCGATTTTTAGTTGAAAATAATATTATTTTAAATAAGTGAAAGTGCTGTACTTGGCTATGCCGAATCTTTTATACTCACGAGAAGCTAATGTGTTACTGCTCAGTTGCTCCCTAAATTTGTCATTTTGTCCTGTAAGAAATTTATAAGAAATCTAATTCGTTTTCGCCAGGTGTTTAAAATTAGCTTAAAAACTTTTTTTAGCATCGTACCTACTCGAATTAGAGGATCTCAGTTTGACCTTTTTTTTTAGGAATCAGTCGACGTAGTGCTGTATACGTCCATGGTAAACAATTAATTGAATTCCCTTTTATGCTTTAACTGAAAGGTTGTGATTTTTTCTTGGCAAAATGGCATTACAAGCCATAAAAGGTTCTAAAAAATCTTGTAAAAACTCATTTTGCGAACTCATTATTTATCGAAATCGTTAGAATTTCTATTTCGAATTTGATGTACTTTTAGATAAAAAGTTATTTTTAAACAAGTTGTGCCTTTCTGAATATAAAGTAACTTGTTGCATAAAACGAACCATTTGGAATAATAAGGCCTTGTTTTTGAGATGTGGAATAGGTTAAAATATAGTTAAACGTAGTCTGAAACTCGAATTTTTCCGGTTTTCAGATTAACTAAGTCCAGCTTAACTGGGATCTCAAAAACCCAGCCTAAGTGTGTTGTTCTTTCTCATATAAAAGACCTTTTTGTATGAAAAAATAAAAATAAAAAAATGATTTTTCAACTATTTGCATTTTAATGATACATATTAATAATTTCTTCTGTTCATTTCTGTAGCACATTTTAGTTGTTTATCTACTAAGAAGTACAAATACATAAACAAATTATATGCTTACACATAATTAACCGAGCAATAGTAACTAGAACTTTAGATCGTTCTTGCCAGCCCCCCCCCCCCCCGCACTGATAGATCAGCTCAGTGCTTAATGATAAGACAATATGCCAAACTATTTTAGTTTTATATACATAAAACAATTTGAAAAAGTATAAATACGATCATTTCTTAGACATCTACACATTAAACTTTTTAACGTTAGGTATTGAAGAATCTGTTCATTTCGCTTAAGGAATTCTTTATAATTTATACAGATACAAAATATACAAATACAAAAAATTATACGTTTAACCATAATGAACTTAAACTCAATTGCAAAAGTCGTTATATTTTGCTTTGGGCTACTAGAGACAGTATTAAGCATCCCTACGCCTCATAATGGATCAGATTCACGGGTATATATTATTGAAACAGAGCAGAAGGTAATTTCCCATAAATATTGTAAGAAAAAATTTAATAAATACAATTTTTAGTTCACCTGGTATGGGGCCTGGCATGACTGTGCCCGCAGAAATTATCGACTTGTTTCAATTGAATCAAAAAATAAAAATGATATTGTTATAAATCTATTGAAAAGGGTTATAGGGCACTCCGAAAACTTGTGGATCGGCGCTCATGATAAATTTGAGATAGAAACTTTTTATAATTATTATATAAAAACACGTTTCTTTTCCTGGATGACCACGGGTAGAACCATGAAATATGTGTTTTGGTCAAAAGAAAATCCAAATAATTATAATGAAAACGAACACTGTGTACATATATGGGGCAGGAACCCTGACTTCAAATGGAACGATAATGATTGCACTGATAAACTTGGTTTTGTTTGTGAGCCCAAATAAATAACATAAAAAACGATCTTAAACATAAATGTGATGTGGTCAATAATATGACTACATCGATACAAAAAACCTGGATGATCAATAGAATACGATTAAACATTGAATGTGGAAATATAAAATTCTAGAGCGGATATTATCAGTACATATGTTTTCGAAAAATTTAATGTAAAAAAAAATTAAATAAATAAAAAGTGTAAACGTATCCTTACATTTTTAATTTCTCACCCCTATCGTGAATAACAAGTGGAATTTTTGTTCCCATGAAATTTTCATTCCCCTCGAAGGGAAAAAAGCAATCGTGAATCCCATGTGATAATTTTTTCACGCTATCAGTTCCAGTGAATGTAAAAAAAAGATTAGAAAAAATTAAAAATCAATGAAAATTTTGTTTAAATATATACACGTACATATGTACATATATATTTTAAAGAAAAGTTAAAATTTATAAAGTACTAGCTTACCCGACAGACGTTGTCCTAAAATTCCAAATTAGAAAAATGTTTGCGTTCGATTTTTAAATTAAAATGTTGTTTATATAGGTACATATATTTGATTTACATATTCTATTTACAATTTAATTGATAAAATCAATATTCAGGTAAAGAGTAAAAAAAGTAAAACTTATTCGCTTGCTTTGCTAGGATATCATAATTTTGTTTATTGCAATGTTTTGTAATATACATTAAAGACCTGCACAGATGTATCTGTTTATATCTGTTTCTGTGTGTTTTTGATTTAAGTTGATATTGATATGATTTGTAAAAGAGTGGATGTAATTTGATAAAAAAGCGAAGGAGAGTATCATATCTGTTAATATCTGTTTCGCAAAGCAGATACTAGTGGATACTGATTGAATACAATAAGTTACTTATTGTATGATGCCGTTATTTATTTTTTACAAAAACAAAATATGTACACATGAACAGTTAGTTTTTTCAATCATTTTTGCGTGATGTGTCTCGAGCACAAAAAAGGCAAACAAAAAAACTTTACAAGAACAAAACTGGTTGTAAAAATGTGCTTGCTTGTTTTTTTTTTTTTTTGAAGGCAAACATTTTTGAAATTTTCGGTAACGATATGTATGTATGTACATAAGTATTTTGTTTGTGTAAAAAATTCTTTGATGAAATTAAAAGGATGCATTTTCTTCGTTCAAGTGCCATGTAGACAAAAATATAACGCAATACACAATATCAATTTTCGAAGTTTTCTTTGTCGCTAACAATTACTTATATGTACTTATAGACATACATATGTACATTCATATGTATGTATGTATATGCATAGCCTTTACAACTGATCAGTGATCACTACTTCAAATGTTATTTTCTCTAACAGATCATATAAGCAGCTTCCTACCTACATTTACACTACATCCTATTTGTTGAGCTTCTATTACAATATCGCGATTGGTTGTTCTATTTTGAATTCATCCATTATCATCAACAATTAAATGAGCCAAAAAACTATGATCTACACACCCACGCATAAAAATGTTTCCCCTTATAAAAGTTAATTTGACTGTTGTAAATAAATTTCTCAAAACAAAAACGCACTTTTGTACCTTTAGTTTTTTTTTGAACAACTACCTAGTCCAAACAATTAATTTAATTTTGTCTTTGACATATCACTCCCTATATTCTTTTAATGACTGTTTATAAATATTTGTATAAATACTAACTTTGTATGCATATGTTTTCTTAAAACATTAGTTAATTTTTCAATCCTTTTTATATTTTTGCATTCAAATTATAAAACTTACCTTTCAATCATAATTTACCTTTTTTTAATAAATAAAAAAACCATTAAAAAATTATATTTTAATCTACCAACACATCATACAAAGAATTTCTTATTTTAAATCTTTCCTTTTTTAAACCTTTTTTGTATGTACACACAAAAATATTTTGTTCTTCATGTTGTGACTATTATTAGTTTATTTTTTGACTAATAATATGTTTACTATTCACACTCAAATATTTAAATATTTCGTTTGTAATAGTTGCATATTTTGTGTCGCATATTTTGGCAGTCGATGATCAACAAGACGGCATATTTTGTTTTGTTATGTTATTTATATTCGTACATTTTGCATATACTTCGGCAGTTTGTGATGTGGGGCAGTAATATATTGATATTGAAGACACAGAACATTTAATATTTATGGTGACTAAAAATATTTGAATATTTCCATAGAAAATATATTTGTACGACGAAACATTTAATATTTTGCGCATTGTTATTTTATTAAATTACCACTGGTTAAATATTTTTGAGTAATACTATAAATTATATTAATACGGCGATGCATTTAAATATATTACGGTAGTTAAATATTTTATATTTTTAGGTTTTCTGTTAGCTGGTGTTTAAAGATATGCATATTTATGACTAATATATTAGTATTTTTAAACCCTGTTGATAAGTATAAAACGGGTTTTGATTTATTCCTAGAAAACATAAACAGTAATAGACTAAAACTTAAATACCCACTTAAAATTTTGAGTTTTTGGAAAACTAAAGTTTTTCCGAAAATTTGTGGTATGCAGTTTTGTTTCCCTTCGTTGATAATATAAAATTAAGAAACAATTTTTACTTTATTAAACATCACGGTAATTAAAAAAAAAACAAAAAAATAACGAGGAAAAAAGTTTCAATACACATTGAAGTTTATCGAATTAATTGACATTTCTTCCTTTTATGTTCCCGTTTTTATTAATTTGTTTGATGTCAGATTTATTGATCATCGTCCGTCCAATTGTTGCTGTTATTTATTTTTTTGATTCCTAATTGTAAAATTTAACGCTGACTATGGGTGGAGGAAAAAGAGATTGATTTCGGCGAAAGATCTTCCATTATTAAGAGGGAAGTCCTATCGATAAATATTGTTGAATAAACTATTTTCCAGTGTCCAGAACATCGTTAGAAGTAATAAACAAACAGCTTCAATTAAATATATGGTTAGAAGCGGCCAACAAAAAACACTTTATAATCGAGTTCCTAGCTATGACCTACAAGAAGTGAAGAAAAAACCCAGAGAAACCGCAACCAAAATAGTGGGTGATATCCAGTGCTGCCAAAACTTTGTAACCAAAAATGGCTAAATTTACGGGGAAAAATGGCTAAAAAATGGCTAAAAGCTTTTTTAAATAAAAACATATTAAAATTTAATTACAAACAGAAATAATTCATTTAAATTTGTTTGCGATGAAATTGTAAGTTAAGTTTGTTAAATAAGAATAAACGTTAATTAATATTTTGATAGATATTAAAAAATTAAATCATCAATAAATTCGATGTCGTTATTGATCATCTCATAGGAATCACTCGTGCTTATTAGTTCTAAATAATTTGAGGTAAATCAAAATCACGACAATATTTACCCAACGTTTTGAATCCAGATCTACAATAAAAAACAAGTAAGAAAGTATAGTCTGTCAAACCTGACCACATTAGCACCTACGTATCAAATTTTATCAAATAATCTCCAAAACTGCGACCTGGGGCCTAATTCTGGCAGTCGTAATCAGTGTTGCCAATTTAGCCATTTAGTGGCTCGATTTCGCCATTTTTCACCCTGTTTAGCCATTAAATATTTCTTGCCGTTTTTCTTTTAAAAGAATAATTTTTATTTTATTATAAAAATATATAAAAGCAAAATAAACATTTTAAATAATTAAAACGGCTTTAATTTAAATCACAACTTTTACAAATGTTGAAACAGTAGTCCAATATTAAATTTATAAAACGGATCAACACAAGCATCGGTGTTTCTTTCTGGTTGCAAGTATTTCAATAAAGAGATGCTGGCGGCAACAAATTTTTTTTAGAAATTTCAGAATTTACTATAAAGTTGCTCTCACTTCCATGGTCTAATGCTGAAGTAAACATCGTTAAAAGTAATTTCAGAAATAGGTTACGTTTAGCACCGTTAATTCGATTTTATCAATGAAATATTTATACCAACACCACAATAGTGGAGAGGGTACTATTCGTTTGTGCTGATGTTTGTAACACCTTAAAATATTGGTCCTAAACCCACCTTTTCGTAAACCGATTGACTCAGAACCACTTTCTGAGTCGAATTAACGATGTTTGTCCGGCTGGCTGGCAGTCCATGTAAACCTTGTGCGTAAAGTACAGATCACAAATTTGCAGATCATTTAATAAAATTTGGTACACAGGTTCTAGGTTCGGTTTGTGCTTTGTTGCGATACAGACGCGTATTCTTAATCCCGCATACAATTAAATTATTAATTACATTTGATATTTTAATACAACAAATTAGCGAATGGACGCATTTTTTTTTTTAAATAAATCTCTAACATAAAAGTGAACAACCCAGTGACGCACGTGTGTTATACGTACTGAAATACGTATGCTATACTTTGTGTGTACGGGGTACTCGGAAGTGTATATACGTTTTTCGTTTACTTTTATATAGAACATGGCCGCTTTTTCATTGCTTACCATCAACCCACAAGGTGTACGAGAAAGTAAACAAAAAACGTATATACACTTCCGAGTACCCCGTACACACAAAGTATAGCATACGTATTTCAGAGAAAGTGTGTTACACTCAATTCTATACCACGATTAGCTTACTTCCTCTCTGCCTGTAGTACTGTTTCATGTACATTGTACAATATGAAGTAAGTGAAAGCATACTCTGTGTTACAATTCCACTTACAATTCTGAGTACTCGGAATATTAGTCACTGGGAATTATCAAAAACGAAAAATTTAATAAAAAAAAAAATATATGTATAAATGTACATATGTATGTACACATATACTGTACAAAAACATTTTGTTTAAAATTCTTATTTTTGGTGTAATACAATAAATAATAAAAATAAAAAAAAAGCACAGCAAAACAGTGAAAAACAAAAACAACTTTTTGCATGAGTAGTCACAATGAAACAACAATAAAACTAGATGAAAGAAATGCATACGTAACAGTTAATGCTAAAGAATGCAATACTGACATAAATAAAACAAAACAAAATAATATTAACTACCTAACGGCTAAACCAATTGTTCGTACACGTTCCCTTTCGCCCTCTGTTTTTACAAAGACGGTTGATGCTGAGACATTAAAAAATATTAATCTCTCGCTAGTGCCTGCAAGTGTTGCCGCTTCGGCAAAAACAATTTTAGTAACAAATGTTACCATGAATTCAAACACAGACCCAATGGAAAAACCTCAAGTAAAAAGTTGTCAAAAGCCTCAAGTACAAGTTGGTATGGACAGGTACATAACAGTACTTAAACGGGGTCGCAGCCCTACCTCTGCAGCAGTTGCTTCGGCCTCAAAAGTACCAACTTTTGATAAAATAAACTCTCAAAATCGTTTTGCAATTCTGGAGGATGAATCCTCTGAAGCACCAAACGTCATTGAATCGTCTAAGCCACCCCCGATATATCTTAGGGAGCAAAACTCAAGTGAGTTAATAAAGAGCGTGATCTCGGTAATAGGTGAAAATTCGTTTTACGTAGCGGCAATCAAGCGTGGTAGTATAAACGAGACGAAAATACAGGTTAATCATGAGAATGATTTTCGTAAACTAACAAACAAATTCGAAGCCCTTAAAAAAAGCTTTTACACATACCAACTGAAGAGCAGCAAAGGTCTTCAGGTAGTGATCAAGGGAATAGACTCTTGTGTGGACCCAGAGGAAATTAAAACCTTTTTGGAAGAAAAGGGCTTTAAGATAAAAAACGTTACGAATATTAAAAATAGGGAAAAAAAATCCCCAACCATTATTTCGAGTGGAGCTAGAACCTGGCGACGTTAAGCTTAAAAAAAATGAAACGCATCCTATTTATGATTTAAAATATATTCTATACAGAAAAATAACTATAGAGGAGCCGCACAAAAGAAATGGTCCCGTTCAATGTCTCAACTGCCAAGAATTTGGCCATACTAAGGCATACTGCTATTTACCACCGGTTTGCGTAGTATGTGGTGAATTACATGGTACAGTCCAGTGCGATAAGTCTAAAAATGACCCCAATGTAAAAAAATGTAGTAACTGTGGCGGCAATCACACTGCAAATTATAGAGGTTGCCCTGTATACACTATCGTCAAACAGTCGGCTGGACCAAAAACTAATCCCCCTCAAACGCAGGTACCAAATCAAATAAACACTAATGACATTCAGGCTCCGCAGCCTAGTAATAACAGAACCTCTTATGCTAATGTCCTAAAATCAAACCATGTGCCAATGCAAGGTGCTGATGAAACTTCTAATTTAAGTCGTCTAGAAAAAACTATGGAAACATTAGTGCAAACAGTGAATAATTTTACAAACACAATGGGTAATATGATGCAGGAAATTCTTAGAATGCAATCGATGTTATTGCAAGCTGTACTTAACAAACCATGAACTGTTTAAAAATTTGTTTTTGGAACGCAAACGGCATCCGCCAACATAAAAATGAATTAGAATACTTTCTTAAAAATAAACAAATTGATGTCATGATGGTTTCTGAAACTCATTTGACCTCAAGAAATTCGTTTAAAATCAATGGTTATACACTATATGATACCAAAGACCCTCGAGATAGAGCGTGTGGAGGTTCTGCCATTTTGATAAAAACCCGAATCAAACACTACCTAATGTGTGATCATCGTGAAGATTATCTTCAAGCAACAAACATTTGTGTTGAAGAGCTGAATCGAAACATATTAATCTCATCCTTATACTCACCACCTAGATTTGCAATATCAGAAAGCCAATATTATAAATATTATAAGTCATTGGGGCCCTGTTTCCTGGCTGCTGGCGATTATAACGCTAAACATACCTTCTGGGGGTCACGACTAATAACACCAAAAGGTCGTGTTTTGTTCAATACAATCTCTAAAATGAATTTAAATGTTGTCGCGAGCGGACAACCAACATATTGGCCTGCTGATCCGCAAAAAATTCCCGATGTCATCGATTTTGGCGTGGTTAAAAACATCCCCATAGAGGCGATTCACGTTGAAGCTTCGTTGGAATTATCCTCTGATCACACACCTACAATAGTTACTATAACAAACACCAATAGAATTGTATCTCCCTCTGGTTACATAGCGACGTCAGCTACACAAATAAATTGGTTAAAATATAAAAAATATCTCAGTACCCATTGCACGGAAAATATACCGCTTAGCACTCCGGAAAATGTGGATCTCTCTATTGTCAATTTCGACAGTTTTCTTAAACTAGCTGTTCAACATTCGAGCAAAACCCTCAAAAGAAACAATTATAATAAAATATATTTTACAGATGTCGAGCGCCTCTTGAATGAAAAAAGGAGAGTGCGAAGAGAATGGCAATTGCACAGATCCCCTCAACTTAAAAATGAATTAAAAGAGTGTACAAAAAGGCTAAGAAAATTTCTGCAGACCCAGAAAACGGCTTCCGTGGAAAAATATCTTAAGGACCTGGATGCAACTCCACAATCAGACTACTCATTATGGCGTGCAGCTAGAAAACTCAAAAGACCAGTTATCTCGAAACCACCATTAAGAAACCAGAATGGAAGTTGGGTAAGAAATGATAATGAAAAAGGAAACCTGTTTGTAAATCATTTGAAAAACGTATTTACCCCAAATATACCTGACGATATAGCGGACGAGTTGCCGCCTGTTTATGTTAGAGCAGCTATCCCCCTAAGATTTGAGATAAAGGAAATAGAAAAGGCTATTTGTGAATTAAACACCAAGAAGGCACCTGGTATTGATAAGATCAGTAACAAAATGCTTTTGGAGCTACCTCGCATAGCAAAGAAAATTATTCTTTATATTTTTAATGCTATTTTACGCCTTGAATACTACCCTCAAGATTGGAAGGTCTCTTTAATAACGATGATACCAAAGCCAGGAAAAGATCACACAAAAGTTGAGTCATATAGGCCTATTAGCTTATTACCTAATATATCAAAGCTGTTTGAGAAGCTCTTAACGTCAAAATTAACCCCAATTTTAAATGACAATGGGTGTATACCTAATCATCAATTCGGTTTCAGAAGAGAGCATAGCACAATTGAACAAACCCATCGGATAGTAAACGCCATAAGAAAAGCCTTTGAAGAAAGAAAATATTGCTCCGCTCTCTTCATAGATGTTTCTCAAGCTTTTGACAAAGTCTGGCATGTAGGCTTGTTACATAAATTGAAGCTAAACCTACCGGTTAATACACACAAGCTGTTAGAAAGCTACCTGGTCGGTCGAAAATTCATTATTAAAGAAGGTAATTTTTTAAGTTCTCCTCAGCCAATTGAAGCTGGAGTCCCTCAGGGAAGCATCCTGGGCCCACTTTTTTACTTAATATATACCTCGGACATGCCAACAAACAATTACACCCTAACCTCAACTTTTGCTGATGATACAGCTTTTCTAAGCGTACACGAGAACAGTCGTGAAGCATCTGGATACCTGCAGGATCATATATTTCAGCTCGAACTATGGTTAAAGCAATGGAGGATAAAGGTCAATGAGCAAAAATGCGTACATATAACTTTCACCTTGCGTCGGGAAACATGCCCCCCTATTAAAATCAATAATCAACTAGTGCCTCAACAATTGCATGTCAAATATCTCGGAATTCATCTAGATCGGCGTTTAACATGGAAATACCATATAGAAGCAAAATTAACCCAAATGAAACTAAAAGCAATTCAAATTAACTGGCTTATTGGAAGAAATTCTGTTCTTAGTCTCGATTGCAAACTACTACTTTACAACGCTATTTTAAAGCCAATATGGTGCTACGGTATTCAACTATGGGGCACTGCCTCGGCCTCTAATATCGAAAAAATTCAAAGGCGCCAAAATAAACTTCTTCGAATAATTACAGCTGCCCCATGGTATGTTAAAAACTCAAATATCCACAAGGATCTCAATGTGCCACTGGTAAAGACTATTATTACGAAGTATGCGGTAAAATACTTAAAAAGGCTAGAGTTGCACCCAAATCCACTAGCTCGAAATATTTTAAATGATAGCGGCCACTCTCGCTTAAGGAGAAGAGACACTGCAGCACTTACCCATTAAGATGAGCGATAAACACCTATTTATGTGAACAGAACCCGTGATGAAGAAAATTTTTGTCTGGCACTGGCGGGACATAAAATAAAGTATTAGGTTAAGATTTGATTAATTATTGTTAGTTCATATTTAATATATGAAGATTCAATAAATAAATAATGAAAAAAAAAAAAAAAAACAGGTTCTAATGAGATGTAGGGTATCATATAGTCAGGGTTGACCGACTATATTTTCTTACTTGTTTTTTATTGTAGATCTGGAATCAAAAGGTTGGGTAAATGTTGTCGTGATTACTATTTACCTTCAAATTTTTTAAAACTAATAGGCACGAGTGATTCCTATGAAATGAACAATAACGACATAACATTTATCGATGATTTTATTTTTTAAATATCTTTCAGAATATTAACTAACGTTTATTCTTATTTAACAAACTTAACTAACAATTTCATCGTAAACAACTTTAAATGAATTATTTCTGTTGTGTTATTGAATTTTAATGTGTTTTTATTTAAAAAAGCTTTTAGCCATTTTTTAGCCCATTTTTAGCCATTTTTTAGCCATTTTTTCCAGTAAATTTAGCCATTTTTGGTGTCCAAGTTTTGGCAACACTGCTTAATATACAAAAACTTTGTAGGAAAAACGAAACAGCTGATACGCAACGTATACGCTTACATTAGACAAGCGACGCGTTTAGGGACGACGGAACAAAAATAAAAAACCGTTATAAGAAAAAGATCACGTGCAAAAAGAAATGTATAAAATTGTTTTTAAAATGTAAGAGACCAAAAAAAATTAAAAAGTGAAAAATTTAACAATTTAGCGAATGTGTAATGAATATTTTGGAAGGTCTTTCTAAAAGAAATTTATACCTTCTAGAAGGCATATTTCTGAAGGCAGGATATCTTACGAAGCGAATCTTTTAAAAAGGAGTGCAGAGTCCATTCAAAATTTACCGCTGGGTTATTACTCTGAAAATAATGAACAAATTTTAGTGAAATATATATTGTGCACTTTTGTAAGTAAATATTTTTTAAATGATGTATATTTTGTTCAAATCGATTGACATATAGAGGAGAAAAGTGTTCTTAACTGTTTTGCCTTTGCCGATTTATATATAGATTAGCCGTAAAGTTTACGTAGCATTAATTTATTTGAGTATTTAGAGTATTATCCTTTTTACAACTTGAAGGCAGTAGTACTGATGGGATTTGTGGTACAATTGTACCAAATTTGGTACAATCGAAACTTTATTGGTACAATTCATCCTTTTTTGGTACAGTTAAAAAAAGACCCACGAAGTTTCATAATTTCTTTGAGGTGGATTAACCTACGTTTCTTTTCAATAATACAATTTCTAATAACATATGTTTGCATATTAAGTCGACGACATGACTGTTGTGGGCTACCGCTAATAATTTAGATTTCTACTGTACAGTTATGACGAATCAATGAACACAGCATTGAAATTTTTATTTTTATTTATATAAAACAATTTCAAAATATTATTTAGGATATTATTGGAAAAATCAGGGCTGTGGAGTCGTCCGAAAAAAGTACTAACTCCAACTCCGACTCCAAATGCTGAAATTTTTTAAGTGAGACTCCGACTCCTACTATAATATTGATGCTAAATGTATATGAGACTCAGTGATGTTAACTTTTATTTTTTCATTACCTTACGGCCTTCTAAAAATTAGAGTTTTTGAGAAGGAATTACCATATGCAAACATTAATGTGCTGTTTCCAAATGACAGGCGATTGATTATGTAGCAAAATTTATCAGGGATGTGCTGGAAATAGCAAACGCAAGAATTTGGAAGATATTTTTAATAAACTTTAAACCTTATGCTTCTAATTTTTGGTTTAAAATCCTGTTTAATAGGAAAATATTTGTTAAATATTTGTGATAAAATTCTTTTATTACAAAAATCTTATTTAAAAACGACTTTTAAAATTCTTGCGTTTTACGTTTGCGATTTCCAGCACACCCCTGTATATGAAAAGCACTCAGTCCATCGCCTGTCATTTGGAAACAGCACATAAGAGCAGTATTCATAAACCATTTATTTTAATTTTAAATGTGCTTTAAGAAGATAATTTTTATTTTGAAAATTTTTTTTAAAATTTTATGCCGAAAACATTTGGAGTCGGAGTCTCCAGTTTTTGTGGGTACTACGACTCCGACTCCGGCACAAAAACATCAACTCCGACTCCACAGCCCTGGGAAAAATGCATATTACATATTTATAAATTGTTTTTTTTTTTGTTTGCTCGTTTTAGTTCAAGAATTGTTATGTTTGGTATGTTATTGTTTTTTTTACTAATAAACTCCAATTAATAAACAATTAATGCATTTGTATATATTGAAATAACTTAATTTATAAAAAAAACTTGATTAATCGGTTAACCGATCAAAAACAAAATTAACCGATTATTAACCGATTAAACCAAAACCTCGGTTAATTCATCGAGCGATTAACCGATTAAAGCAAAACCCTAATAAACATATTAGGCAAATATGAATTAAAATGGTCGTAGTGTTTTTTCTCTTCGTGTGGGGACCGTTCCCCTTTAATGTACATACATACATTCTTAAATATTTCAAAAGTCTATTCTCAACAAATTAACAATATGTAAACTTTTTAATTATTTCATTGACAAATTCTTAAAAAAAACAGTTGAATAAATAAACAGCTAATCAAATTGTTTTTTATTTGAAAATAAATATTTGGTTCATTAAAAATAGAAAAATATCTGCGCAATATTATTTTGAAGGCATATTTTAATAAAATTTACTAAAAAAAATTGTTTTTATATGATACATTAGTTTTCAGTGAAAAACAAGGTAAAATACCACGTTTGGCTGAGCCGAATCCTTGATACCCTCCGCCGACATTTAGAACATTTCAGAAGTGGGCTCTATATGAGATCTATAAATTTTTAGCCAATATTTTTAATGACTGTCTTCAGAATTGTAATTAGTTGTGACTTAGACCCATGTTAAATTATGGGCAGACCATAATTTCTTTTCATATGAAAAAATAAGAGTTTTTGCCGAACCAAAGTGATTTCCAGGATGGAAATTTATATCGGACCAATAATCATAAAATTCTGTTTAGAGATTTCTGCTAATGAAAAATCTAATTCAGACTAAATTTTAATACAGAAGTGGTTTGCACGTTTTAAAGAGCTTTTCAGATAACTCGTCATCTTGAGAAATGGGCGGTTCAAAGCTTTCATCACTTTAAATCCTCAGGCCCGGATTGGATTATCCCAGAGGACCTTCAGATGAATCTAGAAATATTGATGCCATGATTCTTTGGAGAATGTGTTTTAAAGCAAACATAAATTATGGTATTAAACATAACTTTTGTGTGCAACTAATATTATGATTTGAACTGTATCGTTGAAAATATAAACATATATAATTTAGAAGCAAATATTTCACATAATTTAATATAATTAGCTAGATCAGAGTAACTTTTTAGGTGCAAAGCATAATAGAATATTATTATAGTGGATTTTAAAAATGTTAAGTACGAAATATATTTTTTCAAGTTATATTAGGACTGTAAAAAATTTATTAGCGTAAAACATTAGTGTATTCATTAGGCTTACCTTCAATCGGTTTACCTTTAAATTACTACCCGATTAACGGATCGGTTAATTAAAAATTGGCTTTTTTCGATTAACGATTAAACCGGTTAATTCCAGTCGATTAGCCGATGTAATAAAATGTTAACTAATTTGTTGTATTATAACATATTTTTTGTGTTTTTAATTATTTGTTTGGTCTCATATACAAAATGTATGTGTTTAGAAAATATTTTTTCATACAAACAAAGAAGGTGTTTAGTGATCTTCATTTTAACCCATTTTCCGCCGACCGGTGACTGCAATTACAATGTTTTTCAATGTTTTTTTATCTTTATCATCGATCAACAGGAATGTGGCGAAAAATGGTTTAAATGTTTGATTGTCAACACCTTTATTTTGTTTCACGTACTTTTTATACATATGTACATACATATGTGTTAAATAGGGTTTTTCCCCAAGATTTCCCGTCCCGGGAATTTCAATTATTTTAATAAAAAAATTCCTCAAATTTCAGAAAACAGCTATATATACTTTAAAATTTAGTTTTCTATTCTCTAAAAATTATTATTATTAATTGTTTATTAGAAAAAAAAAAATTTATAAATATGTAATTTGCATTTTTCCCAGGGCTGTGGAGTCGGAGTTGATGTTTTAGTGCCGGAGTCGGAGTCGTAATCGTAGTACCCACAAAAACTCGCGACTCCGACTCCAAATGTTTTCGGCATAAAATTTAAAAAAAAATTTTCAAAATAAAAATTATCTTCTTAAAGCACATTTAAAATTTAAATAAATGGTTTATGAATACTGCTCTTATGTGCTGTTTCCAAATGACAGGCGATAGACTGAGTGCTTTTCATATACAGGGTGTGCTGGAAATCGCAAACGTAAAACTCAAGAATTTTAAAAGTCGTTTTTAAATAAAATTTTTGTAATAAAAGAATTTTATGACAAATATTTAACAAATATTTTCCTATTAAACAGGATTTTAAACCAAAAATTAGAAGCATAAGGTTTAAAGTTTATTAAAAATATCTTCCAAATTCTTGCGTTTGCTATTTCCAGCACATCCCTGATAAATTTTGCTACATAATCAATCGCCTGTCATTTGGAAACAGCACATTAATGTTTGCATATGGTAATTCCTTCTCAAAAACTCTAATTTTTAGAAGGCCGTACGGTAATGAAAAAATAAAAGTTAACATCACTGAGTCTCATATACATTTAGCATCAATATTATAGTAGGAGTCGGAGTCTCACTTAAAAAATTTCAGCATTTGGAGTCGGAGTTGGAGTTAGTACTTTTTTCGGACGACTCCACAGCCCTGATTTTTCCAATAATATCCTAAATAATATTTTGAAATTGTTTTATATAAATAAAAATAAAAATTTCAATGCTGTGTTCATTGATTCGTCATAACTGTACAGTAGAAATCTAAATTATTAGCGGTAGCCCACAACAGTCATGTCGTCGACTTAATATGCAAACATATGTTATTAGAAATTGTATTATTGAAAAGAAACGTAGGTTAATCCACCTCAAAGAAATTATGAAACTTCGTGGGTCTTTTTTTAACTGTACCAAAAAAGGATGAATTGTACCAATAAAGTTTCGATTGTACCAAATTTGGTACAATTGTACCACAAATCCCATCAGTACTACTGCCTTCAAGTTGTAAAAAGGATAATACTCTAAATACTCAAATAAATTAATGCTACGTAAACTTTACGGCTAATCTATATATAAATCGGCAAAGGCAAAACAGTTAAGAACACTTTTCTCCTCTATATGTCAATCGATTTGAACAAAATATACATCATTTAAAAAATATTTACTTACAAAAGTTCACAATATATATTTCACTAAAATTTGTTCATTATTTTCAGAGTAATAACCCAGCGATAAATTTTGAATGGACTCTGCACTCCTTTTTAAAAGATTCGCTTCGTAAGATATCCTGCCTTCAGAAATATGCCTTCTAGAAGGTATAAATTTCTTTTAGAAAGACCTTCCAAAATATTCATTACACATTCGCTAAGTTGTTCAATTTTTATCTTTTTAATTTTTTTTGGTCTCTTACATTTTAAAAACAATTTTATACATTTCTTTTTGCACGTGATCTTTTTCTTATAACCTTTTTTTATTTTTGTTCCGTCGTCCCTAAACGCGTCGCTTGTCTTATGTAAGCGTATACGTTGCGTATCAGCTGTTTCGTTTTTCCTACAAATTTACTGGAAAAAATGGCTAAAAAATGGCTAAAAATGGGCTAAAAAATGGCTAAAAGCTTTTTTAAATAAAAACACATTAAAATTCAATAACACAACAGAAATAATTCATTTAAAGTTGTTTACGATGAAATTGTTAGTTATACTATAGACTATACTTTCTTACTTGTTTTTTATTGTAGATCTGGATTCAAAACGTTGGGTAAATATTGTCGTGATTATGATTTACCTCAAATTATTTAGAACTAATAAGCACGAGTGATTCCTATGAGATGATCAATAACGACATCGAATGTATTGATGATTTAATTTTTTAATATCTATCAAAATATTAATTAACGTTTATTCTTATTTAACAAACTTAACTTACAATTTCATCGCAAACAAATTTAAATGAATTATTTCTGTTTGTTATTAAATTTTAATATGTTTTTATTTAAAAAAGCTTTTAGCCATTTTTTAGCCATTTTTCCCCGTAAATTTAGCCATTTTTGGTTACAAAGTTTTGGCAGCACTGGATATCACCCACTATTTTGGTTGCGGTTTCTCTGGGTTTTTTCTTCACTTCTTGTAGGTCATAGCTAGGAACTCGATTATAAAGTGTTTTTTGTTGGCCGCTTCTAACCATATATTTAATTGAAGCTGTTTGTTTATTACTTCTAACGATGTTCTGGACACTGGAAAATAGTTTATTCAACAATATTTATCGATAGGACTTTCCCTCTTAATAATGGAAGATCTTTCGCCGAAATCAATCTCTTTTTCCTCCACCCATAGTCAGCGTTAAATTTTACAATTAGGAATCAAAAAAATAAATAACAGCAACAATTGGACGGACGATGATCAATAAATCTGACATCAAACAAATTAATAAAAACGGGAACATAAAAGGAATTGTTCTTACAATAATATTAAAATTTTACTGTTTAATTTCGTGTTTTACATAAATACGTGTTTTCTTTGTTATATTTAATCATTCATCTTTTAAGTAAAGTTCGTGTTTTTTTGATTTATCGTTCATTTGTGTCTTATTAAAAATAAATCATCAAAAGCCGATGATATTGCATAAACTTTGTTTACTAATCAATTGTTTTTGTATTAATCATATGTTTTTAATTGGCTGTTTATTCTGTTAATTCTGGAACTGTATTATCGACTCTGACTATATTGTGGTTTGTGTATTTGATAAGCTGTAATAGAGCATTACCATTTTTACCAATAAACTTCCTGTGTTGTCAAACCTTTTTTACTAATTATGGAATGTTCAAACGTAAGCTGCCAAATAACTGGAAATGATCGTATGGTGTCCTGCTGGCTGTGCGTGGGGTGTTATCATTTGAAATGCTGTGGCCTAAAAGCACGCGATGCTGACGCTCTTGCTGACCCTCAAAAATCTCTGCACTGGACATGCCCAAATTGCAGAACTATTAGTGTTGAATTTTATAACCTTTTTAAAAACTCTAGAGATGAATTTAATAAAATCAATAAGGAATTTCTGCTGCTGCAAACTCAACTAAATAAATTTGGAGAATTATTTACCAAATACCCTAATTTGGAAAAATTTACATCTTCAGCGAATGTTTCGTCTCCTAAACGGAAGAAGACAAACTCCAGCTCTGTTGCACCACATATAACCTCCTCAAAAGCTGCCGGATCTACATCCTGGTCCGATGTCGATACAAATGTAACTGTCGGTTATACCAATACAAACTTCAACATTAATCCCTCTGTTCCTGCTGATGTAAATATCCTTCCATCAGAAATTTACCCTTGTTCTCCTATGGAATCTACAAGTATAAATACGATACCTGCTAACACTGAAACATCAGTTATCCCTATTACGTCTGAAATTCCGCCTGTTGTTATTCATCAAACTCTGAACACTAATAATATTCATCCTCTTAGAGTTATTCCGCCTAAAAAAAATATTTTTATATCCCGTTTAGCTTTTGACACTTCAACTGAAGATATTGAATATTATATAAAAAATAAATTAAATGTTGATGCTGAATTAGTAATCCATAAGTTTAAATTTTCTCAGCCGAGAACTATTGCATCATTTAAAGTTATGGCTCCATCTGAAATATTTGACCATTTGATTGATCCTAGATTCTGGCCTAAAAATGCATTGATTCGTGAATATGTTTACAGAGACAATCAAAGACCAACTAACACTGTTCACTTACCATCCCGCTCAACTAATGTTTCAAAAAACTAATTAACAACTGCGATAATCAATTAAACATCATATATCAAAATGTAAATGGTATTAAATCTAAAATATCTAACCTGTATATCGATAGTTTTGATCTAAACCATCAAATACTTGTATTTTCTGAAACTTGGCTCAATAGCAATATTTTGGATTCTGAAATACTCTGCAATAAATATTTAATTTTTAGACGTGACAGAGTCACAAATACTACTGGTGGTGGAGTTTTGATTGCTGTAGCTAAATGTTTGGAAACCGTCAAAGTTGATAACATTCCCATAGACAATATTGAATTTATTGCAGTCAAAATAAAATTAAACTGCAAAAATATTTTAGTAACGTGTTCTTATATCCCTCCGAATTCGGAACAGATAACATATCTACAACATTTAACTGCATTAAAATCCGTTCTTTCTTCGATTAACCCTGAAGATTTGGTCCTCGTCTTTGGTGATTTTAATTTACCGTTTTTGTCTTGGAAATTTTTAACTGATTCGTTATGTTATTCTCCAACTAATATAAACAATTTTATCGAAGAATTCTTAAACAACATATCGGACTTATGTCTTTTTCAAATAAATGGTGTATTAAATGATTCTAAAAATCTGCTTGATTTGGTATTTGTAAATGAACCTAAAGACTGTACTTTGACTCGTCACCATCCTATTACCAGGCCTGAAGATCGTCATCATCCAACTATTGAAGTCAACTGTTATTATCCATTTTCTGTGAAAACAAATAAAAAATTCAATAATGTAAAAACTTACTGTTTTAAGAAGACTAACTACAGCGATTTAAATTTCTTTTTATCTAATACAAACTGGCTTGAAATTTTGTCATTATCCAGTAGTACTCCGGCAGCAATCGATGTAACTCTTAATTCGTTTTATAATACTTTGTTTCATTATATCGATGATTGTGTACCTAAATACGCAGTTGTTAATAAATCTGGCCCTCCATGGAATTCAAGTTCTCTATCGAGATTAAAGAATATAAAAAATAAATTTTATAAGAAGTATAAACAAACTGGACGACTGATTGATTACTCCAAATATTCTTTATACCGTGCTAAATACAATTTACTCAACCATAACCTTTATACAAATTATTTAAATACGATGAAATTGAACCTAAAACGCGATCCGAAAACATTTTATAAATTTGTTAACTCGAAAAGAAAATCCGTCGGATTTCCATCTTCGATGAAATACCTCACCACCGAGTCTTCTGATCATATAGAAACAAGTAATATGTTTGCGGATTTTTTTGCTTCAACCTACTCTATTGAGGAATATGATACATTGAAAAGCTATCCGTTTTATATCCCTGAACAACAACCAATTTCATTTCCATTCGTCACTACTGCCAATATGACAACATTATTATTAAAACTAAAATCATCGTTTTATAGTGGACCTGATGGTATTCCTAGCTGCCTTCTTATAAATTGTGCGCATAATTTATCTATACCTTTAACAATTTTATTCAATATGTCCATAAAGCATGGCTACTTCCCGAAATTATGGAAAAAATCTTTTATTATTCCACTATTTAAATCAGGGAATAAATCGAACATAGTGAACTACAGAGGTATTGCCAAATTAAGTGTCATTCCCAAACTTTTTGAACAATATCTTACTGAATATTTAAGTAAACAAGTCTCTTCCATACTTACACCTTTCCAACATGGTTTTCGTAAAGGATGTTCAACTACGACTAATTTATTAGAATTGACAACAATAATTAATAATGGCTTTAAAAACGGATGCTATACCGATGTTATATACACTGATTTTAGTAAGGCTTTTGACAGAGTTAACCATAAACTTCTATTGCATAAGCTGTATTTAATGGGATTTACGAATTGCTGTTTGAATTGGTTAAAATCTTATCTTTTACGTCGTGAACAGCGTGTGTGTTTTAATAATACATTATCTAAACATATTATAGTCAACTCTGGTGTTCCACAAGGTAGTCATCTCGGACCAATACTTTTCTTATTATATATCAACGATCTACCTACCACAATAAAATTTTCCAATATACTTATGTATGCTGACGATGTAAAAATTTTTTCAAGTTGTGCTGACTCCATTGTTCAACCCTACTTACAACAGGATTTAAATTTATTCTTCAACTGGTGCCAAATAAACTTATTGGATATAAATTTAAAAAAATGCAAACATATACGTTTTTCCAGAAAAACTAGACCTATTGGCTGCTATTTTATTGGTGATCACAAATTGGAAGTTGTTAATGCTTTCTTGGATCTCGGTGTATTATTTGACACTAAGTTATCTTTTTTAGAACATATTAACATGTGTACTAATAAAGCTCGTGGTGTATTTGGATTTATTAAACGTTGGTCAAAGGAATTCTCTGACAGATCTATAACAAAACAGTTGTATATAGCACTTGTCAGACCTATAATCGAATATGGCTCAATAATTTGGGATCCATATTACAACGTTCATAGTGATCGCATTGAGTCTGTCCAAAAACAATTTCTGCTATTCATATTACGGAGCACTTACCCAAATCCATCTATATATCTTCCTCCATATAGAACCAGGTTATTGGAGATTCATTTACCAACTTTAAAAAGCCGCCGAACAATGCTGAATGTCATATTTGTTATCAATCTAATTAAAGGCAATATTTGCTCGGAGTTCCTGTTAAACAGTTTATTTTTTAATGTTCCCCAACGCCCTACACGTTATTACCAGCCGTTATCAATTGAATACTTTCAACAAAATTATGCAAATGCTGACCCTTTTCGTCGAATATGTGTAAACTTTAATGATCTGTACAGTATTATTGATATGAATTTGAATATTAATACTATCAAACTGAATTTAATTTTATATTTAAATAGATGATGTTAAATTTTGTAATTTTTGTCTGAAAGGAGGTAATCCATAGACTAAATAAATAAATAAATAAATAAATAAATAAATAAAAAAGAAATGTCAATTAATTCGATAAACTTCAATGTGTATTGAAACTTTTTTCCTCGTTATTTTTTTGTTTTTTTTTTAATTACCGTGATGTTTAATAAAGTAAAAATTGTTTCTTAATTTTATATTATCAACGAAGGGAAACAAAACTGCATACCACTAATTTTCGGAAAAACTTTAGTTTTCCAAAAACTCAAAATTTTAAGTGGGTATTTAAGTTTTAGTCTATTACTGTTTATGTTTTCTTGGAATAAATCAAAACCCGTTTTATACTTATCAACAGGGTTTAAAAATACTAATATATTAGTCATAAATATGCATATCTTTGAACACCAGCTAACAGAAAACCTAAAAATATAAAATATTTAACTACCGTAATATATTTAAATGCATCGCCGAATTAATATAATTTATAGTATTACTCAAAAATATTTAACCAGTGGTAATTTAATAAAATAACAATGCGCAAAATATTAAATGTTTCGTCGTACAAATATATTTTCTATGGAAATATTTAAATATTTTTAGTCACCATAAATATTAAATGTTCTGTGTCTTCAATATCAATATATTACTGCCACACATCACAAACTGCCGAAGTATATGCAAAATGTACGAATATAAATAACATAACAAAACAAAATATGCCGTCTTGTTGATCATCGACTGCCAAAATATGCGACACAAAATATGCAACTATTATGCATTAAACACATTCACCACAGCAGGATACACGAACACACGACTACAAATGCTGCTGGGTGCAATAACAGTCGTGTAGACAGCTACTAAATTATTTTGAAGACGACAGCTACAATTGAAAAATTAAAAACAGCTGTTTTTTTATTGTGTATTTATAATTCAGTGGTGCCACTATCATTTTTTTAAACTTTTATGAAATGGAAAAACATGCACAATTCAAGACTCGTAACAAACTTAATTTAACTCAATAAATATATAAATACTTATTTATAATACTTTTTATAGCGTAAAAACAAATGAATTTATTAAAAATCATTTAAAATACATAATTTTGTTTTTTTTGGAACTAATAAACAATATAATTTTAACAGCAGATTAAATAAAAAAATATATACTGCTTTTAAAATAAAAATTTTGTTCCGTCATCGCACGTCATAAAAGTTTCAGAACACGTTGGGTACGTACGTAAATATATAAAAGCTATGCATCACTGCTGCAGTGATGCAAAAAGTTGTTGCTGATGCGTGGTTGGTTACCAGTTGCAGTTGTAATGCTAAAGGCCCAACAATAATATGCATAGTCTTGCTTAACCTACTGTCAAAAATTAACAAAAAGTCTTTCAAATGTACTTTAAAAAACAAAAATAAGATAAAAAACATTTGATTCCGTACAGAATGTGCGATTAGATTCGAACCTTGCTTAAACAAATGACAGTTTCATTAAATTTAGCAAAAAGTTTCCTTAAGTTCAATATGGTTTGCCTTATTTAATTTACATGTATTTGCACATTTGCTTAAGCCAACATAAGCACATTATGGTTGGGCATTAATTCTTTTTTACTGCAAAACAGCTGAGCAAAGTTTGAATTTTTGAACACGAGCTAAATTTCCAGAGTTTAGTCGGCAAATATAAGATAATAATAAAAATGTTATCAACAATTACGATGACAAATTTTTTTGAAAATATTGAAACAAAAAGTGACAGTGTTCTTATAAATAACAAGAAAAAGCATCACAAAAGAAAAATAAAACGATTTTTTTTGTCAAAGTTTATTTATTGCATCAGAAAAAAATTTGCTGCATAAAAAACTTTTGACATATGAGAGTGATGCCAAGTTTCTTACAAGTGATGCTTTTATGAACATTAAACTTTACTTCTGCGCAAGTGATACCCAACAATTGCATCTACGAACATTTCCCTTATCAATAACTTTATAGGAAAAACTGGATCTAAAAAGTATTGGTATTATAAGAAACTACTTCGAAATATCTTTCACATGATGGATTAAAAATTCTGATTTATTTGCCCGTTAAGAACCAATTTCAAATATTAATATTTCTTGATAGATTTTTCAACAACACTTGAAATTTTGCCAAAATATTTAATCAAACATATTACATATTAGTAACTCCATCATCTAAAATTTTAAATTTATTAAGGTTTAAAAAATTATATCTTGGAAATATATATGTGGTAGTAATTAATGTACTAGTTACAAATTTAATTATTGTAATATGTACATAATTAATAAGTGTTCCGCAAGGCTAAAAACCTGCAATACAATAAAACTGTATTAAGCAAATGTCTAAGGGTTGGATAATAATTGCTATATCGATATAATTTTAATTTTAAAAGCTAATTTTGTAAAAAAAAAATCAGCCACGGAGTACGAATATATATTTTAAATTGGCTCTAAGTTGGTTAATCATCGGTATGCTTTAAACGCCATGTGAAAAATACTTTGAATAATTTTCCAATGATTCCCATATTTTATAGATTCTTTTTAAAACTTAAGACATATAGATAAATTATTTTGCAACTTTTACGACCTATAACTCATAAACTAGGAAAGCGTAAGCGCGAAAAACATCTTCCTATAGAGCTTCTTTTAAGAATACTAAAAAGTTTTTTTTCAATTTGAAGCGTATTCTTTTCTGTTAAACAAAAAATTTTTTAAGCACTTATTCTTAAAATATTTTTTTATATTAGCAGCACTTTTTCTGTTTTGTAGTGGACAAAAATAGAAATTAGTTTAATTCGACTACAACGACAAAATAAGCACAGACAACAACCTGCAGCCATGTAGCCGTGTCGTCGTGAAAATAATCATTTCCATAGACACACATGTATTCTATTTTTGACATATTGAAGTCGGTAGCTTGCTGTCTCGAATGTGCTTATAGCATTACAAACGAAATATTAAAATATTTGAGTGTGAATAGTAAACATATTATTAGTCAAAAAATAAACTAATAATAGTCACAACATGAAGAACAAAATATTTTTGTGTGTACATACAAAAAAGGTTTAAAAAAGGAAAGATTTAAAATAAGAAATTCTTTGTATGATGTGTTGGTAGATTAAAATATAATTGTTTAATGGTTTTTTTATTTATTAAAAAAAGGTAAATTATGATTGAAAGGTAAGTTTTATAATTTGAATGCAAAAATATAAAAAGGATTGAAAAATTAACTAATGTTTTAAGAAAACATATGCATACAAAGTTAGTATTTATACAAATATTTATAAACAGCCGTTAAAAGAATATAGGGAGTGATATGTCAAAGACAAAATTAAATTAATTGTTTGGACTAGGTAGTTGTTCAAAAAAAAACTAAAGGTACAAAAGTGCGTTTTTGTTTTGAGAAATTTATTTACAACAGTCAAATTAACTTTTATAAGGGGAAACATTTTTATGTGTGGGTATGTAGATCATAGTTTTTTGGCTCATTTAATTGTTGATGATAATGGATGAATTCAAAATAGAACAACCAATCGCGAAATTGTAATAGAAGCTCAACAAATAGGATGTAGTGTAAATGTAGGTAGGAAGCTGCTTATATGATCTGTTAGAGAAAATAACATTTGAAGTAGTGATCACTGATCAGTTGTAAAGGCTATGCATATACATACATACATATGAATGTACATATGTATGTCTATAAGTACATATAAGTAATTGTTAGCGACAAAGAAAACTTCGAAAATTGATATTGTGTATTGCGTTATATTTTTGTCTACATGGCACTTGAACGAAGAAAATGCATCCTTTTAATTTCATCAAAGAATTTTTTACACAAACAAAATACTTATACACCTACATACATATCGTTACCGAAAATTTCAAAAATGTTTGCCTTCAAAAAAAAAAAAACAAGCAAGCACATTTTTACAACCAGTTTTGTTCTTGTAAAGTTTTTTTGTTTGCCTTTTTTGTGCTCGAGACACATCACGCAAAAATGATTGAAAAAACTAACTGTTCATGTGTACATATTTTGTTTTTGTAAATAATAAATAACGGCATCATACAATAAGTAACTTATTGTATTCCATCAGTATCCACTAGTATCTGCTTTGCGAAACAGATATTAACAGATATGATACTCTCCTTCGCTTTTTTATCAAATTACATCCACTCTTTTACAAATCATATCAATATCAACTTAAATCAAAAACACACAGAAACAGATATAAACAGATACATCTGTGCAGGTCTTTAGTGTACATTTAATAAAATAAGAATTTTGCATTAAATTTATCTTAAATCATTTAAGAGGTTATTTTTGACGCCAATAGGATTAGTAAAATCAATAAACTTATAAAAATTTGCATAATTTGATTGAAACCATTGATGTCTAAGGCTCAAATTTACAGTCATTAGTAAATTATTAGTAAACTAAAATCATAATTTTATTAATTGGTCAAGGAAAATTTTAATCATAACTCTTGGAAGTAGGAATTCTAAGACAATTTCACCGTTTAACAAATTCAGCATGAACTAGATGTTCATATATATCCTCAGATTTTTTAAGGTTGTTAGAATAATTAGTTTTAAACGGTTTCCAAACGGAGGTAAATTGATATTTGGTTTCCAGTGGAGTTTTCGAAGACAGAATAAAAGAAATTGCTTTTGTACGGTATCCAATTTTTTTAACATGAACCTCATACTGGGGGTCAGAACAGGCCTCACTTATGACATAAGGATCGCCAAACTTCTTCTCCCAGCGTTTGATAAATAAAAGGACACCTTTGACTTTTTTGGTTGTCTGTGACATATGCGGAATAACAGAGTTTATGATCAAATAAAACACATAGATGAAGGAATGTCTTTACTCTTTCAAGTTGATGCTTATTTACTGTATATCTACAGAGTACTTAAATAATTCTGTTGAATAACATATATTTACATTTTTTTCGAGTTCAGATCCATCAAATTTATGGAAAAGTTTTACATCAACTGCATACATTAATATTTTCGAATATTTAATACAAAATGGTAAATCATTAATGAACAATAGGAATAATACTGGACCCAAGTGACTACCTTGAGGGATTACAGATGGAAAAGGTATAGCTTTAGATTACAATCTTTTTAAAATCTGACATCAAAATTGCATGTCACTTTAAATTTATGCGTGCCAAATTGCATGACATAAAAACTTTTTTT